>JARYHS010013631.1:26025795-26757412 GCA_031002005.1 Vandiemenella viatica
TATTGTCATAACAATTATTTGCAAAGATAAAAAAGAATTTCCCTGTAAATTTTACTTTTTGTAACATACATTCTCTCCCCCACCGCGAGCAAATGTCCGGTTGTCCAGTCGTGGATATCTGAATATTCGACACTTGTCCAGTCGTGGAAATCTGAAAAGTTGGCAAGGCTAATCTGGATGTGTGAGGTGGAGCTGTCACCAATACCCCCCGTTATCGTTAATGGACACAATGTCCCTTGCAACCACACCGTGATGACGAAGGTCAGCTCCATTTCTTTTTTCGTGGTTGGCGATGTGTCAGTAAGCCGCCATTAGTATGTTTGTGCCGGTAAATCTTGCTTCCCCACTGGCCACATGAAACAGAAGATGCTCCCGCGTACATAAATCACGTCTGCAATCGGTATATAACATTTGTGCCTATTTCGTGGTTTCTCGGCGTCAGGACAACAAAAAGTTTCCTATAAATCGTGCTTCATGGTCACTTTCTTAACCTAATATTGCCGATGTAAATGTTTTAATGCCATTGGATGTTTGTGCCGGATCGTCTTTCCTAAAATATACTGCACGAAAACTAATAACACTCCCCATTAGGCCTTTTATGATATATCCATCCCTGTACAGTGTACACGCAGAAAGCAGTGTTGTTTTCGGTTCTGTTAAGCCGTGAGCGTCCGGGTATACCTGGAAATTCGCAGTCTTTCATCGTCATCGGCAATTGTCTATCCGCGCCTGTACTCTTATTAAAATATTTGAAATATTAGTATTTCTTGAGGTAATGTGTTACTTTACAAGCTATAACATTCAAGTTTAGCAACCATTAAATGCGTAGCTAAAAAACAAACAAAGCCCTGGCTTTTTACACTGCCGGCTACAAGAAACCGGTAAAACCAAGTTTCAAGATAATCCGTACATGGGCTTAAGTTTATTTGCATAAGGCTTCTGAGGCTTATGCTACTAATCACTGTAGATATAAGTCAAACTGAACAACCACAACCTAATGCGTCTTGTCTTTACCGTCAAAGGTTTTCTTATTTCTTGTGCTTTTCATTGTTATATCTTCTTATGAACGAAATTAAAATGAGTTTTCCGTCATCTTAGATATATTTAAAATTTATGTTCCGACGCACCGTTTTTAACATGCAAAAGAACCTTTTGTGTTATTAACATGTTAATGCAGTTCGTTCATTTCAATATTATAGAAAGCTTTGTGAGGTTTTTTTTTTTTTTTTTTTTTTTTTTTTTTTTTTTTTTATTTAAATATGTAACAGAAGAGAACTATGAAAGGAGATATGGACACCAATAGTGACAAATGCTAGGAAGAAACAGACTGGCAAAGATGGACGTGATGAGAGCTGATGTTATGTCCTAAGGCTTGAATTATATTTGTGACATTGTTTGATTTTTAACGGTAATAACCAAGAGTGCTTTGGATAAATAACCAAAGCCTGGTGTTAAGAAATGGCAATGTAGATGAAATAACCCTTCCTGGCAACTCGAATGTAAGATAAGCGCTTAAATATGTTACTTTTGTTGTGCATTTATGACACTGTTTCGGAGAAGTACGAATTGATGCTTACCAATGCGGAAATAATGGATTAGGCCTAAATTTATGTTTTAATTAATTCCGCTATTTCAACACGGCAAACTATTTCTTTCGTTCTCAAATTGTTATAAAACACACGATTTCTGTTCATGTCCAGTGGGCTAATCTGAACGCCAAATGTATGATCTATTTCAGCAGAATTATGGAAGTAAAGTTGTTGAACATAAATGGAGTCTACTGCTAATTAAAACAATCAAAACGAATGCTTATACACACAACGCAATTTACCGCTACTGTCTCAATACCGTAAATCCTAGTGGGCCCGGTGGATGCTCGATTTACCACTTCCAGAAAAATCTATCACCGACATGCGGAAAAACACATAAATGGAGTAAAAAATGTGCTGAAAATTACGAAGCTGAATTCAAGGCGCCACACAGCTTTAAAATGTACGAAATTCTGGAAATCGAATTGTTCGCTGTATCTTATCTTATGGCGATGGGTTTGTGGTGAACGACCGCGGTGTCCCCGTTGTGTGTGATGGGGGCCGTGAGGGAGGGGACTGGCGCTATATCAGTCGGTCGGGACCGCGCCTTCCCAGTCACCAGCGGCGACGGCTTCAGACATGTCGGCGACAACTGCTTCAGTGCTAGCAGCGCTCCTAGCGGCCGTATTGGTCGTTAACGCAGCTCCGACCGCAGACACAGTAACAGGTAACTAGCAGTTCATTTTCACCAGGGGACACAATGCTGACGCGAAGCTGTTCAGATGAATCTGACAGAGTCATCGTCTTAATTTTTAGCGTCGCGATGAGTCAGATAATGCTAGTCGTACACTATTTGCGGTTGAATATTCCTTACACTGGCCTGAGATAAAGCGTATATTGACACCTAAACGATATATATGTCATTATAAACCAGAAAAAGAAGAAGAACTAGGCCAGGATGGGCCTGGAGTAATGATCCTGGTAATCATCTGAACTAAGTTTCGAAAATAAATCTGGCTTATTAGACCGGTATTTGAACTGTAGCCTTCCCGCAAGTAAGATGCACCACCTAGCAGTGAAAAATACAGAGAGAGAATATCGACCATCACTATTTGAAAGGCCGTGACTAATAGTGTTATTGGTAAACTGACTCAGTTAATGGTGTTATACGATTACGTGGTAAAAGGTTCATATTAAGTCTCAAAGACAGGGAATTTAAAAATATAATTCTTCCGTTTACAACTGGGGAAACAGTCAACAACAGTAGATCTTTATTACGACGTATGGTTTCCTGGCTTTCTACAATAAACATTTTAAATAGATATATTGTATATTCAGTGCGTTAGAAGTAGGCCTACATTATTATCATACGGGTTTTAGATGCTATTTGACAATTATTTAGACGAAATGGTGGATGGAAGTCAGTCACCAAATTATAATTACACATTTAGCTAATATAATAAAACACGGCAGACAGTCCCTAGTAACCAACAACACGATATCTATGTCTGTGAATCACGCTTAGCTCTGTACCCGACTACAGAAGAAGTCCATGCAAATGAAGTGGCTAGATTTACAAGTTACTAACCACTAAATTTGTATTTTACAATAATGGAAATTAAGTTAGTAGAATCGCACATGCCTGTGTGTATGTCGGTTTATAGAGAACATCACAGTATGTCAATGTGCATTCCTTATTAATTGTTAATAAAGTACGTCAATGTAATTGTTTTTATTTTTGAAGACCATATTCTTTTCATTTCTAATCGAGACATTACAACGATGAATCTGAGTTGAAGTTTACAATTAGTTCACTACGTATAAAATTGTGACATTTGCTACTTACTGTTTATTTCGGCGTTGTTAAGGTTGGTAGCTGTACATTTTCGCTTTTTCAACAAACACAAAACAGCATTAACTAAATAAACACAGTATTATTAAATACCTAAGCAACTGCGACAAAATTTCCTGCAAGAACATTGCACGGAATTTGAAATGTTTGCCTTTCAGTGTAGTGCCTTGTTGCTCCATACAAAGCAGCCAGTATACTCAAATGAAGTGGAGATTACCTAGGTTTATTATTATAGCGCTAATTTCAATCAAATCAAGTTGGTATTTGTAAAATAACTACTTTAGGTTGGAGAGAGAATGTATTTATTGTTTATAACTCAGCTGTTTTCTATTAATGGATTCTCTTAGTCACTAAACTTTCAAGATTTTATTTATAATTTTACAAACGATGAAATTCCATCACCGTTCGTAATATGGAGTAGCATCTTACGGGATATTATCCCACAGAGTACACTGCACACGTAATTTTGAAAATGCTATGCAGTCTGACAAGTAACTTGTTTTATAGTCAAATAGCGCACAGCTTTCTCTCTGCACTAAAATAATAAAACGATGATTTCGCGTTCACAGGAATTGTGTGCGTTTGATATTGCAGGATCTTAAGGGTGGTAAGAGAACTACTTAAGAATATTAACCAGGGCACCAAACTTGATTAGTGAGGTTACCAACTACATAAGATAGTTGTAATAAGCTACTTAAAAGTCCTGCAGCGATTAATTTTGAGCTACAATTGGAATTAAACAGTTTTATACTACAGTTCCAAAGAAAGGTATCTCGGTATCACAGGGACCGATTTTGGCAAAGAAAAATATGCCTTGTTCCTTTATAAATTCCTAACAATATGAAGCTCGTATAAGATTTTACAATGTTATTATGTTTGCGAAAGTGTACGAAACCATCACTTCTTTAGAATTTTTCCAGTCTCACATGCTGAATTTGTTTTATTCTGCAGCTGCTGGTGGGAGCATATGCTATGTGTGTGGTACGTATGGCACATTTGGAGTAAGGCCGTAGGGATTTGTGTCCCGCCTGGCAGTATGTAGTAATGAGCTCGGCTTGAGGGCAGCGTGGAGTTCCCGCGGCCTTACCCACATAAGCCCCGCCCTGTGTGTTCATCAGTCAAGGCTTTCTGAAAGCAGGGAGCTTCTAACACTGAGGAACAAAAGGAAATCAAAACTTGTCGCAGGCTCAGCTTAGTAGTCGTGCTCTGATTCATGAGGATTACAATTTTCTCTTCACTATTAATTCATCTAAAGTATTTCCCAACACAGTTTAAATTCTCCACCTGCCGTACTTTTTTTTTCATGTAACTACACGTCTCTTATTCTACGTGTTTCTGATAGTCTATATTCCTCCACTTTTATCTTCTAATCAAATAAACTAAATATTGAAAATTAAGACGGAAAATGAAGTAACATTAAATAAAGGAATTAATTGAGCTCTGTACTCTACTAGCACGACGCCTTAATATCAGTAAAATAATCTACACAATTTACAGTGCATGAATAGGCACACAAAACAAGTACCAAATAATAATAATAATAATAATATCAGGTATTCCACCTTTAAATGCAGTAGATGACTGCAGTGTAGCGAAACTGACAAGTTAGACTGATAACTAATTTATAAACTGTGAGAAAAAAAAAAAAGTAGTACCTTTTACGCTGTTGATTCCGAATATTAGTAAAATCCCAATATGTAAATATGTCTTCTAGCGCGTTTGGCCACTACGGTGAAGTGAGACCACCCACCTCGTCTTAATATTAACAAAAAATGACTCTGATTACACCGGTTTAATTCAGTTGACATCTAAGTCCCTTGTAAGAAGATTCAATTTAGCTAGGAACTAGGGCGATTAAAAATACATTCTTCGTTGTAACAGTCAACCCGTTTATGCTAGCCATATCCTGTTTGAATCAACCGGACAAGATATTCGAACACATGTTCTGCCGACGGCACAATGCCCGCAGGAGCACCGTTCAACCTTACCTTAGTATTTACAGGGAAGGACTCTGATTACACCGGCTGAGTTCAATCGACATTGAAACGCCTTGTCTGCGCATGCAATTTAGCAAGAAACATGGATGATAAAAATACATTCCTCACAGTAATACTACATCTGTTAATGTTAGCCGTGTTAACCTTGTAAATTCCTGGCCGTATTGATTGGATACAAGTTATGAAGGAGGTATAATATTGTAAATTGCAGCAAAACTCCAGAAACAGCTGAGAATGAGTTTCTCGAAAATACTTGTAATAAATCAATTGATGATCTAAGACAACTTGATATTTTCAAATGGATACTGTTTTTACTAAAAACAGTGGCTACAAGTATATATTTGTTTTTGGCTGTTATACATGAAAAATTTGCGTGAGATCTGCCCATGCAGTCCAACATCGAGCCACTGTCACATCAAAATGCTCCAAAAATCTAAATATTATATTACACAGTTTGAGCAGCCAGCTAAATGGAGGTCCGCAGTGAGTCCCGTTTCAAACTGTGTCAGGTGACGATAAGGCTGTCGCATACGAGTACGCGGCATCTCCGTGTCCTTCCTAGTGATCGCTCAACGTCTTAAGCCGTGTTCCCACGATCTCTTGTAACGGAGGCGGGACGGGACGAATACTCAACAACACGCCATGGGAACAAGGCCGCTTCTGCTAGCGGAGATGAGACGCAGCTACCCACTCTGAGTCGGTAAACATCACAGGCTTGTGTAGAGATGCGCTGTTGTCATCGATATGCACCCCTTCTGTTGCTGTAAAGTGCTTTGTGCCAAACGACACTAGGCAACGTGGTGGGGAGGTGACAGCAAGGTAAGCTAGGGCTAACCTGCGGCGCACGGTCGCCCCTAAACTTCGGCTAATGAGGTCCCGTCCCGTCCCGCCTCAGTTAAAAGAGATCGTGGGAACGCGGCTTTACGCTGTTAACGCCTCTCATTTACCTTACAACACTCTGGTGGCCATTATACCTCTCACAGAGAATTGCAACTCTAATCATTTACATACTCACCGATGGTGTGTATGTGTACGAAGTTACATTGACATCCGACCTTTTCTTCTAGGTACTTCAATTTGTTTGGTATATTTTGCGTTGGTTGAGTTAGAGCCCTGCGTTTCCCTCTTGTCCTTGTCATCAAGTTGGATGAGATATGGACGCAACGCGCGTAGGGGAGTTCTACGAACAATCCTTGTTGTACTCGAGATTTGAAATAACTTCACGCCTTTCAATTTAGTGCCTATGCCAACTGAGTTACGTGGCATTCCCTTCGTAATTACCGTTTGTTAATTGTAATAAAACTACAACCAATTTTCTTCGACCTCACCTACCTCTGAATGAACCTAGAGGTTGCTTTAGCATTTTTCTTCCTTTCTGCTTCCAGTTTACCAGGTGTAGTTTTGCTATGTTAGTGAACTGTATTAGGTTGGGTTTGTTAAACGTTAATTTTGTTTGAGGAGTTATTAAGTCCTAGATTAGCCTAGACTGAAATGTTGGCTATTCTCATCTTATAATGTTTGTCAACTACTCGTTTGTCTGGTAACTTTGTTCTGGTAACTTAGTTCTTAAATTTTTATACAAAAATAAGTACTACTTTTTTTTGCATTAATATATTTTAAAACTAGGATCTCTGGTATCTTGATGAAATTTCCTAGTTATCGAAGTGTATGTATTTAAAAATGAAGAGTAAAACGTTAATTACTATGTGGGTGATCTTGAAATGCTATCATGAATATTCAAATCTTTCTTCTCCCCGGTATCTATCCAGACGATATTCTTCGTAACTATTTATTCTCTCTGCTCTACATGGAGTCGCAAGAGGGGAAAATGGACGAAGGATCTTATTTCCACCAAGTTTCAAATTTTGTGCTGCCTCCTATTATAGAATTAAAATTTTGTAAATCGCAGGATAAGTCACTATATTTTTTCACATCACTAACTGCTTAAAATAATGCGATTAGGAGTCTCTGTTATATTGTTTCAGAAAAACTTTCTTCTGATATCAGTAGGAATTGCTTTGGAGAAACCAGTATTAAATTTAACAATATAGTTAACTACATACTGACACACACATCTAAGACTGCGCTTACAATCTCCCCTATTCGATAACATCATAGATTCATACCATAATCGTCCGTCCTTACGTCTCCCCTCCACTATCTCTAACACACACGAAGCCAGCCGTAGCTGTATTAGCTTATCAGCTTTGCTACGTCAATCACCTGCCAACACAACTTGAATCTTCATTGGACACGGATTGACATTTGTCTGCTGTGTGTGCGTATAGTGTTTGATTCGAGCGACGTATCACAGACATGACACGCAATTTCCTGATTCAACATAGACATACGTGTCACGAGTGCCGCAGCAGATGTTTTTCAGCAGCGTGGGAAACTTCTGTTAGAAGTTTGTCGTCTATATTGTATCTTAATTACAAGTAGTAGTCTCTCCTCTGGTGGCAGTAAGAAACTGGTGAGTAGTAGTATCAGCCAGAGTCAGCGTGAGTTTTTACTAAGAACCGAATTTCCCCCAGTGGTTTCCAGTGGATGCTGTACTGCCCACTGGTAGGCATTGAAAAGATCATAGGTGGCGCTTGTGGTGCTAGGCAAATTAAGGAAGCTTTGAGTACCTACCAACCGCCTCCCCGTGCTTTCCAGTATATCCGGCTTGCATCAAAGAAGTTTTTAATTGCATTCCGATGATCATCTGAAGCCGAAAGAAGGTTTAGGATAGTCAGCAATTTATTAGCTAAATAAAAAAAAAAAAAAGAAGATTGTCAACAGTAGTACGGGTGATTTAACATTGCTGTGTCATTTACGCCGAGCTCAGCCCTCTAATTAATAATATTTTTTCTTAATACGAGTTTGTTAATCCCACTGTGAACAATAGACGCTTATTTCTAATATCTTTTAATAAAGTAGTTTTAGAACACTCTCTTTGTTTTTTCTACATATGATATGTACACTTGTAAGGGAAAACATGTGGAGGTATATTTTTTATTTGATTTAATATTATTTAAAATAGAAAAGAATACCAGTTAATTGTTTTGTTATGAAATAATATCTATGGATAACAAATAAGAATGAGCTGAAATGATCTATGGAATGGGTCAGAGAGAAATTGTTATGGAGGTTGGGTTAGAAAGAAAAAGAGAAGAGACGATCAAGTCAATAGAAAACTGAAGTAATTATTGGTTTAGGAATGTGATTGTATGTATTGTATAATGTGTAAAGGTTGTTTATTAAGAAGAATGTTGCTTTAAATAAATGTTTATTTCCTAAATATATAGAACTAATCATTTCCCATTACCTAATACACTTCACCTTAGAGGGGTACCACCATTGTTTCAAAAAGCTACTAATGAGCCAAAAATTTGATGCACTTGGAATTAATTTATATATTACAATAAGGAAATTCAGTGTTTTTTTACTCTAGTGAGGGAATGACGATTGCTTAGGCCTGGTATTTGGTAGAACGCGGATACAAATCTCCGTACGGCATTCCAGATTTCGTTTTTTCAATTGTTTTTCGAAATCACTCCAGGTGAATGCAGAGATGGTTTTTACAAAGGCCATTGCCGAATTTCTTCCCGTTTCTTATCCCTCCTCCCAATACCTCCGGGATATAACGGCTTTGACGTCTGTGAAACTAAAAAAGACTCTTACTCGCCTCTTTTCATTTGCAAAGATTCCTAATCGTTTAAAACTTGATAAACTAGTAAAAGCACAGATCATTATTATTAGGTGATACTAAGAAGTTTTTTTTGTATATATCAATGAGGAATTAGTCTAAAGATTCAGTAAGAATAGCTTTCCTCACAACCGTCTAAGTAAATTACCTTTTGTCAAATAATAATATTTAATTTTAATTTTCAGCGAACATACTTCCTGAAAACTTTTCTCCTAACTATAAACTATTTCCATATCAGAAACAAAACTAAGATATTTGTTGCTGAAACCATAGAAGCTAACAGCATTTTACGATGCTATTGTATATCGTTTGATTTAGTTTAGCATATCTGTATTAGTCGTAAAGTTATTTGCTTATCGCTGAAGCCTTTTTTGTGTCTTAGAGCTTCTCTGCATATACCGACCATCTTTAAAACGAGAGTTTTTCCCATAAACACATCGAACGTGGATTTCAAATCTTAGTAATTGATTGTAACGCAGAGAATTTAGAGGAAGGAAATCATTTTTACAACTTATTTCATTTATTTATTTATTTAAACTTATAAATCGAATTTGTCTTGGAAGCAATGCAACCGGTTCACTTTTATTTATTACAGTTTTTTTTCGATCTATATAAATGAACAACTTTACATAGTATACCACTTCAACTAGGTACAGACAACATATGTGGGACACAATATTATTAAAAACTCACGCCTGGAATCGAGCTGGTAACAATTACGAAATCAGTGAACTAGTGCCTAGACTGCCGGCACCAATTACATTTAACCATAAGCTTGTAATACTGTGACTTAGGAAGGAAAAAAAAAACTCGAGTTTGCTATATATCAGTTATTTTAGAGAAAAATTTTAACTTTTAAACTTTATGGTGTTATGTTTGCTGCTTTAAGAATTAACTTGTGATGGAAATTCCTTGCCCAGTTTATCAGTTACTAGCTTACTCGGAAGTTTATAAAAACCACAAGTGTAAGAAAAAGTCCTATCGCGAAATTCATAAAAAGTGACAATAGACTCTTACATCAAATGCTTCCAAGAAATTTTCGTGCAACCGATTATTGAGAAATGTTTGACGCTATCTCACGGAGCACATCATGTTGTTATGAAGGTCTTAAGGTCAATGCGAAACTCTGTTTTCGTTTCTGCTTACTGGGCCATTGGCGGTCGTGACCTTCAGACAAGTGTTGTAACAAGCAAGTACAGATAAAGGCTAGAGACTTCCCAGTACCATCCCACAGTTTAACATCTTACGTCACATTTCATTCGAAAGGCTTAGTCTCCGAGTGTTAGGTCTGTCTTTTATTTTCTAGGTTAATTTAGTAATTATTTCTTAATATATGACAGAGCAGTGCGACAGTCAAACCATAGGTATTTCTCAGTGTATTAAAACTGACTGAACCACTTCACTGAAATAGAAATTCCATCAGTCAATCGTACATGAGTTCTGATGCGGATACATTAGACGCTTTCAAACAAATATCAATATCCCCTCCACGTGGAAAGGGCAGACAACTATTTTAAATTATTATTATTTTTTTAGTTTTTTTGCCTTGTTAACGTCGAGGTCATTAGGGGCGGGAAAGGATTGGGCAAGAAAGAATGGGAAGTAAGTCGACCATAGCCTTTCGAAGGAACGAAATCCGATTTTCTGAAAACCATGGAAAACAGAAATCTGGATGACCGGACGGGGATTTGAACTCGCGTTCGCCTGAACGTCAGGCTCCAGCGTTAAGGCTCACCCAGCAAGCTCGGATTCATAATACTCTCATAATAATTGAGAAGGGGATAAAAATTTGAGGAACACTATTGCTCTTTAGTTTGGAAACACACCTCTAAATCGTATAGCTAGAAATTATGCAGAGGGAGATATGAAATTTTTAACTCAAAATTCAAAGGACATCCAAAGAAAATGTAACCTTGCACATAATATAATCATTTCATTTCAGGTAAAATATTCTGTTAATAATAATTTCGTGTTGGCTTGTGACAAGGTTTCTTACGAGTACGCATTCTGATTATGTCGTAGCCCCCTAATCAAACCCGGTAATACGAACTAGGAAAGGGGACAGTTTAATTTGGAAACCGAACCACAGAACATCCAAGCGTACTTCACATTTACAAATAAAAGCTTTGCCAGCTATGTGTCTCAGTTTTAAGGCCAGAAAAATTCCAGCCGTGATCCGAATTCGATCGGGGAGACGTCTGATTCTTCACGAAACGAGACACCAGACCACTCTGTTCTGTTGATAAATACTCTGCGTATCAGATGCCATGGTGATGACTACTCAGTGAGTAATCATCAGAAGGAAAATGAAATCAATATTTAAGTCGGAATGTTGAAACTCTAAGTTTAACAAACCCGAGCTGGCCTAGTAGCTCAGTTGATAAGGCGGTCGCCTTCAAAGTTCAAGGTCTCAGCTCATTTCGCTGTGGGGCCGTGACTTTTTATCGGCTGAGCTTTGTTGGTAAGAGCACGGTATGACATTCGACAGATTGGAATTCACGTTAAACTGTTGATCTAAATGCGACGGAAGCAAATCATAACTAGAATCAGAATTAGTAACTGTAATGCTTTGGAGACGGGACCGTAGGGAGCTAACAAAGGGTCGGATTTCATTCTTTTTCTTCACTAAGGGCAATGTTTCACTATCATGTACCTTCGTCATGATTTAATAATTGTAAATCAAAGTACTTAGAAAGTATTTACATTAATAATAAAATTTACCTACACTTATTAATTTAACTAAAAATATGATGCTTAAATTGGGGAAACTGATATGTTTGCAGCATCTAGAATAGAGGATCTAAAGACGGACATGCATCATGCATTAGACCTTGTTATGTAGTAGCTGTTGTTTTTTGGGAATTAGGTGCGTTGACATTTTGCTGCGATTATTTAAGCAAATTAGATATGCAGTCAAGATTTATAACATTTATAACACGTTTAACTACCAATATATCAAAGCTACAAAGGATTTAAAAAAAATTATAATACAGAAAAATGCGAAATTACTAAGTGCTGTTTATTAACAGAATTATTTGGAAACCGCATGCTGAAATAACATTAAGGCAACATAACTGCCAATTTTTCAAGAAGGCGACTGAGAAATATGAAAAATATATGATAAACTGAAAAATAATTAATTATGATAAAGACGAGGAGTATCTAACAAGGACCGACTTCATGAAAATTTCAGTGTGAACATACCCCATTTTCTAGAATAAATTATAAATATGCTGCGATTTGCTGATTATATTGTATTATTTACAAATAAAAGTGATTACAAGAGGAATCATAAAAGTAATATAAGTGATGAAACGATGAAACACAGACGCCATTGAAACTGGGAGAAGATTTTCATTTGTTGCCATCAGTCTCTTGACTGGTTTGATGCAATCCTCCATAGCTTCCTGTCTTGCACTAACCTCTTCATCTGAACTTACCACTTACAGCCTACTTCCTCAATTATCTGCTTCATATATGCTAATCTCTATTTCCTCGACAATTCTTATCTTCGACTGTTCACTCAAACAACAAAATAACCAATCCCATATGTCTTAAAATAAGACCCACAATCCTGTCTCTTCTTTCTGTAAGACTCTTATCGTTTTCAAAACACGTTCATTTAGTCCTTTATCTGCAAAACTAATTTCAAGCATCCTTCTATAAAACCACATTTCAAATACTTGATTTGGGGTAAAATAGATAAAAAGAAAAAATATGATAATAATAACGAGATACTGAATATCAAAGTGAAACAAGTATAATAGAGAAGATAAGAAAGTTCTGTTATTTAGGAATTGATTACAACCTGTAACCAGAACCAAAACAAATATGATATGAAAAGTATATTTGGAATAAAACAAATAGTAGCTCAAATGGAAAACATTTGTGTAAAGAAATAACAGAGAAGTTTTAAAAAGTGGGCGTATTGAAAACAATACTTCATGAAAACAGTCTTGTGCTTTTGTAAGGTAACAAAAATGATAATAATAATAAAAAAATCTTTGATATGCGAAGTTCTGAGCTACACCTCTCTCATGCTTCCATAATAACTTTCCTAGAAATTTATTTGGGGTGGTATCTGGTTCCTTTCCGCAGTGTTGTTTAATGGTGTACGTGTGGATCCCTGTGGTGGAAAGACACCAAGGGGACCGCTAAGTATAACGTCTCAACTAGACGTACAAATCACCGTCTTCACTGTCGTTATGACCCCGTTACGCTCTAGGGAGAAGTTCGGGATTTAACTCATGACTTTGGTACACAATCTGGTGATCAAGTATCGTGTACCATCACCTCTCTTATTTGCCAATCTTGAATGATGAAAATTCCAACTATCATACGATTTCTAATGAGCTACCACCGTATTGATCGCCTTTGAAATTTGGTGCTATAAAAATAAGTTGTAGATGAACTCGACAAAAAGGGGAACCGACAATTATCATTGGCATGTAACCTTTATCCTCCGGACTGACAAGTTCTGTCGTAGCAGCGAAGTCGTTTAACCGATGGACTGACAGCTGTGTATGATTCACGGTCTCTACATGCAGGTTGGGGATTTCATCCTTGTTATTAAGTCATTATTAAGTTTAACGAGCTTTGCAGACGCTCAGTGAACTGGCCGATGCTGACTACTGGGGTTCTCCCGCAGGCGCTGCAACGAGTTAATCATCCGTCATGCCTGCTCGATTGGTACACAGTACTTCCCCGCGGCTGATGGCGCCTCGGGTGAGACGCTAACGTCAGGGCCACCTCTTACTCCCTCTCTAGTACATGCTGCTTTCCCTCATTCACTCAGCATAGGATCGAGAAAGTCGAACATAATACACGACTGACCCTGTGTAGCGCTGCGAGAGGTGTTCTTTCCTTGAGTTGTGATCTAAGATTTACTTTTTTTCTGGTGACACTAACTAGTTTGAAATTTTTCCTAGGTTATGATGTTTCCATTTTTCTCGAACTGAAAGTAATATTTTGACTTTTTCTGCAGTATTTTCTTTTACTATCATTTATTTATTGAAGACGAAATGTAAAAATGAATTCAGTTGTTTGGCTGGTAATTTTAAACCACTGTCGTAAGGGACACCAGTTCAAATATTGGCATTAGCATACAAGATATTTAGCTTAAGGTTTCGAGCGGTTTTTCACTATCATTTTTGAGAGTATTAGATTTGTCATTGTAAGGTTCAAATAGCCACTTTTACTTAAAATCATCATTCAGATGAACTCATGTTCAATATTCGTAGAAATTCCATTAATCAGTCCTATATATGGAGAAAGAAATAATGAAAAGCAAATGTATTAAATATTTTACGCTGATGCGTATAGAAATAAGAATGTGCATCTCTCATTAGTTCTGAGAATTTGAATTCTAGATGACGAACAACTTTAGCCAGAATTCTTACGAATTTTCCATGGAGTTTCATAGATTTAAGGATCTTGTGGTGCTCGACGAAATTCGGTAAGTCACAATACGGCAGAGGACAGTTTTTAGTTGTATTCTATCTTTGCGGTTTTTCATACAGCTCCGTTAAATCTGAGCACATTAATATTAAGTAATCTTTACAAGTAATAATCACACTCGGTTATGCTCGGACTTCCCATTTGGAACGTCCATTTCGGTTTTCTTTGGTTTCAAGAAATCACTCCAGGCATGGACTGTGATGGTTCCTTCAAAAGGTTATAGTCGAATTTCTCCTCCTCCTTCTATCCCGGCTCTAATGACCGTCGAATATCGATAATGGCCCACCAAAAACGTAAGTACGATCGACATTCGACACATAGTTAAAGATACTTGCAATACCCTGTTGACACATATCGGCACGCTAGTCACAGTCTCTGGAAAGTTGTCCGTCTCGCTGCCTACAAACGACACCGTCGCACTGTCGCCTTCGGCATTTTAACTTGCTGTAAGGATCACACGCTGCGGTGAAAGTGTCAGACAGTTGGAAATACCGCCACCTCCTTAGGGAATACATAGGATTCCCGCCGCCATGTCTATTCTGTCCTTATTAATTCAAAACAGCTGTTAATATCCTTAGTTATAGCCAAGAATTTGATTTCTCTAATTAGTTTAATCAAGATTTTGAAATAATTATTTGATGAGTAGTAAGAAGCTCATCACTCGTTTTCCTCATCTTTACATAAACTTCTCTTTTACAGCTGTGAAAAATTTTAATACGTATTGTTAGAAATTCTTGTTTACACAGTTTTTATTGATTGCAAATATTCTTTATGGAGCTACGTATCATAACTTTTCAAAAATTTATGGTGAAAATAAATGAATTTATTGTTAACCCATATTAAACATTTGGTACATTCGTTATTCTTAACTTTATTATGTAATGTGCTTATTAAACTGTTATTTATTGTGCTGACGCCGATAAATCTTTTTACCCAACTAATTTAATTTTCAGAAGCATATGGGAAGATTATTGGATCACAATTAGAACTTCCTAATTTACTTATCTTCGGTCACGGGTGGATTTAATTAAATTTTTGGTAATGATAAGCTCTCCACCATATAAAAATCATAACAGAAGACATTTATATAAATATTGTGATTAATTTTTCACAAAGTCGGTTAAAATACAACAAAATTAGTTAGCTGTATGGCGCCCAAAGACAAAACTAAAATTCCAATTTGTTGAGTGTTTAAAGGCTCCCGTGATTTCTCTTATTACTGTGGCCAGGCTTCCTGATGCTCCAGATCAAATTCTATCAAGCTAAAGCTTGCTTAATTAAAACGTTACTGTAAACATCTCCGCTGACAGTCTGGTTCAATTATCCACCTTTCAAACCCACCTTCGTCATTCTTCTATAAAGCCTTGTTTCAAGACCTCTTAATACTTTTCTGTTCCGAAAGATTATAATTAAGTTTTCGCGTCCAGAGATTCTAACCATCGATTTTTAAAACATTGATTTGTTTTTTTATGTTAGCAAATTAATCTTCATTTCTCAAAATGTTTATTTTTTATTCGTTGAGTCAACACTGTGGTATTTTGCCTGTAAGTAGCTTTTACGATTAACTTACTGTGTACTCTTCGTTCTATCATCACCAAAATTAGTTTGCTATCTTCAAATACTTCATCTGATGACACGAAACATACCACCTACCATACTTTATGCCACCACACTCTATCCAATGTGTTAACTTTAAGTTCCAAATGTTACAAATCTTTCACTGACTGCCAAATTTTAGTTTGGCGCTTTACTGTTCGTCGACAGTGGGATCAAGATAGCCACGAGCAGATTGATGACAAGAAACCTGAAGGGAATCGACAAGATCCGTGTTAAGAAAGGATTCCTACATTCGTCTGCACTTCATTCGGCCAACCATGAAGCGAAACCTAAATGGCCTCAAAGATAATTGTCACCGATCCTTGGGAATGGCAAACCCGACCAATACCACTTACAATGATCTGTTCTCTTTTATTTCCTTGTTTGGGTGTAGTAGATATGGAAGAGAGACTTCTCACTTCAATTTGATCTCCTCTCTCTTCCTGTCCTTGTGTAATCTCCTATACAGTATGATTTCTGAAGACTTCGTTAATAAGTCTCTTTGTCGGAATACTGATCTTAATATCTCAATCATAAAACTATATTCAAATAAACATTTACCCGAAGGTTTGTGTATACTCATCAAGCAAAAAATGATGTTGCCTGTCTTAATATTGTCTTAGATGATAAGTATTAGGGTCATTATAGTTTCACGACTGTCTATAGTATTTAGCTTTAGCTACTTATTTCTGGTTCCATTCTTTCGGTTTTAGAATGACTGTTCCATATTTTTTTAAGCTTTTCTTTACATGGATCCAACGATTTACTGAATGCATTTAAACTTTTGAATAAATTTAATAAATGTAGCTGATGTACTGTACAAGCTGTAATGGCTCCGACGTAACACATCGATAAGTTACAAACACTTTGTTGCCCAACTTGAAATTTACCGCTATGCTATGTACTGTACTTATCTAAGAAGCATTATTATTATGAGTTTCCTTGCTATCGTTCCTTGCTTTGGATAAAATGGAAATGTAGTAATATGCAAACTGAGTTGATTTAAAGACGATAAGCCTTATGGAAAAGTGATGGTAGACATAAAAACTGCTTACTTTGCATGAGGAATTGCTCGTAACATTCTTGTCACCTAAATACTTCTTTTACCTCCTTATATGACGCATCTTTCTTCATAAAAATTACCTCAGTCCTGCATGGAATAAGATGACAGCACGGTACACATTAATAAGAGTTCTAAAACAATAATGTGTAGGCCTACTCCTTCAGTTACATAGAGTAAAATAAAATTATGAAGCTAAATCCCAGTACTAATATTACTGAATATGATGGTACCTAAGCGCTATTGTGAGTGCAAACAGTGAGTTGAGTGAACACTTCGTAGAAAGTTGTGGCGTAATGATGACGCTGCAGCTCGCTTAACCGAGGAGATTTTCAGCGAACTGACTCCAGGTACTTGAGGTAAGGCATTATGCTAACTGCCAGTGCCTAGACATTACTGAGGAGTGGGGAATGAAGGCAATAAAACACACAGTTTTTGTGTCATAAATAATGTACTTGGTACATAATTAGGATAGGTCTAGTAGGTTCATTGCAACTTTGGAATTAGGTGATATTCTTTCAACTGTGCACTGGAATTAACGCATCCTATACGTAATGAAAAGTCCAGAATAACAAGCCAGGTTGTCGGGTGAGATCGAGCTGCCATATAAATGTGTTAAGGAACTAACATAATAAACACGAGCTGATGTTATTGTTGCAGATTCATATCATGATGTACAACATACTGATTATGATGTGTATGTGGTTTACACTTAATGAATTCAGTTCTCGCTTCAGGAACACATGTTCGAACAAAGTGACAAGGTGAATGGAAACTTTCCGGGCGTAATGCCGCAATGTAATTTTCATGGGTGTCCAGTCGGATTGTGTCATGCTGTTGACGACAGCATAGTCTGTTGTAGAAATGTTTTGTTCTCACATCACCCGGACTGACAAACATGAAAATTAGAAAATTTTAGAAAATTTTTCAACACATGAGACCAGTGTCGTCAGAAGTGAGCAGATTTGACAAAGTGTCACAAAACAGTGAAACGAGTTTGGAACATGTCAAAGTGCCGAAAAGTACCCCTGAGTAATTACCATGAGTAGCTAAAGACTTTTTAAATGAACCAGCAAAACTTAAACTGTGTGAGACTTGTATATGTATCAAAACTTGTCCTCAGTACAACATTACTTGTTGTGAACCCTTTTTTGTCCTTTGAAACCACTGAGATACGTCATGAGTGGAGCTCATTATTAATAACATTCAATGTGGTGGAGTAATCCTGAGCAATTTGGCCGGCACAATAAAGTGTGCCTACGAAGTATAAAGCAGTACCACTCACATTTATAGAAGGGGAAATGACCCCCCAAAGATAAAGCATCTAGGGGAATTGTCGAATTGTCATCATCACAAAATCCTCCTCCACTCTAGTAGTAAAGTCGTGAAACGGATTGTGAAACTCTACCTCAATCAATTTTCCATATTTATCCGGTAAGGGCACGACCGTTATTGTTGGTTCGGAGAAGACAGTCTAATAATTATGATCACAAACTAAAAATGGAATAGAAAAACATGGAAAATAATGACGTAGTGTGTAATAAGTCTGGAAGCTTTCTGGAATTTTGGAACGCGAATGATTGGTGTCCAGTAGGGCACGGCCGCCCTCAGCGGTATCCGCCTCGCCCGGCCTACCGTTCACGCGATGCACCAGACAGCTCACCGCTACGTGTGTTTTCCCATGCAAATGAGACTCAACACGGGTAGCAATAGCCGCACGCGGTGTGCCCATTAGGAGGTTCCCGTATCGGTGGCAGGGCCCCCTGGGGGCGACAGCCACCTTGTAATTTTGCCTTCCGCCTCCTCTAATCACTTACCGGGCAGTCCGAAAAATTTGCCTCATCTTTTAATGGAATTCCACGCCCGCAGCCACGAGTATACTAATCTACTGCACAAAACGAATTACGGTAGTCGGCAATTTTGTCTTCCGCCTTCTTTTACTCGTAGATACTCCTGTCGTCCCAGAATTTAGTGTCGAAATAAATACAGTAGCACAAACAGTTTAAGATGTGAAGCTCCGTAGCGAATAACGCGTTTATCCAGCGCTACTATAATTTGTCTACGGCACACCTCCAGTAACAGGACAGAGCTGGCTGCGTGTTTGTAATTGTCGGAGTAGTATTCCTTGAAGAAATCATAATTGCAGCACATAATACAGGAAAAGTATGATACTAGCATCTCTATTTCCTTCAAAGTATCTAAATACAATATATGTAGTCGTTAGTTCTATATTTACCATAAATTTATGTTGTGAACTCGCAGGTTCCGTATAAGGTGCAGAGAAAACTTATTTTCTTAACTACAGCTCTGTTAATTTGCTAGACACAGATGAGCAGTAAATTTTCTGAACTCTAAAAGTTGTGCTGATATCAGAATGAAAAGGCTAAATCCAGTTCTTCAAGCATCTTTTGTTTCAGACAAGCTAATAACGATAACAAATAATATAAATTATAAATCTACGATCACCACAAAGTTATATGCCAGTTAGTTTTGTTGTTTTTTTTTCATTTGAGTTATTAGGTTCTATGTCTTGGACCGACACAGCAGCTACACGTAAAATCAGTGCTAAGGGATCGATGTTTTGGTAAAGTATCATAAATATCTAGTGAGCTTTCCGTGTTATTTACAACAGCTTTTCCTTTTATCTCGACAATATGACACGTTGATAACTGCATGAAGTTAATTGTATCGACGTTTTCGTTACTTAAAATCGTATCACTCATTAGGAACAGATGATTCAGTTGCTAATGGACCCAAATGGAGCTCGGCTTTCAGCATGCATTACCGACTTTATCTGATTGCCCAGTATCGTGTGATGTGAGTACCCTAGTCCATTAAGATGGCAACTATTGCCGTCTACACAACGATTTTCGATGTAAAAGACCACTTATTTCCGATCGGTTTTAGTAATAAAACACAAACAATTTTACAGATAGTTGTTTCTAATTAAAAATACATTTTTCGCTTTTCTTTATAGGATCGCTGAATGTAATCTATTGTGGTAGACCAGCGTTTTCAAACCAGATAAAAAAATACTGCCAACTTTAGCTGGAAGGCATTACAGTTTTCCAGAGGAATGCAGGTTTCAATTTTCATGATTCAGCCTAGTGGAATGTCAATCACCACTCGTAAAACTTTTTATCACCGCGATAGGAGATACAACTGCGTTCCTCCTGATAATAGTCCAACTCTAGACTGCATTTATGACGACTAAAATAAATTATTACAATTTTTTTAATTATTTTTCGTTTTTATATTAAAAAATGGAGAAATAAAATTATTTTCAGAACCATCAGCTAATCTTCACGCCCGTTTGATTTTTCCTTAGGGTTGAAATTCTCTATCATGACCCATAGACCATACGGCACATTTCATCTGATAATTAAAGTATTTCAGAGTGTCCAAGTATGGAAGTCTTCCATGTGTTATTTTATTTTTACTAACAGTCTATTTCTGTCATGCAAAGGTACGTTCCTTCAACATGTGTTGTGGCAAGCTATTTCTGACAAGGGTTCTGCTGTACTTGGTGATTATAGATTTCGATGTTTCTTATGTATGTTATACGGTAGTATTCCATTAGTTACAGGTTCAACGTACTTTATACGACTGGCCTTAATTTCCGACATTGCCGAGTAAACTGTAAGCTCGGTCAAAGGAATTGAACTTAAAATGAAAAACATTGAATTAACATTGAAATAAATTTAAATTGTAACTACACAAGTATTATAAACAACAGATACGATGATAGAAAAAGAGTCTGGAAGCCGTGTGGGAAGCCGATCCCACAGCATGAAGATTGAGGTTTCTCCTCGCATGGCTACACCTATTACTACCTGTCTGGTATGTCAGCTGCTATGAAAACTTTCGGACTCGATACCTCAGAAACTAATTCCCGTCACATACATTCTCTTGAACCTGTACGTAAGGATATACCACCCTAAGAAATACATAAAAATCATCGATATGAATGGTTAGGAAGTCTGGCGCTACCCTACTCAGACCGCGCTATTAGACGAAAAGAATAAAAGTTAGCACAATGAAATTTAAAAATTGACCGGTAAATATAAAATTCCACAAAAATCGATTACTTACTCTCTGAATTAAAGACTTATAAGAAAGACTGTCAAGAGGCACGATACTAATATTTACTACTGAGTGATTTATGCCCAAATATGATCTTAATAAAGTAGGAGCCATCAATTTTTTAAAAAAAAAAGAAGAAGAAGAAGGTGTGACTGGTCTGTATTCCAAACAGTTTCTTGCGTTACCGTCTTACATACTAAGACAAAATCGTAATGGAGGACACACACGCGGTGATATTTCACCTCAGCCAAACTACGGATCTCAGATGTGGTACCTAACTAAAACAGTAAACATTAGTTGAGAGAATTTTAAGACAAAATTTAAGAATTTATTCTCCTGCTGAAGGATATCGTTTAAGTTGCCATACAAGCTTCAAGAGAGGTGGGCTGCACATTTCACGGCGACACTTTAGTTTCGAGTACTGTCTTACACTCTCCTGCTGAATTTACTGGAGAATGGCATTGCATCCAAATGTTTGATCACCTCTGTACTGGACACAATATCGATTCGTAACAAATTAGAAATTGTGATAAGTACATGAATGAAATTCTCGAAATATATAGTTGTTTTTGACCATAGAGTAATTTATTTTAAGTTATTCACATCTTCACGCTTGACTTTACTTGGAGGAACGCGTCTTCAGTAGAATCAGAAATAGATCTGACCGCTGAAGAAGACCGGAGACCGCGGCCTGGCGAAAATATGAGCGTATAACACGAGAAGCATTGGTAAAATCATAAAGAATGCGAAAGCATTTAGGGTTCGAGTTGGCTTAGGCGGTTATGTAGTCTGAGATGTTTTTGTGCCTAGCCGTGGGTCCCGTTCGATGTGACCTGAGCTGCCGGAAGGCTGTCGGCGACAGGCGGGCCGGTAGCCGGAAATTACCGACACGAGAGCCGGGCAGGCGGGGCAAGGTAGAGCGCCCGCGGGGAAAACAAGTAGCCGCTACCAGTAACAACCACGCAAAATAATTCTATTTCGTTTTAATGGACTGTGGTAATTCACTCAACATATTTCAAAAGATACGTTTTGGTTTGGAGGCAATGCCACATATTCATTTCCATTGCCTTCTTAATTGTAGAAATTAGTGTCCTACAAAGTAACAACGTAACTACATCAAGAATGAGGATGTAAAATAGTTTATAAGTGATCGACGAGTGTTTATGAGAAGTTAACTACTTAAATCAAGGATAGGAATAGGGAGGCCAAGTTTAGAGAGTGGAGAGTGGGGGACTGGATCTTTCCTAGGAGCCGTAGCCTGCTCTGTTTTAGGTTAAAACCATTGAGGTGAATCACAGTTTGACTTACTGGATCGAAGAATTCTTTACAGGTAGGAAGCAAGGAATCAGATTAGGCAAAGTGGTAACAGGAGAGATTGAAGTAAAAACTAGAGTGCCACAAGGGAGCGTATTAGAGCCATTACTGTACATTATCATAATAAGCAATTCAGTTGCTGGGTTGTTTACATTTGTCGTCATGTTTTATTACGGCATTAAAGGAGAGGATTGTGAATAGCTTAAATAGGATCTGAGTGGGTTATTAGTTGGGTAAGTTTACATGGAATTATGACAAATATCCAAAAGAATCATCTTATGGAAAAATAAAAGTGCTGTGTGCTTATACGTTGGAGGGAAAATTGCTTGTATAAAGCATAAAATGGAATAAGATTTGATAATAAATGCAATAGCAGAAAAACATCGTGTAAATTATAACAGGTTAATGAGGATATGTAGCAGGGAAGTGAGGGAAATCCATCTTTAAGTCCTTGCTTGAGATAACGAGAGAGACACCAAACAATATACGTCAAACAGAGAAAGGATTTAAAATATGCGCTGAAAACGAACTGCCACCAGAGCATAAGGTCTGTTGCAGCTAATAATAATAAAGTTTTTAGATGTTGAAAGTTATAATTATTTATTTTGTTTTGTTTTTTGCAGTTAAGATGTCAAAATCTTGTGTCTTATGCCTTATACAATGAGTTTTAAAGCCTTACGTGATGATTTATATACTTACCACTAGATAACAATAAGATATCTCTTTTGCTCGGGATTAAAGTCTTACGATATTCGGGTCATCAAAGGAGGAAAGTGAGTAAGCCATATGTTTTCAAACCTCTATTTTCTGACAAGTGTGTTTCGAGACGGAAGCTATTGTTCCATGCTAATATTTACGCAGATTCTTGCGCATAAGAGGTGGTTTGCTTCGTAGAGGCCAGCGCTGTTTATAACTGCCCAATATGGAATAATATCATTGTAATTATAGTTTTTATCTTATTACTAAAAATTTCTGTACCTCTCCGCTCTACTTATCCGCAGTGAAATACGTCCAATCTGAACTAACATGTTCTGCAAGTATTAGTAATTATAAATACGTGATGACATTGCCACAATTTTATGTTAATGATTATAAGGCCGTTAAATGCTCAATATAAATCTATTTCGCTGACAATGATCTGAAGCTTCGTCACAGTGTAACACCACTTTTGGTTGCTACTAGGTCCAGAGTTAGTTTCTCATAGTATACGACTTTAATGCTAGCTGTAGTTTTAATCTTAACATAGTTCTATAAATATACTGATGTTAAAAGCAAAATAACACTAGTAAAAGGAGCCTTTATGAAAAAGAGAAATTTTTTAGTTCAAATATAGATCTAGTACACGGAAAAAACTTTTTAAAACTTTATGTGTGGATCACAGCACTTTATGGTAGCGAAGCATGGACTTTAGGACTACTAGAAAGAAGAAAATTGAATCATTTGAAATGTGGTGCAATAGAAGGATGCTGAAAATTAATTGGACAGACAAAGTACGAAATGACCATGTTTTGGAAGTAATGGGCGAGGAAAGAAGTTTGTGGAAGAGTCTAACAGGAGGAAGAGACGGAGTGGTAGCTCAGATTTTGAGACATGCCGGATGGGAACATGCAAAGAAAAAAAAAAGTAGAGGAAGACAGAGATTAGAATATATGGAGCAGATAATTGAGGACGTGGATTGTAAGGGGTATGTAGAGATGAAGAGGTTAACACAAGATATCAAGAGATGGAGGATTTGATCAAACCAGTCGATAGGCTAATGACAGAAAAAAACAGATTAATTACAAAACTTTTCAGAATATGAAGTTTTATTTCTTCGTAGAGACAGCTTTAATACGGTTATACTGGGTCACGATAAAATTAAGGTAGATTTACCAAATGAATGACTTCTTGAGTGGTCGTCCATTATCTTAAAGTTTCAGCGTTGTCAGACTTTCACAGGATTTCAACAATACTATCTTCACCTCGTCTAATTTCGTTTGTGTACGTAAGTAGACCAAAACACTGCCTTATTTATGTCCTATTTGAGCTGCATATATATAAAATTACAGATCTATGTAATTTCAGGGCAGAGGAAGAATACGTGGTCACTTTAAACTGAAATTTTGTGACAATGACCAGAAGAAATTATTATAACTAAGAATATTTTAATTAATGACAGCATTAAAACGCATTTATATTAAACTGAAATTTCCTTATCGTAAAATCCGACTTTACTATTTATATTCTAGGATATTTGCTCTCTACGCTTGTTACTAGCTTGAAATCCATCCAATTTACACAATGCCACATGCTTGTTGCAGCAATCTCCTAAAGTGGAGTTCTGTGATGTTGGCTGTGAGTAATGCTTTGTTTACTTCACTTAGCACTTAGCTGTAAAAGCAAAGCGCCGACTGGCATAGCGAAATGACATTCAGATACTCTTAACAGACAGTAGCTGGCAGAGTAGCTCGTGGCGTTGAGGTAACTGTCATACAGCGTTTGCTGTTACTCCTGATAAGCAGGCAACCAGCTATGACATTGAGCTGAAGTGGCGCCGTAAATGTAGGCGCGCAACGCCCACTATTGATGGTGTCTTCTACCTTCTATACACTGCATTTTAAACAGGATCAGTGTCTGTTAATTATTATTTTACGCCGGTGGGTCGTTCAAGATATATGAAACACAGGAGTGATGCTTTATAGTTCAAATGTAACCTGGTTCATTTGTTACTTTGATACTAATTTTAGGATCTCTCAACTTTTGGAATATTTTTACTATCTGAAAAGACAAGTTTCTGGGTCACGTTTTAAAAATTGGCTAATTTTTTAGTAAAGGAAGAGTCCAAGGGAATGACTGTAAAATATTAAAATGAATTGATAACATGAGGAAGTATTAATAATATAAGGTGTAATAAGTATCTCAGGAGAGATAGAGATGAATTATTCTATCACATGTGTCGTGAAAACTGATAAAAAATAATCTTATGACTTGTGTATGGTGCACTGCGCATGAAGGACGTAAATTGAAATATAAGCTTTAAGAAATCGGAGCTATGGCAGTACAGAAAACGTTTAAGAGATATTAAATCACTGTTGCTAGAAAGCACCAACCGAATACGATGAACTAGTATGTTAGTCCTCTGAAAGGGTAGAGTCATTCATGATAACGGTAGTCAACAGTTTCCATAGTGTAGAGGTGTTGGCAGGGTACAACTGGTGAAAGGAATGGCCATCATATTGTACTTTGTTCTATGTAAGTTGCGTCATTCTGTCTTTGAAAGTTTAAGTTGGTAAAACATTAAAAAGATTGAAGTTGTCGTTAACGTCAGTATAATATTCATAAGGAGCTTGCTCCTTTACTGTCGATCATATTTAACTCTTAAATTTTCTGCGCGCTTGCGATCGTTATCAGTTCAAACTTTATGTCTCTTTTACCGCCCATCTTTATTGCAACTTCACATACTTTATCCAAAACTAACACCATATCACCTACCATACCACGGAAACCTTTTCGAATTTTTTCTTCAATTCTGTGGATAGCTATAAACTCCAGCTGAAAATAAGAACTACTGAAGAAATTGAAATATTTAAAAGGATTTAAGGAAGTATTGCTTGTCCCAACAATAACTGAACTGCTATGACACATTTCACTTAGTCTTTTAGCTTCCACTAATAGTAGCCTATGCAATTTGGTTGCTGATTCATGGGTTACACATCAAGGTTAATAATATATTAATTCGTGTTTTAGTTGTAATAGTATAAGTAAGGTCTAAAACAAATATTGTAAATAATTGCTTTAAACAATGTGTAAAATAATTGTCTTAAGCACCTGTACCCACCTGGCACCCCTTATCTTGACAGTCTAAATAAATGTGACATGAATAAATAAATGAAAGATGCGCCTTTGAACTGCAAAATAGAGATCATTTTTTTTTTTTTGGCATTTAGCCTTAGGCTAATCTTGCCAGGAGCAGGAGGTAGGGATACTATGTTTTAGTTGTTAGTTTTCTTTATTTTAGTGATTTTATATTAGGTTTTTGGTTTTTACAACGTACTTGTGTATTGAATTGATCGCTTTTGCGTCTGGATCTGAAAGGGTAGTCATTAAGGATATTATGTCTGTCATTTTTGGAGCGTTTCTTATTAGTTCTTTTCTGGCTTCTTTGTATTCATCACATCTGAGAAGGTAATGATAAATATCTTCCATTTTCTCACATCTGGGGCAGTTCGGTGAGTCCGCGATTTTCATGATGTGCTTTTTATCATTTAATAGGGTGTGAAATAGGGATCATGCTTTCGGCTATGAAGACTAGTTCAGGTTGTCCTGGCTGTGTCTAGTGAGGTGGCGCTATAACGCTGTAAACAGAACTTCCTGGTAGGAATAAGCAGCCGCGGTGATGGGTCGCTTGCGGAATATAGCGTGTCGTGTTACACAAGAGTCTGCCGATCCAGCGAGCACAATAGGAGGTGATGGGTATCCGGCCGGGAAACTGAATATGGTCACGTAACTTCACGTGTTCTGCTACCTGTTACACATTCCCTAAATTAGAAACTAGGTTTCCGCTCTCATTGTACCAAACAAGCTGCGTTTATTCCCTCTGGAGAATCTAACAAATCTCTAAGCTATGTTTTAAATTCATTTTAAGAAAAATAATATGTAGAACACAAAGCTCAATCACTTACTACGAGCTGATAAATGTAGTTCAAATCTCTGGGAAAGTGATATTCTATTCTTTGTTTCAGAACGTAGTAAACAACCTTCTAGAAAAGGGGTCCCCAAAGTGGTCGAAACCGATCCCTTGGTGTCGATAACAGTGTCGTTGACCCTAACTATAAGTTCGTGTTAAACTATTGATTGGGTATGCCAGGATGACTGTGGGGTTCTAAGGGGCTAACCTACGATGCCCTATGACTTGCGCCGACTTTCTTCGTATCTTCTGCTCTTGAATTCTTCTTTCTTGAACCTATCCTCTTCTTCTCTTGTGCTAGTAAATAAACATGAGTTACTTGAAATGAAACCTTATTTAATCTGCACTGAAGCGTAAATCATCTACAGTCGATGATGTACAAGATTGGAGGTATTTCGTAACCCGTGATACTGATGCTAGGGATGAGTCTTAGCCCTACAGTTCACAACTAACAGAGTATGGTAAGGTTGGTGCTGTGAATATCTATCTCCGAGGCCTAGATGTTAACTTGTAGCTCGTCAGTGAAATAATGTATTCTGGCTTGCTGGAAAGTATTGGCTTTCGTGCTCAGCACTGCACGTGTAGCTTGGAACCTGAACTGTCGATCGGCAGATACTCGAACAACAGGACGTGCTTACTCGACGTCTGGCTGAAGTGATTTCGATACTAAAATATTATAATATTATAATAAATGACGTCCCGTCACAACAGTTCTCCAGGGATCGATTAATACACGGAGGTCAGAAGGGGGTCGAAAGGGGATTAATTAAACTGTCCTAGGGAAATGTAGGAATGTTCCAATAAAAATCAGGTCAATGAATAAAATTAAAAGCCATCCTCTCAATTCCTATCTGTTTGCGAAGTTATTTAAAGTAAATGATGAAACTTTCAACAATTTACTTTTGTACACTGAGGTAAGGTGGTTGTGAAGAGGTCATAGTTTGCAGAGGCTCGTCTGAAAAGTTTCTTAGGAAGGTTGATCCGTCGATACGTGACAAGTTAACACAGTGCAAGAACAATATGTTCTAATCGCAGAACTTTATTCGAGTTTCTGTCAATAATTTTGTTATTATATTTTGAGATTATAATTGTAGTGGAAAATATCTCCTTTTTTCTGTTAATCGTATTGGTTGGATTTTGTAACACATGGGCACTGTAAATTATTTCGTTGAGTTGTTATGCAAGTCTCCTGGTTGCTTAGCATAATAAATGGCAAAAATGAATTAATGTTTTTATTAAATACTTAATTTGGGTAGATAAGAAGGCAAATATCCTATGAAGGGGACCCCTGTTCTAGACCCATTATCCTTCGAAAAATAGCTGCTAAAGTGTGTTTCCGATAACATATCACCATTTAACTTACATGACGATAGGATGGAATGCGGAACCATACCTCCACCAGTCCCTCCCTAAGACATCTGTTGCGTGGTCACTGCTTGTAATTACAAGCTACAGCGGCCAGTTGCTGTTGCCGTTGTTGTCGTGTCACTGACCCGAGGTGATTGTTTTTCAGACGGCGTGGAGGTGTCGACAGCGCGGCAGTGGCTGCCCGAGGACCCGTGCTCTCGGAAGGGCGGCATGTGCGTGCTGGCCAGCGAGTGCCCGCCGGGCAAGCTGCTCAACACTACGGGACTCTGTCCTCAGCAGCAGCCCAGCGGCGTCGAGTGCTGCTACGGCCGTGAGTAACTCGTCATACCACACCAGTCCTGGCGAAAACTATATTATTATTATTATGTTATTTTGACCGTAGGTCTCGAATAGATCACACAGTCAGCCTGGTAGAGTTACAAGTTAAAAACAGAGGCTTTACAGAACAATATTACATATATATTGATGCATTAAATATGTGTATTACAACGTCTTTAATGATGCAATATATTTTATTGTTAGTAGTGTTTCTTAGTAAATGCTGCGGTTTCTGCGTTGCCCTATGATTTTATGTACGTAAAATAAACAGTTATGATACATCATTACAATCTGTAGCGGCATTAAGTCATTGTGTTGATATCCACATTTTTTTTTTTTTTTTTTTTTTTTTTTGCGGTAGGTTTGTTTAGAATTAACTTGCTAAGAACCTTATATTGTTTCGAAAGACAAAACGTGGTCAACTGTAGCCATTCAAAAACAGAAGTGCGCTGAACGTATACAGTTATTGGGATAGCAGGAAGCACGATTAACAGGAAAGTTAATCTATACCTGAAGTGAATTTTTGGAATATTGTTTGCAGTCATTGAATTTGAGATGTTAGCACGGTTTATTATACAATGTTTAAACTTAATATTTTCAGCCAGAAATATCAGAAGTATCATAATACGAAAATGTTAATAGACTCACCAGTGTGGCTGTACTTGTTAAGGCGCCAGCGCACTGGATGGAGGATGTACAACGGGACCAGGAGCGAGTACTGGTACCCGCATACCGCCTGTCCTGACTGCGATTTTTGCTGCAGTCATCAAAGCAAATGTCGGGTCGGTCCCCAATCTCCGTCCTATAAACTACACATTTCAGAAACAAAAAATATAGTTACCACACGCAGAACGTAGTTTCACGTTTCGCAGACAAATAGCAACGCAACATTCCTCCAATAAGGTAAATGCACCGGATCTGACAAATCCGATCCTATCACGGGTATAATTACAGACAGGAGGCCCGTGTCTCGTGGTCTGCCAGGGCCGGTAAGGAAAAAATTCAAGGGACGATCGTAACTTTATGTGTATATATATTGTCAGTTGCTCTCATTATGACACTTCTTGAATGGATTAGAACAGCCAGTTCCAATACAGTGAATCTATAATCTGGATGAGGACATCTGACACCATAAGTTTTGATATACATTAAATTTGATATACATATCAAAAGATATGGTGTCAGATGTTGTCATCCAGATTGTTGAACCACTGTACAGGAATTGGCGTGGTGTTGTTCACCTTTTCTAACCCCGTCTAAGAAGCGTCGCTATGAGTAACAACTGACAATGTGACCCATTGTTTGTCATAACTCACGGCAGTCCTAAAGTTACATATATTCAGTATGTCACAACACCATCGGCGTATCCAGCGATAGTCAGGGAGGGGGGCTGCCCCCCCACCCCAAGAAAAATTAAGTTGCCTTCAACACGCTTCGACGAATGAAGAACTGGCTCAGGAGCACTTTGGGAGAGGAAAGATTGCCTGATGAGTATGCATAGAATTTTCGTGAAAGAATACTGTGAGAAATTGTCAAAGTTATGAAAAATTTTCTGAGTATCCGAGACGATTAATTTTACATAAAAAACTATAACTGAGTTATGATCATAACTAATTGCATAGTAGGTCCTTAGATTAAGTGGACGGATTACTATATTAATCAATAATAGAAATAGTTTACTCAATAGGTTTGAGTTTAATTTTGTAATAAATCGTTATGTTTCAGTTCCCCATCCCATTTCCTCGAAATCAATATGAGTCGCCCCCTCCCCTCCAGCTCAAATCTTACCTCCCTCTGGTTCTGATTCTGGATACGCCCATGCAAAACACTGACCATTCCCAGTCCCGAAACAGTTTAGTCTGCCCCATAGCTTTGGAGAAAGGATGAACCAGATCGTATTTGTTGATCTAAGATGGGTCGGAGGTATCTTGCAGAGCGAGCTTTTAAATCTGCTTGTTATATTTTTCTCATTCTCCTTTGGCCGCAATTACCCTACAAGTGTCGGTTGGAACAATGTTTAACAATATTAGAAGCTAGCTGATTGGTGTATGACGTACAGTCTCCGATACGTATTATTATCATTTTTTTAATAAATTGCGTGTCACTTTTGAGTACATTCTTGCTACTGTACGAAGCAGGCGCACAGTTTTCGGTAGAGGGGCTGTAGTTCAAAGCTTACCAATAAGATACAGCAATTTGAAATATTCCTGCTGGTGATAGTTCTTAATAGACTTACAAATTCAGTTGCACTGATGAATTGTGGTACAATCGTACCAATCGTATTTAATTACAGAAGATGAGTGTAGTGCATGCTTGTGTCGCGTGTTGCAGTGTCGATGCAGGAGCGCCGCTGCTCCGCCCGTGGTGGTGTGTGTCGGCCGAAGCACAAGTGCGGCCGGCAGCTCTGGGAGGAGAACGCAGACGACTGCAGCGACTCGGAGACGCTGCATCCTCGTCAGCTAGACCAGACAGTGCCTGGTCTCACACTCTACAGTACAAATACAGTGACGGGGCTTGGCGAAATTAGCAATGGTGCTGAAGATATAATGAACGTCACAACAAGTTGTTCAACGCTGCTCTGCAGTGATCTTCTGTAGATGAACAGACTATATCTGCAGCTTCTTTATTACACTGTTATGAAACTCAAGTAGAGACAGGCGAATCCCTTAATCTTTATATTCTTATAAATGATGTACATCTTTCTCTGCGGCCTCAACATAATACATATCACCATGTACCAGGGTGGGTTTGAAGACTGGAATTCGACATAATTGTATACTCATATTCCCAATAAGCACTAACAACGGATACAAAATACAACTGAATTGGCATTTTTTGAAATGGTTTAATCAACATTTTTTCAAGTTTGTGTTTTCTGGCATTTATTGTGCCTTGAGAATAGAGCTATCAGTTTCTTTTGAAAATACATAGTGGGACATGTTAAGGTGATATATTTTAAATGAAAATACCGTATAAAAATTCTAATAAGACTTCTGGATTGGTTAGCTTTCGGGAAGATTTTATTTGGTCGCACACGCTCTTTCAAAAAATACTGATTCAACCATAACTTGAAAATTTATCTTCATGCACATACGCTCTTTCAAAAAATACTGATTCAACTATAACTTGAAAATGTATTATTTACCTTCATGCATTTAACCTTATTTGAAGACTATTACACTTGCTGTTTATAATAACCAAAAGTTTGTCTAAAATAAAATATTATTTTAGCATAAATCGCTGAATTAACTCCGCAGGAGCAATACAGTACTTTCGTTTTTATGTAATTTCTCACAACCTACACAATACCCTTTGCGTTATTTGCTCCTTGTCAGTTCAGGAACTGCAATGCTATATGTCATGCTTAAAAAGTTTCACTGCCGTCGTTCTAGCAAGCCAATGTTAATTAATTTAAAAGCTTTCGTGGCAATTTCAGTGTCTGATTAGGCAGCAAAACAATGCGAATAAATTGAGTATATTTCTATATAATTAAATTTCCAGTTTACTGCATTAATTATTTTCTCATATCCGAGCAAATGCAATTTCAAGTTTATTTACGACATGTAGCGAAATGTGAGCGGTCGTTGATTCAGTTCGTTGTTTACGGACAATTATCTGATCGCTGTGATAGGATTATGGTACTGAGTTTGAGAGCCACTTTACTCGGGACAAAAATCTCCACTTACATCATTTGCAGTTTCTGAAACTTTAAAATCTAGGAAACTATGTCTTCTTATAGAAGATATATTTTCCTAGATTTCAAAGTATTATTGCAATTTTGACACTTTTGAATTGTGTTTATAATTTACAAACACATCGGTGCCATTGCAATAGAAAACAAATTGACCACACTGATACTAGATTTAAGTTTATTTGTTAAAGCTTTTTGATTTAAATGTGCTAAAACGGCTGAAAATAGTTTCCCGCCGAAATGGAAACTGGCTCAACAGTAGTATGAAATACCTTAATAGATAAATGTATCGCTATTTACATTTCTGGAACCTATATTATTTTAGTTACCTTGTTTAACACCTTATTAATACATCATATTAAGCTTTAATCTTCAAACTATCTGTATATAACTGTGATATTTGTAGAGTTGTAGTTTGTTAATAAAAAGTTTCTGCAATTAAGTTGTTATATTTTATCTTTTCCTTTACAAGCTTCTATGGTAAAAGAAATCGAAGAGAAACTGGTTAAAACGTGTTGTTCGACTTCGAGGTATTCTGTTTCCAAATGATTATGTTAAAGCGGTTTTTATAGAAACACATCTCGTACACAAAACTAAGTTCTTTGAATAAAGATCAAATATAAGACCATTCAAATACTAATAGCAACGGTTTTTGTGAAACTGTTGGGATTTATTCGGAATTGAATTATTTGCAGTACACACGCAAGAAAACATCCATTAAAGGTAGTAACTAGAGGAGCTTCCATCAGTAATGACATCTATTTTAAAAATTGTTAAATTAAGGAATAAAACAAAATTTTATTAATTGCTGTAACGAGGAAGGAGCATTTTATCATTACAGATGTACTTCTGGTTGATTGTCTCAATGGAAGTCAACTTAAACTCTTTAAGACACTGGGACTTACATTTTTTACTGAGATAAATAAAATTGTGCTTCAAACCATAAAGTATCTCTATATACACAACTGTACAGTAAAATTCCATTTTATCTCCAACCACTCTAGTGTTTACACTAAATACTTTCATTCACACATAAATTATTGTTTCACTTTACATAAAAACTCTCTCATCACTTCTCAAGTACAATTTGTAAACAATTATTCTGAATCTCAGCCATGTGTGCTTCCCTTCCTTTTTACAAGCACATTTCCCCGTTTTACAACTCTCTTTTACTTGCCGGCCTCGGTAGCGCAGGGGCTAGAGTGCTAGCTCCGCGTCGCCGGTTCGAATCCGGCCGCGGGCATGGATGTTGTGTGTCTGTGTGAATGTCCTGTCCGTCCTGTGGTGTCCATACTTACAAGATACTGAATATAAACACTGCATGATGACTTATTCACATTGAGCTGGCTGTATGGCCTCAGCAGCCGAAAGCAATTTAATAAAAAAAAAAAAAAAAACTCTCTTTTACCTTTGGACCAAATATAGTCAGATACCATCCATCTATATAACTTCTTTTTTATACTTTGCTTTTTACAACCTTTCTAAAACAATGTAGTCTTCACGGGTGTCCAGCCGGATGGTGTTTTGGAAACACAACGTGTCGACAACCAGCTCGGCTGTCTTCATCAGGTGTCCGGTGTCTACAGGCTGACGAAAGCTGGCAGTCACCGCGTGGACTGGCTTAGCCTCCCAGACGGACCTCCTTATATACCTGTTTGGTTTTTACGGTCGCAGACCCTTGCTAAAGCAAAGATCGTACTAAGGACTAATGGAGGAAGTGAAGTGCTGTCATCTGTATGTGAAACGTGTAAGATTGTTTTGTGTGTGGTAAGTGTATTTCTTGTTTGGAAAATGTGTAGGGTAAGAGGTGGAGACTGGGGCCTGGCACAGCATTTGTCTGCGTCAAGGCTGCGGAAAACCACCTACAAACCGCAGACAGGAAGGCCGATACGCAGGGGCCTGTGTTCGTGCCCGCTCCCACTGTAGTTCATGGTCCCAGTGTGCGTCGCCTCAACGCACTGAGGCACACTGACGGGTACATACTGCGCTTTATTTTATTTTGAAACAAAGGAACTAAATACATATGTCATTCCACCACTTTAACAAAGTATTTATAGATGCTACAAGTATACTTATTGATTTCTCAAGTCTTTGACTATTTTCTCTTTATGGCTTTACGCCTCGTCGAGGTCATTACAGGGAGGAGAGGAATAATGACGGGGAACGGGAAATGCGAAGATCACCTCTGAAGGAACTGTCCCAGTAGTCGTCTGGAAGGATTTAGTGAATTTGAACTAGCGCCGTCTGAATACCAGGTCTGAGCGTCAACAAGCTCAGATCAACAATTTTCTCAGAGTTGAAATGTTGGTTTTAACGACACTGGACGAACACAACACTTAAGTAAAAATGCCCACGTCGAACTCCAAGCGGGGACCCCTGAAATACGCAGCCAAAAAGCTAGAACTTTCTGTTAACAACAGTCCAAAATCCTCAGATTTGAATATCTTGCTGCTCTGCTTGAGAAGCTAATAGCAACCGAATATTTCGACGTTGGATGAATTCTTCCTTACTAGATTGATTCATAACAAGGGCCTACTTTGTAACAGATAACAACTGGACATCACTTCCAACCAAGACCTGTCAGTGGCAGACTGGCGATGTACGATATTGCAGCCCGTATGTTTCCCCAAACTCGTACTACAGCCGGTCAGGTGATGACGTCAAGCTGATGAAGGCTGTCGGAAGCAGGTATCGGCGAGCTCAGCACGCCTGGACAGCTGCCATAACAGCGCCCTCCCTTCACGTCAAAATAGCCAACTCACTACAGACACATCATATATGTTTCTCACAGAAAATGCTTTACTTTTCTCCATGAGCAATAACAAACAGAGTTAAGTTAACAATGGAAGAACTGTACTGTTAGATTTGAGCTGAAATCGATGTCACTATGACTGTACAAACGTTTTCAGTATATGTGTGTCTATAAGTGTGGTATTAAAGATTCGTTAATTGTTAGAATTACATAAATTGCCACAATAATATTATAATTGTCTGATGGATGAGCGGTAACCCTCAGGCTTGGCATTCGGGAGGAGGCGGATTCAAATACTTGTCAGAACACTCGGATTTCCGTTTTCCATGGATTCCCGAAATCACTCCAAGTGACTGACTGAACGGTGCCTGCTAAAGACAATCACCAAATTACTTCCCGTTTCTTGCCTCTAATCCTCTTCCGGTTCAAATCATCTCTACATCGACAACCAATAAATTCCAAAGCGAAATTGTGTGGTATCGACTCAATTTCGTTATGGTATTTGTTCTGCAATATTAATAAGTTGTATACAAATGAATTTCTTAAAGAAGTATCCATCAGTGATTCTGTTATGTTTCACATCAACATGAATTTCATCAGTATTGAACGATCATATTTAGCAGCAAGTCTCATGAAAACAATGGTTAACATATAATAAAGATGTACAGTAGTTTCTGTTGAACTTCATATTACTCCTAGGAACTCTGGTTTTGATATTTGTATTTGCTTGTAAATAATAGTTTTTCTATAATTTTATTTGGCCGTGTGAAATTTCTGTATATAATTTAATTTCATATTCAGGATTTCTTCTTTTTCACCGTACTCATGGACCCGCCAGCGTGGCTGTGCGCATTAAGGCGCCTCCACACAGAATCGAGAAGAAACAACTGGACGGTTTCGTCACGTACCGAATGTCCTGACTGCCGTCACAAAAATTGGAAGTGATAAGAACGATTTGTCGCTACTATGAGATTTCTTCCCAGGCTCGTGATAATACGTCAGGCTTGAAGTACATGATGGTTGAGAGAAAACCTGAAGAAGCTGTCGCTAAAAAAGTAACAAACGATCAGTAGAACATGTAGACAACATTTCAACTAGACTTTACTCAGAGTTAAATAATTAATTTAATTAATTATCCTAAATCTCCGATTTCTAGAAACTTCAGCGCCATGTTAAATTTAAACAAGAAAACTACCAATCTTCACCACAATAATTAACAATTGTCCAAATACATAATTGTACCTTTTAAATCTAGGCTAATATTATTCATAACCAGCTGTGTCCGCGCAAAATTCGAGATTTGTAATGTTAGTTCACAGATAAACTATCAAAATAACGTTAGCTGGGTAGGAAAAAGCAAGAGCAACCATATTTTTTCACTTTTCTTGGATCTCCTCCCATTCTTATAAATTTAGGTTATATATACTGGTATATGTTTAAAAAAGGGTTTTGCATCATTTGTTAGTACCACTTCTTGAAATTGCCACTAACTGCCAACTTTTTATGGTCGTGGATGACCTACTGGCATACATCGTTATTGTTTACAAAGATTCTCAGAAAACAATATTTGTAATGTTGCTATCTGACATTTATTCGAACAGCTTGCTTTATTTGCATGCATAAAAACAATGATATAAATCACCTAATTGAATCAGAAAGCCAGTATGTCATAGTTCGCATGGTTTGAAACCACCACCACCTCGTATATCTGGGCTAATAGTGGTAAACATTTTGACTACGAGAAGGTTTGTTCCAGACAGTATCAAACGGGTAGATTCTATTACGAAACACTTAAATAGTAATATTTCACAGCGTGTAGTATTCATATCGAATTATAAAATAAGCTACTACTAACGTCAAACAAACTACGGTTCTGGCATCTCAGTCTTCAGAAGTGTTCATTGAAACTACTTTTTTTTTAAAAAAATAAATTTCTTGTACAGACATACCTTTTCTACATTTTTATTATGTAGATCAATTGGATGCATTATCAATTAAACTTTGAACGTTATTATGGTCCGTATCCACTTTTCATATATAAGTTACTAACTTACAACAAACTAAAAAAATAACTACCCCAACGCTAAAGTATAATTAGCCATATTTAATTTTTTAATTAATTATTTTTTTACTTATGGCTTAACACCTCGTCGACGTCGAGGTCATTATAGACGGGATGGGAGTGGGGACAACGAACGGGAAGGAATTCGGCCATGGCCTTTTGTAGGAAGCATCCCGGCATTCTCCTGGAGTGATTTGGGGAAACCATGGAAAACCCAAATCTGGATCCCCGACGGGAATTCAAACCGGCGTGCTCCTAAATGCGAGGCCAGAACCTTAACCGCTCACCCACCATGCTCGGATTTTAATTAAAGAAACTAAACTTTCAAACTGTCAGACTTCCATGAAACCAATTTATCTCATTATGAATCCATAACGTTTACATACAGGAGAAATTCGTAGTATAAACTTCGTTTGCACCAAGAACACCTTACGAGACCATTAAAATGCTGCTAGTAGAATAAGACTTTTAGTTTCCCTTTGAAAGTTACAATCTTGTCGGGAGAAACGTCAAAAGCAGAGATTCCAGGGATAAACTGAAGTTGCGCCGAATAAAGACTTGCGCACGACTGATTTAATTCCTTGCGGTGTGTTTTGTTGGGTTTGACTATGAGCTTCTCTTGTTATTCGGTGAGGTACTAAATGTCGTCTAGTTTATTTGTTTAGCCAAATACGTGGATTGTAGCTTTTTGCCTTAACTGTTAGTCTTTGAATTAAGTATGATTGTAACAGAGAAATCTAAATGTTTTTTTTGTTCAGCTCTAAGTAATAGCATGAGCCATTGTATCCAACATATAATTTATGTATATTACATACACTCTATTGTAGAAGGCCACTTTAGAGATATCAAATTTTGTTCTTGCGTGCGCTACAGAGTGTAATCCATCTACAGCTTCGTACCCGCATGGCTGGTATGGAGAAATACAGTTTAAAATCACTAACATTTCAAATTTACTTGGGATCGATCATTTATCATACGAAACACACTCCATTCATATGAGAGTAACTATTTAAACGATAATGGAACACATTAGTGCTGTGTAGAAAATCTTGTCAAAATATATATCTTTTATTGTATTATTACCGACATAAAGCCTACTACGTATATATACGATCATTTATATTTACAATATAACATTGTTCGTATATTGTCATTCCTGTGGATCGGCGCTAGGCGTTAGAACTGAGGAAGGCGGAAAATGTTTTGTGTTAAACCTCCCACTCGTTACTGCGAGCTGGAGATGAGCTTAATTGTTAATTCCTTTCCTCTGCTGAAAAAAAGAAATGAATACGGAAGTGTATAGGCATGTTCAAACGAAGGGGGTCGAGATAAAAATTAAAAGCAAACATAGCTCCGTTACATTTAGCTCGTCGGCATTAACCAAAACTAAATACTAATTTGCATCACATAGTACCAGTTTCTCCCATCATAAAATGTGAGCAATTTTAAGCGTGTACTATCTGTCATATTCTAAAAAAGTTATGGAGAATGTAATCTTTGGAGGAGGGTACAACTTGATTAAATTTTTCCGGATGATATGCATTATTTGTACATGAAACTCACATTTTTCAAACTGTATTCAGCTAACTTCGTGCTGGATCACTGGAGAGAAAACCGCAAAGAGAAGTTGCTTATATACGGCCTGAAAAGATCATTTATTTTGAGTCTCTAAAAGACGATTTATGGTATAGGTTTGTATGGCGATTGTTACCGTAAAATTTAAACAATTTTTATGAGTTTTGATCTTATATGTTGAAGAAATTTGGAAAAATAGAATAGAATACGTTTTTAATATCCTCTACGTCCAACATCCCACACCTAAATCAAAAAACCTTTTCATCGGACGATAGTGAACTGTTCATAATTTTTACACAACGCAGTGTTGTGTGTGCCGTTAATAAGAACATACACCCACAATGAATTGACATACTGAAACATATGATTAAATGAGTGCTCTTCCCCAAAGAAGGTGTAGATGTGGTATGTCTTCTCCATATACTCTCCATTTGTCTGTTTTCCGGCATTACCATCATCACGAAGTAGCTAGTATGGAGTTTAATGATCGTTTGGAATATCTATCGTTATCTCTTTCTTTTTACGTTTAAAGTGCCTATCAAAAACATACACAACAATTATTTAATGTAATGTAAAATTTTTTCTTCAAATTTCCTCAAAATATTTCTTCTCTTACTGATACTCATCGTAACCAACTCATTCTTTACTCCAGTCATCCAAATGATCTTTTCCACCCTCTGCCATAACCACATCCAAAGTATCAATAGTCTTATTTCTTCCGTTGTCTTCAAACTCCAAATGTCTGCATAATATAGCGTGAACTAAACATTTTACCGGTCTTTTGCTTCATCCTTTAACCATAGAGCATAAAATAGTCATTTTTTCCTGTTGAACGCATCTTCAACCAATGCAATGGTATGTTTTATTCTTGTACATAACGCTTTCCTAGTTTTACTAGAAAGCTAAGGTTTGAAGACTTCCATCTGTTCTATCATTTCATTGCTTACCTTGAGATTGATTGTTTTAATTTCATGTTTATTACCACGCACTTTGTCTCCACAATCCGAAATTTCGGTCTGTATTCCTAAAAAAAATTAGTAATGACACGAATGCATCCACATGGAATCTGAAATTTAGGACTCAAAAACTATAAAAGAAATGTCGGATGGGTAGGAAAAAAAGAGAACTAGCCTAGTTTTTCCCTCTGTTTTGGCTGGAAACTTTCCTTCCAAATTTAGGTTGAAGTTGAATGTTTTAAAAAACATTTGTATACGTCATTTGTTTCTAGCAACCCTTTAAATTGTGAATTATCGAAAATTATATTTTGACATTAAAATGAGACGTGGTGCTAGTAAAAGCATTGTTTACTGTCAATTGAGACCGGAAACCGGATATCTGGACATTTCGAATGGTGACTTTAAAAAGCTTTCACTGTTTAAAGGCCTGGAATAGGACAATTCTTGGCGTCCATATCCGTATACCGAGGGCAATCTCACCATTAACGTTGCAGAATAATTAAAGAAATTTGGAACATATAAAGCAAAAAGACCAGATGGCAATCCAACTTTGTATTGTCTTAAGCAAACATATGAAATTTCCGCGTGTATATCAAATTATGCTCTAATTTATGGACAAAACAGCGGTCGCATCAATAAAAAGAATGTGGAGTTGGTCCCATTGTTTTGCCGTTTAACCTTATTAATTTCCGTATTTTTGATGTTTTGGAACTAATCTTACTCAAATGTAACGTTTTTCAATTAATCAGGTAAGATGATAATTCCCAGATATGTCAGGGTCATAATGCCAGACACAGCATGATCTGTCTGATATCATTGATCATCATTTCTAGTTCAATTTATGTTTATTAGGTTTTCAATAAGTCTTCACAGTGTATAACGTGGTAGAATGCATATCATCATCACCAATAAAACCAAAATGCGTAATCATCCAAAGGAGCATGACTGGACTAATGGTCATACAGATATGTATAAATTATGAATTAATGGAGGGAAATGTAATCCACAGTGTTTTCTAACTCTCACAAACCAAAATTTGTAAGTTTATTATTTCGAATAACTACTTACAGATGATGCTAACAAATAACTAAAATGCAACTACAGTAAGGTTTTGATCTTGAGATCAGTGACTATCCTTAATACAGAAAAACCCGCAAAACACCTACGTGTAACAGTTTCCAAAACTTCTCCTGGGATAAGCATACAGGTACTGACCAGGAAATGTAGCCATATGGTATGTTTAATAAAGTTAATAAAATGTAAATTACTAGGATGCACCTCGCCAACGTGTCCTCACAATTTATATAATTCTTCTGCTTGAACCCAAAAAAAATAAAAAATCGGTTGATAGAGATCTTGGAGCAGAGAAAGTCTGCGCATTTCGTTGCGCCATAATGCAACAGGAAAAGAGAACTTCTGAAAACAAACCGTATATATACCACGAATCGATTGGGATGACAAAAGAAAGAAAAATAGAACTGAATATACAATATTTCATGCAATTTTCTTTTCCAAGTTGTAAAGGACCAGTTTTTTAGTGTTACGGTATATTTTCCTTTCTCACACTACTTTATGCGTCCTGTCTAGTGCGTCTAGGACGACGAATGTAGTAGGCTTACTCATATTTCTTCACGTTCACCTGAAAAGGCACATAATTATCTCTGTTCTGAATATTTAATATCGCTTTCATTCTTGACTGTAAGTGATCACTCCATTAATAAATATAAGAAACATTTTTATTTACAACACTGTTACACTGAATAACTTCTGTAAACATTGACACATCCTTCATAATATGTTTTATCATTGTCGGACACAGCTAGTAATCATCTCAATTCTGTCGGACCCAACCTATTATGTTTCTATGATAATTCTTAAAATCTTGATTGCAATTAATATTTTTTTTCCTTTTCTTTTACTCGTTGCTGGTCTATCGACCGTTGAAGTTCTTTGCCGGTCGGGACAATTTCTTTAAAGTAATTAATTATCTTTATACATTTTCTCTTCTCATTAAAGATATATTTCCACCCCTATTTACCATTTTCAGTCCTTTGTGAGGACATTTACAAAATGCAGTTCTGGAATAAAATTAGACTCTGATCCATCAGCAAGAGACCATTCAACGAAATAACATCTCAGCTTTTCCGTATTAGCTAGATACTGTCCTTTCTACGATTTTGCAGTGCTTTTATTTCATCCGAATATGAAGTCATCATCTGCCTTGAAATTGATGCAAGGCAGAATCATTTAAGGGTTGGAAATAGTTGAAGGCTGAGTGGGCCAGATAGTGTGAACAGGTTGGTTGCGGTACCAAATCAAACCCAAACTCATTATTGGGAGCGTCGTCCCAATAAAACAGGATGTTTTCATTTTTATTTTTTTATTTTTGACTACCTGCTTCCTAATTTCTTTTTGAAAGCTATTTGCATTTGCTTCACAAGGTTAGGGTCATCTGTGTCCGTGATTTCTGGAATTGTAGAAGCAGCAAATCCCCAGAATCCCGAAAAATTGTAGAAGTAATAGCAGGAGCTACCACCGCAAGTGTCAACGTGAATACGTCTTTCGTCAGCCAAATAACCAGTGAAACAATAAATATTGCTTATAACTTTAAATTTTATTTAGGCCAACTAAAAGGTTGGTACTTAAATGCTAAACATTTTATTTAGATACACAAGAGAGAATCATAAACAGTACTTAACTGTTACAACACGTGTATTATGGAAGGTTTTCCAGAAGTAATAAAGCCGAAGCTGATCGTCTGTGGTATCACTGCATACTCTGAGAAGCCCACGTCTACCAGAGGCAGTTCCGTTGCTGTAACTCCAACGAGGTGGTGGCCCCCCGTGGCTATCTGTCGCTTGGCTTTCTTACTCAGTTCTGCGTCTATTATCATTTACTTTGACCTTTGTACTTTCACAGTGGCACAATTTTTCGAAATTTCCTTTCATCGATCTGTCGTGTATTCCATTCGAAATGGTATTACTTTGCCTCATTTCACACGGCAACGAGCCGAGAACAGTCTCTGCCACTCGATGTGCACTGATTCGCCGTTTCGCTACCCAACCAATCGCTTTGCTTTCCCGCGTTGTGCGAGAGAGATTGTGTCTAATATAACTGAAGTTGCAAGCTTTCTCTGTCGGTTGCCATCTACCCCGATTTCCTTCGTTCTGTCCTGAGTTCTAGTCGCTTCAAATTTCATAGTTTTCATGTCACTACTAATTCTGAGATGATACCCAATACCGAATTTGGAAGACAATCTCAAGTGTCACTTTCTAGGCAGAGCGGGCAGCCTTTCTCCTCTTTGGGAGCACTGGCGTTTATCCACTGAATCGAGTGTTGGTTTGACTCTGCGACAAAGTGATGGCGCCATGTTTCATCCATACACACAGACCGAACAGCAAAATCAAATGGAGTGACTTCAAATACATCTAGAATTTCCGCACGCACCTGCCTGGTAACTGCGTTTTGATTTGCTGTCAAATATTTCAACACCCAGCGATCGTTCTCATTCCCAAATACTCCGTAAGAATGTAACCTTCTGTCGTTCTTCAAATTCCCAATATCTTCTTAATCTGCCGAATTGTTAACATTCTTCGTGTCACCACCAACACTGTCTAAACTGTTCTTAATGACAGCTTCGACTGACTGGTCTTCCCGCGCTGTGATCTTTTTCATTTCTGGTTCTCCCTCGTTTGTATACAGATGCTTATTTCTTAACTGATTTAATAGCGTGGGCATCCTCCCCTTATATTTTCAAAATTCCTTCATCAATATCTTTCGCAAACATCCCTTCATTACGCTAATATTTAATCGTATTTAATAGAATTTTTTCTTCTGCATTCTTAATTAAACTTACAACTTAGTCGTTCTAATCAACAATAAAAAATAAAGATTCATTCTAGAATGATGTAATTTTGGAAAACATTCTATAAAATATTAATGAAATATGTGCAATTTTCGGAACGCTGAGTGGTTTCGTTTTCCTGATCGCGCCACGAACTTATAGAACGACGCTCAAAAATGATAATTGATTGGTTTATTGTTACTTTTTGATTTAATGTTCAATCGCTCTTTCGTGGACATTTCGTCACCATATATACGCCTCTGAAATTAATTCAACTTCCGAAACTGGATGTAATATTCAGAAGTATGCTTGTTTAAAGGTATTGAATATATTCAAAGGATTGCAGCATCAATTCATTGAGGAACACGATAATAAGGCGTGGGGAGGTTGTTACTGTTTTTATCATACATCGTGGAACTGGCTGTAACCATGTGGAATAGATTTAATATGGGTAGTACTCAAGTCTTTTATCGTAAGTGGACTCAGCAGGAGCAGAGTTATTAGGTAACTGTGTGCCTGAGCAGCGGGTGCGGCGGCGGTGTCAGAGGCAGGCGAGGCGGTGCACAGTGGATCGGCGCCCCGAGAGGTCATCGGCGGTCTTGTCAGCGCCACAGTGGTAGCCCATTACCTTTGGCTGCTCACTGGCGCAGAACGGGCGGTATGAAGTGGGCGACCGCTTATGTGTGGCCGCCCTGTTTGTCTGTTTGGACGCACGCGTGCCCTTAATAACGCCGTCCAGCCCCGGGGACACCTCCTGACAGCAATTGGAAACCTGTGTGAGGCGGTGGACGGGCCGTACGTGACTGACGCCATACACTCGTGTTCTCCTTTGACAAGAAAGCCGCAGCTCTCTAACATCTTGGTCCTCTCCGAGCCTGTCTGTAACTTTGATACTCAGGCTATTACGTTCTAGTTTGGATCTGATCCACATTTTACATTCATACCTCTCTTACATTCATACCTCTCTGGGAAGATAATTGCATCAGTGCTACACAATAACCATTACCTTCCCGGATAGGTGCAATGCACCCTCCGCCACACACTTTTAGTGAATCGCGGAGTAATAGTAATAAAGAGCGGAGTTACTTTATAAGGAGAAAATATTTCGGCAAGTTAGTTTTATGCTAATATGTTATGATTCCGACAATAGTAGCGGTTATTGCGTGCATTATTTAAATTCGTGTAAGGTCGGTTTTTCGGATTTCATTTTTCCAACGATATTGATTTGATCTTTTCCGAATGAAACCATTGGAATTATGTCATTATTTTTCGTCCTATTTCTAATAGTATCTGTGATGATGCATTGTGTAATATTTATGTTTTATGTATGTGATTTATCCCTGTGGGTTACCAATTTTCTTTACTTTCATAATATTTGCTGCTCGCTTTTAATTAGTAATCATTTGATAATACTTCAGTACAGCTCTTGTATTTTACCGAATATCTGTTTTTAGCACTTCAATTAAACAACGATTTCCTTTATTCCCGAGATCGTTGTATTCATTTATTAATGTTATGGCTTTTTTTAAATGTTAAATTTACTTGGCTGATAGTCTCGACAGTCATCTTATTCGAATTTATTCAGTGCGAAACTTGAAATGCTGCTGTTACTGCCAAGTTCTTATCTGCTTCAGATCTCGTCTTACTGAGGGGCTGTAATACACTCAACATCGTCGTTTGAATTAAAAAATAAATTTTATTGTTTCCGGCAAAGCCAAATGATCTGAAGGTGGTTAACTAGAAGGCAGTAATTATTTTAGGAATAGATTCGCTAAGTTCATATTGCCTCAGAAATATTGTATCACATGCAGCTTGAAAAATCTCTCATTCATTAGAATTTCTGAGAGTTAAAAAAGAAGAATTTATTAACGATTTCTTTGTGTCTATCGTATTAAAAACTGATAGGAAGTTAACTAGGTTGAATGATACATGTTATCTTTTTGTATAAAAAATTAGATGCTGAAGTATTAAATTTGTCAATATCACTCCAATAAGTTCACTATAATTTTCCTATAAAATTTAGCAGGCTACATATTATTGTAAATTTTGGTAGAATTTACGGATATATAGTTTGGGAGTAAAAAGGCCGCTTAGTATTTTTTTGGTGTTTCGACTAAAAAAATCCACAAATCGTGAAATGGATAGAAAAATCCAAACATTTTGAGAATAGACGGTTAGCCAGCTTTCCTTTCATACCCTTGACGATTATCTAAACCACCAAACTCCTACAAATATTTTCACCCCTGTACTACTTTTTAATTTTATATCGTAGAAATGTTGATGTTATTGCGTACTAGGATATTAGAGACGGACCGACGAATATCTCGTCTGTTTTGATTCATTCCTCCATTCATTTCAATCAACTTCTTACAATCCGACAGTTATTAACTTGCTAACTCTAATCTCTGTCTCCTTGAGCTGCCATTGGCTTCAGTTGCACCACCAATAACAAATTTATCTCTAAACGTAACCCTTAGTTGTATATAGCCTCTCTGTAAGATTCTTACTTTACCAATTATTTCTACATCTTTTGCATTTTACCGTCGCACCTAATTTTCAGTAGCCTTCAATAGCACTAGATTTAAAGTTATTCAATTTTATTGTTTCTGGTATTCCTTCAGCACAAGATTTGCTCCTATAAAGAGACGTATTCCACCGTTCGGTTTTGAGTTCACAGGAGGTAGATGATAAAAATTTCCTCATTTTGAAGATCTTCTTTTTTTTTAGCCAATTTATCTGCCGCTGTCGGTTTCAATTTTACTTTCTGACGAATAAAATACTCTTTCAAATATTCATCCATCAATTTATTTGGGTCACAGTGACAGATAGATAAAATTAGAGAAATTTGCTGTCGTATTGACGATTGTATGAATTATTTCATTCCTCGTGCTATTCGGGATTGGAATGCACATAGTTAGTTTTCATCCAAAGTACCCTATGTCACCCACAATTGTGTGAATTTCAGAGTGTAGATTTAGGTTACATCTTGTAACATAATCCTGGTCTAGACCCTTTTAACCATCTAGAAGTTTTATTTTATCATTTTCGCAAAAATGATTAATTTTTTATATCTCAAAGGTAAAAAAAAAGTACCGTAGCATATAATAGGTGTATTTACTTCACCTTTGAACCCTTAGTTAGTATTTGATTTGGATTTAACATTCACGAAAATGAGTCTATGGAAGAATATTAATTGTAGGTTCTACTGAAAATTCGTGTGGGTCTTTTGATGGTTACGTTACCGAAATTTCGCACGCTCACGAAGGAAAAGTAATGAGTGGTAATAGTTCGAAATCTGTGATATTTATCAGGTTACATGTATTGCCCATACTAGTGGACATTCAATTTCATAATTGTATTTCCACTTCCTAAGGTTCAGATTGTTTTAGTTGGAATCAATTCAAAATATGAGTAGCATCTACTTCAAACGATCATCCAGGTACACAGGAGAGAGAGTAACTAAATGTGGAGCGAACTGCTGAGCGACAGCGTGTAGATTCAGGGTGAAGTGCCTGGAGTGTAAACAATCAGTCCCATTGACGTGAGGATGGTGCCATTATGTGGCACACAATATGTCGAGACGAAGTATGTGGTGCAACAGGCCATTCAAATAACATTCACTTGTTCGAGGAGGGATCTATGTCAGCATGCGGAGTGATATGAGTCGGGCAGGTTTCATTTGACACTGAATTTAGTTTCCGACTTAGATTACGAACATTCCTTCCAAATAATTCAGGAGAAATGATTAAAAAACCTAACTCAACTTTACGATATACTAATAAACACTGCTATACCACATTTTGTTTCTTATTTTTTTGCAGAATGTTGTGGACGAAGAAATAGTACCCGTGTACAATTCGTGACGTACTAATAGTTGACTGCTCATTCGTGTACAGAATTACAAAATAATCATTATGCCAATATCTTAAGGATCATTAAGGTGACAAATTTTATACAAAAAACCGGATCTTTCCTATTTGTATTTTTTCTTTTTTAAAAAAAGCTTCCACCCTCCTGTAGTTTATATCAAAAGCGTGGAACCAAATAATCCGATCGTTGGTACGTACTTGTAAGTAAACTGTAGAAATAAGTTTAGTTTTCAAACTTATTCAACAATTATTTAGTGATCCTTATAGCGTATTACCATCTTTTATAAGTATCATCAATTGCTAAGCAACCAATACCGTGACAGTAATTTCCCTACACACCTGTTTATACTCTATGCGTTGTTGCTTCAAATTATTTCACTGCTGGTGATATACCGTACAATATTTCCTTTAATAACTCCATTACCTACAAATGAAAATCTTCCATTGGTCTTAGTCTTAATTTGTATTTCCGTTCTATAGATCCCTTAATCTACGCCCAATATATATCTCCATCTCATCGCCAACATATTCCTTGCACATACGCAGCCTCTACCTCTCTCCCAACCTCTCGCTTTTATCATTTAAGTTAATGTTTATTATTTTTTTATCAATACCTGAAAATAATAGTTGGAATTTTACATTTCAATTAATCTTTAAATTTGGGAATACCAAGAGACGTTTGACTATTTTCAACATGATATCAGTACCTATACATTTATATGCATGGTAACTCATCTAATAATTAACCCGTTTGTCTGAATTTTCATGAAAGAGCGCTGTTGTACTAAGGTTGTCTTTCATTCGGTTGCTCGAATGATTCCTTCAGAAGACTATGAAATGAACTGAAGAAATTTAAAATAATAAATAAATAAATCATGAAATAAAAAATGCAGGTACGTATAGGAGTTGCAACCAGGGCATGTGCTGAATTCTATTAAATATAATTCCTTAACATTCCTAGTGCGTAGTCCCTCCCGGCTATAATGTCCTCGAAGTCGACAAACTGTAAAGATCAATGTTAAAATGTAACATATTATCAAACCATACTCCGATATTTCTTCATGTTAGAAGCTGGGATAAAAAATACTATTGCGAAATACACTGTTGAACCAAAACATTATGACCACCTGCTTAATAGCTTGTTTGTAGACCTTTGGAACGCAATACTAAAACTGTTTGGCGTGGAAAGGATCCAGCAAGTCCTTGGTAGTTTTCCGGAGGTATATGGCAACAGATGCCTACGCACAAGTCACTCAACTCCCTTAAATTACGGGTCGGTGGTATATGCGCGTGGAGCTGGCATCCGTTTGCGTCCCAGATGTGTTCTGTGTTGTTGAGACCAGGTGACCTTTTTTTTGTTACTTACGGCTTTACGCCTCGTCAACGTCGCGAACATTAGAGGCGGGATGGGACTGGGGACAAGAAATGGGAAGGAATTCGGCCACGGCCTTTTGAAGGAACCATCCCGCCATTTACTTGGTGTAATTTGGGGAAACCATGGAAAACCCAAATTTGAATTCGAACCACCGTCCTCCCGAATACGAGGCCATAGCGTTAGCCACTCCCCCACCAAGCTCGGTAGACCAGGTGAATTTGGTGGCCAAGACATCAACGTTAGTTCACTAACATGCTACTAGAACCAATGTAGCATTGGCAGATACGGGCAGTTATCCAGCTGGAAGATTCCATCGCTGTAGTTGAAGACATGAAACATAAAAAAATCTAGTTGATCACAAATGTCATCGTGTGTCCGATCATTACCCCACGTCCCAGGGAAGACCAGGTGAATGTCCCCTAAGGCATAATACTGCCCCACCGTCCTGCATCCATTAGGTGGTGCATGTTTCGAGCAGCCGTTCGCCTGGAAGACGGCGTATCCGGACATAACCATCGACCTGGAGTAACAAAATACGTTATTCAGTCGACCAGGAGACACGTTCCCATTGATCCACGGTCCAGTGTTAATGACCTCGTTCTCACTGACGATGTTGTTGGATCATCATGGGAACACGTAGGCGCCGTCTGTTGCGGAGCCCCATGTTCAGCAATGTGCGCTGAACACTGTGCTCCGAAACACTTGTGCCTGCACCATCATTGTACTCTACCATCAGATCTGCCACAGATAACCGCCTATTCTGCCTTAAAGAGCGGGCAAGCCTGACCTCTACGTTCTGTGATGAGGCGTGGACGTCTACCACCTTGTCGCCCACTTGTGGTTTCACCGTCCTTCAACCACTTTCTGTAGATGCTCACTGCAGTAGCACGCGAACAGCCGATCAGCCTCGCCGTTTCCAAGATGCTCGTTCCCTGGCGCCGGTCCATAACTATCTGCCTTTCTTTAAAGTCTCTTCAGTCAGTGTTTTCCCCCATTAGCCACACGTATCGTCGCTAGAAAGACTCCACAAGCGTCTCTGCTCAGATAATGTAGTTATCTACCAACAACGTCACTAGACGACATTCAATATCACGGTGGGCAGTGGTCATGATTTTTTGGCTCATCAGTGTAATTTTAAATTAATTGTTTCTGAGACAGTAAATTCGGGAAAAGAAATCGGCGAGGGCCGAGTCGAGCCACGGCTGTAAATGTTTAGAGCGTAGAACAAGCCACCTGTGCTGTATAGTTGCTAGTTTGGAAAGAAAAGAAATGAATCAAGTAATCCACTCTCATACAAACATCGGCAGTGGCATATGAAATCGGTCGTGGGCACAACATACTCTTCTTTGGAACACCACACGTATCTCCATGTCTTCCAGATGATGGAAGTAAGTCCTCTGAAACTCAACACTGGTCGTTTTGGATTCGTCAAGTTCCGATGTGCTCTCCTGTATCCATTACATTACTTTTTAATACGTTTACCACTCATGCGACGAAATTTTGTACAGACACACAATATTCACAAATACAATCAGCATTATTCATTCTTTTAAACAATATCACTGCTATATAGATACCAGTCGATAAGATGATTTCAACGACATCTCACTTAATTTTCTATCACATCAGAATCCAGAGAAATGCCAATTTTAACGCGCCACGCAAAACACTCCTAGTTCTGTCCCATTTCTTCGCACCGAGCATGGTGGGTGAGCGGTAATGTACTGGCCTCGCATTCAGAAGGACGGTGGTTCGAATTCCCTCCGGGCATCCTGATTTGGGGTTTCCATAGTTTCGTAAATAACTCCAGGCTAATGCTGGGAAGCTTCCTTCAAAAGGACATGTCAGAATTCCTTCCCGTTCCATGTCCCCTACCCTTTCCCGCTTGTAATGGTCTCGACGTCGACCAGGCGTAATGCCATAAAAAAAAACCCTTTCCCCGCGCCAGATGATATAATAGCGCACTGGTTATAATCTTTTGTTTCTTCGACTTTGTATCGTATATCGTCACGTGTCTTTGTTTTCTCGTTATAGAGATATTGTTGTCAAGCGTTAAATAAAAATAAAATTTTTGATTTTCTTGTCGGTGGGCAAAGACGGATGTCAATGATGGCCTGAAAGATAAAACGTAGTCTACGTTAAAAATCAGTTCTATAATCACTTTAAGCAATAACAAGCAAATGGATTAAGAAATTTCCAGTTTGTATAAAACCATTAAGGAAGTAGATAGATATACTCGTTGCAGCTTGTAGGTTCCTGAGTAAAGCCGTATGCATGATTAACAGCCAACGCCAAAGGATTAAGGGCTTGCCCAAGGATAGTAGGGAATTTGGGAAAAGCAGGTTTCCTTCACAATGGAGCACCGTCTGGGACAACCAATAAACTATTCTCTACTCCATGTGAAAATCTGGTGACCGGAGATTAGGCTCGTACAATAGAACGGGTAGTGTTTCTCAGTGTTCAATCTACATGAGAGTTGGTAGGGATAGCCAGGATGTTACCAGAAGACTTTGTAATAACTAATAGCAATGTTTTTATATTATTGTTGCATGACTGAGGGAATCATAATAGGGCCAACACCTTCCAACCAGATTGAATCACCGAAAAGAAGGAAGAGCTCACTGAGACTCGACGTAGGTGCAGGGTCGGCTTAGAGGAAGACCACCGCACTTCGGTTCTGACAGCAGAATCGTTGGTTCGGCACTGGCGCTGAGCACATGGGAGACTGATGGCCTGCCGCAACATCGAGACTTCACGAAGGAGAGCTGCTGCACGTAGCTGAGGGCATTCCGCACTACACAAAGGCACTACGCGCAGAATCAGTTCATCGTCTGCTGTGAGTGTGAATCTCCGACACCCGTCGCAAGGTCACGCCACACAAGTACTTGTAGAATTGTCCACAAGAATAGTTAAATAGCCGTAACATATTCCAGAGGGATTATCGTCACCATTCTTCCCTACGGCAGATTTTCACTCACTGCTCCTCACGCACTCTTCCACATGGAGAATGATACCATGCACTACTATGGAGATATTAATGTGATAGTAACTTGTTATATTCCACATATATTGGGGGGATGTTGTGTTTCCCTATCTCCGCGAAATGTGCAACTATGGTCTGTGTGTAATAAGTGTATTTTTGTTTTTATATGTGTAGGTTATGAGGCGGAGATTGGGGATCGTTCCAGCATTTGCCTTGATGTCTGCGGGTAACCGTGTAAGAACTACTGTCAGGATGGCCGCTAGGTGGGGAATAGGACTCGATCCTAGTATCCGCACACTACCTCAACGCGGAACCCTCAGTGATTACATGGTCTCTTATCCATTCAAACACTTTGTATGTGTTCCAGTTCATAATAATTGTTGTAATAAAAATTTCGTATAATTTGATTAAATTGTTTAAATAATATTGTTAATTTGAGTGGTTATTTGTGTTGCTTTTAATTTGAACCTAGCTAGTTATTCATCCTAATTATTGTTTACACTATCAAATTTTTGCATATGCATATTAATAATAAACCTTATCAAATTAGTTAGTTAATACCATGCAGCAGGACACTATAAGACAAAACAATAGTTGAAACAAGCATGGAAACAAATTGACAGCTAATGTAAGAGACTTAGATATATTAAAATCCTTAACCGTAAGCTTGGAAAACTGTTTTAGGATCCTGCGGACAGGAAAAAGTTGAACAGAAATTCTAGGATAATCCGAAAATTCTAAAAGGAAAAAGTTCGAAACATTGGAACCATACGATGTCTCGGTTTAATCAACACCGCTAAGCCTGGTAACTTGTGCGAGCTCTAAGAGAATCAACAGTATTGCATACTGTTATCTCAGAACCAACTGGAACAGTGATAGATCCAGTGGTCCATGTAAGAGCCAGAGCTGCATGTCGACCTTAGCACCAGGGAATTCTATCGTTAATATCTAAAGTCAAGGCGTGAATCTAGCCTAAATGTAACTGTCCTAAGGTAATTTTTTTACTCTGGGGTATTTATACACAAATGATTTATTGAAGGATTATTTCGTACTTACTAACTAATGGAAGATTTTTTGAACCTAAATAATACATAACTATTTTATTGCCTACTTCTAGTTATAACTAACGAGGATAAATTTTCGATGCAAATTATTTACAAGGGACCAATTTGAATGATGAAGGGGCCTATTTACAGTTAATGGTTTGTTGGAGGGCATGTTGGTTAGGCCAATTGGAAGTTTTCGACGATGATTTATTCCAACCTGTGACTCTAAACTTTCTACAAAATATCGCGCAACAACAAGAAGAGTGAAAACTGAAGTAATAGCCCAACAGATCTTAAGCAGCCATGCAAAATAAAGAAAACCATTAGCCAACTCAATAGCAATAAGTTAACAGAAGAAAATCAAATCACAAACATGCATCTGAAGGCACTGCCTAGGAAAGGATTATCGTTACTTGAAAGAACTACCAACAATTATCTTCTTCAATTTTACTCTCACCTTACTTGGAAGACTTCGAAGGTAACAGCAATTTCTGAATTAAAATAAATCCAACAGCACATGCCAATTACAGGCCGAGCAGCCACCTGATTAGAAATTCCAAAGAGTGTAAAAGTATGTTAAAAACCGGATTCACTCAGCAACTGGAAGATCATCAAATAACCGATTAAATATGCTTAAATTTAAAGTACGTCTATTGACACAGCAGTCGGAGATTCAACACTTCAAAAGCTTCTGCAATCATATTCCTAGATAAACAGTAGTCATTCAGTAAAATATTACATGGAACAGACCCGAGGAAAGTAAAAATCCAGAATAACATTAACCAGTGATACAGCAAAATTATTGCATAGTATATTTCAATATAATCTTTCTTTGTCACAATTAGAGGATACCGATCAACAATTAGACAAATGGTGACTGGAATTCCATGGGGCACATTGGCACGATTTACTGATATTAAATACAACAATGAGCAGAAGAGGACATTACAATCAAAAGATTATTCGAGTACGACAACTAGATGAAATACGAAATACACTTGGAGTACGCGGAACAAAGGACTAATTTATAAACACCAACAAGAGCGTAACCGTTTAATTTGCAGAGAAAAGGCCCAAATTTGACCAAAATGTGAAACTTGTGAGACTAGGAATTTCGTGAAAGGAAAGATACAAAAATTTAAGAATAGCAGTGAGCTTCAAGTTTCTGTAAAAACACCAGATTTTTTGCCGACATCACAAACCCTTCTGAAAGATTATTAATCTGTGTGCAGCCTGAGGAACAGAGATTTGTTTCTAGAGCCTAAAATAAGACATTACAGATCAATCATCTGCCCAGCGCTCCCGTACAGTTAGCAAATACATGAAGATAGGCGACCTACATGGCTGGAGCTTACTATGCGCGAACATGTTCAATCAACAGAATAATTTGAATAATGAATGAGTACCACACGGTAGCTGGTAAATAAACTACACGATGTAACAACAACCTTTACCCCATAGGATTGGCATAAGTATTAAGTACATTAAGAATAATTCTCCAGCCAAACTAACGAATAGAAATGTTACCGAACCTAGTAGGTGACCAGTTAACTCTGGAACCTAGCATTTGGGAGGTCGTGTAAATTCATAGAACAAAGTGTGACACTGTATTACATATGGTTTAAACTGACCATTACTCCCGTTTCACTTCAATCAACATCTAATGAGAATTTTGTAAAAAACGGGTTTCCCTCCAAGGTGCTGAATTATGTCGCTAGATTCACAGGAGCAGAGTTGCGAAAGTATGTGAGGCACACACAAACATCAGAAAATGACATTTGTAACCGAAACGCTCTCTGCAATTATCAGAGACTCCTTATCACGTGTCACTACGTCGAGGTTCTGTTATCAGAGTCGGAATTCAGCCCTTCAGTGTAATTTATATAACTTATCGCGATCCTATCCCGTAACGCGATGACGTCCCTCAGAATGCCTTCAAGTTACCATACCGTTATCATTTATCAGCGTTCATATACGCTATGGGATGTAATATTACAGTTGAAGTTTTCGCTCTCTCTTTCTCTGCGTCATTTAGTAATGTACTTTCTGAATGTATTTAGCTGCAGTAATATATACAATCAATTATTTGTGATACTCATTTTACAGCTCATGTACACACAATACTCATGTTATGAGGATGGGAATTGTACTTTTCGTGCAGAAACTAATTTTACCAGAAGTAGGAGATAAATAAGAGCTCCCCAAATTACTTTATTGCCATTCGAATCGAGATTATTTGAACCTTTAGTGTTTTTATACGGAACAAAAGAAACATTACGAAAATATACTTCACAATTCTCAACGAATCTTTTCCAGAGAAAAGTAGATTTCCAAATATTCAAGCCAGTTTACATTCGATTCCAGAATGGCAAATCCACTAATTTATGACCGCTGTTGTGACAACAAAATAGTGGTGTGAATACAGTATTAAGTTAACTCATGTAAAACTGCGTCTGATTGCTAAATAGTCTCACGAACGCTCCTACAGAAACACTGAGCAGTATATCTAGCTGTTTGTCTGAATTTGCATGTGACTTATTTGACGTAGTCTTATGTAAAAAAAGCCGTAATGTATCACAACAAAGGTGAAACTATGGAGCAGTATTGGGGGCGTCCAGTAATTACCTGAGCAGTTGTTTCGTAAATCCGGACGTCCCCCCCCCCACTTCCTTGGTGAGATCTGGTGTGACCAAATTCCCCCCCCCCCACCATCAGCTAAAGACCTCGTAATTTTTTATATTCTTTTTTTTTATTAGCTCTACTGTTCTTTGAAGGGTGTAATCTGAAATAAAAAGTTGATGTGAGATTTCTGTCATCCCCCCCCCACCCTTGTGAGATTTGGTGAGATTTCGCCGCTCCCCTACTTACGTAAGTAATGGACGCCCCTTGGTAATTTTTTTTTCTGAGATATGAATGTCAAAGCAATAAACTGCTTGCTTTCAGTATGGTGTAATAACACAATGATATAAGGACCAGAACAGCTGGGGAAAAACATTCTTTAGTGAACAGGAATATGATAAATTAATTGTAAATAATGTTCTATGTGATTTTTTACTTTTTACGATAGTTTAAAGGAAGAGCTGAAATAAACAGTTTAGGATGTGAAATATTATAATTTAATAAATAAACGCCAGTACATCGGTTGTTGGAATGTTTATTTCGAAAGCGTATCGCCTTTCATCAGGGATACAATGTTTTCTGTAATATGTCCGCAGTTTATTAATTTTTAACAAACTGGTATTTTGAATGTTGTTACAGTTGGATTTAGGCGTGGGTATCGTAGTGCTCCCAAAATTACATTTCTGTTGTGAGATGTGCCTTCAACCACCAAACTAATTTCAATATTTCTTTTATTTTTGCGCTTATGGCTTTACGCCTTGTCGATGTTGATGTTGAGGTCATTAGAGGCAGGTAACGACCGGGAGAAAGGAAGTGGACAGAATTCGGCCATGACATTTAAAAGGAACTGTCCCGGCGTTCGTCTGGAGTCATTTTGGCAAACCATGGAAAATCCAATTCTGGATGTTCGGATGGGAATTCGATCCACCGCGTTCCGTAGTTCCAATGATGCTACTTGAAGGCTATTGCACCTAAAACAGAAATGTAATTGTTAGAGCACATTAACACCCATATCTAAATCTAATATCGTTCAAACAGACCCATTTGGCGAGCGCGGAATTGTCCCCCCCCCCCCGACAGGGGCCAGTAGTTCCTTGCATCGTAGGAACCAAATTAGAAATCTCTTGATTGGACCCACAAGTGCCTTAGCAGACCCCTTTCGGCATGTAGTCGTTATTCCGTCCTATTCAGGAGGGATAATCTGGACACACGTAAAAAATTTCTGGGAGTATCCAAAATATTTAAGTGCCCCGCAGTGGCAGATATGATCATTATATAGCTCTCGGGAATATTGGAAGAGACATTACTGAGCCTTATGGAAGAGATATTTCACGGGAAAAACAGTCTTCAAGTTTGTAGCCGTCACGCGATGTCTAGCTAAAGTTGTGGAAAAGCCAAGGTGACCTAATATAAACAAATGGACTGTTTGTGGACGAGTTATAGGTCGGGAAAGCCACAGTGAATAAAATCAACCCGAATTGGGTGTTACATAGAGTTATGAGACGTCTTCAATTAAAAGACAAGTCTTTCCTCTGCAACACAGTGAAAATGCGCAAGCACAAGCACAGAAACACTATAAAGATGGCCTACCCACTAGCAACATGTACCAGAGAAGAACAGCGTTCGGTGATTAGATGTTTATAAAGTGAATGTGTAAAACCTATAGAAATTTATCGCAGAATGAAGTTACAGTACGGGGATGACTGTTTGTCACAGCAGCAAGTGTATAATGGTGTAGGAAGTTCGCAAATGGTGTGACGTATGTAGCAGATGATCCGCATCAGGCACATCGTGTCGTGACTCCCGAGACCACAGCAGCAGTTGAAGCCATCGTATCGAAAAACCACTGAGTGGCATTGGATGACATAACGATAGCTTTAGACATTAGTCATGGTTCACCACATCTAATTATGCATGATGTGCCTAGATTCCATAGGGTGTCTGCACGATGGGTGCCCCGCAGCTGATTCAGAAATTGAAGCAGCGGTGAGTTTATGCGTGTGAACAACTTCTGCGGCGCTTTGAACGCGACAGTGATACCTTCCTTGCACGAATCGTCATCGGAGACGAATCATGGGTCCGTTACCATCAGCCTGAAACGAAGAGAGCGAGCAAAGAAAGGCGCCATTCAACATCACCGAAGCCAAAGAAGTTTCAAACACAGCTATCCGCAGGGAAGGTTATGCTGACCCTCTTTTAGGACGAAGAAGCTACCTCTTGGAACACCACACGCTGCGAAGGACCACTGTTACAAGTAACAAATACACAGACCTCCTCAAAAATCAATTTCGGGCTGGCATTAGAACAAAACGTCATGGATTACTATCGACAGGTGTTCTTCTGTAACATGACAATACACGGCCCCATATGGCTCGTGCAACGGTTATGACAGTCGCAAACATGTGATTTGAATGTCTGTCTCATCCACCATATTCGCCCGACCTTGCTTCAAGTGATTTCCATATATTTTGACCACTAAAAGAAGCACTTTCTCAGACGAATTTTCAATCCGATGACGAGTTGCGCTAGGCGGCGCTCAAGTGGTTGTGTTGCTTCCCAAAAGAATTTTTTTATACGGAAATTCAGGCACTTCAGAAGCGTTGGCTGACATGCATTGAGCGTATCAAAAAATAATGCAGGTGACTTGTATGTGTGGAGAATACATATTTTTTTATATATATATATTAAGATTATCATTTGACTCTCTCTCTCGTACATCGTAGGGCCTAAATAATGGAAGACAACTGGGAGTAGAGTTGGAGTAATAGTGACAGGAATCAGATTATTCGTCTAGTACATACAAATGAAAATGCCTTCAGCTCCTTAAGTGCTTCCGATTTTCACCAATTTTATTCAATTCTAAATATGTTAAACAATGATAATGAATATAATTGCTTAGAATAGACATTAAATACTAAGAACAATTAGAAAACTTGGTATAAAGTTGGTAAATACTATAATGCATGAGAATCCAGAATACTGTCGGAATTATGGTACAGTGAATCGCAAAGATACTACCACATGACGGACGTACGATTAACTGACAATAATTTCACAAATTATAAATGGTGTGGTTAGGGATCACTATTATGAAACAATTACTAGAATAGAAAGAAAGGGGATCGAAGATGATAGCCTTCATTTTGTTTTACTGAAGCATTTGTGGAAGTGCGGAAAGGATGATCTTTTGGTTAGCTGTTATGAAGGTCACATGTTGTGAAGCGTCTCTTTCTGGGAGCGGAAGCAAGATAGCACAAACAATGTCTGCTGTCCGGTCTGTTAATTTCGGACTCAGCTGTGCGGTTTCCGTTCGAGCGATAGCAGCTCCGCGTCGACCGGACGAGCGTTCGCCGCCAGGGGACTGCGCCTGAAAAGTTGGCAGCCGTGCTCTTGCAGCAACAGCGGCTGTACAGCCCGAGGGCAGCTGCCCCTCCCCCTCCAACTCCTCCCGCACCGAGCCGGTCCTCGTTGAAGTAGTAGTACCGGCGCAGCCCGCGGCGCGGCGCTGCCGCCGCGGCTGCCTCCCCGCCACCCGCCTGCCCGCACATAATGACGTGAAACCCCGCGGGCACCACTGCTGCCACCACCACCACCAGCAGCAAAGTTTCTCTCGGTACGAGCGCAGTAATGATATCCAGCGAGGCGGGGGCCCCGCGGGCTCGCCAGGCCGGGCAAAGATGCTGATTGCGTTAGTAGCCGGTCTGCCAATAGCAGTGCGGGCCCGCCGGCGCAGCCGCCGGCGGACAGCCGCCGCCGCCCGCCGATAGAGCGCGCGCCGAGCGCTCGCTGCTGCTCGCCGGTTGGCCTCAGCAGCAGTGTGTAGCCGGCGGTTATTAAAAACTCGGCGGAACAGCCAGCGCCGGCTTTGTGCTCTGCAATTTGCCGCGGTAAGCATCGAGCTGAAACAACCTCCCGAGACGAGAATCATTCGGCCCTCGTAACGAGACGGGTGCGACAGCGGCACCCAGTCACTACGGACACAGAGCTCCACGTTGACAGATTTAGGCTGTAGGTGGTAGAGGAGGAAGTGTAACCTTATCAGCAACAGTATGCACTGCACTAGACCAGCAATAGTCCAGGTTGATCTGACCCAAGGATACTACGTGGACCAGTTCAATGGCTGCACATACTATACTATACTATACATTGATCAAAACAGATGTAATAACCAAGGAAAGCCCTCAATTACAAAAAAAAAGTTAAAAAACCAATCATAGTAATAAAAAAGAATTACAAAAAAATGTTGAAATTATAATTGCATTTTATGGAAGTTCCAGATGCACTCAAGGAGTCCTTCTGCGTATGTTCTGGCAGGTTTCAAGCAGCCGATGTAATGAATTGTTTGGTTCCAAGTACCACAAACACTCGGGATAGGGGACTCTTACCCATTTGAAAAGCTTGACGATTATTAATTCGAATCCGATTTATGTAGGTCCAAATCTTGCGGGGAAGCTCGCATTCTGGCAGTTTCTGGTCGTTAGATGAAACAGTATGGTTGTAAAAAGGTGCTATATGAATAGAATCTTCATTTCATGTACAGTATAGATCAAAGCCCTCACCGAGAGAGACTGCGCAGTTAGTATTGAAGGATACCTACAGCGAAGCCTGTCTCTTTGGACATCATTGCTGTCTAAATGGAGGGGCAGTTGATGGCTGTTTATTGTTTTCTCTCTCCCTTACAAGTGTGGTGGAACTATATCTATCAAGACAGACAGCCCGGAAAGAGACTAGGCGCATAGGCTGTAAACGAATTTCACTTCCTTGCGGTACACCCTGAGAAACGCTAAATGTGATACACAACGGAAGGCCAAACAATCCCTTGACCTACTGATCAACAGACAAATTAAAAAAAAGATAAAAATAAAAACAGCAATAAAATATTAAAAAAATAAGTACAGTTTGGTAGAGGGACGATATTCTGTTCATACTTATATATTGTTTTACTCTAAACAAGAAAGAAGAAAGGAGGACATCAATATTTCTATAATCAATACAAACCTAATATCTCTTTATAAGGAACTTAATGTTAAGAACAGTTAGACATCATAAACATATGCGAAACATCAAAGTTTTAGGTCAATAAGTAGAAAAAACACCATTCAACCACAACTTGTCATTAATATTATTACAGTAAAATTTGATCTAATATCAGTGTGTTTGATTTAAAAGTTACCCCTTACACCAACAAGCGATATCAGTCAGACCACGGAGCGCATAGTACAAGATTGCTCATTTCATGGTTTCCCTTGTAACTTGAAGGATTTGAACTCAGCTATACCGGATGCAATGACGTGGATTGAACGCCTAGATGTCCAGGTGTAGAAGTGGAGGATGGAAGTAACCCTTTCACTTTTAGTCTTTATTATCCTGTTAGAAGCGGCTCTTAAGAGTGTAAAATTTGAAGGCGTTGTTTCTCCAAATAGGTATATATTCATATTTTTTATAACTGTGATTGTAACTTCGCTATATACCTCCCTGTAGCAGGCTTATTAAGTTGTCACGTGCCAGCTTTCCGTAGAAGGGCCTTTACTTATTACGGTAATACTCATTGTAGCGAAGAAACGATACCGGTTACGGTAACACTTGCTACATCGGGCAGCGTCACCAGTTAAGGTGAACCTCCCAGCGCCGCCACCAATTACGGTAATACTGATACCTGCGCTTACCTACTCAGCTCAGAGAGCTGTATACTGTATAGGCCTCGCGCCGGTAGAGTCACAGTAGTGTAACAGAGTTCAGAAGAGTTGCCGTAGCCATTGTCTTCAGTTGCCAGGTTATCACGGAGAGGTGGATCATCGTGTCCCGGGCCCTCGACCTGGGGCCGAACCTGGGACTTCCCACCTCACACGCTGCCCACCCTCTGCCGACGACATTATAACCAATACTATTCACATTTCTGTGTAATAGGCTAATGTCTGGAAATGTTTGTATAGACACTTTCTGTAATGGATATTGTAAATATACTCCTTATGACCGCAGTTCTGTTTCATTTATTGGAAGTAGCATAAGGCTCTATACAGACGTTATAACTACCGCAGGTGTTACTACCTCATTGAGTAACCATGTCTACTTAACAAAGCTACCCACCCATACCACTCGGGAGATGGTGGATCTAAAGGGAGTCCTCTAGTGCACTACCACTGGATGTTAACTCAGGTGCCTCTGTCAGATGCCTAGAGCCTATCCATTTCCATTCTGCCATTGAATGTCAGTAGGCGCATATGGTAGGAGTCTTTAAGTCCTATATGCAACAGGGAATGCTACAAACCCTATTTTCAGTTATGTGACTCTACAGGGATTTCTTTAACTGCCATTTAAGGATCATAAGCTAAATAAAATAATATTCCATTTTCACTGTAGTTAAGTTTGGGATTTAATACAATTATTTGTTCACAAATCTTGCATCATCATCATCTCTCATATCTTGCTGTCCAAGTTTTAAATAATGACAATTCCTTCCACGACTGTTACTCGGTCCGTGCAACGGCGTAACGAGTATCGTGGTATCTCAGCTGCAAAGGCCAACGAGGCGGGCTTAAATACACCTGCCACTTGTAAATATTATGCAATTAAAGTTTTTCAAAATCACAGCTATAATATTAATAGTTTTCTTGCTACAATGGTTTGAAAGTAATTTGGTCTGAAGGACAGAATGCAAACAATTCTTTTCTCGCTGTACCTGGCGTATTTTCCAATCTTCCTCCCCTAATGCAGCACCTCCTACCTAATACAGGTAGGAAGTGCTGTCGAATCTTTTACCAGTAAAAGTACGCCCGGGATGATAACAGTTCGATGTCAGTGAATGATACTATTACAACTACTGCAACAGTATGTACCATTTTGTTTATCGGTATAACCGTGTGCCATGTTACAGAACCAAATCTTATTTTGCAGTAGAAGAATGACGATTATTGTGTTTAATTTAATTTAATTGCGATGGAGCGCACACACCGACTTTTGCCCTTTTCTTTTCCCACCTTCTGTCATCTATGTCATTCAAACAGTGTGAAGTAGGTTTATAATTGTTTTAACACATCTGCAGTTTTAAGGATTAATTATTTTACTTAGCTGGTTTGGATACAGAGTATTAGACCTTAGGAGTAGTTTTCTGATTTTATATTGCAGATGAGTAAGCGTTGATATATACGAAGTCTAAAAATTGAATAGGGTGGGATTCCTGCTGTTATTAGTCAAGCATCGGATATTGTTGTGCCCTCTCTAACGCTTAACTTTCGTTGCCTTAGAAAGGTTTGTAAAATTTTATATAAACGTAGAGGCATTTCTGTATTTCTATTTTTGTAGATGGTTCGATTGTGCCATACTTTATCAAATACCTAGGCAATATCGACGAAAGCAGGCATGGTGTGTTGTTTGAATTCAACTCGTGACAAGGAGTTTCCCGCCTATAGTAAAGCAGATATCCATGTGAGGTAGTACAAGAATAAAAAACAGGTATCAAACTAAATCGAAGAGGAAGTGTATTAAAATTATCTGAATACCAAAACAGTATCACAAGTCTCCCAAAGAGTTGATTAAATAACAAAATTCTCTGATAAGAACGGCATTTAATGTTATGTCATTAACTGGGTATGGGCTAACACTCTTCCACACAAACGCTAACCGGAGAAAACATTACTCTTTCAAAAAGACTATTCAACAGAAATATTCATCTGACAACAATGTTTGTAAATAGTTATTATGTTGGTAGTCACATCTGTGACCGAAATGTAGAAATTAAGGAAATTTCTAGTGATGTACTACTTCAATTTTCATGTAACATGATAAAGGTTTTATGCAACAGATGCTAAGGTCTAGGATTTCTGAGAAGAGAGGAGCAATTGTGACCTGTTCTTGTCGCCGCAGCCTGATGATAGCTCATCTAATGCTGAGTGTGTTGAAATATATCAGCGTGCTGTTTACATGTTTTCGCGAAGAAAAAAATATTTAAAGCACTTCCATCCGTGAAAAGCGTGGCCCAGAAGCTACGCTCAGGATGATTTCTATATTCAGACAGTACCTTTTTCTTCATGTTTAGAGTGTTCATCATATACGACAGTGCCAGCCAGTGTGGACGTGCACTTTGAAACGGCTAAGTTTTGTACCCAGGATGTGTACTACAACGAACCCAGGCTCAAACCCCTGCCACCCGGTAGACAGCAATCTCCAGGTGACTTCTGGAACGATACCTGAGCTCCGCTTCAAATATTACACAGTTCACCACTTGAGTGAGTGAGGTCGCTGAGGTATACTAACCTTATGTGTCTCTCGACAAGAGGTTGGCTAGTTCCAGACCCGGTGCTGGAGAAACGTTCATATATTACTCAACGAACAAAGTAGGAGAAATTGTGGAACACAACTTATAGTCATAAAATTCTTTTCCAAAGTTCTCCACAGTGGCTATGGAGTTACGACACTAATAATTGATTCGTCTTTCGGAAGGAGCTTTCAAACTGATGGCCTACTTGTCTTTCGGAACTATATGTTGGAACAGGCCAGCAGCAGATTTCACCCTCTACTCTCTTTCATCTATCATGCACAACACGAGCAAGATTAATGACACTCCTTGCATTCAGTTACATATACAATACTACATGATAATACCATCGTACGAGTGAATGTATCAAAATATCACCTCAGTCAAGGCTGCGAGGAAAATAGATACGGTTGTAACTTTCCATAGTAACCAATTACGTCTAAAAATCCGGAATAGCACAAAACTTGGAATATATCTCTTTAGAATTATCGACATCAAAAAACTTTAACATTATTCTTTACTTTTAAAATTTTTGCTGTCGATAGTAAATCGAATGATTTTATGTGATGAAAATAACTGATATAATAGTAAAAAAACCTTAAGTTTAGAATATTTTAGAATAAAGTATTTGGGGCACTGTTAATAAGATTCTAAGTTGATATAGTGGAAAAGTAATAAAAAAAACTAACGTTTTTGAGTTCCTTTTTCTGTCTGTTTCTTTGCCCGCGACTCTCACAAAAAGCTACTAGCCATATTATCATGGCATTTCAAATATTGTACAGCCCGAGGTATCATGACTGTAATGAGGTATAGTTCTTCTAGTTTCAAAGTCGGAAATCTGGTATGTCTCAGGTATTAAGAAAGAGGTGTCTCCAAATTCAGGTAGTCTGTATTACAACCTAACAGTTTAACTTTGGTTACTAGCTGTTCTCACCGACGCTGTTATACAGGTTATTAATGTACGGACCACTCTCTCAAACAAGACAGTATTTACAATAAAAACGGTAAAACATAGCAATTTTTTCTAGTGGTGCCGAGTCATACAACAAGGAAAAAATATTTTTGCGACTTGTTACTGTCCTGTTTTCTTCACTCCATCATAAGCTTATATAATTACTTCGTGGTTCACTTTCATCCGACACAAAGACTGTAATAATAATATTAACTAGACGACCCGTGCGAAAATTTCGCGAATAAAATGCGATGAATAGTGAGGTTGAATATAATGTCACCAAGCTCAGTAATTACTCTTCATACTCCTACTTCATTTATCGATTTTGGTTAGAAATCCATGGAGATAAATGGCTCGAAACACAAAAAAACGTATTTTGGAAATATTGACATTTTTGCGCTTTATGGGTCGAATTACGAAAAATTCCTTTCTTAGAATATAATGTTACCGCGGCGGAGACCTTATTCTTTAATATGATACCTCATTTATCTATATCAGTTAGATATCAAGGGAGATAAATCGCTCGTGACACAAAAATCGGTTATAGAAAAATTTATACTTTTTTCCTTTAAGGGTTGAATTCCAAAAACATTCTTTCTTAAAATATGATTTCACAAAGCTGATAAATTACTCCGTATATTCTTACTTTATTTATCGATTTTGGTTAGATATCGAGGGAGATAAATGGTTCGAGATACAAAAAACGCATTTTAGAAAAAGTGACATTTTTGCCCTATAAGGGTTGAATTACGAAAAATTCCTTTCTGTAAATATAATGTTACCATGGCGGAGATCTTATTCTTTAATATGATACCTCATTTATCTATATCGGTTAGATATCAAGGGAGATAAATCGCTCGTGACACAAAAATCGGTAATAGAAAAATTTATACTTTTTTCCTTTAAGGGTTGAATTCCAAAATCATTCTTTCTTAAAATATGATGTCACAAAGCTGAGACATTACTCCTCATAATCCTACCTCATTTATCGATTTTAGTTAGATATCCAGGGAGATAAATGGCTCGAGATACAAAAAACGCATTTTAGAAAAAGTGACATTTTGCCCTATAGGGGTCGAATTACGAAAAATTCCTTTCTTAAAATATAATGTTACCATGGCGGAGACCTTATTCTTTAATATGATACCTCATTTATCTATATCGGTTAGATATTAAGGGAGATAAATCGCTCGTGACACAAAAATCGGTAATAGAAAAATTTATACTTTTTTCCTTTAAGGGTTGAATTCCAAAAACATTCTTTCTTAAAATATGATGTCACAAAGTTGAGATATTACTCCTCATAATCCTACCTCATTTATCGATTTTGGTTAGATATCCAGGGAGATAAATGGCTCGAGATACAAAAAAACGCATTTTAAAAAAAGTGACATTTTTGCCCTATAGGGGTCGAATTACGAAAAATTCCTTTCTTAAAATATAATGTTACCATGGCGGAGACCTTATTCTTTAATATGATACCTCATTTATCTATATCGGTTAGATATTAAGGGAGATAAATCGCTCGTGACACAAAAATCGGTAATAGAAAAATTTATACTTTTTTCCTTTAAGGGTTGAATTCCAAAAACATTCTTTCTTAAAATATGATGTCACAAAGTTGAGATATTACTCCTCATAATCCTACCTCATTTATCGATTTTGGTTAGATATCCAGGGAGATAAATGGCTCGAGATACAAAAAAACGCATTTTAAAAAAAGTGACATTTTTGCCCTATAGGGGTCGAATTACGAAAAATTCCTTTCTTAAAATATAATGTTACCATGGCGGAGACCTTATTCTTTAATATGATACCTCATTTATCTATATCGGTTAGATATTAAGGGAGATAAATCGCTCGTGACACAAAAATCGGTAATAGAAAAATTTATACTTTTTTCCTTTAAGGGTTGAATTCCAAAAACATTCTTTCTTAAAATATGATGTCACAAAGTTGAGATATTACTCCTCATAATCCTACCTCATTTATCGATTTTGGTTAGATATCCAGGGAGATAAATGGCTCGAGATACAAAAAACGCATTTTAAAAAAAGTGACATTTTTGCCCTATAGGGGTCGAATTACGAAAAATTCCTTTCTTAAAATATAATGTTACCATGGCGGAGACCTTATTCTTTAATATGATACCTCATTTATCTATATCGGTTAGATATTAAGGGAGATAAATCGCTCGTGACACAAAAATCGGTAATAGAAAAATTTATACTTTTTTCCTTTAAGGGTTGAATTCCAAAAACATTCTTTCTTAAAATATGATGTCACAAAGTTGAGATATTACTCCTCATAATCCTACCTCATTTATCGATTTTGGTTAGATATCCAGGGAGATAAATGGCTCGAGATACAAAAAAACGCATTTTAAAAAAAGTGACATTTTTGCCCTATAGGGGTCGAATTACGAAAAATTCCTTTCTTAAAATATAATGTTACCATGGCGGAGACCTTATTCTTTAATATGATACCTCATTTATCTATATCGGTTAGATATTAAGGGAGATAAATCGCTCGTGACACAAAAATCGGTAATAGAAAAATTTATACTTTTTTCCTTTAAGGGTTGAATTCCAAAAACATTCTTTCTTAAAATATGATGTCACAAAGTTGAGATATTACTCCTCATAATCCTACCTCATTTATCGATTTTGGTTAGATATCCAGGGAGATAAATGGCTCGAGATACAAAAAACGCATTTTAAAAAAAGTGACATTTTTGCCCTATAGGGGTCGAATTACGAAAAATTCCTTTCTTAAAATATAATGTTACCATGGCGGAGACCTTATTCTTTAATATGATACCTCATTTATCTATATCGGTTAGATATTAAGGGAGATAAATCGCTCGTGACACAAAAATCGGTAATAGAAAAATTTATACTTTTTTCCTTTAAGGGTTGAATTCCAAAAACATTCTTTCTTAAAATATGATGTCACAAAGTTGAGATATTACTCCTCATAATCCTACCTCATTTATCGATTTTGGTTAGATATCCAGGGAGATAAATGGCTCGAGATACAAAAAACGCATTTTAAAAAAAGTGACATTTTTGCCCTATAGGGGTCGAATTACGAAAAATTCCTTTCTTAAAATATAATGTTACCATGGCGGAGACCTTATTCTTTAATATGATACCTCATTTATCTATATCGGTTAGATATTAAGGGAGATAAATCGCTCGTGACACAAAAATCGGTAATAGAAAAATTTATACTTTTTTCCTTTAAGGGTTGAATTCCAAAAACATTCTTTCTTAAAATATGATGTCACAAAGTTGAGATATTACTCCTCATAATCCTACCTCATTTATCGATTTTGGTTAGATATCCAGGGAGATAAATGGCTCGAGATACAAAAAACGCATTTTAAAAAAAGTGACATTTTTGCCCTATAGGGGTCGAATTACGAAAAATTCCTTTCTTAAAATATAATGTTACCATGGCGGAGACCTTATTCTTTAATATGATACCTCATTTATCTATATCGGTTAGATATTAAGGGAGATAAATCGCTCGTGACACAAAAATCGGTAATAGAAAAATTTATACTTTTTTCCTTTAAGGGTTGAATTCCAAAAACATTCTTTCTTAAAATATGATGTCACAAAGTTGAGATATTACTCCTCATAATCCTACCTCATTTATCGATTTTGGTTAGATATCCAGGGAGATAAATGGCTCGAGATACAAAAAACGCATTTTAAAAAAAGTGACATTTTTGCCCTATAGGGGTCGAATTACGAAAAATTCCTTTCTTAAAATATAATGTTACCATGGCGGAGACCTTATTCTTTAATATGATACCTCATTTATCTATATCGGTTAGATATTAAGGGAGATAAATCGCTCGTGACACAAAAATCGGTAATAGAAAAATTTATACTTTTTTCCTTTAAGGGTTGAATTCCAAAAACATTCTTTCTTAAAATATGATGTCACAAAGTTGAGATATTACTCCTCATAATCCTACCTCATTTATCGATTTTGGTTAGATATCCAGGGAGATAAATGGCTCGAGATACAAAAAACGCATTTTAAAAAAAGTGACATTTTTGCCCTATAGGGGTCGAATTACGAAAAATTCCTTTCTTAAAATATAATGTTACCATGGCGGAGACCTTATTCTTTAATATGATACCTCATTTATCTATATCGGTTAGATATTAAGGGAGATAAATCGCTCGTGACACAAAAATCGGTAATAGAAAAATTTATACTTTTTTCCTTTAAGGGTTGAATTCCAAAAACATTCTTTCTTAAAATATGATGTCACAAAGTTGAGATATTACTCCTCATAATCCTACCTCATTTATCGATTTTGGTTAGATATCCAGGGAGATAAATGGCTCGAGATACAAAAAACGCATTTTAAAAAAAGTGACATTTTTGCCCTATAGGGGTCGAATTACGAAAAATTCCTTTCTTAAAATATAATGTTACCATGGCGGAGACCTTATTCTTTAATATGATACCTCATTTATCTATATCGGTTAGATATTAAGGGAGATAAATCGCTCGTGACACAAAAATCGGTAATAGAAAAATTTATACTTTTTTCCTTTAAGGGTTGAATTCCAAAAACATTCTTTCTTAAAATATGATGTCACAAAGTTGAGATATTACTCCTCATAATCCTACCTCATTTATCGATTTTGGTTAGATATCCAGGGAGATAAATGGCTCGAGATACAAAAAACGCATTTTAAAAAAAGTGACATTTTTGCCCTATAGGGGTCGAATTACGAAAAATTCCTTTCTTAAAATATAATGTTACCATGGCGGAGACCTTATTCTTTAATATGATACCTCATTTATCTATATCGGTTAGATATTAAGGGAGATAAATCGCTCGTGACACAAAAATCGGTAATAGAAAAATTTATACTTTTTTCCTTTAAGGGTTGAATTCCAAAAACATTCTTTCTTAAAATATGATGTCACAAAGTTGAGATATTACTCCTCATAATCCTACCTCATTTATCGATTTTGGTTAGATATCCAGGGAGATAAATGGCTCGAGATACAAAAAACGCATTTTAAAAAAAGTGACATTTTTGCCCTATAGGGGTCGAATTACGAAAAATTCCTTTCTTAAAATATAATGTTACCATGGCGGAGACCTTATTCTTTAATATGATACCTCATTTATCTATATCGGTTAGAAATTAAGGGAGATAAATCGCTCGTGACACAAAAACGCATTGTAAAAATATTGATACTTTTGCCCTTTAAGGGTCGAATTCCGAAAACTTTCTGGCTTAATATATGACGTCACTAAAGCGGAGATCTTAATCTTTAAAACGATACTTCATAAAACGGTTTCAGATAGGTATCCAGGGAGATAACTGACTCGTAACACAGAAAACAGCATTTTAGAAAAATTTACATCTTTGCCCTTTAAGGGTCGAATTCCGAAAACTTTCTTGCTTAAAATACGATTTAACCAAAGTGGAGACCATAAGCTTTAAAATGACACCTCATTCATTGATTTCGGTTTAGTATGAAGGAAGATATAGGCTTGTGACAAAAAAATACCTTATAGAAATAATATATATGATTCTTTATAGTGGGGAACAGTGCCTTAAAGTGGACGCAGAATCCACCCTCGTCATGGTGTTGGTTTTACTTAGCCCAGTAAACCTGCCCGGTAAAGGGGATCAACAGTTAAAAGTGGAAGCCGAACTACGAAGCGTTCCAGCATACTTCACATAGACAAATAAAATTAAGTAAAAGGTGAATTTAAGGCTAAAGTAATTTCAAATATCAGTCGAGACGGGGATTCGAAACGCAGGCCTTACGAATCCCACCGGAATACTTTATAAAGGATCCATCACACTGTTCTAAAGAGAGTTGCAGAGTTGACGTGTAAGTTGCAGATTCACAAAACATAGTTGTATTAGTCCCTACAGCTCATTAGTAACGGGCCTGAAAACGTAAAAGAACTAATGAGAAAGTTATACGAAGAAAAATAGGGCAGAACATGAAATTCCTAGGACCAAGAATGAAAATCCAGTTGCCAGTTTACAGTTTTCGTAGTTAACGCAGTCGACAGGACAGGGAAACCTGTATGTTTTCTTGCCACGGCCTGTTTCCTCCCAGTTGCTTCGTAATAACCAGCTGCTGCATTAGTAGTAATGACTTTTATGTCAACGATTTTATATGGTTAACGCTCTGATCTCGCCGGTAAGGACGTCGATTTGAATCCCTGTTCGGGCATCCAGATTTGGGTTTTCCATGGTTACTCCAAATCACTCCAGGAGAATACTTCCTTCAAAAGGCCATGGCTGAATTCCTTCCCGTTCCTTGTCCCCCAGTCCCATCCCGCCTCGAATGACCTCGACGTCGACGAGGCGTAAAGCCATAAGTTAAAAAAATACTGATCTTATATGTGATAATTGACAGTTAACGGTATATTTTCTTGGAAGCTGTAACTTGTATAGTAATGATGCCATTCGAATGAAATTACGATATTTATCAGTCTTCAATCTATTTATATTTTGGCAGCACTAAGTCACTCGAGACAAAACATGATACAGATAAACATCAATATGATGTATTATTCCCCTGATTTCGATCGCTCTATTAATGCGCTGAGTAAGCTAATGTGTTTCTTGTGCTGTTCGCATACCACAGTATGAAGGACATTCAAGCTTCAGTTATATTCGTCAGCGGGACACTTTGACGAATGTTAATACAGCCAGTACAGAGGTGTTTAATGAATCAGGTTTTAATAGATTTGTCTACCAATGACACTGGCTACTTGTAGAGAGTGTGAATTTTATGATGATGTATTTGAGATAGATATCACGAAAGTCTGATGGTGGCTAAATACATTTACCTGAAAACAACATCCTGAAAATTCAACATTGTGCCCTATTAGGGGCATAAATATTGTTCCCTACCCAAAAATACTTGTGAATTGTTATTATTATTAATTGCAGTTGAACATATAACTGAGCTCTTATTTCGCAATTTAAATTTTTACTTTGAATTATTTCAATGCTTCAGGTCAATTTTTCATCTAAAAATGAAAATCTACCCACTTCTTTATGCAACTCCTTAAAGTCGGTTCACACTAAAGATCAAGTCTGGTCAGATCAAGTCAGGTCAGATCAAGTCAGTTCAGAGCAAAGATCAGGTCAGGGCAAGGCAGGTCGACCTGAAGATCGCGCCGCCACCTATCAACAACGGTCGAGATCTGAGCTAAAATCTAGGGTGAACGTACAAGTCAGGCCAGGTCAGATCAATATGGACGATGTACGTTTCATAGAGCTTCTTCTTAGTTCTAGTGAATTAGCCTATATGATTTTAATAATAAAAAATTATTGCGATTCATTGCACAAAACAGCAAATTTATAAACTCCTCTTGACACATTTCAAAATATTTGTAAAATGGCGATGCACCCAGAATCGCCTTTTTTTAAAATCTTGACGTAATATTATACAATTTATCCCAAATCAGTGTGATTTTAAATAAATTTAGCATAGAGAACGGCATTGTTCACTAAAGAATGAACAACTGAAACAAAATGGCGTCGTCTACGATTTGACCTGACCTGCTACTGAAAAAATCCTTGATCTTGAGCTGATCTGACGTTACTTGACTTGATCTCTAGTGTTAGCTAGCCTTAATTCTTATTGCAATATCCATCCACACCTCACAATCTTCAAGAACCTTATGACTTGCAACGAATGCCAATCCAGTTCCTTCTTCGTATCAGTTACTGATTGAGTTTTGTAATAATTTCCTCAATCTTAGGAACCTCTCGAAAAAGTCTTGCCTAGATGAATTTGCTGCCGAGACAGCATATTAAATAATCGAAGACACTACAATGTATTTACGTTTTCATTACTCGATCCAAATTTCTCTGCTTCGCTTTTAATAACTTGCACCGAAACGAAAAAGAGTTGAAATTCTTGAGTTGTTAACAGTGTGCAGAGTTTCCTTACTTTTGGTGTGGGTGAATGTGTTGTTACTTTGATACGGTTCAGTAGCCGGCACGTGCTGCGAAAGACGGTCGGCGGAAGAATGGCGCTCTGCTTTTCTTACCGAACTTTCCGATAAGAAGCTTTAGAGTTGGTTTTGAAGGAACTTAAAGAGGCCACAGGCAGAGAGTGTTCGGAGCGAGAGTAACCAGATGTGACCTAAAACTTCTAGCGTCATCATCGCCTCCTTCAACTGTAGCCGATGAATTCGTGTCAAAGCGCAAATTGTTTTATGGTTGAGATCCGTCAAAAACCACTCCAGCGCTTATTTTTTAATAAGAGTTTGTTCTTAGATACTGAGGATATCTGCCGGAAAATTCAAATGATGTTATTTACAAAACGATCGCAAAAATAATCTTGTCACAAGTTGTAGTTAATGTAAGTGCGTCTTTTGTAAAATGAAGTAAACTATGAGGCTGTAGATTGTCATTTGAAGGAAGTTTTGTGGACGATTTCTTAGGGATTTGCACACTAACTAGCTCTAGCTTAACTGTAGCATATTAGTCCTTCCCCATTAATAGAAAACAAAAATGCAAATAGGGGGCGGCCATTAATTACGTGAGAAGAAATAGATGCCGAGGGTCCAGCGAAATCTCACCAAGGGGGGGAGGGGGGGGCAACGGAAATCACAAGCCATGTTCTTAATTCCTTGAGGAACAGTTGAGCTAAAAAAGGGGTCTACAAACGACGTCGATTCCAAGGTTTAGAGAGGCGGGAGGAAGTATAACCGCCCTTGAAAACAGGGTAGGAGAGCTTAAAACAAGGTCTCCAAAACCTATGAGGTTGATAGCAAGGGGGGTTCCCTCAAAGTCTCACCTCATCATAAAGGAGGGGGGAGGGCGGTCTCTCCAGATCTCACCAAATCTACCCTCAAAGAGGGGGAGGGGGGCAGGTTTCCGAAAAAACAAAACACGTAATTAATGGACGCCCCTCCATTGATATTTAATTTTTGCTGCCTTACCCAATTTTGTTCCAGTCTCCTGCAGAACATGTTGTGATACCAATAAATGTGTAATTTATTGTAATCTTTCATATTTTAAAAATAATTGTACTTTATTTTTGTTTTTAAATACATGTAATTATGTTTACGTGTAGCTCAGATAAAACTGACTTATTTGTCAACACAAGAAACTAATTGCAAAGATCAATTATTTCATAAAAATGGTTTAACATTATTTTCCCTAGAGACAGAGACCAAACTTTTAAATCCCACTTATCTTTTCAAAAGCTTATCTTAGGAAGACAGTTCTTTCTATCGAATTATACAAAAACTGTTAAAGTAGTTATACAGGCTTTGTACCTGACTTAAAGGAGTCCACGTGTAAAACTGCAAATTCTCCTTCCAGTAACTTCCAGCTCAGCTCCCTTATTGGATCAGCCAGTCACTGCTTGTGTTATGTGGTAATTCTCACAAACAAATCTAGCTGCCCTACTTTGTATGTACTGTATCTTCTGCAACTCATGTGTACGTAATCCATAATGTGAATCCCACACTGCCCGCCACAATCAAATGAGGGGACAAGCAAGGTTTTCCCGTACCAAATTTAGTTTATATTCAAATGATGTACCCAGATATTTACACTTCATTACTTCTACAAATAATTCATCATTCACGCAAAACAATCCAACGTCAAACGAGTAATGGAATAACGAACTATGTTCCTTCCTCCTCGTGAAAACAGATGGATTTAATAGAAAGTTTGGATTAAGTGCTTCTATTTTTTTTTTTTTAATAGCTTTTAAAGTAAATTACTGAGAAAAGTATTTCTCCGAACGATGTATGCATCCATGTATGTTACTGTTTTGGTTATAAATTTCCGTTGATTAAAATATGTTAAAATAGGATTGCTTGCTAATGCTTTATAGTGATTACGTGAGATGGATAATTGAGATAATATTCCATTCCAACGGTTGACTGAAACGAACTACATTAACTTTACTAACAAATTCAACTATCGAAAACAAATAGTACAATTAATAACAAATAAACAAAATCAAGATCATTGGTAAAAGACAGGTATCTTGTATGACAGACTGAGCATGAGACATAAATTTATTTGTTGAAAAAGCAAGGACAGCATCACGACATAAATAAGTTGTGTGAAGCTGGTGTTGACCAACAGGATCGCTTCAGGTTGAAGGTGTATTATCCTCATATAGCAGCACACGTCACAGCGGCAGTTAGGCAATGTCGCCACTATTGGTGATCAGTTAAACCGAACGGTCTCACAGAACTCGTAAAAGGCAGCCACAGATTTTACGTAACGTTCTGTCCTTAGAGCTAACTTGTTGATCTGGCCATCAGGCACTAGTCTCAGTTTTGAATTATTCAGACTTCACTCGTCAGAAACCAATCAACTATAAGCTTGGCTGAAATTACAACTCAACGCTCCCAACAAAATCAACATACGCACTCCATGAAGTCAAACCACACAGTCCCGTCTTGATGTGGTTAGACTTTCTCTCCCCATGAGATGCCTCGTTTTCTCTCTGAAGATAGACCTGCGCCGTCGTAATTGGCAACATAAAAAAATTACAATAATTTCACAATATTTTCAAAAGTTTATTGTTGTCATACGCTATTCAATACGCACAGTGATTTATAATTTTTCCATGCGCTCTCATTGGTTTACCAGAATCCTCTCCAGATTAACTTTTCTGTGAATCCATCTCCACTTCCGCAAATTCCCATTTCTTGTCCATAGCTGCCATGAATTTCAACTCTTCTTGACGTGAAACATTTCGCTGATCCTACATACTTCTTGTCACAAACGCTGATATTTGTTTAGGCGCGAAATCCTTCCCTTTAGAAATCACTCGATCAGGTTAGCCCTCGCCGCAGGGACGGTGCGCCTCTACCCGTCATCAGGCGGTAAAGATGAAAGGCCCGGGTAACTGAAACGACACTAAGCAAGGAGGCGGGGACGCTGATCCTGAAGCTAGAGCAGTTTTAAGAGACAAAACAGTGGTTTCTTTTAAAGATCGGGACGCTACCAGGAACGCTTGGAAATAAGTGTGCCTTGAAAGTGGAATGATTTTGACGAAATGGAAAATTAGGAAAATGACTTTGGATAGTAAATTATTGATCACGTATTTACAAAAAAAATTTTACCGCTTCAACTAGAACTTGAATAATATTGAATCACATTTTATAGAAAGATTTTGGTTTTTAATAGTATATAACTGTGTCCTTATATCTTAGACATTTGCCAAGGAACACTTTCAACATTCAAAATTCTGTCACTCGACATTTTGAGACCTTTTTTCTTTTCTTTTTTTAACACAGCATTGACGAATACAGTGAGACAAGCAGTTTAGTAAATTCGGCATCATCTTCTCCATTTACTTTCGATTTTTTTTTTGTAAAGTAATAATTTTTAAAACACTCAAGCTAAGCAAAAATGTTTAACTATTCGATTGTGCTTGTAAGAATAAAAGCAATGTAGAGTAAATTCAACAGTGATGAGTCGATTACACAGTGAAGTAAATGTATTCGTTACAAATAAATGTAAGTATTAGCCATTATATGGCATAGTGTATTTTTCAAACTTTTCTTGTACACCTATTCGTATTCACCTAAAGGAGTTATCACCCTAACATAAAACAAATATAGGGGATTGGAATTATATAAAATTAAATGTTTATCTATAGTAGTTCCATGAGAAATCTGCTTACTTCAAGGTGATTGCCAGCATTTCCACACGTTAAATACCATTCATCAACTGGGTATTTCTCCTTTGAATGCCATACTTTAGTTTCACAAGCAATTGTCGAAATAAACATCCCAAAATAACTGAAAAACTTGGTGTCGTCGTTCCTCAAATATTCTGTTCTCCTTTGGTTTTCCCTTTTCCTATTTCTATGGCGACTGAACTGCCAAATTACAATTTCAAAACCTAACTACGAAGTAATAAACGCTAAATTAACTAAATTAAATTCTAATTTCACAAAATGAAACTCAAGTTATCAAAAGCAAAGTACTGACGCTCGACCACGTCATCTTTTACCTGCTCTTTGTAGCAGCGGAGGTCTTACCACTGAAATAGCAGCGGACGTTCTACCGCTGAATGTGTAAACACCTCAAATTCTATAGGCGCAGCGGTTGAGTTTCCGCTACGGGAAAAACCGCCCAGTGTGTAACCGGCCTTACACTTCGGCTAATGTGGAGCGGTCTCAAAAACCAGGCTCCGTGGGACGCACCTTAAGCGTCTTCACCACTCTGCCAATGCAACCACTGGCGTCAAATTTAACTAGCGCTGCGTCCATCTCCACAGCACATTCTTCCTAACATAACCTATTGTTTCAGGCAAGAAAACAATTGATATATGTTGCTGAAACAATAATATTAAAACTGTGGTTTGAATGGGAAGAACAAGGAAAGGAAGGAAGGAAGGAAAGAAGGGTGGTGGAATGAAGGAGAGAAATAAAAAGGGAAGAAAAGAAGGAATATTGAGAAAAAAACAATCTAATCAGGAAAGGGCCTAATCAAATGGTCCTGTGGATTACAGGAAACTGAGTTCTCATTGTAGGAACGAAATTGTACACAAAAGTATTAGTAGTCTAAGTTAGCATCTCGACATGTGCCGTGCCATATTACAGATAAACCAATTCACTAATTATGGCACAAAAAATAAAATTGTCGTTCACCTTATTATCATTCCATCACGGAATCACCTAGATTCAGAAGTTAATGGCGGCTGATGGCGTGTTCGGATAGGATGTTTCCAACTTCGTATCTTGGAGACAAGAAGATCGGAAGGTCCCTAGCACGTAAGTGAATTTATTACGTGAAGTGTCAAATTAGAAATTCCGCATCGAGCAAGTGGCCGAGGAGAAGCATGTTGGGAATGTCACTTAAAAGACGATGACGGCACCCGCGAAAATTCCAACGCGTAAAAAGCTCCGTATTTCTGCCAACATGCTATTGAATTGACATTAACTCCTTTTAGTGGAAACAACTTCTGCCGATAACGACGGCGGGAGTTTCACATGAGCAAGAAGCTCTCTCGGAACTAGTACCGTCCCACAGAAAGCGCCTTTCACCGAAATACCTTACCGCCAGCGCAGAGTAAAAAGACGCAACGCGCAGCGACCTCTAACCGGAACCTGAGCGGACACGCACTATCTGTGCTGTGCAACATTAGTAAACTGATCAAAACCCGGAAACAGTTTTACGAGGAAATGTAGTACTGGGAAATCATTAAAGTTTCAGCTTTATCCTTAAAACGAATTAAAATGTGTCGTGTATATTCCTGGCTACTAAACAGAATTATACTTATTTGGGAGTCGATGCAAAGGAACGGGTCATCCAAGAATTATTATTAACCTCATAAAAAACTTCAGAATTTGTTAGTAAATGGTACCTGTGCTTTATTGTACCTTTTATTATGTCTTATGCAGGTCGTTATGAATACCCGGTAATAATGGAATGTGTTTTTTCTGAAAACAATTTTCTTTTTCATTTATTCATCTATTCAGTTCATTATATTCTCATATAAGTGTAGAAGCGTTTTCAAACAAACCATGATTTGTTGAAAGGTCAAGAATTGTTCCAGAAGTCATCAGTAACATGATCGCCACTTTAATCTCTTTTTCTTCCAATCCACTGAAGTCCCTTTTAAGAATTTAACAAATTTTACCGGACTCAACACGCTTCTCGCCATATATTACCTATTTGGAAGATCCTTTCATAAACTGCATTCTTCATCTATCTTTTCTAGGTTTGTAGATGGTGTTCATTTTATCAGTTGAGGACTCATCGAGATTTGTAGAGGTAAAGCAAGCTGTGCTTTTTTTTATTTAGTATTATTATTATTATTATTAGGACGTACCATGTTTAGGCGAAATAATGATCGAGAAATTCGTTATAAGTTTATTACTAACAGGAAACATTCAGTATCAATTATCAACCTATTGGTATGCTCAGCAGTATCTATAAGTCGCACTATCGAATCAGTCAAAAATTCTACACTTAATCTCATAAGAAAACACAAACATTCCAGGAATTATTTGCTTTAAGGATCTAGTTTCATTAGCAATGACGTGTCTTGAATATCATTACTAACGACAATTATACACACCGAAATTTGGGATGTTTTGGAGACAAACTCTGTTCTTCAAGCAATTACGTTCCAATTCATGACAAAGACTCTCTAAGCTATCAGCTGGAATATAATTTTGTAGGTGACAATGAACCACATAGAAGCAGACAAATTATGCTGAACAACGGGCATCTCAAATGACCAGAACCGGCCCCCTTACTTTTAAAATGAACAGTACATCATACAACGGCTCGTAACACTATCAAAAACGACAGATATGTTCACCACTTAGAGAAGTTAGGGTCGCAATGTCCATTCTGCGTAAGAATATGCAGAAAACAGAAACCATTCTCATGAACAAATCAAAAGGAATATACTTCTGTGTGTGACGGCTCTAGCCAAGCGCAACCATGATAGATTTTACAGGCTTAACTTGAACAATACATTAGCGAACCAAGAATTCAATTTAACAGAGTCCTTCTATCGCGTAAGAAACATCCCAAAAACCAGGAGTCAGTTTTGACGGATCACACAGTATCAAATGGCATCTTATAGTGATTAAACTTCGCACGGGAACAATCTCATTTAAAAACTTTGGCACTGCGCTGTACTTATCAATATCTACTCCAGGTGCAGTCCCTCAGGCGATAGTAGAATATTGCTGTCCAAACGGCTTAGCAGAATTCATTCAAGAAACATTGATTTTGAGATAAACCATATCATTCACATTGCCTCAGTCGTGATCAACAATAATCTCTCACTTCTTAGTCGCATTCGTATTCCGTATCATCTCAATAAAACACGCTTATTGGTGATTACAAGAAAGTCAAACTATCCAGCAGCTTACATTTAATTGTCTCTGATTTTAAAATTCCAAAAGAAATCACTCTAGAAAGCCGTCAATTGCAAACCCAGAAATATCTGACGAGATTTGTTCCACATTATGCATTGGTAAAGGAGAGGATGAGATGATATGTGAGTGGAAACTTTCGTGTTTTATGACACCATCCTGAAGGAAATCTATGAGGATTACTTTATAATGTGGCGTTCAGATGATCACGTTGTATCCGAAAAATCCACTAGTTTTGACTTTTCCAGGTGAGTATGAACAAACTTAGAAGGAATAAGGACTAATCATCATAGATGAGCTGTTTAAATTGGAAGTTAATCCATTTCTTAAAATTGTGGGTGTTTAGCTGAAAAACAAGCAATACAGCGGATAGTAAAAAAGTGACATGTTAGGAAGTATCCCTGAAAATTCCGAGACTTATTGGACGCTTAACCAGTGCGATCGACTATATTCATATGGTGAAGAAATTAGTTTACATTCCTAAAATGCCAATGCTCTGAACAATTACAAAGGTTACAAGTTCCCATTTAAGCACGAAAAACAACATCTGGCGTTTACACCCTCGCGATTTGCTCTGCATTTAGTTAGGCCGGCTATACACTGGGCGGTTTCGGCCTCAGCGGAAAATTTGCCGTTGCCGTCGTTCCAGTAGTTGCTCCAGGGATCAAATGGGAGCTTACTCACTGGGCGGTAGGGAAAATCCGCGGCAGAGCTGCCGTCGACGGCAAGTTTGCAACCGCGCGCTGCCACTACATTCGACCGTAGTTTGGGCGCCCCAGTCCAGACAGTGGGACCATTTCACCAGATAGGCGCTTACACACTCGGCGGATTTTTAACCGCTTGTGCGTTTTCTTTCTGTGTAAAGTTAATTTTTTTAAACTTAAAAATCGCGATATGAGTTAAGTGGTGATAGATAATAATCTTCTCATTTTGTTAGTACAAGCGAGATCAGTTTTAAAGGACAAAACATTAGATTCTTTTAAAAATCGGAACGCTACCAGGAACGCTTGGAAAGAAGTGTGACTTGAAATTAGGAATGATTTTGACGTAATGGAAAATGGGAAAAAATGCCTCTGTTTAGTAAACTCTTTGATCACATATTTATCATGTACATACATTTTTACAGCTTCAAGTAGAACCTGAAAAATGTTTAGTAACATTTTATAGAAAGATTTAGATGTTTAATACTGTGTAGCTGTGTCCCTATAGCGTATACATTTGCCAAGGAACACTTCAAACAATAGGCAGAAATTCTGCTGCTAGACATTATGAGATTGTTTTTATAACGCTGCAGTGATGAATACAGTGAGACAAGCCGTTCAGTAAATTTGGCATCTTCGCCAATTATTTTAGATTTTTCTTTGCAAAGTAATAATTATTAAAACACTCAACATATTACAATCTAACTACTAAAGCTTAACTAATCGATTGTTTGTAAGGATAAAGCAATATAGAATAAACTCAATAGTGAAGTGTTGATTAAACAGTGAAGTATATGTATCAGTTACAAATAAATATGTTAGCCATAATATGACTAGTTTATTTTTCAAACTTTTTCTTTACGCCTATTCCTATTCACCTCAAGGAGTTTTTACCCCAATTAACATAAAATACATATAGGCGATTGGAATCATATAAAATTAAATGTTTACTTATAGAGGGCCCATAAGAAAACTGCTTACTTCAACGTGACTGCCAGCATTTCCACACGTTGAAATGTATATTTCTCCTTTGAACGGTGTCCTTTAGTTTTCCAAGCATTTCGTCAAAGTAAACATCCCAAAATAATTGAAAAACTTGGTGTCATCGTTCCTCAAATATTAAGTTCTCTGATTGATTTGATGAAGCCAAATAAGACGATTTTTTTCTTTTCCTATTTCTACGGCGACGGAACTGTTAAAATAACAATTTTAAAACCTAACCACGAAGTAATAAGCACCAAATTAACTTCTAATTTCACAAAATGAAACTCAGCTCTTCATAGCAGGGGAAGTTTTACTGCTGAAATAGCAACGGCAATTCTACCGCTGAACGTGTAAACACCTCAAATTCTGTAGGCGGTGACGGTTAATTTTCCGCTGCGGCAAAAACCGCCCAGTATGTAACCAGCCTTATTCTATCAGTGAAATTTGTGATGACTTCTTCATTTTAGGGGGCTTTTTAAACTTTCTTTTACTCGATGGAACACCATGACTTTAGAACATGTAGGCAAAAGTAGTAATGGTTTTAAACATTTTGTAGGCAGAAAGCCGTATGGTCACCCGTAGTCAAGGACTCAGCAGAATGCTTGATACATGTGTGAAGAGTGAAAGAAGGCGTATAGTGGATGAGATGACAGAATAAAATTGCTGAAATAAATAGTTAAAATTGTTATTAAACTTTTTTGTGCTCTCTGCCTATCACCGATAGAGTACGCCGCCAGGACTAATCGTCTGGTGGGGAAATAGGACAAGGGAATTTTTTAGACAAGAAGCTGATGCTAGAAATTGATACATTTCTGCAGCAACTACAGTCGAGCCAGCTTATCGTCTGACTGCCATTCCTGGTCAACTTGTATTTGAGTTAAATCGGACTTGCTAAAACTGTTCAAGCTTGTCTGAAAGTTGTAGCTCATAATCTGAGTAGTACATTACAGCTCCATTATTTACAATACCACCATATGATGGTACAGGCTACTTTAAATGCAAGCTATCCATGCAACACTAAGAACATTGTAATATCGTCGAGTTAATCATCCGTCTGACACGATTCAAAAGAAACTGAATATCAATACCTCTCAAAGCCTTGGTGATGCAAATCAAAAATACAAACTTTTATGTTTTGCCATTATCTTACTGAGCTAAAGTCTTTTATACTTTTATACAATGATCTCCCAGTTATTGTTTGATAATTATTTCATTCCTTGTCCTTTTCTCTGTTTTATGTTGGTATTAATTATTCGTTATGTGTCTATTAATGACACAACAAACGAATTGATCTGTAGTTAATTTCAAGTCTACTAAAGCACTGAGAATATGATAACTTCATTTTCTCTGTAATTCATATGGAAATAACGTACAGTACATCATCACTCCTTTCCTTTGTTAAGATCGTTGATTTATTTCAAGTGGGATTATTTTTAATATCAATTATTTTCATGGTGCCTGTTATTTCATATAACTGATTCAAACAAATCAAGCAATCAAAATTATTGAGATTATATTCATAAAGATTATTTTATTCCGATTCATTGCTAAACGAAAAACTGGTATACCACAAGTGAAAAAGTATAGGCAGTTGTATGTTGAACGAACTACAAGTTTCAAATATCCTTATCAGCCAGATAAGCTCACAAAAAGTCGTTACTCCTTTTAATGTCGTCGTATTTCTATCATAATTGTGGAATAGAAAAGCTTCAATCATCCCAGCAGCCTAAAATTCATTCCATAAGTGACTTGTTGCGAATGTAAGGCTCTTTCAACGATTTTTCGAGTGCTTTGTGTTCGCCAAATGTGACTATATGTTGTTACTTCACGAAGCCTTTCAAATGGATTCGCCCAGTATACTATTTTTCTCTACAAAATCCATTCGGCGAGCTACCTCCGTTGCAAATAATCTCGGTTTAAGTTGAGTTGTTTAACTGAATTTTGCTGGCAAGAATTTGGAGATTCACGAGAATTCGTCTCAAGGAGATCCTCGGAATCCCAAAGAAGACGTCCATTAAATACATGAGGTGTTTTTTCTTCAATTTGGACCCTCCTCTTCTTTGGTAAGATGTGGTTTGACCCTCTCCATCACGTTTGAGATTTACCTGACAAATTTAATTTTTAAATAATTAAATTTATTTGATATGTTCATATATTTTGGCACTAAATACCTAAGCCTTAATACTAATGTCATCTATTTACAACTTTTTTTTTTTCTTGTGGAATAAAAGGATAAAAGATATTTTTGTTGACTCCTTCCCTTTAAATGAGATTTGGATAGATTTTAGCTCACATAATTAATGATCGCCTCCTTGGTGCTGTCAACATCGGTTAGTGGATTTTGTAGAACTCACAGCAACAGTGTCCTGTACAATAACTATTTTCTCACAATACAGTCTGGAACGAGAGCGCTTAGGAATTTTAATTTTTGAAGATGATTCATTTGCATCGAGTTTGCTGGTAATTCTGAACACTGTTGAAGTTACATTGTTACCACCAAATATCGCCCAAAGTTCCGACACAGTCTCTGCAAATACTCTTATACGTTTAAAAAGTTTTAAACGTGTTGAAAAGAAGTTTTAAAAGTGTTATATCTTGATTATGATTGATGGTAACAAAGATACGTAATTTGCAAAACCGTAGTTGTCACCCCGACTACAAGACAATTACGCGCAATTCAAATCCGGCTTAGTTATTGGGACACCCTCTACGATCTTTGTGATGTTGTGCTAAAGTAGGGTCAGATATTTACACTTACACAGGTTTAATTTTTTTAATTTTATTCTGTTTGCACCTATATGTGATTAAAAAAAGTGCTTTGCTCCAGACATAAGAATTTAGGTTGAAAAACTTATTTCAGAATCTCTACACTGTTTGAAATAAACAGGTTTCTCTTTCCGAACATTCAATCAAATATTCGTTTTCCTGAATGCCTGTTCTGGCATTCCGATCTCCAGACAAAACGAGATAGTTTGATTTATTAACGCGGCAGATCCCTAATTGTGGGGTAATTCTTGTCTCTCCAAGTCTTTCTTCAATCTGTGTAAGATAAACCCTAAGAAAATTAAATCATTCACTTACTATTCTTTGATTCAAATAATTGTGGAATACTAACTCTATTTTCCGCATGTCCCCTGCCGTGAATTTGCTTTTTTTTGTACCACTCCACTGTAGATTGGAATGTAACCATCGTAGTCTTTGGTATTTATGAAGTTTTTTGGTCTGTATGGATTTTCTTGACTACTGCAAGGCTTATGGGTTTGGATTTGGGCTGTTTCGGTAATTCCAACTCTTTCCAGCAATCAGATTTCACATTCCAGGTTCCAATCTTGATATTGACTACACCAAATACTTCACTTTCATTTTTCATGCCCTGGCCTTTATAGATCATCCACATTTCGTCGTTGCAGTTTCTAAGTGGATTTTTACAATATTGAATTGCCAGCCAATGTATAACTCCTAACACGGAGTAGCAGGATTCTTGCTTTAAGATTTTTCTTAATCTGAAGCCAAAGAATTCCAGTTTCAAGGCACCGGGTGGTCACCTTCTATCCACTTCCGTTAGCACTCTCAGTGCATTGCTCAGGAACTACAAGGTTTTCACCCAAGCGGACGGTGGAGTAGTGTTTCCTGACAGAACTCTTAAGAGAAAACGTGCAGTCATTTCTTAAGGTTTCCTCCGTTTTACACGAGCAGAGATACAGCATTTGCGTATCTTTCTTTTTAATTAAAACTAGCAAGAAGAATTTTTCTGCTAGCAGATATGAATATTACTGTTTTATAAATGGTGGTTTCAGTAATATTTCACGTTTGTCGATGAACATAAGCAATGGAGGGGTAAAAATTGCGTTAGGGTTAACTACATATCTTTCGCTGTTAGGAAATACCGGAGTACAGCAATAGTCTCCTGCACTGAGACTGCTGCACAAGCGATAATAATCCTGCCTGGAGTTCGTTCGGCTATCCAGATTTTGGGTTTTCCATTGTTTCCTGAAATCATTCCAGGAAAACTTGGTGATGGTTCCTTCGAAAGGTAATTGCCGGATTACTTTCGTTCCTTGTTCCATTCCTCCCTTGTCTCTAATGACCTTGACGTTGATGAAGCGTAAAACCCTAACCGAAAAAGAATTCACGTGCATTAATAGTACTTATTGTGTTTAAATTCATGTGAAGAGTCACCTACGTTAGCTTCAAGAGTTTTACGCCATCTTATGAACACAATATTATTATGTAATTATTACATTACTGCAATGAAACGTTCATACGATTTATTTAGTATTTCTATATATATCTTTTGATTTGTTACGTATTGCGTAATTAATGGAGCTGTAAGATGCCTAACGACAGGTCACAAGCAAGCAGCTACGTATTCTGAGATCTCCAGAAGGGCAATTTAATCGGTCAGTAACGAAACCATCAGATTAGCTGAAAAAGCCACAAGCGTCAGAATCTTCTACGATGGATGACCAATGTGAGAAAGTGTCTCGTGCAATACGGTCAGGACTCACTTTCAGCCGGATAGAAGCACAACTAATCTGTGACGTTATCTTTGTTGTAAGCTAATTAAATTAATCTCTCACCTAATCTGCAATCACTGGAGCCAGTAGTGTGTCAATGGTTCGCGTATCATTAAAGAAAAGTCTTGAAAAGAAATTTTATAGTAGTTTATTTCTTGTGATAGCATGGTGATACTTAATAAGGGTAAAAGAAAAGCCAAATACCTTCAAGCATACGAAATCTGACACATTAGGTACGGAACAAAAAAATTTGCCACTAGAGATAAAGGTAATGCATAGTGGTGACAAAAAATTTTATGTCCATGTTTCTTGAGGTTCAGGAAAGGTTTTCAGGAAATATAACATATTTTTCGACCCTAAACCATCCGAAACGAATCGTACACGAACATTTTTGAAAAACTGTATTGTTTTTTAAAATTTTTAAATACAATAATAAAGGATAAACGACTATCTGGACAGATGTATGTTCCATGTTGCTTGCATATTTCTGATATTACTCTTCACATTTAACTGAATTTTTTGATGTGAAAACGTCTATTCGCTCATTAAGTATAGTGATAGACGCTCAAACTTTCTTGTGTTGTAAAATATCGTCAAATTTGAATAGCTAATAACGACGAGACTAATAATGGGTTAATAATGGCTGAGCCCTCCACGATTAAGAACGTGTCTGTACGAGTTCATCCTGCAACAATTGTTTTTTCCGTGACGTCATCGGACTAATGTGAGTGCATGTTGGCGATTATTTCGAATTAGCGTTGTGTAAAGTTATAAATTAAAGTCGCTTGAAAACTCATTCAGGTAGGACGTTGATTCAAGTGTCATTGTAAAGAGCATTCCCAAAGCATTAATAGGAGCCAAAGTGAGATAGTAAAAATATAAAGATCGATATTAAATTGAAAATTAAAACAACAAAAAAAAAGATGTCATCTCATATGAGTCGTAACTATGCTCAGAATTATATAAAACTCAAATTAGAAGAACGCTCATGTCAAAAGGAACCCAAGAATCCTAAAAAGTCCAGGGCTGAACAAATGCGAGAGCTATGACAGAGTATAAAGTAAAATAAAGTGTATGTGTGTTACGTTAACTACCACAGACTCCCGATACATACCGTAATCTCTTCTGTAACTGTTATACTACTCTATGTAATCACTGTATTAAAGAGATTGTTTATTAATTAAATATTAATATTAAACACTTGTTACGATTTAGTCACTATGTTTTCACGAAAAATCTACGCCGCGAGTCAAAACTGCGCCTATCTGTTTTTTTTTTTTTTAAATAGGTTTACGCCTCACCAACTTTGAGGTCATTAGAGGTCATTAGAGTGGGAAGGGGAGTGGGAGCCACGAACGGTAACGAATTCGACCATCACCTTTTGCAGGAACCATCCAATTAATAGCCATGGAAAACCAAAAAACTGGACGGCTGCCGGGTATTCGAACCTGCGTCCTCCCGAATCGGAGGTCAGAGCGTTACTGTAGACCCACTACGCTCGGTTTAAGGTAGAATTACTGAAAACATACGTGTAACCGAGTACCGAAACACCCAAAAATCGTTTCCTTAGTAGCCGGTGGGATGGTGGTGAACATGATAGTTTCCAATGTAAGTAAGTGCCGATAATGGTTAAGGAGCTCTTTCCGTACAAAGAATCGCAGCCCATCAAAAGTAATGGGCGTCACGCCGGTTAGCCTGGAAGCATAAAATGTGTTTTAACACCAAAATTGACCCAGTGAGTGTAGTTATTAGAAGTACTGAGATTGTCGGAACTGTCGGGGAGTGGCTGTGTACTGAGAAGTGGCTCCGGGCAGTGTCCCTCGGCTCGGACCGACCATAAAGCCTTCTCGCAGAGCCCCGCCCAGAGCAGCCATAACGTAGCGGCCTATTGTCCGAGCGCCGACAGCTAATATGCAAACTGCACGCTCTCCTACAAATGATCAATTAAAATGAGTTATCCCCGCGGGCTGCCACCAGCCAGAAACCGGCCCCGGATGGCGAGGTCAGCTCGCGGGCATAAATCGGCCTTCCGACGCTCCAGACCTCAGTGTCTGCATCCACCATCTGCTAGGTGTAACAAATTAGGAACACCGTGTGCCACTACAAGCATATTTATTACTGAAATCTAATACACAAATTTTCGTACATGCTTTCATTTTCTTCTTCACATAATGACCTAGAGGCATCTGTTCTTGGCTACCTGTACGGTTTGATTGTTCCCTCCTCCTACCGTGTAGCCACTTGATGATCCAATCAGTTCATGACGGCATCCTGTATGAGTGGTCTAATGACTCAGTGGTAAGATACTTCCTTTCAAAGGTTCGTGTTCCGATCCCATGTTTAAATCCTAGTGAAGCCAGGAATTATTAAGCCTTGTGTTTGATCATTTGAACTACGCCTGAAAGTACCATGGTTCGGTTTCCACGACGGCTAAGATCAAAATCATTAGAGACGCGATGGGACTGGGGACAAGGAACGGGAAGGAATTCGGACATGGCCTTTTTGAAGGAAGCATCCCGGCATTTGCCTGGAGTGATTTGGCGAAACTATGGAAAACCTAAATCTGGATGCCCGGACGGGGATTCGAACCCGCGTCCTGCCGAATGCGAAGCCAGAACATTAACCGTTCACCCACCACGCTCGGTAGCTACGACAGAGGCGGAATGCGCGGCAAATCGAAACTCTACCACGCAGGCGCCCGAACAATCCTTCTCGATTTCGCGGCAACAATACCATAAGCGCTTGCTTTAGCATCCTGCATGTCATCATCCTCCACAATTTAGGAAATTATCATTCACGGAAGGAACTTAGAGGTACAATTTTTTGGTGGATCACAAAAAGTTTCACAGTTGGACATATCTGACTGTTACCATCATCAAAACTGTGTCCCCCTACAGGCCTGAACTTTCATGCATAAACTCCCTGGTGGTAAGAGCTTTACGGCTGCTGTCACGGACTGTTTGAATCTTTCGGCTGCCACGTAACTTGGGAAGATAGCTCTTATTGTGGCATCTAGGTACGACGGCTACCTCATTGGCGGTGGATAATTTTCGAGTAATTATTTTGTAATTTACGAGGGTTATCCAGAAAGTAACCTAAGTTCTTTCCTAGTGTGGAGATGGTTTGGGATGGAGCTGCCATCTTGGCGTCAAAACGCTTCTACACTCAGTATGCATGAACGTGGACTGCGATTTTTCTACTTTGTTTGTTGTTTCGTATTGAAATGGGCGCATGCGCGTTTCAATATAAAATCCCGCGAGTTGTGAGATGAGTTCAGTTATTAGCTCTTTTCTGGGGAAAAAATTACCCTCAAACCGATCGAAATTCACCTGAAACTTTGTGAGGTGTATGAGATGGAATAATGAGTGAAGATGTAGTGAGGCAGTGGCGCATTCAGTTTAATAATGGCCGCACCAATATCCATGATGAGGAAGGCAGTGGTCAGCCTAGCCTTTTGATTGATGATGAAAATCAACAACAAAATTCAGGAAAATCACTGTTTATGACTACGGAACCCTCGCTTCATTTCCCCCAAATTTCAGGAAATTTACTGCATGAAATTGTATTGGAGAAACCTGGTTATCACAATTTTTGTGCAAGATGGATGCCAAAAATCATGACGGAAGACCACAAAAAAAGTAGCGTCTTTCTACATCACGGGATTGCCTCAAACCTACTATAAGGATGGCACTTCAGATAGTGTCGTAACGGAAAATGAGACTTTGGTAAAGAATGTCAATTGCGAGAAAAAAAAAAAAGACAGTCCATGCAATGGTGGTACACGAATTCTCCCAGAAAACAAGTAAAATGTTTGTAAACGTTACCAGCCAGAAAGATTATGGAAACTGTGTTTTGGCACGCTGAAGACGTGCTTCTGGTCGATTTCCTTGAACGTGGCGCAGCTATTAGCTCAGAAATGTATGTGAAGAATTGACAAAACTAAGGCGAGTGATACAAAGCAGTGAAAACTGAGCTAAAAAGTTTTTTTTTTTTTTTTTTCCTTCTTCACAACGACGCACGTCTACACACGGCTAATCGTACTCCACAGCTCTTGGATAGTTTTGGGAGGTGTCTGATTAGTGATTACCCACCGTACAGTCCGCATGTGGCGCCGGCGATTACCTCCTGTTTCCAGCAATGAAGACCTGACTCGCAACACAGCGCTTTGACAGTGACAGAGAGCTTCCTGCGGCTGAAATCTAAGGCGGCAGATTTCTACAGAGACGAAATTGAAAACCTCGTGCATCGTTGTGCTAAATGCCTCAATTTAAATGGAAACTATGTTGAAAAATAGTGTGCGTCCGTGAATGTGTCAGCAACCTGTTTGTTTACATTAGAACACGTCATCTTGCAAATGTGATCGGAAGCGCTCGGAAAGTTTGGCGCTGAGCTCGGCAGGCTGGGGCAAAATCGGCTAGTCGGCGAGAACTGCTGTAGTGGTAGCAAAGGTTTGACAGGTATTCCTTAACCAAGCAGTGCTGTACGTCGAAATGCTGAGCTTGCTGTAATGGTGCTGCTAATTCGAATGACTTTGCTATAAGACGCCTTTTGCACAACGTTTTCCACAGCGCGTTCTACCTTTTTTTTTTTTTTTTTTTTAAATATGGCCTTTGGTCTTTGCGACCATCTAGCCAGCACCAATTTGATTTTTTTACACCTTGTATCAGGCTTTTAATTATAATGTTGTGCACACTACAGTGAGGACAGCACAAGACGAACACAACACTTATTTAAAACCACACCTGCCCGCCGCCGGCCCTTGCAATGCGAGGCCAGCGTGTTAGCTCCTACACTGCCACGGCCGGCGCGTTCTACCTTCTCACGGGTCGTTCACGAATGTGAATCGACGAATTCGTGAAACAGGAACTGTGCACGTGAGTAAACAAAGAAGGCTAGAGAACACTTCATTGTGGGAAGTTGTCAGGCTAGTCATTAGACATTTGTGTTTGAAGTTAGCAAAGAAAACTTAATGTTTTACAGACATTTGTTTGCGTTTTATATTTAATTTTAAAGCGTAAAAAGTTGTAAAACATGATAGAATATTTTGTAGCTATAGCTTACAATCATAAATAGTTTTGGGTCTTTTACACATTAAAGTCATCACAACTTTCTACGTACTACATGTTCTAATACTGAGTTGTTGTTTTAAGCGCCCGACCAGCTAAACTTATTCTCGTATTCTAACACGATTACATTGCGTGTACTGTAATTAATTTTTGCTTGGGCCTTATGGTATCGTGATTTTTTATGTTTGATTTGTTTTATTTTCAAATTTTTCGAACGATTTTCATAATTTTCGTGATTATTATCTACATCCATCTTGCGAAGATGTTTTTTGTTTTAGCAATCTATATATGTATATATATATATATATATATATATATATATATATATGGGGAGACTTTCTATTATTGGTTTTAATCTTTCAGCGTGACGGACGTGTTGGTTATGTTGGGCCTTGACTGGCTTGAATAAAACCAACGGAAGCCCAATTTTTCTTCGATAATAATGTTTTTCGACGAGGCTAAATTTAATCAGCATGGGATCTTCAACTCAAAAAATAACACTTATTAGTCCAATGAATGAAACGTACCAGCATGGTCGTCAAGAAAAATTTAGTGTTAATGAACGGGCTTGTATTTTAGGGGACCAAATAATAGGAACCTACATTTTGCCCGACCGTTTGAATGGTCGTAGCTTTGAATTAAGGATTTTTAATTGAGACGTATTCAGATAGGTGGATTGGACGACTAGGATCTATTTTTTGGCCAGCAAGACCCCTAGATTTAAACCCTCTCGATTTTTTTCTTTTGGGGTCGTATGAAGGAGCTGGCGTACCACACGCCAGTAGAGGATGAATGGACTTCGTTGCCCGCATAACCGTAGCTGGTCAAGAAATTCAATATATGTAGAATGTTTTTGAAAACGTAAGTGAGGGAATGCTTAGACTATACAATTCGCGTATCAAAGAAAATGCTGCAAATTTTGAACATCTTTTGTAGACGTTGGTCGAAAATCTTGTTTTCGTTGATGAAAAACAAAAAGTTAGTTATTTTCTTTTTTTGTACAGATCTGTGTTAACAGAATGAGTACGATAAAAATATCTTTTTAAGCTACAAAACAGACGTTTTCGGTGTTTTATTTTTCTGTTGTTTCATCAAATTAAATAAAATCAAATACGAGAGAAAAAAATAAACTGCTCAGTACTGCGTACATCTGCTTGACAGTGCTGTACGTAACTGTGGTCCAATAATACTGTTAGTATAGCAGAAAAAAAAGTTTGGTGACATATGAGCGAAGAAAAATGGTTGCGGACACATTCACGAAAAAAAAGCAACAATAAAAAAAAAATGCTGGTTAACAAACCCAGGATTCGAACTTTCAACCCTCAGCGGTTGAGTCACACACGCAGACCAGGCTGGTGGGACGTTCGACAGTTGCTTCGAATGCTTAAGGTGTGCGTGGGAGTCATCGAGCCCGGCAACCTTCGCTACCACTACAGCAGTTCACGCCGACTAATCAATTTTGCTCCAGCCTGCCGAGTTCAGCGCCAAACTTTCCGAGCGCTTCCAATCACATTTGAAAGACGACGTGTTCTTATGTACGCAAACAGATTGCTGACAGATTCGCGGCAGCTCGAAACGTGTAGTCAACTGGTGACGTCATGTTAAATTTTATGCGCCATTTTAAAGGCTTTTCCCGACATTTGCGACCCCATGTCGTATATCAAATTACTTGTCTCAATGTCATCTACGCCACTACACAGAGTTTTAAACTTTAATAGGAATCACCGTGTATAGAAACACACATACAGAGATGGAGACAAAAGTCTTGTTCCTCTCGGTTTTACAGGAATATGAGTTTTTCTATCAGCGTCACCATTGGATGGATTTGCTTAGATGGTTATGTTGCTTATGGAGACAAAGTCGTACGGGAGCGTGAATACTTTTATGTTCTTTGAAGAAAGAACAGCTGGTATTCAAGATGGTAGTTGGTTGGTCTTGATATTATATAAATGGATACGTCATAAATAATGCATAGGCTAGCAATACATTGGAGAGTATTATCTAGAGGGATTGTAAGAGAGAGTAGTGGCAGATCAAGATTAGAGGAGTGATGAGATGGTTGTATTTTTGCAGTGCACGCTCTTTTCACTCAATATATGTCAAAAATGACGTCTGCTTGTGTCTTGAGTACTGTAACTAATGAAGACCAAAAGTCTTACATAAAGATTGAAACCTAGCGTAGCAAAAACCTGAAAGATCAGCACAAGATGGTCTTCGTATTCTGATCAGAAAGGAATGATCATGACCAAAAGAGTTCAAGTGTGACGGCGTCCTTTATCAGAATTTAGCGTAGAAAATTGCGTAGAACAGTCCAGAAAACCGATCTGAATTGTTCATTCGAAACTCACTCATTTTGAATACGAGTTACACATCCGCACTGCGGAAGCATTGTAACTTATTTTTTCAGCATCGTTACGAGTGAAAGGGTTCTGATCTACTGTTCAGTCCAGATATAAGTCCATCATACTCCGATTTGTTCTGGAAGTTAAAGTAGTCTTTGTGTTGACAGGGGTTTTCCACTCTAGGAGAGCTTTCTGGAGCGATTCGTGACTTAACTGAGAACTGAACATAAGTGGGATCTGTCACTAAGAAGCAAGGGTATTCTGTGGAAAACTATTACCTAAAATAAAATACAAATAAGAGTAAAAAACTTTGGGAAACTCTTTATTTAATAGATACTTCATATATTGGTCAAACGTTTTTTATTTTTACTTTCATACATAGGCAGAAGCGATGTAGACAGCACAACGTGATCATGTTTGATAGGTGCAACGAGTGAACTCGAGTACCCTGTGTAGAGAGCAGCAGCAATAATAGAAATAGCAAGGCTGTCACGCTGCGGGAGAGAGCGTCAGGTTTTGTAAACAACCGGCAGAACCTGTCTTTATAACTGCAGGCAGTACTTAGTTGCACCTCATACGCAATTTAAAGAATATTCAGTTAGCCTTTGGCTGTGAGGTTACTCTCTGGATAATTTTACCTTCACCGTAGTAAAATTACTCACACCACTCAAATCTTTAGCCCGTTCTATCCCCGATATCGGGTTCAGTAAATCATTTCTCTGACAACCTATGCACTTTTAATACCGAATCACCAACTTTTGAGTACACACGTGATTTACGGCAACGATTCTCCAAGCCAGAAAAAATGTCTCCACTTCCTATAAAAATTCTGCTTTATATAACTATTTTCACTGTGAATAAAACTTTGTCATTAATTTCATATTTGGTTTCTAACTGTGTTCCCAGCGCTGTACTAGAACTAAGATATCGTCGGTTTATGGTCAGCATGCTGAACAGTATGCCAATTCTCGATCACAACTGCATCAGTGACGCTTTTATTTGTGTTACGGTTATAATTTTAATGTGTGAACGTTTCTTAACGACACTATACCCCCATTGTAGCCCAGTTAAAACTCCGGGCAGCACCAGAACAGCGTAACGTTGAAATAATAAAATAAATACCATAAAAAAATTAGGTTTTGGAGTGAAGGTAATTACTATATTAAAGTTAAAATTAATATGATTTTACAATAAATTATGTTTACGGGACATTTTTTGGATTTACAAATGTTTATCATCACGACAGGTCTGGTGGCTCAGTTGTTAAGGCGTCTGATTTGCGATCGAGAGGTTCCCGTTTCGAATCACTGTAGGCGTGATTTTCATAGGCCCTTAACCCGACGTCCACCTCTGGCACAGCTTGCTGTGTAATGTAAAGTTCGCCAGAAATCTTCCGTAGTTCGGATTCAACGTTAAACTGTAGGTCCCCTGTACACGGTAGGACTACCGGTTTAGGTTAAGGTGGCTACGACGGGGGCGGAATGCACAGCCAATAAGCCCTGTCATCAGTTCATTACGACCACATGGAATTATTATTATTATCACGATAGTTTTAAGAAATAATAAAAAACACTACATTAATGACTAGAATTTACTTTTAAAATAATTTATTTTTACTAGTTTAGGGTGCCAATAAAATTTGCTAGCTAGCTTAAAAAAAATTATTGGAACACTGAGAAACACTATTGACATGCAGGTTTACCTACCAAGTTGTCTTAGGTTCGATCAAAATCGAAGTACAATGCAATTTTAAATGATTTTGTAGGATATTTGTTCTGATTTTTGTGGTAATTTAGCATCGCAGGTTCCTCTGTTCACCATTCAGCCCCTGCAGGATGACAACTTTACCACCAAACACTTTTCTAACATACACTTTCAGAATAGCCTCACTGGATTTTGCATTTGGGTAGCCTCTCTCCCGCCTTTCAACGTGCCAGCTGAGATCTCCTCTGCAGGTGCTGGGTACCTGTACGCAAGTACTCCACTCGTACAGTGATGCACGCCTCGGAAGCTGACACCGCGTCAGGCCTACGCGACTTCAATGTCTCTTTCGCCCTCCTGAAGCCGTCACAGCTCGCAGTCCGTTGGCAGAGTGAGAGAGAGAGAGAGAGAGAGAGAGAGAAACCAATCCCTTATGAACTGTTTCACACGCCTGGCACGTACTAACAAAACTCTGCCGCTCAATTCACCTCACGAAAGTTTTATTTGGCTAAAAATATGCCGACCCACATTCGTCTCAATAGTGGTGTCCTAGCAATACGCGGAAAATCCCCTGGGCAAGAAAAACCCTCTGCTGTGTCGCAAGGAAACAATGGCCCGATCTCGGTCTCTTGTTCGGGGTACGTGCTTTTTGTCCTTCACGGCTTCGGAGCTACAAGTATCTGTTCTTTCTTTTAAATATTAAGTTTATGAAGTGTTTCAATTTTGATAATCTCAACGTGAAAACAATAAACTTAATCCAAGACCGATGAATGAAACTATTTCTGGCTTACAGTGGCTTCAGTGTATTACACTCCAAGGGCGTTTCTAGGGCCATCATTTTCGCGCTAATAAGTAAAGACGAAGACAATGATTCCTGAAGCACCCCAGGATTGTAACTTCTGACACAACTGAAAAACAGTTAATGTGGGATTAGTTTTGCGAATTGGTTGTAAATGGCTCTGGACTTCATAAGCGTTGTACTGATTTTAAAACTCAAGCTTTAGTAGCACTTTGGAGTCTTTCACTCGCCATGTTTCAACCAATGTTTCGATGTCTCATACCTTATTGCAGCCCTGCGGTAATCTAATTTACCACTATGCAGTCCGAAATAAAAGCCGTGATTCCTGACATAATCTTCCAAAACTTATAGAACAGAAAGATTATTTGTCAACAACGAGATAATTATAACTGGAATAACATTGGTAATGTGGAAGAGGAAGGAAAACGAATAACGCTTCTCTCATGCAAGTATTCATCAGGTCCCTAGAATAATTTATAGGAATTCAGAAAACCTCAACTCTTACTTGCTGGTCATTTGGGAATCGAATCTCACAATATTAACACTCATCAACTAGGGTGTGTGGTTTTAAGTTTACTGTATCATTTAAAACCACAGCTCTGGCGATGTACGGGAACCTTCAAAACTGCCGACCACTCCCATCTGTTTGCCCCATGCCGCTCACGACCACAAATATACTGCGTCAGTGCCTCCTGAGATGGTCTGCTGGAGATTACAAGTGGCAACAAATTGTCCTCGGCAGAGATCTGTCGAGATGCAGCGGCTACCGCGCAGGATGACCGCCGAGATAACAAACAACCAGCACGGCGACACCCGAGCAACGCCCCACAGTGCCTCGTTACCGACGCCAGCACGCCCTCGCTGGAGACATCAGCCACCACTCGTTGCCTCACTGACTTGTTCGGTCTCCTCGAAGCTGTGTGCACTAAAGTCTCCTGCGGCTCACTTAAGATGGGGGGGTGGTGACCCTTGAGAGTCCAGTACTGACTACACTTCCTCATCTCTAAGGCCGAACTCTTGAAAGGAAATCCTACTCTACACGCCTTTAATTTTATCTAGATTCGTTATATTAACGATGCAACAACTCCTTGCTTTTCTTTTGGACTGGATAATGAATACTAATAAAAGGCCGTCTTGGAATTTGAGTCTATGACACTTTACAGGCAGAGATATTTAGCCCTCTATCCGTAAATAACGCTGGTATAGCAAACTACGAATGAAAGTTTCTTTTTCTGTTTCTGAAACTGTTTAAAATTAATTTGTAAAATTAACAACAAATTTTTACTTAAATCTATACATTAATTTCATTCAACTCGGCCATCCTCTGATAGTTTTACTGCGGCGCTGTTACAGCAAGCTAATAATGAAGGTTAACTGTTTACCTTCGTGTATTACTTGTCTCTTTCTTCTTCTTCTTCATCACCTTTTTCAAACATTTTGGTGTTGGCTGCCTTTGATCAGTTGTACTCATCGTCGACATGGTTTTAGTGTTGGTTTCACGGCCGTATTCCTTCGTCCATGGCAATGTTCTCCTGAGGGAGCATTTTCCTCAGAGTAATGGGAAGTTTTTGCGCTTAGTGCATCTCCTTACAGGTCTTGTGTGGTTATAATTATGTTATGGTTGGCATTATTCGACTTGCCGGGTAGGGATAGGGCATTATTCAGTTTATGGAAGCATCATTTGCCAGTTTGACCGGCTATCGAGTGTTATTGTTCAACTGTACATGAGTTCCGAACTGTTTTAGTAGCGGGTTATCGTGGTTTTGGCACTGCGTGTATAACTTCTTTGCAGTAGTTCTGAAGCGTTCTTTCAAAGTAGGGAGACCACTTATACGGTGCAGTACATCGGTCGGGGTGTCCCTTGGCAGATTGTACGCGAACCGTATGGCACGGTTTTGAACTCGTTGGAGTAGTTTGATGTTTGTGGGTGCGGCATTTCCCCAAACAGGTGATGCATATTCTAGGATGGGTCTAATGGTTGCAGTATATAAGGTAACTGCGTTTTTGGATTAAGAGGTGACTTTGGATTTAACACTGGATACAGCTGCCTCATCCTGTTCATAGCTTTGGTCCGAGTGTTTTGTATGTGTGTCTCCCACGTAAGTCGCTTATCGATCGTGACACCGAGGTAGAGGGCAGTGGGTGGCCATTTGATGCCTTTACCGAAGAGTTCACAGACTGTAGGGGAGGTACAGCTCTTCTGGTTACCGGCTTTTTGAAAGCAAAGCGCCATTTCTTTGCCCAATCCTCTATATTGTTTCACTCTCTTTGTAGTTTTGTGACGACGTGGGTTGTTCTCATGCTATTCATGAATAGAGAGGTGTCATCGGCGTACAGAGCCGAGTGGATTTGGTCGGTTTTTGGGATATCAGCCGTGTATATATTCTATAGTACGGGTTCAATAGCGGAGCCTTGTGGTGCCCCTGCTCTGATATTCCTAATTGAGGAGATGGCGTCTTCGGTGATAACGCGAAAGGTTCGATCAGCCAGGTAATTTCGAATCAGACGGACGTGTGGAAGGGGGGCCCTTTGTACCAGTAATTTGTACAGCAGGCCCTCATGCCATACAGAGTAAAAGGTACGGGATACATCAAAAAATACTGCTCCAAAAAATTCCCTTTTTTCAAAGGCGCTCATGGCTTGTTCCACCAGACGAAGAAGTTGTGGGGTAGAGTGTTTTCTTCGGAAACCAAACTGTTCATTGGGTAGTAGTCGTTCTTCATCGATGTGCCGTTGGAGGCTCTTGAGGTATATCCTCTCGAAGACTTTTGACATAGTGGGTAGAAGGCTAATTGGCCTATAGGATTTTGGGGAGCGTTTATCTTTACCAGGTTTTGGTACTGGAACTATTTCGGCAAGCTTCCACATTCTTGGGTATTCGCTGGTTGTTAGGATTTTGTTAAAGACTGAAGTGAGGTATTGTATTGCAGCTGGTGGCAAATGTCTCAGTAGTTGACCTCCTATATTGTCATGGGTGTTGGATTTGTGCAGGGCAACATGGCTTAGTAGATCAGCCACTTCCTGTGTGCCGGTTTCTTCGATGGAACCCTCATCGAGTGTGTCTGTGTTTAGGAAAGCGTCGAGTCTTTGCCTAACTAGATTAATATGCGCATCGTCACGAAGTTCACCTACTGGTTGATAGTTGACGGCCGCATTCCTTTGCCGAACTCAAGTATTTTATATCTACTGCCAGGTCGTACTAAGAACTAATGGAAGAAGAAAAGTAATGCCATCTGTCTGTGACATGTGTAACTATGTTCTGCGTGTGATAAGATTTGTTTATGAGGCGGATATTGGGGACCGCCCCGGCATTCGTCTTGATGGCTGCGGAAAACCACCTAAAAACCGCAGTCACAACGGCTGGTAGGCGGGGTCCCGTGCTCGTGCCAGGCACCGTTGTATTTGCCCGATCCACTGTGCGGTGTTTCAGCGCACAAAGTAGGGGATTTGATGAAATATCGAAACATCGAAAAATCAATATTATTTTTGAAAAATCGCTAGTGATGAGTGATATTTTTAGGACGATATGGATATTTCGATACTGAGACCTGGATATCGGAGTCGATATCATAGTTGTCATTTTTCGTTTTCATCATAGAGGATGTTATTTTGGAGGAAAATGAAACGATTACCTACGTTTCACATACGATAAATTTAACAATAAATAAAATTTTAAGAAACAATACAAATTTTTAAAACATTGCTGATCGAATAAAATTTATAGCAACATAATTTAAGCACTCAGTTAGTGCTTCTGATCGATTACGATCCGAGCAACAAGCAGAAGGAAAAAAGAAGGCAAAATATTTATGCTCATTCAAGCAGTTAGCACTCGTTGGAATTCTTGTCTGGACATTATTGAAAGGTTTTAGAAGTAATCATAATGTACCTGGTAGCAGTTACTTCATTGTTAAATATATTACTAGAATTGGTTACGCGTCTTGTTCTATAGAGTAGTATGACGCATTGCATGGTCTACAATTTACTGCATGTGTTAAAAAGCCACTTGTAAGGTGTAAGATCTCGTTTCAAGAGCAGTGTAGGCTCCTGACAGGAGATAGATGGGAGGGACTGCGATTTCTCGCTGCGCTCAGAAGTCAGCCGACTCCAAGGGGTACTAAATGGAGACGCTGGCCCACCCTAGTCTGCAGATGTTCGTTTGTTTAAGAAGAATGCCGTAAGACCACCTGAAATAACAAGGCTGACCATCCTAACGCAAGTCTGCTTTCTATATGTCAATGTCACCCACCTAAATAAATGTATTTGTGCGAACAGATATAAAAAGAGATGACTGCTTCACGTGACGTCACAAATGGTCTACCCAATAAGAGACGAGAGAAGATCTGGAGGGCGTGAGATGTGTGATGGCTGCTATGAGTTCCTTCAACATAATAAAGTTTAAGTAAAAATGTTACTAACATTTAGAAATGTTGGTTCGCATGTCGGGACATCTCGAGAAAGCGGGACAGGAAGATCATTCTGGTTGGCTACCAAGATACCGGGGCGTTTCCTGATTGACGGCACCGAAATGACTAGGAAACTGCCTCATAGAGGAAAGATTATTCGCGGCTGCATCTCCATATTCACCGGGTTCCAGTGCCAAGAACCAACAGCGCGGGCTTAAACATAGAAGTTATTTGGTGAACTTAGTAATTTTTTAGTTACACAGCTGGTGTGTATAAGCTGACGATACAAGTAGTGTATCTGCAAGTGATGGGTGCGACCTGCTGCGACTTCTAGAAGTGGTAAAGACAATACAGCTGCTCATTTTTTTATCCAGTGTATGTGCCTATACTTTCATTGCCATATGGCGCGCTGGCCAAAGAAATTTGTCTGATGAGATGCTCATGTTCTACCGAACCATGGACCCTGAGTTCCAAGTCATATGCAATTGTTTTAATTAAATTTTTGATGAGTTATTTTTGTCTGGAGTAACTGGTGCCCATTAAACCACAAAAAGCTAATCTAACAGTTTCATCGTGTATCAAATACCTTTGTTAACACTGAATGTCATGCATTCCTTTAAATTGTTACTTAGAAATATTGTAATTACAATTGCTATATATTCTCATGACCATTTGTTTTGTGCTATAAACAATCGACCTAGTAATGTAGGGCGTTGGTACTTGTTTGCAAACTACTTTTGATTGTTTATTTGATTAACAGTAAATGCCAACTTATCAACAAATGTCAAGTTATGATGTGCTTAGCTTACATAAATGTCTTGATAAATCACCCTACTCATCAAAATCAAACATGAAATTATTCAACATCAGAACTTTAACTGATAGTAATAAGTAAAGCCAATTAAACCCCAGTAAAGAAACCTTCCCACTTCAATAGCAACAGAATAATTGAATGCCAAGAAATTATATCACAGCCACGTTAGTTATACCACTAACGATTTTTCCGTCAGAATGATGCTTCAGATATCAAATTTCTATTATACGTAAATATCAACAAGCTTAGCAAACACATTACAAGTTGTGTAGTTCATGTTCTTATTTTGGAAATTATTCGTATGGAAATTTCACTGACTTTCTCACTCACAGACTGATGAACATCACAACTCTAAAGGATAAGGTTTTGTTCCCAAACCATAAGAAAGTCTAAAAACCTGAATTTCCGTGTACTTAAATCTTGACATTTCCGCCAAACGTGAACTAGCTTTCTACACTAATATATTTATATGCCACAAACTTTAGTAATAAACGCAGCTTACTAAACTCGGCTAATATGTTGCATATCACTCAGTCCTCTCCTAAGTTGCTTTACACTTGGCCTCTGGGTAGTGCTAAGTAAGTAACAGCGATAAGATGAGACTGAAGAGTCTGATAGACATCTCGGTCAAAGAATACACAAAAAGCAGACAGAAGGTCCTTTTCAGGACCCACAAGCTCGTGGAAATGGATCATTTATACGCGTTTGTCAACTTAATATCGAAGGAAGAAGTCAAGCATGTTGGTGTTTTTGTGGCTTTAGGGCGCGTCGACAGCGATGTCATTAGCACCCTAAAGTCGAGCAGATTTATGCAGTGAATGTCATCATGCTCCAAGAAACTCACACAGCACAAGAACAACAGATACAATTCAGAGGAAGAATATCAGGATTTAAATTAATAGCCTCTAATTATTATCCTAAGTGCGACGTCGCAACTTATATCAAGAATAATTACCAGCTCCGCTCAGTAAATTCTGATAATGAGAAAAATTTGAAAACTAGGTGAATGTCAATGTGTATAGTCCACCTGAAACTAATTGGCCTAAACCTTCCTTCCCGCCTCACAACTATAGTCCACGGTGACTACAGCAGCAAACATTACCTCAAGGGCTATAGCAAGAAGGATCTTAATTGTGAAGTACCTGAAAGTTGGATGGAAACTGAAAACCTGCAATTAATTTATGACGCTGAATACCTGCCTACTTTTCATTCAGCTCGATGGTCCCGATTATACGTTCCAGACCTATGTTTTACAACCCAGCTCCAGATTTCACTCGGTCAAATACGTCGATCAGTGGATAAGTATTTTCCTCACAGTCAACACAGATCTGTTATCCTAGAGATAGGAACGTTAATACCGGTTACATGATCTCACCCTACACAAGATGGAACTTCAAGAAAGCCAATTGGATTAAATCTGCTATATAAAAAAAATACTCCAATATCAGATGGACTAAACCAACCTACAATAGTTACAGTAGATTTACAGGGGTCATTAAAGGTGTAGCTAGACGACGCAATCCTATAGGATATCACAAAGAGTACATCCCTGGCTGCAACGCAGAAAATGAGGAATTACTAATGAAATATGAGGAACATACAACTTCTGACAATGCAATCTGGCATCGTACAGTAGAATCCCTGATTGCACCCACTCTGTCATTAGAAAATTAGACTTTTCATACCCTGCGATAAAAAGATAAAAAATTGCCAACAAACTGAATGATTTTACCAAGCACCTAGTGTCGGTTTTTAAGATCACAGAAGATAAGCAGATCAAAAGGAGTACCAGAAATTGCGCAAAAAAGCAGTCCCACAATTTCATGAATTCTTCGTTCCCATACGAGAATAGGAAACCAAAGATGCAATCAACCATATAAAACATGGAAAAGCAGTTGGATTTGATGGTATATACCCTGACCACACAGTATGGCCCACTGTAGACCAGCTACAATAAGATGGCTTGAAAACTTCTTCTCAGATACCTTTTTGACTGGAAACCTCCCACCATCGATGAAAAAAACAAAAGTATTATCCATATTGAAACTAAATAAGGACCTTACAAAAATGGAAAACTATCGACAAATAGCACTTCTAAGCATCATATACAAACTCGATGAGCGCCTGATCTATAATAGATATTCTGAAGTAATCAGTAACCATATTCCTATAGAACAAGCAGGATTTTGACGTGGAAGAAGTTATAAAGACCAGGTTTTCATTCTCACCTCTCACATTGAAAATGGGTTTGAGAATAAATCAGTAAGGGTGGCTGCCTTTATGGATCTATCTGTTACCCATGACTTTGTTTGGTGAAAAGGACTTCTGCTGACATTCGCGAGTATTATCCCATGTCGAAAACGTACGGACCTACTTAGCAACATGTAGAGCAATAGTTACTTTTAGATATATTGTGATAACGACCGAAGAAGAGTGTTTAAACTAAATGACGGCTTATCTCAAGGATTTGTTTTAGTTCGCATCATATTCAATTAGTACATTAGCGATGTACCGGAAATATCTTCAAGAAAATTTGTTTACGCGGATGACATCTGTTTGATGAACCAGAACACCAACTTTGTCCACTGATCTGGAGACTTTATATATATACTTCAAGTAATGGTGCCTCATCTAAATCCTCGGAAAACAGTTATATCGACATAAGAACGAAGACTCTCCCGGCATTCGGGAGGACGCCTGTTCGAATCCCCGTCCGGGCATCCAGATTTGGGTTTTCCATGGTTTCCCAAATCACTCCAGGCAAATGTTGGGATGCTTCCTTCAAAAGGCCATGGCCGAATTCCTTCCCGTTCCTTGCCCCAATACCATCCCGCCTCTAATGACCTCGCTGTCGACGAGGCGTAAAGCCCAAGCAAAAAAAAAACTTTCCCGGCGTATGACTGGAATGTAGTCTTCACGGGTATACCGCCGGATTGTGTTTCCACAACACAATCCGGCGGTACACTCATGAAGACTACATTGCAGTGATATCGACATTTCATTTACCGAACAGACAAGCGCACTATAAACCAGAAGTCAACCTTAACAAGCTGTGGATAACGCAGTGGGAGCGGACATCGGTAGCCAGTGAACATCTAATTGAGGACCCTTCAGTACGGTTACAAAGATTCGATCTCCCCAGACGGCAATGGAGAAACATCAATCGGATTCGAACAGGACAAAGTGCAGGACAAAGTGGATGCGGCCTCTAGCTACTAAGGCTGGGTAGATGCTGCAAATTGTGACTACATAGCTATCTTAAATACAATCTACCACATCGTTTTTAACAGTCCTCTTCGAGTATACATGGGAACAATAGTGTAAATATACGACGCATCGATCAGTGCAGTTGATTGGATAATAACATTAGATATAGAGATATAAAATTGTACTAGCTTATAATATGCACATCTACTCTTATCTTTTGTGTATCTTGTTACATATCATATGATAGATAATTCCCCTCCTTACTTTGGAAATGAATGAAATTCATAGTTTTTAACTAAAAACGACACTCTGGTATCATCTTTTCACAGTGCTTCCCTCCTTTCTAGAAATAAGTAATTTGGTACACATACATGGTTTCATCCCCAAACAATGAGAAAGGTCAATATTACTGATTTTCCTTGTATTTATCCAATGACAACCCATAACGTTTTGGTGCAAATTTGTATGTTAATTGCTTTCCTGTAGATGATGCAATGTGCCTTAAATTTCTGTTATGCATGGAGATCAAGAAGCTGAAATAATACATTAATTTTTTTCCGTATTTCATTTGGAATTAATTGCCACACTGCCTACTCAGATGATGCATCAGGCACGGCATCGCTTGTCCAGAACGAACCCGTGTTTTTGATTGGAAATGAACAGGCATGTTGTCAAGGGAAGTATTCCGACTTCAAAACTGGAATATTGGGAAATAAATGTAAAAAAAAAAGGTTGCTAATGTTAGAAAAATTATAGCCAGAAAAGAAAGTCGACTCAGAATAAGCTGTCAGCCTACAAAAGGAAATGAAACAACGAAATGCCTCAATAGTGTTGATTTATCGGCGTTATAAAATCACAAAAGCCAAGTGTAGTATGGGGAATGCATACTCTACATAGAATCCAGTGGTGAGACTCCTGATTCACAAGCATATGCAGAACTTGACAGGGGACAGATGAGAGGACAGATGAGAGGAGATGTTATTCTATCTGCTCTCATAATGACCCGACAGGACGGCGCCAAGAGCAAATAACTTAAACAGAAAAAAAAAAAAAAAATCTTGTTGATGCTGTTGTTTGTTTGGCAAGGAACATCAAGCTATCCAGGTGTGCCCGCTGAAACAGCAGAAGTGAGCTTACTAAGCTCGTGTTTGCGGTTGATGCATCAATGTCACTCTCCAAAATAGTTGTATTAGTGTGTAAGAGAGATAAAATATTATAGAGAGACAGAGTCGTCAGATGATGTTACACGTGGCTGTCCAATAAAAGGTGAGGGATTCCTGAGGCGTATGACGTGCGAATGGGTGTTGTAAGCTTCCTCCAATAGGGGGCGTTGTTTAATAAAATGTTTCTAAAATTTTATAAATAATCTGTCGCATGTTGGAGTTATCAGAGGTGGCTGGGCGTTCCTTGAAGACGTCGCCGAGGTGATTTGAGGACTGGCTTTGAAGGGTCGGGAATCGGGATTCATTCACGGCTGCCTCACAGTCCTGCAGGGTATAGCGCGCCGCTGCCCATCTTATGTCGTTTGTGAACTTAGTATATTTTTGTGGTTATCGGACTCCTTACCAGGTAAATCTTTCAGTGACTGGTGATGCAAGGAAAATGGTGGGAGTCCCTCAGTTTGAATTTACCCCCACCATTTTCCTGGTCAACAGTCTTTCTGTGAGACAGTCTTCCACAACATCCTCCCCATACAATGTTCTCCTGTTAATAAAGAGCTAGACCCGAAAATTATTTTATCATCTGTGTTTTTGTCTTTTCTGTGTGTTTTTGTCTTTTCTGTGAGTATCGCGCGCCACATCCGTCATCAAAAGGTAAGTGGTCGCTCGTTTCACTATCGTTATTTGTTATTGCTTTTCGCTACTTAGCGCCTTTCATTTAATTATGGAACGTTGCACCCGTATACTTTAAAACAAAGAGAAAAATACTGTCAAAAATTGGTTTGCAAAAAATCAACCCCTGTCCCCCTTTCCACCCCCTTAATTTTTGTCAATGTTGTTTATACAAAGCTACAGTAGGCACCTTTTGACTGATCACCATATACCCCTCATTTTTTAGTGAAACCCACAGTTTTTATGCGATTTAGATGGAACTTTGCACACGCGTACTTAAAAATAAGCAGAAAATTCTGGCTACATTTGGTTTGCAAAAGCCAAGTTCCTCTCCTCCTTCAGCCCCACCCTTCTTAATTGCCAATGTTTATAGAAATCCACAGTTTTTAACAGATTTCTATGGAACACTGCGCACATACACTTTAAAACAAAGAGAAATATCAATTTTTATGAAGAATTGTCACGCCAATGCGATTGAATTTGTTCTTTACCCTCGGAACGCGTTTCATTCGTTCTCTGAAGCATCTTCAGCGTTTCTGTCTGCTAGGTGCATGTAATTAATTTGTCCTATGTTACAATTTACACATGGAAATTTTGGTATAAATAGATAAAAGATGTAAGCTTATATAAGTTGTAAGCTTATATCTATTTATACCGTAATTTCCATTTGCAAATTGTAACACAAGAAAAATTAATTACATGTATAAACAACCAACAGACATAACCGCTGAAGGTGAGTTCCGGAAATAAACAATAAATTCAATTGCATTGGCGTGAAAATTATTCATAAAAATTGATTCTGTCGCAATTGAGGAAATGGTCAACAATATGCAAATATTAAATAGAAATATGTTGTCTACATTCCATTTACAAAACCTAACCAATCATCCCATTTGCCCCATTTAGTTTTTGCAAATGTTTTTTTGACACAAAGATAGAGTTTTTATCCGATTTCAATGCAACTTTGCGCACGTATACTTTAAAACAAACAGTAAAATACTGTACACATTCGTTTTACAAAAACCAAACTACTGTTCCCCTTTACACCCCCTTAATTTTGCCAATGTTCTTTGTACATACTCATAGTTTTTATAGATGGAACTTTGTACACGTATGCTTTAAATAAAACAGAAAAATACAGTTTACATTTGGTTTTCAAAAGCCCAACCCTTTTTCCCTTTTAACCCCACCTCTTTTAATTTCCAATGTTGTTTAAAGAAACTCACAATTTTAAATCCCTTAAAAATCGGTTCCGCTGAGTTATGACAGAATAATCATAAAATAAATATTTTCTAATGTCTCAATGTATACATCAGATTTTAACTTGGATCCCTAGCTTTCAAGTTGTGAAAACCCATAAAAATCTATATTATCTATGTGATGCCGGAACAAACAGAAATATTAAAGATACAGATTTATGTATGTGGTATGTATTAATGCGCGGATGATACATGTTTACATTATCGTGCAACAACTTTAACAGATGTTGGGATTAGATCGAAATGCATCCTGGACCAAAACGTAAACATACATTCCGTATCACAGCATCCAATTCACCCTGTTCGGGTATATCAATGTTTAGTTGATTTCTGGAAGTGGCTGGTGACAGATTAATGAAACTTGATACACAAGATCGGAAAAATAAAAATAGTGTACGGGTAAATCAATCCCAATTAGACCGGTCAACGCCGGGTACTCTGCTAGTACTTTTTGAAACTATCAATATACCGAAAATCCGATATTTTAAAAACACCAGTATCCTTAGCACAGAGGCATACTGGTGGGTTCCACTTTCCAAATAATTATTATAAGCCTGAAAAACGTGAGAACTATCCTGGTGATGTCATGTAATAAAGACGTTCAAGAAACGTTGTTTTGGAGAAGATACATCAAAAAGTTTTTTTTAAAAAATTTTTGACATTATTCCAGTGTTAATTTTTCGGTAGATGTAATAATTCTTACATATGTTCAGATAAGATTCACTTACGTGAATTACACGTAGAACAATTTAATGGATTCACATATTTCGTGCCGAATTTAATGTCTTAAATTGAATTCCAGTCCAATCAGAAATTTTATTTAAACTTAACCTAAAATCACCTGAGAGAAAGCTTCGCTTTTTTTTTTTCATTTAAAGTACGCTGGGTGGTTTTTCTTGAGCGTCTTTGAAACGGAATACTCCATACCGATTTTTTTTTATATCTTTGGTCTCATTCCATTCCAATAAATGAATCTGCCGCCACTGATCATGGACCGTTGCTATGAATTCTGCACTTTTATCGAACTGAGCCATTATGTCAATCAGATTTTCTTAGTTGTGATTAAGTGCTTGTTCAACACTAATTCCGGAAATTTTTTCATCAGTGTCAAATTTTCCGGGAATCTATTTTTTATTTCTTCAGCCAGACTTACTATAAATTTTATGCACCAATCCCGCATTATATCACGTGACCGGCTAAAAGCGCTCAGGTGACTTTAGCGCTCAAGGGTCACCTTCCTGGAAAGACGGTTTATAATCCTCTACCCTCCTGGAAGGACGGCGTCGCCGGAAGAAACGCACAGTGAAGCCCTGATGGCCTCTAAGACTAGGTGAGCACTTCGGATTTATAGGCGGGCGATTAAAGACCAATTTTTCAAGCAACACCATTGTTGAATACTGATTTGAGAAATTGAAAAATTGCCAATATGCCATGTAAATACGGAAGAAATTGTATTTCTTTTACTATTTTTAGTTCCGAGTATTGTAAAATATCGACCCTCACAGCCTTCGTAAGCCAGTAATTAAGATAACCGATAAACATACTCCTTGGCGATGGACGAAACCATAAAAAATTCTTAATGTTAAAAAAAAAAAAAAATCAATGCCAGCACAATACATATACCCCCTACTGACGTTAGAAGTGGAAAATCCTAAATTCTTTAGTCTCAGTGCTGGCATAAAAGGATAAAGTCACTAAAGCTTTTACATTCTCTGTCTTACCACAAAAAATAAAATGTTATCTACGAAAGCCTACATACTGAAATCCAAACATAAAGAATTTTTACTTAAGTACCCATTTCACTACGTGAAATAATTTTCTTATTAGGATTTCGTAACTAAATATGACTGACAAAACAGTGAATGTTGCGGTGCAGAATGGGAAATAGTCAATCTTTTTTACTAGTGCTTTACGACTCGCCGACGTCTGGGACATTAGAGGCGGGATGGGATTGCGGAAAAGGAAGCATCCCGGCATATTCATTATTCACGTTTACTAAATTAGTTATTGATTTTCTTTTTGTGGAAACCGTTTACAAATGCACCAATTAGGGTATCTGGAAAGCATATTCATCTTAGTAATAAACTAGGATATTACATATTAGCAGTTCACATTCGAAATTGAACATACTAATGGCATGTTAAATAACTAACTGCTAATCAGTAGCTGGTAATATTCATTTATTAGCTGTTACCCACGACTTCGTACGTGTTTGTAAAGAATTTGAATTGACAGCTACCGACATCTAAACACCATAGAGCATGATGGGAGTCTCGATGCTATTACCACACACAAACTCCAGTCATCTGTGCTATGTAGTTCAGGCAGCAAAGTAACATATACGGACACACATGTCTTTGGTCGAAATACGAAAATATCCTTGATCGGCCACTGTCAATCACCATATCTCCCACACTACCACAGTTACCGAAATTCGGCCAACGTTGTTATCGACGGGAGACACTGTGCTATTACCACACACAAACACCAGTGATCTGCGCTAGATAGTTTTGGCTGAAAAGTGATACACCATGACACATACGTTTTTGGTAGAAATATGAAAGTGCCGCAGGTCGACCACTTTCAACCACCATATCTCTCACACCCCCATAGCTACTGACATCTAACCACCATAGTACACGAAAGGAGACACGATACCACTACCACACACAAACACCAATAGTCTATACTGTGTAGTTGTGGCAGCAGAGTGACATATACGGAGACACATGTCTTTGGTCGAAATACGAAAATGCTCTGCATCGACCAGTTTTAACCAACATATCTCCCACATCCCCACAGCTATCGACATTCGGTCAACGTTGTGCACGACAGGAAACTGCTTGCTACTTCCACACACAAAGACCAGTGATCTGTGCTAGGTAGTGGTGGCTGAAGAGTGAAATATAAGAAAACATACGTCTATTTTGATATATATATATGTAGATTAATAATTATGAGCACTGTCCCACATTCCCGAAACTCTTTTCACTTGCGATAAAAGCGACCATATGTAATATGATACAACCACAACACAATGCTTGTATCTAGTGTACATTACAATTCTGTGAAGCTTGGATTAAGACAAGAAATTATTATGAAAATTACTCCAGCAATCAACATCTATATTGATGCGATTTGTCAATTCAGAAAAAAATTATGTTCTACGTTAATTTTTATAATCAACAGCATTATAAATTAGATAACAATACTGTTTGCTAAAATAAATGATATTTTCTTAACTTCCTTTAAGTAACTTTTGACAAGTAAGAAGATATGCCCAGTATTGTTAGTTTATGTTTTTTTTACCTAACTACAGAGCGACAATTCATATCTTGATGTGCATTCTGGTATCATCATCTGTTGCTACTAATTAGTCGCAAGTGTGCGCATTCTAACACTTTTTTTTTCTTTTTTTTTTTCTTTTTTTTTGCGTATTTTCTATTGCAGCGTCAGAAAATCTCTAGAGTATGCCTAGCCTAAAGAGTTCCTGAAATCATACATTTTCCGGATATGATTCAGTAAATTTCTAATATTTAATAACTCATTTTAATAACTGATTTCTATCACACTTTTTCATAGCTTTGGACTGGTTTAGTGATTGAAATGCGCCTAGCGTACCATCTTTTAAGAATTGTTTAAAATCAGCTTGAATTAAGCTTCGTCAATATTTATTTATTTACATATTTACACTGTATCTCTATTTACATTATTTAAATTTTTTTTTTTTTTTTTGGAGTTTGTTAAGAAACCAGGTCTATCCCAGATTTTGTAAGTATGATATCCCTTTCAAAAAAGATCTAATATCACCGACTGTACGAATGACGCGAAAGCAATAAGAGCCTATACAGATGAGCTGTACTGGATAGTCAGGGAAGAATTTTTCTTGGAATTCTCAACTGCAGGTAGGCGAGGGCAGGTATAACTACCCACCGAGCTTGGGTTGTGCGGTTTTGTCATTGTGCGCCTTTGACATGTATCCATTATACAGGGTCCGGCAAAAAAACCTCCCTGATTTCATCTTCATTTGCAAAAAGAATAAGAAACATACAGAACAATTACTTATATTTGTGAATAGCCTATATGATGCCATTTTACATCACTTAGTACACTTTACTTGGTTTTGAAAATTATGTCCGATAAATGATGTCCCCCATTGTTAAGACATTCAAGAAGTCTTTCCCTGAAGTTGTCCATAGTTCTTCGTGTAACTTCCCTTGGAATGGCTGCCACTTCCTGCCTAATGGCATCTTTTAGTTCTTGCAGAGTTCTGGGGCGATGTTTGTACACTTAGGTAGCCCCACAGAAAGAAATCACAAGGTGATAAGTCGGGTGACCTTGGGGGCCAGGAAATGTCTCCTCTTAAACAAACAAGACGTCCAGGGAACAACTCTCTTAACATTTCCATGGACCGCCGAGCAGTGTGAGCTGTGGCTCCGTCCTGTTGGAACCAAACTTCTTCTTCCTCATGGTCTAAAACTAACTGGTTGATCTTGGGTCGGAGAAATGTCTGTATCATGTGACAATAGCGATCGGCATTGACCGTTACTGTTTGTCCATCTTCTTCAAAAAAGTACGGTCTCCACACACCAAATTCCGCAACGGCGCACCAAACTGTGACTTTTGGGCTGTGTAGTGGTTGTTGGTGGAGTTCCGTAGGATTTTCTGCAGCCCGTAGCGGAAATTCTGTTTGTTAACAGTTCCACACAAGTGGAAGTGGGCTTCATCAGAAGAAATGAAGACAGCATCTGGGGGAATGTTTTGCAAAATGTCATCACATACAGCCCTGCGAGTTTCAAAATCTTCTTCAGACAACTTTTGGGCAAACATTATTTTGTAGGGATGCAGATGAAGTTCTTTATGCAGAATTCTCCTTACACTCCTTTCTGACAATCCCAGGGCAGCTGCATGTTTAACCGCTGAACGCTTTGTAGACTGTTGGGTGGATGTTCTCACTCGCGCCACATTCTCTGGTGTTATTGCAGTACGAGGTCGGCCAGTTGGTTTTCTTTTTAGTGCTGACCCTGTTTGTCTAAAGTTTGACACCCACAGTCTAATCGTTTTCGCATCAGGAACACTATCACGTCGGTCAAGTTCGAATCGAATCCGAAACGCTCGTTGAGTAGAAATCACAGAACCGCCATTTTTAATAAACTCCTCCACAACAAACGCCCGATGCTTACCGAGCCAAGCCATGGCGAACACTGATAATGGCACGTACACCGCTACGGAACAATACCCCGTCCACATCTCTACCCCCACTACAACTCACGCGGTGGCTTGCTCAAACCGGGGAGGTTTTTTTTGCCGGACCCTGTATGTACGTCTTCCAGTGGTAACCCATTTTATCACATTTCAAGTATTTGTTTATCAAATCGGAATCCCAGATAAGATCTTCCAACCAAGAAATGAGGAATATTTTAAGAAAAAATACTAACTTTATTTGTAGGTAACATAACTTTTCTGAAAAGCATATCTATCAGGGCAATCAGCTCACAGCACAACTTGATGTGGTCTTTATTGTTTGACTGAAAAATTTTACTGACTCTATTTTTTTAATTAGCATTGGATATAAAAATGTAATATTTGCGTAATTCATTTACTCTGCCGTATGACACCTTTCATGCGCCTTAGCTACGGAAAGGTGTGTTTTTAGCTCTAGCTATTGCATTTATATTCTTGATACAGCGGATTCTATTGACAATCATCTTGTCTGGCAAACTTGAACTATCTTTAGTGGTTCCTGTCCATCGTTGATAGTTTTGCATAACTCGTTATAGATAGATTGTCTGGAAGAGGATCGACTAAACCAATCATATGTCTCTCCAATTAAAAATTCCAAATTCCTTGGTAAAAATTGCTTTGCAGCAGCTGGATCAGCCAGTTGCAAGGAATGGCATAAGAAACGCACCAAAAGTGTGGTACCACTTATTTCAATTTAGCAAAAACTCCATTATTTACTCCAACCATCACAGAAGCAGTATCTGTACCAGTGCCCATTAAATTATCAAGTCGCAGATCGAATCGTTTAGGTGTGGTTTTATAACCGAGACAATAGCTTCAGCATTACACTCATAGAGCTCATCAAGGTCTAGATATGTACGGTACATACTATTTTTGGCTGTATTTTATTGCAATAAATTATAAGTAAATCATAGTATTTATATACGGCAATATCGGAAGATTCATCAATTAATAGGCTGAATAGATGATCTTACAAGTCTTGTTTTTTTATTTTTATTTTAATGGCTTTCGGCCTTGTTAGCCATACAGACAAGTTCTTTACGTTGTATAACAATTTAAATTTCAATTCCTTTACAGATCTATATACTTAGTTTACATTCCTTTACAGTTATATACGAAACAGTTTACATTTTATAACCTTTTACATTTCAATTCCTTTACAGTTCTATATATATCAGTTTACATTCTTGGTGTTGTACTATGGTATGTTGACATGGAATCAGTTACTTTATTGTATCTTTTATCTGAGCCGTAGAGTGTTTATCATAGAGTTTGTGGGATTTTTTTACACTGTAACTTAATTCTATTTTGCTCAATGTAAAGCATTTGTTCCCTAATCGTTCACTATGGCCTCAAATTCTAGTATTATGTCTGGCTGATATGTATGGGGACATCTCTGTTCGGGTTGTGTACAATTGTAAATGTACTAACTTGTTCCCGTCGTTTCCTGTTGTATTTTCTTAGCTGTCCAGGGTTTATATTTGGATGTTTCCCTTCTTAAAGAAGGTCATTATGATTCTGAGTATTTCGTGTTTATTTGAAGCGAATAGGACTTGAAACGTTGGTTCGCAAGGTAATGTTACATTTTGTAAGTGGTTTTAGCATTCTGTTCTGAATGTCGGTGTATATTTTTGCATGAAAATAGAAGACGGTTTATGTCCCCTACTGCCTGATCAATGCAGTCGCATAGTGGGTTGTCTCTCAATCCTATCCGCTTTAAGTGGCTAGGGGAGTTTCCGTGATGGAATCGGCTTCTGATGATGTTGGTTAAGTGGCGGTCTGTTTTCTTTCCAGTTGTGGAACCACAGTTTGGAGGGGAATGCATGGTAGGATCCGGCCGTAAAAAGCTCCTTTCTGTTGCATCGAGTTGTTCCATTCTGATTGCCACATTTTCCTTGCTCTCTGTTTAATATCTATCAGGAATACGGATGGAAGGAGTGTTAGTTCCATTCTTTGTCCGTTTGAAATGGCTTCTTTGGCAAGTCTGTCTACATATTCAATGTATTTGATCCCTTTGTGTGAGGGTACCCGTATTAAGCTTGTTTTGATACATCGGTTGATGCTGAGGTGTATGTCGTATAATAGGGCGCCATCCTATGGTTCCACTTGGGTTCTGATATGCTCCTGATAATGCTCAAAGAGTCGGCTGTTATAACCACCTCCTTTGGTCCCCTATTTCGGCCATATCTTACTGCTTCTAATATTGCTTCCGCTTCAGCTAAATATGTTGGAGTTTGCGGTGGTAATGGGTGTAAAGTTTGATATTGTGTTTTGGGACAATACAGTGTGCTGCCTACTCGGTCCCCTGAATTATTTTTGAATCCGTCTGTATATTTGTGGATTGTGTTTGAGTCTAAGTTGTTTAGCAGTGTCCTCAAGGAATAGTTGGCTTTGCTTCCCCGTGGTGTGTTCCAAGCATTGTACTTGTATGTCTAGAAATCGGTGATTGTAGGAGGCTTGGAACATCTTAACAAGGGGAGTGTTGTTTAAGGCACCTGTGTGTTTTTTGCGTTCTTGTGGGTTCAGTATTTAAGATTACTTAGCAGTTCCTTCAGTGGGTGTGTACTTATGTTCAGTTTTTCCACTATGAATTTCTCTGTGAGTTGTATTCTTCTTATGTAAAGAGGCATTTCGACAGATTCTACTACTAGCGCGTTAGTTGGAGTAGATCTTAGTTTCCCTAAGCATGTTCTGAGGTAGCGATACTGCAAGGAGACCAGTTTTTGAATGTGTCTTTTGTGTCGTTTATGTAGAAGATGCTGCCGTAGTCTATTAAAGATCTGATAATTGATTTGTGTAGGAGTAGACGTCCGTTAGGATGGGATCCCCATCTTGATCCCGCCACTGTTCTTAAGATATTGAGTGGATTGTCCGATTTGGCTATTATGTTGGATATGTTCTCTCCAGGTAAGCCGGGTGTCTAGAATGATACCCAGAAAACGGCTGTTTATTCATTGAGAATGAGTGGGATCCTAGTTGTATCCTGGGTAATTCGGGAATTTTCCGTTTAGAAAATATCACCACCGATGATTTCTCGTTCGAAATGTCTAGTCCGTTATGGAAGGTCCACTTAATGAACGCCCATATCGCTTCATTCAACTGTTCGAAAACATCTTCTATTGTTGGACTCGTAGTGTATATTACGATATCATCCACAAATTGCAGGGTTGATATTCTAGGAGAAAATATCTTTTCTTAGTCGTGAGTGTATATTAGATATAGTAGGGGACTTATTATCACGCCTTGTGGGAGTCCATTGTAGACCCAACGGGGGCCTACGAATTCACCTGAACTGTACCCTTTCCGATGAGGGAATGAATCCCTGCTACGAACTGATATGGAAGTCCCAAGTTGGAGAGTTTTTGCATCAGAATGTTAATTACGACATTGTCATAAGCTGATGAGATATCTAGACTTATTGCTCCCAGGTATTGTTTCCGTGTAAATTCAATGTTAATATCTGTAGTTATTAATGCCATGTTATCGAGTGTACTTTTTCCCAGCCTAAATCCAGATTGTGATCTCGGTAATAACTTATTCCTTTCTAGCTACCATTATAGCCTGTTTTTTTTTATCATATCCTGTAATGTTTTGGAAACGCATGACATCAATGAGATAGGTCTGTAAGATCCAGGATGATTAGTATCTTTGTTGGATTTCTTAATAGACATAATAGTTTGTGTTCTCCACTCTATGTGGGTCGGTTGTTTCATCCATATTCCGTTAAGAATGTTAGTTAGGAGCTGAATGGCGGAGGTAGGCAAGTTATATAACATCGAGTAATGTATTCTATCTTACCTGGTGTCATGTCTGAGAATTGCTTAATATTTTGCTGAACCTCCCTCACTGTGAATGGGACGCATAGTTCGTGTTCGGATTGTTGTTCTAGGTTCAGAAAATATTCAAAGTTTTTATGGTTGACACTATCTGGTGCAATTTTTTTCGTTATAGCCTCTACACATGAGTTGTCTATGTTCGTGCTTGCTGTGAAAGTTTTCCTATTCTTCAAGCATCTTATCTGATGCCAAATGGAGCTCGTGTTTGTATCTTTCCTTAGGTTTTGGCAGTATTTTATCCATCTAAGACGTTTCTGTATTCTTAATGTTCATTGGTTCTTGAATATGTTTGTTTTAGGTTGTATAATGTTCTAAGGTAGGTTCCTTCGGTATTTTCTAAGCGATAATCTTCTTTCAGCCGCTGCTTTGGAGCACTCTATATTCCACCAAATTGTTGGAGATTATTCGCTTTTTTTTTTTTTTTTTGTTTTTTTTTGGATTTTCGTCGCCCTTAAGCGAAATTGATTTGTCTGCTGCTGTTGTTATTACAAGTATTAGTTGTTTGTATGCCTCCATGCCCAACTTATCGATGGGGATCCTTCTAACTTCCTCCTCCAAGTATTCTTTATATATTACCCAATCCGCTTTATTAATGTTCCAGCGTTTTGTGGGGTGTTCCTTCCACTCGTAGTTGGTGTTACAACCTATGGTGAGTTTGATAGGTAAGTGATCCGATCCTAAACTGTCGTTCAGAGTTTGCCACGTAACTAAGGGTATAATTCTTGGGGAGCAAAGAGTTTGGTCAACAGCTGACGGGTTTCTCCCTACTCTCGGAATTAATGTAGGGTATCTGTTGATCATTATAACGAGATTTTGGTATTATGTCATTTCTATTAAGGCTGATCCATAGGAGTCCTCGTGCTGAAAGCCCCAGCTTCTGCTGTGAGCGTTGAAGTCGCCTGATATTAGATAAAGGGAGTGTAACTGTTTGAAAAGGTTATCCCAGTCGGTTCGACTAATTCTAGTTCGCCGGGGGCAGTATAGAGATACTATTGAATATTCAAGGTTGTTAAGTCGTAGTTGGATTGATATTACTTGGAAAGGGAGGTTTGCGGCATTTAGTTTTTCATGTTCGTGTGGTATGTGATGTCGGATCAAAATTGCAACTACTCCTTTTCCATTTGGTCTATCGTCTCTATATGCCTGATAGTATTTGGAAGTTAATATCTTTCTTTGGTTGGAACCATGTTTCAGATAATAGTGAAATATCTATTACGCAGTTGGTTATTAAAGCTTTCCCTATTCGACTACACTGATCTCCCGTTCCGCTGTAGTGAGTGGTGGAGACTTGTGTGGTCTTTCATTGATTGTTGGGTACATTATTCGGAGATTAAATAATCTGCTGAATTGAATTCATTACTTGTGTTGGGTCCACTGTGCCATTAGTTCTGATTAGCTAAATAATGGATATTATTAAAGTCATCAGTTTTTCTATAATTGGGGTTCAGTCGTTGTGGGCTGGTGCCCCTCTGGCTAGTGATTATTTTGTGGTGTTTCTGTCATTCTATGTGGATGCGGTGGGTAAGGATTGTGGGTGTTGGGTGGCTTGTTACGTTGCTTCTTCACATTAGTCCGTTGCTTCTCCATATTAGGGGGATTCTAACTTGATTGCCTGTTGTACTTAAGTTTGGTGTGCTAGAGTTTGGCTGCGGTTAATCTGATCGAAAGTATTGGGTTTGTTCCGCTTGGTGCACGGGTCGTTGTGGGTTAGATTGAAGTATCTCTCCACGGGGAGTAGCACTAGGACTATGATTGATCTGAGAAGGAGACATGATTTTTATAGGCGGGAATTCAGTGGGGCTGCTAAACTGAGGGCTAGGATTTGTTGCTATTTTGGCGTAACATCTATTTTCAAGTGTAGCTGCAGCTTCGCTGTAGCTGACGTTATTGTACACCATGCTTATTATAGCTTTTGCTTTCTGATAATTAGGGCATGATCGGGTCAGTTATAATAATAATTCCATGTGGTCGAAATGACCTGGAGACAGGGTTTTTATTGGGTGCGCATTCCGCCCCTGTTGTAGCCTCCTTAACCTAATCCGACAATCCTGCCAGGCATAGGGGACCTACAGTTTAACGTGGAATCCGAACCACGGAAACGGTCAGTTGCTAAGTGTTGACCAAAGAAGTTGACACGGAATGATGGGGCTGTCTTAAGGCATGAGTCGACATTGTGTTCCGCTGCGCAGAAACTGCATCATGCCTGACTGCGGCATTGATTACTGCCGTGTCCAAAGCGCAAACATTTATAGCACTGAATGACGGTGGGGATGTAGGGTTCAACTCTACATTTTACACCTTGGATGTAGACGAATTGAGGGAGATCTAAATGTTAGAACGCATACCGGTAGTGGGATAACTTCTTGTTGCCCTAGTTTAACAGTTTTTTTTTGTGAATTACCTGATATTCAATACCTGGAACTCACACTCGATTACTGAAAGGATTTCTATATCACTGAGAGTAGTGTCAATATTTCTCACCTCACCCTGTTTTTGTATCATAGACCTTGGAATAAACTACTCTAAATTATTTCTAGCAAAAACCTCAGATTTTGCCAGATTATTTGTAGAGTCCCTATTGTTGGCTTCTATCTTAATTCCATTGCGACTAGAGCTCGAAATGTTTACTAGGTTGTTAGAAGTCATGAAACCTTGCTCCCTCAGGAGTATTCCTCTCGCCATCGGGTGAATACGTCCAATATTCTTGTCTTTTCCTTCTACTATTAAGCCAGCCACACACAGAACCGGGCGGGGCAGGGCGGGGTGGGGAGCGACGAGTCGCCTGACTTGCCCTGTCGTGCTGCTGTCACACATAGAACGAGGCGGGGCACGACAAGTCAAACATTTAGCAAATTTTCTTCATTGCCCCAGTCACGTGTCAGTGAACTCAGTGGGAGCATACTGGTGTGTAGTATATCGTTTTGAAATGGATGAAGATGAGGAGACCATTTTGTTAATTTGGAACTATCTGCAGCTCTTGGACCACAATGTTAACAACAGAGAGATGTAGGTACACCCTATAAACCTGAAAAGGAATATAGGAAGTTTTATTTCTGAGTTTCGAGCCGAACCCAGACAAGTTTTTGAATTATTGTCGCATGTCAATTTCGACATTCGACTTTGTACTTGAGAGCTTTTGGAGCAGAATAGAAAAGCAAAATACCAACTGGAGAACAGCCATACCCCCAGAGGAGCGGCTTTTGCTAACCTTAAGGTATGATTGTTGGTCCTCTTTTTCCTGAGCATTAGTTATTCAACCATATAATAACACTGTATAGTCATATAAATTTTAAATCTTACAGTCATACATGGCACACATACAAATCAGTCCATTCGAAACACAACACAACCACGCGTTCAACACAACCAGACCGCGAGATAGTGGACCCCGGGGAAGGAGGGTGGGTCCCGTGACAGCGCATGCGCAGAACGTTCTGACCGGCAGCGACTTGCCCCGGGGCATAATATGTTTCAGCTTCGCATTTTGCCCCGGGGCGTCTTTTCGACGTGCCCTGCCCCGCCCGGTCCTGTGTGTGATGCTCCATAGGCACCCGTGCGTTTCCCGTCGCACAAGACGCCCCGGGGCAAAATGCCCTGCTCCGCCCTGCCCCGCCCGGTTCTGTGTGTGGCCGGTCTTATTATCTATGGTCCACTATCACTTGGTTCATACCTGTTGTTCGTTTTGTTCTGCTGTGGACTCTGTGTGTTGTTGACAGTAGTGGATACCGGTGCGTGTTGTATAAGTCTCTGTGTTATTGTGCCGTCTGACGATAATCTTGAGATTTTCTCTGTTGGATGCCTAGATCTTCTTCTGTTCTATTCTTCCGGTATCTGGCGTTTAGTAAGGTTGACACTCGAGAGTTGATAGCCGCACATGGGTTGGCCTGACTCCGGTTCGGGTAGATTAGGTGAGGTGTTGGCAGGGTTGTCTTCTTCTGTTGGTTGGCTGTTGACCGCACTCAGTGCTGTTGATATTACCACACTTGTGATGTGGCTGAGATTTGAATGTCTAGTTGAGGATTCCTCTATGTCGTGGGTTCCTCCCTCGCCATCTAACCCCCCAAACATTGTCACAGCTGTTCACTCTTGTGAGAACGTTGAATGGAGAATACGATGGTTATCTAATTAAGTGAATAACAAACGTGGATGATTTCTGTTCAATTCGTAGGTTGTGTTTCACTTATAACTGACAGAGTGCTGGTTTTCACTGTACACTTGACTGGGCAAATATAATTTCCTGATCCGTCTACACAGCAACTGTATGTATCCGCTTCGCGAGCACAAGGAAGTTCGTCCTCCGAAGGTTGCGACTAGACTCGTCTTGTTTAAGAGTCTCAGTAAAGTGCAATGTTAACAAATTGTTTATAATCGATGTGCACTTGGTTCGGTGTAGTTGTATTTTGTTCATATCTTTTTCATGATTATGATTAATTACTCTCACAAACTGTCAGCTAAACGTGTACTAGTATTCATTGCTGTGAACAATACAAGTCTGGCTTCTTCCTTTATCTTAATTTCAATGGGTTTTCATTTGAATGGTACCACAGGCTGCATAGTTATAACCTGTAATAATTCAGTCAATATATGTATACGTTTTTTTTAATAATTGATTTAAGCCTATATGTTAATTGAAATGACGTTTCACGCCACAAGCTTTTATGAAAATATTTAAATTTTAAGAATTTGTATTTTATACTTTTAGTTAAATTATTTTTAAATAGAAGCTTGTAATAGTAATATTAAAAACAGTTCAATAGCTAATCAAACCTAACCACAATAAAATCATTCGTGTACTCTTTTATTTTGTAGATGCTTCTGCGACGTTCCATGGCATTTTACATCACCGTAGTAACTTCTTAAAATCGTATCAAGTAATGTGCATTTCGCTACTTAACCAGTAGTACTCTCAGTTATTTGAAGCCGAACCTTTAAATGTGTGTATAAAAGCCAAGAAACCCGAAACTTTTGCATATATTGTCGTTTCGACGTTGCGATCCATAAACTCGCAAAAAAATATGACACACTGAGTCCGAGTTGACTGAGTTTTGTAGACTACTATTAAAAAATATTCCACGGAGAATCTCCGTCTCGTACGGAGATTCCTTCAGACAATCCATCCCGCTTGCGGAGATTCTCCGTACAGGGCCGGAGCTAGGATTTCTGGGCCCGGGGTAAGCGTTCTATAATGATTAGGGACCGTGGTGGTGAATTAATCGGTTGGGGCCTCCCTCAGGCCAGATGGGCGACCTTTTTTTTGGGGGGCCCGGGGTACATTTGCCCCCTAATGCCGGCCCTGTCTCCGTAGAATATTTTTTAGTTTCAAATTGTACATCGCATTGATCGAGTAAGATGTGGCTGAAAATATTTATCTATTCAAACCTTTCATCAATCAATTTTATTGGTTGAAACTAAAAAATATTGTCTGCACAAACATCAAGTTTAGCAGATCCTGATTCCTTTAATCATTCGTAAAGATTGAATTTCATACATGACTAAAAATAATAAATCAATAAGCATAACGTTACGGAATAACGATCAGTTTACTATAGTAAATAAACGTTATTAATATACACAAAGGAAGAAATCGATTAAGTATTATTATCAACGCTAATCGGTAATCCATAATAACCAATTCAATTAAGCAATGTAATTGAACGTGAAATGAAATAAAAACTCAGTCAACTTCAGTGTTGCTTACACAATAAAAGTAAATACTCCTGAAATGAAAGTATATATTTGGAAACATGTAAGTTGATTGACCATCTTTTCAGTAACTGAAACCGAATTCTGCTGAACCATTAAAAAAAAAAAAAACCAGTAACTAAAAGCAATATTTCTCCACTAAAAAAGGGAGGGGGGGTCCAAATCACCAGTTTTAGTCGAAAATCTACTAAGTTGTACACACTGCCGTGATCCCGTTCCCAGATTAAACAGTAGGTGCAGCCACGCCGATATGGAATCTTTGCCAATTTGAAACTGCGTAAGGCCAAAAGAATCGCCTTTATTTATTTAAATAAGGCACATCAAGAGAAATTTAATTTTATGAATAAAAAGAACCAAAACTTTTTTTTACTTTTTTCTGTTGCTTTTTTGAGCGACAAAGATGTAATTTTTGAGATATTACATGAGACCCTGCCGGTAACTTTTATATATAATTCCTCACTTTTTAACTGAAAAGTCTCCATACAAATTCTTATTTATAGGAACGGAAATGGGTTTGCGTTGTAAAACATGTTTCTATTTGCTTAGTACAACCTGTAGGTTGACAAACGAATGGTTTCTTGTTTTTGTTGTCTCATGGAATTTTACGGTCTCGCTTAATGAATTATAGACCCATTTGTTTTTTAAGCGACCCTGCACGAGAGCCTAATAAATTCTGCCACGCATTAAAACGAATCCACCAGTTTGGAATATATTGTAGAAAAAAGTAGGCGGGATCTTATGAAAGAGGTGATGGTAGTTTATGTCACATAAAGAATTAGGAGTACAGTTAACTCATTCGGAAGCTATTATGCAAATCCAAAGAGCAGAAGTTGAATAGCAAATGTGATTAATGCGTGATCATGGCTGGTGTCGCCACAAACACTTCGTTTTTCTTTGTAATTACGGTTTCTGATTCCCCTTAACCGCCCGTGCTTATCACCTGATATCCTCGTAGACTTCTTTTCTTCATGACATCCAGTACCATAAATTTTGAAGCTTCCCGAAATTCTTTCCTCACCTGAAGTGATTGAACATAGGTAGCAGCTTTTGCGTGTATATTATACTGCATGCAGCTGTATTTACATTTATCTAGTGACATACTATCTATTGGCATCGAAAACCGTTTCCTTTAATTGTTTACTAGATACATTTTAAGCTGTCAATTCCCAATTTGTTGGCATGCTTTCCAATCTTATACTGAAAATTATGTGTTAATTAAATTTACGCCTGAAAATGTGTTATTTAAATTGCTCTACAAATTATTTCATGTGGGTAATCTTAATTTATTACTCTATATTAGTTGTTATTCTATCTTTTTTAATTGCACTACCGCGATACGTATTTATTGCATTTTTTAAGTGAAATAGTATAATTTTTCTTAATTAAAGTATTATTAATTAGTTCTATACTTGTTTCCTCAAAATATAAATGTGATTGGGACAGGAAAGAACACAAACTGAAGTTTATACATGATAATGTTTCTAATATTATTCAAAATCTTTGTCCATCACTGTTAAAATTTATCACATACTATTTGTTTTATAACGTTAACTGTGTATATACATTTTTATGGCTACAGCATCCAACAATAATCCTTTAGGTCTACGGTGCTCAGCTGTACAGTGAACATTATAATTTTCCTATACATTTACTGTAATGCGCGCTTTATCAGTTGAAGAGATAATCCTTTAAAGACCACTCAATAATGATTAACAATCCATTGGCCTACAAAATCCTTATACCCCCTCTCATGCGTACCACCATCACAGTGGCTTCTCCAAACTTTGTTCCATAAAAAGATTTGTCCGTAATTTCAGATTAAAATTCTGACACGGTAGATTAAGAACCCAACTTGCATAAAAAAAAACCATAGATTGTTTCCTCAATTTGTCTGTGTGACGGAGAGTCTGAGTTTGGTGGGTGAGCGGGAACACTGCTCGAACACTGCTCGAATCCCCTTCCAGCCACCAAGATTTAGCTTTTCCATGGTTTCTCCAAACGTTGATGGAGCAAAAAGCCCTAACCAAAAGGTCTGAGGCCAACGCTAACCATCTCTTTTTTAAAATGCTGAAGGCATGACAATGCAGTCATCTTCTTAGAAGCTCTAAATTAGTGATGTATAAGCTTTCCAGATAATTTAGAACAACTTCTTTCACTGGAAAATGCTTCAGTCTTCCAGAGGACGGTACATTTTATAGCCCAGAACTGTACAGAACCATGATTGTGATGATCTCATCTTATTTCCCTAATATTGCCTATTGTAAAGTTTTACTTTTATTGTATTCAGACCTCTGGAAGGAGACAATTTTATAGTTAAATATCTTTTTTAGTGTTTCTGTTTTCAATACTTTGAAAAATTTTCACTTTTAAAATTTAATTCTGTTCTGGTAATGTTATAAATTGAACTCACAATTTTAACTGTTAGTTGTTTTAAACGAAAGAACAGTTCGTGTAATGTGCATTGACAGTGTGGGCTACAGGCCATGTTTCAAATGAATTTTAAAATATCGTTACGATCTGTATTAACAACTTCCTTAGCAAAATAAATGAAATAATTTAATAATTACAGCTATTGTTTAAATATTAAACAGATGCTGTTAACTGCTGTAAATAAATATTGAACTATTTTTCTCATTTATTAGAACCCTCAATTTAAGGATTTTTATTCACCACACTGTTTCCAGAAATTTGATGAGAACCTTCACTATTCATAAACTATTATTAATACCCATATATTAAGATACTTTGCAATAGGGTAATACCAACTGCCTTCATTCTATGTCAATCAAGATTCGATACTGTTTCCAGTGAAATGTTTTTTTTTTTAACCTAATGGATAAAAGAAGATAAAAAGTATCTTCTTCGGCGTTTGTAGCATATTACAAGTATTGTTTAACTTTCAACCTTTTTCTCGGTTGTAAGAATCTTTCTTTTGGCATCTATTATGAATCCTAACTTTTCTAAACGCAATGCTAAATTTAGTTATTATAGTATATACTGCACCGTGATATACTATTACCTATGATTTTGAGGGTAATATGATATTAAAAAAAGATAGTTTACTGTAACGTATTACACAATATCATGTACATTACGAAAAAATTCAAAATGTAGCCGAACACTACATCTGACGCAAAAAGGAAGAAAAAGAGTCGAAACAGCAGTTAATTCAATTCCACATGATGAACCACAAATGAGGCGGAAAGAAATACAAAGAGGAAAGTAGAAAAAAAGAAACGTCTAATTATAACGATCTTAGTGATTAAACTTTTAGTTCTGAAGATCCCATCAAATAGACGAAAAACGCCTAGCAAATTTTCAAAAGTGTTCGAGAGAAAATTATCTTCGTAATGTCCACATTTGTTAATTATAAACATTCATTTTTCTGTGAGAAAAAATCAGAAACATCCTGCAACTGGTATCAGTTAATCAATCCCATATAATCAATCTACTTGTTCATTCAACAATTGTTTCAATTTTATTGTTTTAGTATGATGTACACATACATCACGTCTCGCGAGATATGTCAGGAATAGAAACTGCAACATTCGCTGATAAAATATTGAGTGAGATTACTAGTTACATACGATGGCATTTCAGAAGAGCTTTGTCACTGCACAGACAATGGGAGGTGTCATCCGCCGTGTACCACATCACGCTTTCTTGTTGACCTCCGAGTTCCGATTGTGCAAAAACACACAACGAAGGAAGGCATTCAAACTAAGATCACCATTTGAGAAGAAATAACAAACAGTTTGAATCGTCTGATTTCTAAAAATGCAAACGAGAAGTATGAACCTTTGTATCTACTTATTACAGGATTTGCTACGTGGAAACACATTGGGTTCTAGACAATGATTATATTATTTTTTCTCATTCATGTTGAATTGTCACTGAGTTACCCAAGAGCTTTCGCTGAATGAATCTCCTGCAAACACGAGAAAACTTAAGAGTTTAATAGAAAAACCAGTATATTAAAACTGATCGTAAGCAGTTATGAATTCTCTTATTTTATAGACTAAAAATTCATCACAAATATATTGGATTAATTTTTTTTTTTTTTTTTTTTTTTTTTGACGCCGCGTAACTTCATTTATAGCATTGCTTCTTCCTCTTAGGTACTGCTATCTACTGAGAAACTTCAAATTTCGCTTCCCTACGATTTACAAAATGTGAAAGTGTTTCACAAATCTCGCATCTTTTATATGGCGAACATCTCACTTTGATCACTTTGTGTAAAAATCATAACCGGTAGCGTAAATACCTCTCTCATTATACATGTAGAAGTAGGTTATGTTATCATTTTGCCTTTAAATCTCCTCGTGAATGTTTTGAAAGGTTATGTGTTCAGTTTTTTTTTTTTTAAATATAAAATAAGTTACCTTAATCACGTAATATATTTCCATAATAAGTCATAAATCTGTAGTAATGGAGTTTTTCTGAATTTGTGTTTATCAATAAGTAAAAGTCACTGTTCCTTTGATACTTTTTCGTCTAAATAAAATGAAGATAAATCAAGTGTCATGACTTAAATGATATTTGAACAGTTTTGTTACGAAATTGAGGTATGAAAAGATTGATTTTCAAATTTTACTTAACTTATTTTTTCATTTAATAGACTATACATATTTTAACTATTGAAAAAAAATAGATTGTAATTTGTATCATGAATGCGTAATTGATGCATGTAGTTACTTGGACCGGAAATTCTGTTTGCGCAAATCTCAAACATTGTTGTCTTTTTCTGTTCTTTTTTTCATTAAAAAATAAGGTTATGAGTAATTATTATTTCAAGCGAAAATATCTTAACCTGCACTCAAACTACAGGAGTCCCTTTACAGATTTCGTTATTTGTACTAAACACAAAATGACTTCGTGGAAGGTATAAAACGCCGCTGCCACAGCAAACGCTACAAATCACGCCCCAGCTTGAGCCACCTGGCTTGTTGATACCGCTGATACGCCAACTGCGTCCACAAGTGTATCGCATTTTTATCTGGCCTTGTATCGGTAGATGCTGCTGCCTTCGCCGTAAATTCGCTGTGGCTTGACCACGGGCAGTCACGTGCGGCCAATATCTCGCTGCTGATCAAACCCACGGATCAGATGGACTCAGGGGTCAAGCGACGGGATCTCCCACTTCCAGAATACGCTACTCATGGGATCCTCACACTCGGAGGAATCACAGAACAAAGAGACGAAGTTACTAACACGGTGATGAAGTCACGAGTTTTCTAGACATTCAAAACAGTCATTGTGAATTTTTTTAAATACTTCCTTCATTTTATAGCTTTGTTGTTGTGAGTATCTTATTTTCATCATGTGACTTGTGTGGTTCTCCGGATGGTGGCACCTTGTCCGATGGGCGAGTGGTAACCGTCAGGTCTGGCATTCGGGAGGACTCGGGTTCAACTCACCATAAGCCATCCAGATAAAATATCTTTCCTGTCTGCTGCCAGACTAAACAGATACTGAACGAATCTCAGTACAATGTTTGAAGTTCTCTAGCCAGGATTATTTTTTCGCTTCCAAATCTGAATCGACCATCGATTTTTCCCCAGCTACTAGCAGGTGGTTTTAGCTACTCGCAGGATGTGACCGGATATTACTTGTCTCAGCGTTTGATGGTAGTAAGAAGCTTTGGCTCCTTTCAGTACTTCACTATTTTGCAGTCATCTAGTGGTCCACATTTCATGGGTTGCAAGTTGCTTCAGTGATGCAGACCGAGAGGCCACGCCTCTCTGCCGTGTAGTAATATAGACCAACGGAGAGGAAGTCCCGAGTGAAAATAAATTTTGACGACGGGAAACTACCCAATTTTCCACATTGAAGACTAATTTTGGAGCTGTCCTGGGATTCGGCTAATGGAGGGGTCCCCAAAGTGGTCGATACCGACCCCTTGGGGTCGATAAGAGATGTCCCGGGGTCGATTAATACAGGAGGGTCGAAAGTGGGTCGGTTAATACTAAAGAGGATCAATTAAACTGTACAGAAAAAAATCGGAATGTTCTACTAAAAATCAGGTCAATAAATAAAAGTAAAGCTCATCCTCTCAATTCTCTTCTGTTTGTGAAGTCATGTGAAGTAAATGATGAAACTTTCAACAAATTATTTTTGCTCACTCAGGTAAGGTGATTGTGAAGATGTGATAGTTGCAGTATTGAGAGTTGAAGAGTGCCTTAGGAAGGTGGATCCATCGCTATGTGACAAGTTAAAACAGTACAACAACCATCTGCTCTTTTTGGCAGGTCTTTATTCGAAATTTATTCCATGTATTCACAGTTTTGTTCCTATTTTTTTTTAGATTATAACAACATTGGAAACTATCTCGTTTTTCTGTTAATTGTATGAGGCGGATTTTATTAATTATTTCGTAGAGTTGTTTTGCAGGCCTCCTTATTGCTTAGCATCAGAAATGCCAAAAATGTTTTAATGTTTTTATTAAATACTTGTGGGGGTCGGTAAGAAGGTAAATATCCTATCAAGGAGTCGATGGGGTAAAAATTTTGGAGACCCCTGGGCTAAAGATACCACCAACTGCTGTCATCAATAAGTGATTGTTTTTTTTTTTTTTTTTTTTTTTTTTTTTTTTTTTTTTTTTTTTTTTTTTTACGCCTCGTTGACGGCTAAGGTCATTAGAGGTGGGATGGGACTTGGGATAAGAAACGGGAGGGAATTCAGCCATGGCGTTTTTGAAGGAAGCATCCCGGCATTCGCATGGAGTGATTTGGGGAAACCATAGAAAACCCAAATCTGGATGCCCGGACGGGGATTCGAAACCGCGTCCTCCCGAATTCGAGGCCAGAACGTTAACCGTTCACCCACCAAGCTCGGTCTTCTGGTTTAGTGCAAATGAGAAAGTGTTGTCTTCTTCAGCGATCTCACACTACAGTAATGGCCAGGCTAAATAGCAGATCACATCAGTGGCTGGTTGCGGCAAGATAGAATATCCAGATTCTTTCCTATCCTCGACTATAACAGTCTCAACATTTAATGTCATGTCATTTGAGTACGTGTTTTGACAAATAAGAATACTGTTGAACTTATGAAAACTATTGTAAATAAATCAACTGTGCGTCTGGTATAAACTTGATTTCTTTGGTAAACGAATATTGCTCTGGTAGACTGTCTGTCGTAGTAGGAAGGAACGAACGAAAGTACAACTAGGTATAAACGAGAAGTGTCACACATGGTGAGCTTTCGGTACAGAAATAGGAAAAGTTTCGGTTTTGTACCCCTCTCGAGTATTGTGATTGCTTTCATAACATTCCATGTCACTTTGCATTTGATTGAATGCCTTTGATTTGGGTTTTACATGGTTTTCTCAAATGTCTCCAAGCGAAAAAAAGACCTGATAACATTGATATACTTGGGAATATGACCAAGCCGTTTCAAGCGTGTCTTGCTGTCATTTAACTCGTTCATATCACTAGCTACCTCTATGCTTGTATTGAAATGAGGTTGCCTACAAATTCGCAAGTTAGGTCCATGTCCAATAACTTCCCAGTAAGGAGCGATTGCGGTACGAGTGCGATTTATCTACGCTCTAGGCCTTAAGGTACGCGTTAAAGCGGTAACATAAATAAATGCCCATTGTGAGATGTGCAACTGCCTCCCCGAAACCTGTATCTTTTGTGAAGCCCGACTGGTACATTGGTAGTAGATTATGGCTTTCTAGATACCAGTCTAATCTATGTTTAACGATCCGTTGTAAAATTTCGGAACAGAGGACGTCACTACTGTGGTTTTTTGCCATATTTCAGGAAGGGGACCAATCTTGCAAGATCATCAATGGCACGTTCACGTGTTGGATCCACACGGAGCTCATCGGTCTTAAAAATATGTTCTTATTGATATGTTATTATTTTACCCAGAACCTCTGGGTGCAAACTACCCTGGCTGTGACATGCATCTTCGACGAATTGCTCAACATATATGTGAAAAGCACCCAAATCGTTATTCTGACACTTATAGTTAAGGCGAATGTTTTCCTCTGGCATGTTTGTGGCATTATGCCACTCAGCATTCATATCAGATTTAGGGGCATTATTTTGTTCTATACTATTTTTAATTTCCTTCGCTAGTATACTGACTGTTTCTCCCCGTGACTCCTCGATGTCTTTACTCCAAGAAGTACTTCTAAACAGTTAATTACTCTCTTTTTTGTAAAATCATTTTAGAAAATTTTCTCCTACGACAAATTGACTTATCGCTTAAATGAGTTTACTTTGTCACGGAAATATAGTTTTTTCCTTGTCCTTATATTTATTTTAAATCCACTATTATTTTTTTGGCCCGATTGCGCGATGACAGTATTTTACGCAGATCTACTACACTTGTTTGGTGGTTAGAATCCTCCTTAGAGTAGCAAGTCGTTAATGTCGTGTTTACTACTGCTGTGTCCAAACAGAAACCGTAAACCGTGCTAGTTGTTTGTTATGGCGTCTTCCATTGCTTCAGCGCTTTCTTCTGCCATCCCTACGTGACTCTGGGGGACGCACAGACTCTGAAAAATTCAAACTGAGAATTTTATGTGATGTACATTTAATTAAAAATCTCTTCATGAAGATTGAAATGAATTCAGAACACAAAAAAACCACTGCCTTTGTAGAAAAGTTACGGCCACGAAATGATGTTTATTTGGCACAGTGTGACCTCCGAAAATAAGGAAGTTATCTCTTCTAGCGCTCATGAAAGGAGTAGTAGTTCTAGCGAGTTGCATACTGTTAGAATTCTTCGGCTAATAACGTCGTATCCATTGCCTTCTACCATTTCAGAGAATGGAGTTGATTTTACAATACATGCAACCTCTGTTTGCTACGAGTCCATCTCTAATACTTAAAGAAATTTCATGAACTAAAATCATTGTATTTATGTGTAATTATGACAGATACTCTCATATTTAATTCGTATTGATTTCCAGAAATATCATAAAACACTGTTAACGTAAAAAGAGTCCATAAAACTTTTTTAAAAAAAGATAAACAGCTAACTACGCTGTTTATCGCCTAGTGATCATGTTTCAGAGCATAATTCTGATCCTTTCGCTGTTGAAAAAAGTTGGTGCAACAACTGTTTTCGCCTTTGAAACAGAATCAAAGGGAGCAGAAGAATATACTATTGTGCTACAAGCGTGACATGATGATTCATTAAGGACTACGGAGACTGAAAAATTATTTGTGTAGGTAGATACACGTTCCTAGAAATACCTTTTAAAGAATTTAGTTATCGATGCCAAGGACCCTGAAGCCATACATAACACTACTGGTCATGAATCCAAGTTCGTTGCCAATAACTTAACACCCCAAAGCCCCCACAGCAACTGCTTAGAAAGACGCTTGCTGCTTTGAGAAAGACAGCAGGACAGCTACAAATTTTATACCTGGGGATGATTTATGTTGCAAATGAAAGCAAGAGTCTACGAATTAAGAGGTACAATAAGAAGGAAGAATAAAACACTTGCTAGCACCCCGCTTCTACAAATTAACGCAACCACTTACCAGCTACGATATCTCCAAATATACCAGTAGGGACTTAAGCTAATTTGTTAGACTCCTTAAAGTTCCTGAAACCCGACTCTTCAATTATATGTGATTGCAATCTGTCTTGCGACAGTTAACATCTTAATGATTTCTGCACTTCAGGCTGGATCTAGAAGGCCTGGTTGTTGCTATGCATACCGTATCAATACATTGGCGAGTTTGAACTCAACTAAATAATGCTTGGCCTCGCATTCGGGAAAAAAAAACGAGTTTCGAATCCCAGTCCCGCCATCCAGATTTCGGTTTTTAATGGTTTCCTTAAATAACTCCAGGCGAATGGCAGTATGGTTCCTTAAAAGGACACGGCTGAGTTCCTTCTCGTTTCTTGTCATTAATCCATTCTAGCCTAACTCGACATCAACGAAGTTTCAAGCTCCTAGCAGTAAACAGAACAAAATCAAATCTTGTTTGCATCTTACCATTGGCACAGTCTTTTATTCACGGATTTCCTATAGAAACAATTACTCGTATCATCTGAGTTTAATTTCAAATCAGTGACTTACAGGCAAGGAATATATGCAATGTTTATTAGGTTCCTTTATGATTAAAGTTTCAGTTTGGAACTAATGTTTCCCTTAATCCAGTTTGTACACTCTAATGATAACAACAAGAGGATTTTCAGTAAGACTGCACACACAATTTCGCTTGAGTAGCAACAATGTACCACTGTACTCTACTTTGATAAGCTATGTGACCGAGTCTTAACAACTAAACAGACAAAACTACTCGTACTAAGATCATGACAAGTTACCTAAATGAAGGCTGCAAGGCTGAAGACCGTCAACGGAACCCATTTTCGTAATGGCCTAGTGACTCAGTGGTTGAGGAACCTCTCTGCGGCTTGAAAAGTTCGCAGTTCGAATCCCTGTGTAGGCGGGATTTTCATTGGTTCTTAGTCCAACATACTCCTCTGGTACAGATTGCTGTGTAATGTGATGTACGCCAAGACGTTCCCGCGGTGCGGATTCCACGTTAAACTGAAGGTCCCCCATACCCATTATAACGATGTCCTCAAAACAATAAGTGTTTGTTATATATATAATAAAAACATTGTTTTTAGGAATTCAGTCCAAAACAGCAAAATTGTCATCTCTAGTACTTGACCATAATGTCCCAATTCGGCAGTTTGTAGGGAAGTGTGATTGCAAGCTACAAATGTTTGGTGCTTCTTTCGCATGGATTTCTGAGTTATCAAGAACTTCGATCATATGTCTACAATAGGCTCTAATAAATGCCATTTCAACTGTACACTTACTGCATACTTACTGTAAACACGCTCAAATTTTCTAAGTGATCGCCTGCTAAAAAAATCTTTCAAGTCTTACTTTTTTGTATATTCGTTTATCTTAATGTCAAGGTGACTTGTAACTCATATTTTTCAATATATTGTAAGTTTCAGTATTTTTTTTTTTTTTTTGCTGTCATCAGTCTCTTGCCCGGTTTGATGCAATTCTCCATCCATTCCTGTTTATATGCTAACCTTTTCATTTCACCATACCTCTTACAACCCACGTCATCATATTCTAATCTCTGTGTTCCTATGCAGTTCTTACCTTCGACTGTTCCCCCCACCAACAAGTCAACCAAACCTGCATGTTTCAAAATATGACCTACCATCCTGTCTCTTCTTTCTGTAAATCTCTTCCACAAGCATCTTTCCCCACTCATCATTTCGAAAACTCGTTCGCTTCTTACTTTATCTGTCCACGTAATTTTCAGCATCCTTCAATAGCACCACATTTCAAAAGCTTTAATTTTCCTTCTTTCTGGTATACCTAAAGTCCATGCTTCGCTGTCATAAAGTGCTGTGCTCCATACACAGATTTAAAAAGTTATTTCTGAGTCCTAGATTAATACGTGAAACTAAAAGATTTCTCTTTTTCATGAAAGTTTTTTTTTTAGTAGTGCTATTCTGTTTTTAACATCATTCCTGTGTCGGCCATCGGTTGTAATTTTACTTCATTTCTTCTATCATCTGACCCTATTTTTTATATTTAATCTACTATTATTGGCATAATTTCTGCTACAGTTCGTCACTTTCGTCTTGCTTTGGTTTATATTTAGTCCAACAAAAGCTTCAGTATACCACACATTTACGGGTTAGTACTATGTATTTAACTAGCCATCTCACCCTACTTCCGATGATGTTTAGTTCCATTGTCAGCGCGTGTTACAATAAACAAAAGTACCGACCAGTTTGTGGAAAAACAGAATACAGTGTGTGTAGGTTTCGTTTTGCCAGCAGGTTGCGGGAACACGCACACACTTGCAGCGCCGCTGGCGAGTCGTGCTGGCGAGTGGACGGTGAATTACAAAACGACAGCTCGGCCCGCCCGGTCGCCGCAGCTCTATTTCACAATGTTTCACAATAACTCAGCCCGAGTGCCAGCGTCTCACAAATCTAGTAATGGCCGTTTATTTAGGGCCTCACTCTCCCTGCGATGCCTTTGTTGTATTACTTTCTGCACTCCTTCTCAACACAGTATTGATACATGCTTATCATCCGTTTCCGCTTTGAAAAGAATACTAAATATCGCACGTGAGATAGATGTTAAGAGGCCTGGTCGAAAATCAAGAACCCCATCAATTCGAATCCAGGTAATCATCATTAACCCCCTACTTACACTGACGACGGTTACTTCGTATATCTATAGTTATAATAAAACTGTAACGAGGAAATAGTCTGTACATTTGAGATATTTTTAGAAAAAGTGGGTATATTTAATAAGCTACAGAGAAGGAATCAATCACTGGCACATAGCCTCCTTGAGGTTTGAAACAATCACAAAAGGATATGAGAAGTACAAATGGGACATGAAGAATGTTAAGAATTTCTACAAGTGTGTAAACGATGAAATCAAAATAATACGATAGCAGAAAAACAAAACGGTTAGTATTTAATTTCACTAGCACATTATCTGAAGACCGTGGTGGGTGAGCGGTTAACGCTCTTGCTTCGTATTTGGGATTACGCGGGTTCGCATCCGGGCATCCAGATTTGGGTTTCCCATGGTTTTCCCAAATAACTCTAGGCGAATGTCGGGATGCTTCCATCAAAAGGCAATGGCCAAATTCCTTCCCATTTCTTGTCCCCAGTACTATACCACGTCTAGTGACCTCGACGGCAACGAGGTGTAAAGCCATAAGTAAATAAAAGTATCTTAAGTTAATAAATATAAAAAAATCTACATCAACTATAATTATGAATTATAACTTAGATTTCACGATTGCCCAAAATTGAATTTTTGGCTTAATTCCATTGAAATTATATATCAAATCTGTAACAAGCGTATGGCTTAAGATGAAGTCTGGAAGGATGTAAATTTATTGAGAAATCTCTCACAGTTCTTTAGTTTAGAACTATGGTTATCGTATTCAGAAGGCAAGTTGAGGCTTCAATTTACGTTTCTGCTGCCTTGGCGCTCTATCTAAATCTACGAATGCCTTGTTAGTGGAGGCTCGGGAGGATCCACCCCTTTTATCAGATGACACTAGCTATCGTGTAAATTCGTCACGGAGAGAATAACAATAAATGGTAATCCCCTATTTGAAAATGTGATTCTATGTATGACATTAGAGCCAAGTCTCGATCTTCAGAACTATAAAACAGCTTTCTAGTTTGAAAAGAGCTTTAAAGTGTAATAATATCACTGGAGAAACTCACAATTCGTGCCTCTCATGAACCTCAGGGTAACGAAAATTTTCCATCAGAATTAAAATAATCTCGACGTGTATTATATCTACAGAGATATCTGTAGGAAGTGATAAAAATGGTAATTTTCGATATACATTTATGCATTAGTACTGGCCACCAAGAAAAGTTTAAGTGTCCTTCTGCATTGTTTATATTCACTGTGGAACTTGTGACTATTTATCTGGCTGTTAAATGTTCCTGAATTCAGTTATAACTTAAATATTAATAATTTCGTATTCACGAAGCATCCTTAGCTACTTAAAAAGAAAAAAAAATATTGCAGATCCATTCAGTTGCAGCTCTCATGTTTCTTTTGTGTTCTGAGGCTACAATACCCATACTTTCAATATCAGAATTAGAGACATTCGCTGTGGTTGTCCTCAATATTTGCACCCATTAAAGTTTAGAGCCACTGGAGTTTGCGCCTGCGACAAAGCAGGTGTTTGTGACTTCAGTTTCTAATGTAAAAAATACGAAATGCATAAAGGGTGATTTCTGACTTGCCTTAAGAATCCTGAAGTTCTTTTCCGATATAAGCTTCTCTCTGTATAAATTTTAATGATATTTAACGTCATCAGTGATGTGAAGATACATAATGACTATATTTTTCAAAAAAATTCATGATGATTCATATTTTGTTGTTGTTATATGTATGTTTTCGAATGCAAAATATAATCGTATTCTTTTATTTGGAATGTATTTCATTACGTTTAGTTCATTCTATACTTTTAAAAAAAGCAATACAGCTTTAAACACATGTCTCTTTTATGTTTTTCTATTCTTTCTAAAACCTATGTTAATATTTATTGAATGTGATTTTAAACCCACTTGTTTTCGGATATAAAATTTTTTTGTGACTGATCTTATACTTGACTTTACGTTACATACTTTATACTAACTAAAAAATAGTTAAAATCTTCCGGAGTAGCTATTTAAGAGGTACATTGTATTATAATTGCTTTTGTGTCTTGAAATTTTTGTTCTGCTTCACCTGAAATCATTTTTCTCAATGGCAGTGTCAATGTTTTTAGATGATAACAAATAGGAAAACGACCAGACAGCATAGTGACAGAATACTGATTTCTGTTTTTAGTCACTTTCTGATAGTCTTCTCGGCAAATGCTGATTACGTCCCACTTTCTGGTTCACAAACAGGATATCACAAAACCTTCCTGAACAAAGATCTTCCGGTTCGCAGACTCATGGTAAGGCTTAGATTAGTCCGTTCTTTGCGACCTTGTTAGTCAATGTGACTTAAGAGAACATAAAAAAAAAACTCTTTGATAACAGCCTGTAGAATAAATCTTGATATCACGTAAACTGATTGTCTAACGTGCACACCAGTTCACACTATTCCTAATCAGCCACGCTTTTCATCTCAAACATATAATTTTCGCCTATGTTTACAGCACATTTTAGTTTGGAGGTGACTTTAAGCTTGAACCCCAGCAGGACTTTGCTGGCACTGGCACCGACCAGCCGCAGCCACAATTCTTGCTCGTGTGTGAAAAGTGTTGCCTAAGTGTTTGGCGCATGGCCACGGTAGTCGACGTATTCAGCCATAGATAAAATTCTGCACCCGCTTAGGAACGCGAAGAGAATTAGCGTAGATTTGTCGGTAAAATCACTAATTACGAAATGGTCGTACATGGTTAAAATCCAGAAGAAGAAAGTTTCCCAAAAAAGGTTAATTATGAATATAAGGTGGGGAAAGAATTGCTTGCTGAAGACTTCAAATGTAAATATCTTGGCAATACATTTGATAACAAGCTTAACTGGGCATGACACTTTGGACAGGTGGTAGGAAAAGGATTCAAAATTCTGCACTTGTTGGAGAGAGTGATGAGGGGATGTACGAGAGAAGTAAGGGAGTTGGGTTACAAACCTTTGGTCAGACCATTGCTCGAATATGGTAGTGTAATATGGGACCCTCATTTTACGTATCAAATACAAGAGTTGGAGAAGGTGCAAACAAGGGTTTATAGATTTGTTTCTGGAAATTATCGCAGAATGCAATCAGTGACGGATATGATAAAGGAGCTCAAATGGGATTCATTGCAAGACAGGAGGAGGATGGGGAGGGTCATAGGAGTGTACAGGGCGTATACTGGCGATGAGGCATGGAAAGATATTGGAGTAGGTATGAAAAGTAGTGCATGGAAGGGAAAAAATAACCATGACTACAAGCTGGCACTCGATTTCAGGCACAAGGGTGTGGGAAGATTTTCTTTTTTAGGTAAGGGTGTCAGAGATTGGAATGAATTACCAAGAGAAATGATGAATAAATTACCGAAAACGTTGAAAGAATTTAAAGGTAAAATTTGTAGAGGGAAAATGTGGGTGGGTGCAGGATAGGGAGAAGATGGGGGTGTAGGGAAATTGCCAACGGAGCCTGTGCTCCATTGCAATTTAATTAAATTAAAAAATGAGCGTTAGGAACGGACGAAAAAGGAAACTGTAGGATGTAATTTACCTGAATGGTGCTCTTGAACACGCTAATTCCTGACTAATGCCGTGGAATTGTATTAAAAGCAGAATATTTTCTGTTATTTACAGTACCTGCATCTCTTTTATTAATAGGATGAGCAGCAGTTTAATGTTACAGTGGTAATAAAGTTGTTATTATTGATTTTATAAATTAATGCATTTTTTTGCTCTTTATCGCAAAAAAAATTGATGAAAATACTGTTGAGAATACTTCGCTTGCTGAACACTAAAAAAAGCACGAATATGTGGAAAATATTCTAAATATTTAATAAAGATTCCCGTTATTTCTCAGTTAGATATCATAGCACATCCGCTTTTTTTACCATGTTTTTAAAAATGTTAGAATCATTTGATATAGTCACTGAATTTTGCGGATATTGCTAATTCTTAATTTCTGTATCGGGCTCATGTGGTAAGAACTAAGGAAAACGAAGAGAGTTTTAAAGAATTCTGTAGCCCATTCCGAAAAGAACCCTTATTAAGTGACAGGTACAAAGTTTACATTTGGGTCCTTAATTTTCCGAAATAAATCTGTTACTCAATATCTTAAAGTGCTACAAAGAGATACATTGCCAAACATTGTTTCGAAGAGTCGTACCTTGTGAGCTTTGAGAATCTAAGAATGCGCGATTCCAGAATATGTGATAGCTAATTGTTGTTATTGGTCAGAGGGAGCAGGATTCATTGACTAGCGCTCTCGGGCAGCTTCTTTGCTTCAGCCAGTTAGTATTGAATTTCGGAGAGATCCTTCATTAAGTCGTGTACATTCTGCGCAGTAATAAGTTGTTTTCTTGTTTTTTCCTCTTACGTGCAAACCTCCGAGACATAGGTTATCTGTGAACAGCTGTTGATCAAAGACTATTTCGAAGCATACAAATCATTTTAACTTTGACTACATTATTTAATTTACATTTACCAGCTTGAAGAAAGTAACGAAAATACGCAAAAATACAGTACAAATGTAGAAGCAGAATAATGATTATATAAGTTATGCATTCCGATGATTCCTTCGTTCCTTTTTCAGCATAAAAATCTGCGTACCACAGTTCATATGTCTTATCTTGGAACACGAAGGTTGTCTTTTGTTTTTTTCTCTCTTTTTTGGCTTTACGCCTCGTCGACGTCGTGGTCATTAGAGGCTGGAAAGGACTGGGGACAAGAAACGGGAAGGAATTCGTCCATGGCCTTTTGAAGGAAGCATTTCGGCATTCGCCTGGAGTGATTTGGGGAAACCACGGAAAACCCTAATCTGGATGCCCAGACGGGGATTCGAACTGGCGTCCTCTCAAATGCGAGATTAGATCGTGTTAAACAGAAAAGCGTGAAGGTCGAATGAATATGACAGCAGGTTGCATGCTGTGGTGACATCTCTTCAATACGTCAGTGTGAGAGCAAAAATTCTCAATCTTGTGCTAACAGGTTTCGTCTGAGAGCACGTAACACCTGTGAGCCGCTAGCATCTTCTTACCTGAATTAGAAACTGCCCCTTGCCCAGCCAGAGTGACCTGGGCCGAGTTCGTATTGTGGGCGCTGACAACGGGCCCGGGGTGGGTCGGTGGGCGCGGCCGCGCGGCTGATTTCCATAAGAACGTGGCCGTAATTTGAACGGCTGTGGCCGGTGTGGCCCGCGGCTTATCCTGCCCATCTGGAGGGCTGAGCCGCGCTCGCTGCCAGCCCTCGGCGCCGCGCACTCGTGATAAATGTCCCAGACCCACACACGTGCCACGCCGCTGGAATGCGCCATCACTCACACGATCAACTCATTTACGTCTCCGCCGCTCATTGCGAGATCTTGTAACCTCCATACAATTAAAATTTATCCAATCGAAGACGACTAACTAACTTGCTGTAACTCTGCAGGTCTTATGACGACGTGGCCCTAAATATGTCGTCTTTTGACCCAAGTAAACAGAGTAGAGGTCACTTCTTTAAATATTATAATACTCAATCGTCATAAAATAGCTCAACCAACGGATCGCAAATTCTACAGAAAAATTGTAACGCGCAGTTGTTAGCATGTACTGTCAACTGTTTTAATAACCAAACAAAAGCTCGCAGACACTCGTTACAGAAAAAAACACAACTACAGTATCTCACTTCTCGAATAATTAACGCATTCATATACTGCTACTGCGACACTCGCAGTCCAAAACCTACAACGCGCCTTCACACACACACATCTTCCTCCGTTTCTTTTCTCTGTCTCACACCAGACCAAATATTTTCTTCTTATCTTTTCAAAGATGTACTTACACTACCCAATGACAATGTGTTTGGTAATCTGTGGATTTCTCGAGCTTCGTAAGTACATTATATACATTATTACAATCAATATTTACATCATAATTAACTACACTTATCTAAATAATATTTACAAATTAATTAATTTCTCAATTGGGATGGTAGCATATGTTACAATCTGAGCAGGAACTCACAGGGGAATCAGACATTACCCTGTCCGTAAAATTCTGCTCCTCGTCCATCGCTGCGCACGACGATTATTTTAAGTTGTAACCTATATCTGACGGTATAGTAGCTTAGTGGTTAAGGCTCTTGCTTTCAAACGTTTGTGGTCCGGACACGGGTACAAATCCCCGTGGTGTCAGGAGTTTTTAAGATTCGTGTTTGATAACTTGAGGTACGCCAGGATGTTCTATGGTTCGGATACCATGTTAAATTGTATGTCTCAGAGGAAAGAAACTGGCCGTCGTACCCCTGACACAATGGCTTAATACGCCTCCTTCAGGAGGATCCAAACAACCTTCGTGTTGTCTACTAATTTATTATTTAATCGTCTATATCTATAAAATGAAACGTCTGAGCAGATTTCGATTGGATTTCCTCCGTTTCTAAGCTTAGGATCATACTTTAATTGTTTGGTATGTCTTACGTTTCAAAGTTTCAAGACGCCGGAGCAGTAAATGAAATTCTGAACGTAATGCGAGAAACACCAAAGATGCAATGCCAACTACATGTTACATACGTCATGCATCGTAAAAATAATACGACATTATTCACCACAAACGAGGCCGTATTTAATGCGAATGGCACACGAGGAAATAACGTAAGTTAATAGTATTATGGAAAAAAACACCCGAGAACTTCTTTGCTTGTTGAAGCTACAATCTCAGGTCACACAGCTACTATTTCTGACGTTGGAAGTAAAATTACATTCACTGTTCACAGTAATACATATCTGATAGCTTATAACATGGAAGTGAACTTTTTAAAACCTCTAGTGCTGGTATTATAGGCAGTTTAGGGTAATAATTCTTTATACGTGTTATTCAACAGCAGATCGCGACATATTCTGCATTATATGAGCGACAGTTGCTCCTATAATATAGCATTTATTCATTTGATCATTAATTATGTTAATCAGTAACGCATTTCCGATATTATTACAATTCATTGTTGAACAGTTTCGTGTTTTCCACATTTCCTGGAAAAAATTATTATTTCCATTGTTGCAGGAGTGTCTGGGGTTATTTTCATGAAACATGGTACACATATTTCTGATTAGGTGACAACAAATATTGTATGAAGTTCAGAATTTTTAATAAATAATATGTATAACTTAAAAACTGTTGAACGAGTTGCCTTCAATGTGGACATAGAAATAGTAAGACACTTCAGATTTCTCGTCCAAATGATCTTCGTCACTAGAATTTTGTCAAAAAAAGGTTAAAATTATAAAATCTCCTCTAATCGAAACTACGCCTCTCCTCCTCTCCCTGCAGGTTGGGATGTCTCTCGAACTTTCTGAACTTTCTAAAAAGTTTTGTTATTTTCCAGATAAACTGGGTTGAATTTGATACAAATATTTCTAATTGTGAGATGAAAATTTCTGTATGGGCAAATCAACCTCGATGATAACGGCCAACGCCGGATACTCTGATAGTATTAAATAAATTAATAAAATGTCGCCGGAAACTTGTATTTGTCTGCAAAATTCTTCCGAAACTCTACGTTTAGCATTGGCATCTATGCCTGAGGCCGAAACATTTGAAGACAGAAAAATAGTGAAGCACTAGCAGCGGGGGAAACTGAGGTAGGCGACAACCAGTTTATATGCCTATATTAGTAAGAACATAGCGTCTACCAATGTCTTAAATATTATTTACCTAATCAAAAATGCATCAGTTGCAGTCCTATATAAAACAGTCATCAACGACTTACAATATGGAACTATTAAAACTATTAATTGTATTTCTGACTCAGACTCAAAGTTTAAAGAAGAAAAAACTCTTAATTTATCTCCACAAGCGTCAGAGGTGAAAAATTGTAACAGGTTTTTATTACTACATCTGTCGATAAGCTAAGCGTTGTTCTTAACCCGAAGGTTGGTTGGATCTTCCCGAAGGAGGTATAACGTGTCTGGTATTAGAGGTAGGACGGTTGGTTTCTTGTCTCCTTACCCTATCTATCCTGGTAATCCTGCCAGGAAACATGGAATCCGAAGCGTTTTGACATACTTCACATTACACAGTAAGTTGTTCCAGAGATGAAGGTCAGGTTAATGGTCTTTGAAAATCTCTGCCGAGACAGGGATTCGAACCGGAGATCTGTCGTAATTGGTTCAGAAGCCTTAATCAGTGAACCATAAGACAGCTATGATTTTTTCGATATAAGATGGAATATAATATGTATGGATTAGGCGCAGAAAGACGTGGATTGGAGATAAATAGTGAATGAATCTTGGAGTAACTTCGAAAACGGAAGAGGATGTGCCGAAGAAGCGGGATGGTCAAATGTTGACGTCAGTGTGAAGTAATGGCAAGGCTCAAGATTGACATTCGAAAGGAGAGCTGAAATCCCCATCCGGTCATACAGATTTCGTTTTCCACGGTTGCCCGAAATTACTCTTGGATGGTTCGTTCAAAACGCCATGGCTGAACAGTTCTTGCCCACAATCCTCTTCCCTTCTCATTACCTAGTGGTCGAGGGGATGCAAAGCTCCAACGAAAAAACAAAGTAATATCAGAAAAAAGATGATTTTATAAATAATAGCAGTAAAGGTTGCTGTTAGTTGCAGAGGATCAGGCGTGGTGCAAAAAGAGGTACAGCTTCCCGTTCTTCCCCGTGATATCAGCACTACATGGAAGTGGTGGGGCCAAGCGCTTATTCACAAGGTAAAACTTCAGTACTCAGTGAGTAGGTGATGCCGTTTTGCTCGTAAGGCATCGTGAAATACTGTGTGCTTCAGAATGCACAGAGTAGAGACTAGTTATAGTGCAAGCACCCTCTGCCATCCAAAATTTTATGAATTGCAGAGTACATATGTAGATGTAGGAGAGTCTGAATTATTGACGTGCGTTACGCGGCCACCACAGAATTCTTCTAGAATAGTAAAAAGTTTCATTTCAGAGGTTCCAAACAATCTTTACGTGTTACGATTATTTGTTGACATATTTACCATATTTTTTTACTGGAAGTTTTTTGATTTGATCTTTAGTCGTGCATTTCGTTTTAAACATATTTCCAATAAGAGAGCGCCCATAAACTACTTAGCTCCATCTTCGTCTCCTGTGAAACCCCCGCCACCCATGTAGCCTGACGTAGCTTTTGCCTCTACGCCCTCCCTCCCTTTCACATTTTTTTCATTATTTATACCAGAACACATTTTGTACTGTTCTCTCGTCAGACAATCGTTAACTACATACAGAGATAAATAAATGACGGAAATAAACATTCACATGCTGTTGAGTGTTCTGTACCTAATTTTAACTGTGACAGATAATGTTAATGAAAAGCTACGTGGCTTGGATCTGAAACTCCTCCCCCCACCACGTAGCCCAGCGTAGCAATCTACTCAACCCCTCCACACATAAACCGAGCCACGCAATTTATGGACACTCCCTAACTGTGCAGACAAATGATTTGTACTTGGATGGAAAGAAAATAAAGTGTTTCTGTTAAACATGAATACCAGTGACAAATTTCAAAACTATTGCTAAACTGCAAACATATTATAGACATCATTGGATCACTGAAGATACTATTACAATAAACAGATTCCAACAAAGCATTAGCATCATTTATGAACAAATAATTTGTTGTTTTCATAAGTAATTGCAGAAGAAATGGCGTATAATAATTACTTATTAATAATTTGATTTCTTCTTGTAGGTTATCATGAACTGGTAACTGTACTTTCCATGGTCCTAGAACCATGTAATTTTGTACACATTTATGGTTTCATCCCCAAATTATAAGAAAAGTCTAACATTGGCGATTTTCCTAGTATTTGTTAAATGGTAACCCAAAAAACGGGCAAAATTGCGGACCATATTTGCAGGTTAACTGCTTTTTCTGAATATAACTAAATACGCGAAATTTTTTTCATGCATAGAGATCAGCAAGTGTAACTAACATCTTAAATTTTAGTATTTTCCTGCGCTTAGATTGGAAGTTGCTCGTTTACTTATGATGGTAGTTAAATCTGAGTAAATCTGAATTGCTCAGCCACGGCCACACACCTATTATTTACAGAGTACGGAAGCATTATTAGTAACGTATATTCATGTCCTTATCCACCGATTTCTAAATGTAATGATTACTTTCGAATGATGATTCAGAATAAGCGATCAACTTACAAAGACAAATTAGATCTTCTAAATTTAGAACGAATCTCGTTCATGTGCAATGACAAAAAAGTTATGAGATCTTGTTATAAAAAAAAAACAAGTTAGGATTTGGGAAGAGGGGAGGCAAATCCCGTCCTGCCATCCTGACTGCGGTTTTCTGCAGTCACTCCAACGTGAATGCCGGGATGGTTCCTTTTCAAAGGCCAAGGTCGACTTTCTTCCTATTCGCTCCCCTTAGATCAGCTAGACGAAAGAGAAGTGCTGGTAGGAAAGAACTTCGGTTAGAAAATTCTGAGAACCCTAGTTAAAAAGGTCTTAGAACGTGGACCTTGACCTGAGCTATTCCAAGCGTCTACGAACAGAAGCAAGACAACCAAGATGGTTACCGACATCCGAACGGTTAGGGACCATAAGAAGAAGATTATTGTAATTCAGATACATTTGAAATTTGAAATCGTATTTTTAGAATTTTTTTTGTTTTTTTTTGTTATTGCTATAACCCAGATTTTAGGGCAATAAGAGAACAACGTTTTCGTTTGATTGAAGAAATGAAGATATATTCATGACCATGGAGAAAACTGCAGACAGAATAAGTAGTTTCCATGCTCCATGGATGATGCCGTGTCCTAGTACTACTAACTACAGATGTTTCAAACAGAACTTCTTCAGCCTTCTCCTTGGGCAAAATACACTGTGGTGATCTGTTTTACATGCTCTAGTTCGCACAACTTAAGGTTAAATGCTAGAATAGTCCGGACAATCAGGAGAGTGCAACTTTCACGTGGTTGAATGGGTTTTTCTCTCCACAACAAGGCATGCCATGCCTGATATAGATTTAATTTAATCTAATTGCAATGTTGTGCACACTCCGTTGGCAATTTCCCAACACACGAATTTTTCTCTTTACTGTATCCGCCTTTTTTTGTACTCTACAAATTTCAACTTTAAATTCTTTCAACGTTTGGGTAAATTATTCATCAATTCTATTGGTAACTTATTCCAGTCCCCGACACCCTTACCTAAGAAAGAGAATCTTGTGCCTGCAATCTAGTGCCAGCGTGTGGTCATGGTCATCATTTCATTCCATGCACTACTCCTAGTTCCTACACCAATATATTTTCACGCCCAATCACCTATAAACGCCTTGTACACTCCCACGACTCTCTTCAGCTTCCTCCTGTCTTCCTGTGAATCCAATTCCAGCTCCTTGATTGTATCAGTTGCTGATCGTCTTCTGAGGTAATATACAGAGACAAATCTAACAGCCCTTCTTTGCACCCCCTCTAACTCCTGTGTTTCATACCTAAAATGTGAGTACCATAATACACCACCGTATTACCTAAGCCCGCTGCCTTTGTGTTTAGCAATCTCTAACTCATCTTTTATTTGCCTCAGTCATCACTGATGTTCTTTCGAAAGCAGTCAAGTGTTTTCAAAGTCGATGATGTGACCGGCTGTAAATTAATGTCGTGCAATGTCCGACTTGTCCATATTGTTTGGTTTGTAGTGGTGGATATGTTCTCGCCGCGTCTCGTCTACCGTGCTACCAGTCTCTCCGATATAGACCAACCCACAGATGCTAGAAAACGCCCACAGTTTGCAGTGGGGTACCTGTCTTTTACTTTCATCAGTTAGGTGCTCAGCGTAAACTGGTTTGAGGTCGAACTCACTCAACATCTTGCCACTGCCATCCATGGCACCTCTGATTTAGGGTGTGTTTGTTGGTTGGTTTTGAGGCTGTTGCGCTAGTATTGACGGCCCTCGTGGACGTAGCTGTATTTGGGAGTTGTTGAAAATGTGCTCTAGTATCTCCATTTTTTCTGGACAAACTCTTTAGATCGCGCCTTCATACAGATCTAGTTCATAAGGTTGTAAGTATATCTGTTTGTCGCGGGATGGAGATGTGACGTAGCATGCATATACGTGTTTGTATCCGTGTATACGATACACTGAAAGACGCAAGCTCCCATTTACTGCCTTCTCACTAAAACGTAGGAATGGTAAATGACGTTATTCCTCACCTTCCATCGCAAATCTGATTTAAGATGAAATTGTTTAGGTGTTAAAGAAATTCTTTCAAGGAATCCCAAATGTGTCATCCACATGCCGGAGCCACAGCGTTGGTTTCAGCCGAGCATTGCCCAGCTCTCTGTTTCTATTGCATCCTTGAAGATATTAACGTCTTGGGCGAGTGTGGTGGCCCGCAGGTGCTTCTTCTACCTGCGCATACAGCTTCTCAGCATACAGAAAGAAGGTTGAGTTGAGGCGGAACTCGGCTAGATCCGCCCATTCCACCAACAAGTCTGGAGCCATAAGTTTAGTTAGTGCGTATCACCGCAATCGTCTCATCAACTGATACATTCATCTACAACGACGTGACATTGGAGCTGACTTATAAGTCAGTTCTCGAAGATGGATTCCCGTGCTGTTTTCTATGAAGCACGCACTGTTGTGTAACGCTGGGGCGACTTCTTCTGTCAGTGGTTTTAGTTTGTCGGCAATGGGTGACACAATTGGCCGTAGTGGGATTTCAGGCTTGTGGCCTTCGCTAAACCGTAGAATCGAAACATGAGACTGTTTTTCCTTGAGCATTGGTTTCACGTCCTGTACGATTACCAAGAAGTGTTTACTCGAAAGCCATTTCAGTCCTTACCCTAAGTGGGTTTCGGTCCAGTATGACGTATGTTTCTCCTTTTCCAAGGTTCGGAACTATGTTGCGATAATATCTGGAGTTTAGTTCTACAGCTGCGTTGCCTATGTCTGCTGCAGAACCAGCAAATTGTTTCGATGCAACTGCTGAGAGATCAATAAACGTCGCGATCCCCATCAAACGATCCGACCACGTGACAACTGCGCTCTCCTGATTGGGCGAACTACTCATACATTTCAGAAGACTTAGTAAATCGAGTAAAACACATCTAAGTGCACTTCGCCTTTGAGTTCAAGAAAAATACAACTATATTTTTACAATTAAACAGAATGGGGATCAAAAAGTTTATCAACAAAATGTTCGACCTCTTTTGTAAATTAAGAAGCAGCATAAAATGGTTTTGGAAGAAAGAAGCTTTATTTCAAAAGAAACAAGAACACAGTAGACATCATTAATAGCAAAGAAGGTTTAAGATGACTGATTGATGCTGTAAAATTTTCTGTCCTCTAATAAAAACAACAACACAACACAGGAACGGAGGCAGACCATCATCATTTGCCTGAAGATATCGAAGCGGTAAATAAATGGCAAAAATAAAAAAAATTGCAAAGAATAAATGTTTGCAATATTTGTTGATTCTTTAAGCTACACTTAACTGCTTGAAAAATCTGTTATATATTCTGTACAATCTGGTACTTTAAACGTTCTTACCATCGAGCAATGCATGGCAGGTGAATTGTCTCAAGTTTCTTCGTAATGCAACATGAATATCAGAAAACGTTGTACAAACTAAGTGATGAGTGATCTGTTGAAATGGACCTGTTTGAAGTCTTCAAAATTTACTGTCACCTTACCAGCTTGTAATTACTGTGTGGAAACTACGTGAATTTGTACTGCTGGAAGCTTTTGACACAAACTTCACTGTTACAATGTATTTAAACATTTTCTAAGAGAATAAGGCCCAAGTATATTTAGTTCAGTCTCAGAAGAAAGAGAGGAGAAGAAATAAAAATACGATTATGGAATTAAGGAAAACTTAGATCTGCTACTTTACCTCACAAAGTACGCTCTTGATAAATTTTCTTTGCTTCGTGGGTAATTAAAAGGCTCTATTAGTGCCGTTTATTGTTGGGATTTCTCTGTATAATAGGGCCAACGCTCAAAATCTATTTGTGCCGGTGTGCCGTACAGGTGTGGAGTGGAGCACACAGTATAGTCACGGCGTTTAATGGACCGGCGGTGAGCACGCAAGACGATTTAATTAGAGGAGCGGCGTGGGCTATCAGGGAGCGTGTATCTGCACGCGCCCACACTCCACATGGAAGTAGGAACTGCGCTTTCATCGTGCGGGGCAGGTAGCTCACCGTAATGAAGCGCTCGCTCTATATACTTCATTCACTGTTAGTGACAGTTTAAATTAAGCGTTTATTTTTTAAATTACTGTGTTATTTAAAGAATTAAATCACAATGACCAGGGATAATGGTAGGTGACTAAAGGATATCCGCACTCTACTTTTAACAGTTTTCTGGAAAAATCCGTGCCCGGATATAAGAGAACATTGCCACAAAAATCTCTATAGAACTAAAAACTGGCGTGATATCCCGTTCCCTTCGCTACTGAGGAAAAGTCTAGTGCTGTGTGCTCAGTGCAGTAATTTCTCTGTACTGTGAGTAAAGGAAGACAGTGAATTACGATGCTGGCCCAAAAGGCCTACGACATTGAGGGCCGCTAAATTTAATGTCCCCATCCGGCGGTCGATTACCTTCTTCAGTGTTGTATAGTCCCGCTACAAACTTTATGCGTAGAAGTTTGATGCACAATCCGGTGATTATGTATCGAGCGCCACCAATTTCTTTATCTTGCTAGTTATTTCTTCCATCATTGAAGCTCAAATCGTGACGAATTTGGATACCGTCACTGTCCCCCAACGACCCGACCAAACGAAATGGGCCCAATCCACTAACTCGCCGAATTCTACGTTAGTGATACAATATCGTATCTGGCAGTTTGACTGACCACGTCAATGCAACAGTATCCGGTACTTTGACTGTCCACATCAAAGCACCGCTACAGTAAACAAGCAAGATATTAAATGCGTGAATGAAAACTGGCAATGCCGTAGAACCTTACTAGTGGTTTTCCAATATCTCCTAGGTAAACGCTGCATGATCCCAATTTTTACAGTCATAAGTACATTTTAAACAAATAGAATAGCATTAAGATACAGAGGCAACACATGGCATCCCATCCTAAGTAGGTACTAATTAACAACCCCTGGCTTCTGGTAAGTCTTTAGGACTAAAATAGAGAATACTGTTCTGGCAGTATTTTTTTTTTAAATGCTCACCATCATGCAGATACATCAGAGAAGAATTAGGCGTTCTGTAAGCTGAACAACTGCAGGGTTTAAGCTAATCTGCATCACTTGAGGGATCTTTTTAATGGTCTTAGCTTCGACACGATTTTACAACGCAAAAAAACTATACTAGTCATTTAGCAGAAAGTGTGGATTACATTCAGTTTACGGAATGCTTTCGTTGATTCCCAGGCTGCAAAATGAAACCTGTAAAACCGAGGCGTTGTGGCTGTGAGAGTGGGAACCTGGAGAAGTGGAGCCCACGAGCAACTCACGAACTCGCTGCGGGCGCCGGATCACGACTTGGCTCTGCCCCGCCAACTGTTTATTAGGGAAGAGTGATGGCGGAGCGCATGTGGCATGGGCATTTCAGCGCAGTCCACACAACGGAACTAATGGCTCGTTACGGACACACTCGTAAAGCTCCTCCGCCCCGGCTACTTTGCACTCTGCCGGGGGTCCTCTGGTTCGAGCCCACCCACACAGGTTCCCTGTCGTTCTCTCTTTTTTTTTTTTTTTTTTTTGTACAGTTTAACGTCCCTTTTTAACAACGTGGTCTTTAGAGACGGGAAAGGATGGGGGCAAGGAATGGGAAGGAATTCGGCCATGGCCTTTTGAAGGAAGCATCCCGGCATTCGCCTGGAGTGATTTGGGGAAACCATGGAAAACCAAATCTGAATGCCCGAACGGGGATTCGAACTGCCGTCCTCCCGAATGCGAGGCCAGAACGCTATCCGTTACACCACCACGCTCGGTGTGTCGTTCTCATTTCGGACATCACGTATTGATGTGGCCTGATGGAACAGAGAGACCAGTATGGCCCAGCACTCTGCGAACCAGGACTATTTAAACAAACTGTTATTACTTGAACAACTACTTGCGAGCGATTTGGTGGCTCTGTGGCTAAGGCGCCTGACTGGACATCGAAAGGCTCCGGTTCGAAAACATGACTCGATGGGGATTTTCATAGCCCCTTCATGTCTAGCACAGCTTGCTGTGTAATGTGAAGTACACCAGAAAACTTCCGTGCACGTTAAACTGTAAGTGCCCTTTTCCAGGTAGAATTACCTGGTTAGGTTATGTAGGGAGGAAAGGGGACATCCATAAATTACGTGAGGTGTTTTCCAGGATTTCCGGACCCCCCCCCCTCTGGTGAGATTTCGTGAGATCTAGCCGGAGCCCCCCCCCCCCCGCTCTGGTGAGATCTGGTCCGTGAGAACCCCACCCCCTAGTAATCGCCCTCGAAACTTTTGGAGATTTTTTAAATTTTTTTTATGTCACAACCCCACTTTTATACAAAATACCCCCAAATCGACTATCGTGCAATAGCTTCAATACTACTTCATGATGTGGTATATAGAATGGTCTTATGGTGTCTCTATGATAAATTATCTGTCACTACAGTATAAATCTCACAGATCTAACATCACTTACCGTATAAAGTTAAGAATTGGTATGTTATGGAAGAATTATGTGATCTGAATGTCGCTTATACTACGTTTTACTGAAAAGATTGTGAATAAATTATTACATTTTTTGAAAATTACAACCCTGAAAACTCAACGATTTAGAAATAAATAGAATTTAACAAGTAGATATTCAGACTTGTATAGTGGAACCGGGCGGCAGATGCTTTGAAGTTGCCTTTCGAGATATGTGTCCGCAGTTGCATCACCAGCTTGACAGTCCTGAGTTCAACTTGACCATCGCAGACAAGTCGCATGGCTGTAGAAGCTACAGATCTAGTAGGAAGTGGTATGTGCTGAGCGTTGGAAATTAGTTGAGTGTTCCTGACAAGTCGACGTTAAGCAATGTCCTCCTGAAACGTACCAAGTGTTCTGAAGAAAAAGTAAATTTCAGCGGAAATATCTTTCCCGATTTGGCAGCCACTGCTGTCGTTGATCTCCATTTCCAGCAGACGAGATCGCGATTTAAGCACACCCGGGATTCCGTACGTAAAGGGCTTTATAATGCATTATGGAAGTAACAAATCCGCTCCATCTATTGTATCACACTTTAGATATTATTGCAGTTAAAGCTAAATCGTGGTTCTCACGAAACACGTTACCAATTAACACTAATCATCACAAGTCTATTGCGGCCTGATGCGATTGTGGTTCAGAAATTAAGTGTTTTCACCACAAAACGCTGCCCCATCAATCGGTGCATCGTCTGACACACATGGAGGATGCCGACAGTGTGTTATTTATTGCAGAACTCCAATGTTTCTCTATTGTTTTGATATTTTTGTCGGTTTCGCAACATATTTTTGATTTACCAGCTTCTTATCGGCATGCGATCTATCACGTACGAGCTGCAATGTCAAGGAATAAAATCTATCTTCACTCAAATCAATCAGTCATCTCTGGTTAAAATCGTTCATTAATATTTCTACTTTTATCACCAAGAACGCGTAATAAATCCTTGAAATACTTTCAATGCTCACACTACGGCACCTCTTGAGACTCATATTCAGATATGATTAAATTTAATTCCTTCTTTGCAAATGAAGATTTATTTTTGTAGGTTGGGCTATCAGCAAAAAGAATCTGAAAACTTATTTATTATCACGTGCGTAAGTGAATATAACACACATATTTTCTGACATATGTAGAGTACAGCACGCGTGGTATACATATTCAAGGATTTTAATTAATACTCTTAGAACAAAGACGGTCATTTTATTGGAAATAATCATTCTCATGTAAAAACGTATGATTGGCAATAAAACAATGTATTCTTTGACCATCTGTTAACATTTCTATTTTAGCCACAGTCTGCCGACATACTTTTACGATTTGAGCTGTTAGGTCTTTCTTGGATTCGTTTGGTATCTCTCAGAGCTAAGCATTCTTGTGATTCTAAACCTAAATGTCCACTGCTGATTAATTTTTAAGAAAAAAAAATAAAAATCTTGTGTTGTTGAATTCTGCCCACCTCTTTGGCTCAGTTAGCTGCGGCACCATGACGGTGTACAGCACTAAATATTCCTAATCGTCAGATTGTGGATCAAAGTATTGTGTTAAATCTCAAACCTCTCCGCACTGCGTATGGAAAGATGGCATACGACACTATTGATGGGGACGTTGAGCTTCGAGGACCCAGTGTATCTTTCGGAAGAGTAGGCCTCAATGGGCCGGCATCTGTTTTCACCCTCTTCTTTCTTTCGTCTTTCATTCACAACACAAAAAACACGCTACACTAAACCCACACACTCCCATGGAATTGAAGATTTGTTACGTACCTGTGTTTGGTGCGTTCAGTTGATGTTACTAAGTTCATCTACTTAACATTTAATGACGTTGTTCATAAGCGTATTTCTACAATGAGTCTTTGGTTAATTATAATTTGTTTCGCTTTTCATTGCATTAGACGACAGCTTCTTTTATCCACATCAGATAACATTTTTGAACTTTGTGCTGGGACTTGGGAATTCAATTTGGTTATATGTAAAATAGTGTTTCTTTTAAAATTTTGTTACTATTTACATTGAAACGAAATTAACCTGGGAAAGCGACGTTGCTGTTTATGTGCACATAATTCGTAGTTTGCTACAGTGCAAGGATGGTTTCTCTGTTATGCAGCCAGATTTTGCTAGAGAGTTCTCTACAACTCTTTGAAATTATTTCTGCCACTCCACATGATTGTGTCATTTCAGAATGGCATTTTGCAGTCGCTTCCAGTTAATGGTAACAGACACTGAACGGAATATGAAACTCAATGCCTCGTTCACACAAAACGAACTTCCGTTCCGAGATAATGTAATAAACATAAATATTACATTGCATTATACAAATATCCAACATTTATATGGTGATAATTTAACTGGAAACAAATTTTATAAAATGAGTCAGACCCTGTATCATCTCCAAACAGCTAACTCGCAAACATAACTATGTCGATATCACTGCTTGTTACTAATTCTCACGTTACACTTTCTCACTGCGAGAGGAGAAGAAATTTTTGTTAGATATATGAACTCACAAAAATTATTAATTTTTTTCATTCTTTGTCTGAAAACAGCTTCCCTCGGCTTTTATCAATTACATAGCTTATTAACATTTTACCAACAAATTGTCACTCAGGTATAATGATTTCTGACTACATAAATAAAACAATGTTTACAAATTTGTAAACATTGCTATAGTAAACATTGTTATAGTAAACATTGTTATATTAAGCACAATTTAAAAAAAAAAGTAGGAAACTACTCATGGGGATTTAAAGTTTAATATAATTAACCATGTGCTATTTAAGATACACCGTGGATCGACTGAACTCGTGCCGTTTGGTTTACTTACATCTCAGTTTACTGCCAAACTTGCAATGTAACCGAAAGCTGTGCAACTTCTTCACGTTTTCCCAGTATATTGGGGTCGGCTGCCTCCGATGAGTTTTAGCGCATACTCTTGCTGACGCCAAGCATTTTATACCTACAGCCAGGTCGTTCTAATTACTAATGGGGGAAGTGTTGCCATCTGTGTGTGAATCGTGTCACTACATTCTGTGTGTAATAAGTGTACTTTTCTAAAAAAAAAAAAAAAAAAAAAAAAAAAAAAAAAAAAAAAAAAAATTGCTGTTTAGACAGTATTTTTTCAAATACTCACTACGTTACAGATATAGCAGGAAGTCCTGTCCATTCTAGTGTACGGCACCTCAGCGCACTGAACGGTCTGCAGCATTCAGTAAAAAATTAAAAATTATAGTTTCCAGCTTTGGAATTGATTTTATTAACATTTTTATGAGAGGGTCTTAGATTCTTGAAATATACTCACACAATACTCGCAAACATTCATCGTGCTTTAGTCTCAACATGGACCATAGTACAAAAGTGAAAAAATTCATTCAGTGGCGAAGATTCGCCTGTCCCATACAAATTGAATTATTTTGCAAGCTTTCTATGTATGCGTAAATAATGATTATTAAGTATGCAAGCACAGCAATGAAGCCCGTAACATACGGGCAGTTTATATATTACTGTATGGAGAAACGATAACCTAAAGTAACACAATGAATGGGGCCTAAACAATATAACTCTAATCGTTCAACTGCAAACAAAGATGAAATATTTTAATTGTATCCACGATAGCTGAAATGACTTACAAATATGAAATGAAATACTATGTAACGCATTATTCGTCAAGTTAACCATTCGATACAGTCAGAAAGTGTGTGGATTGTATTCTGATACAATCATATCAATAGTTCTGTTGCAAACAATTTCAACTTGTCTGCCGTTGTTATAGTTGCCTACTTATTATTATTTTCGTTTTGACTGTAAGAACTGACAGAGTGACGTTGAGAAAATGCAGTTTTCAGTCACAGCGGAGAGACGCATGTTTGACGTGGTTTCTGTACCAGCATGGTTCTGTTAGTTCACAGTTACTCAGTAATCTGAATCTGCAATAACCTCACTGTCGACTAGAGGTAAAACCTAAAATCAGCAAGTTAATCTTGCGAAGAGCTTTAGCGTACAAGAACGATGTGTCGATTTCACAGCAGAACTGGAGAAAGGAACTTGCCCTTTGCTTATAAGTCTGCGGTGAAAGGGACGGATTTACATAAAAGTGGCATTTGTTCTAAGGTATGCGGGCAATGACATATAAGATTCAGTAGGCAGCAATCGATGAAGGCGGTATTCGTGCCAAGCAGTCGTTAACTGCTTTAGTTACGGCGTCCAGCAGACCTGCTGAGTGGTGTCGCACCTCAGTCGGAAAGATGGCCGCCGCCCAATGACCCAGCTCGTTGCACCTGCGACCGACATTTGAAAGTCTAATTCCATAGAGGCCGGCAAACAGAGCCCACGGCAAATAAAGGCCCGCCCGCCCGCCCGCCTCTCTGTTTGTGGGGTCAGCCTTCCTTTTACTCGCTTTACTTTACCGTCCTGTCGCCCCTGGTAGTGCTCACCAGGGGGCTCAGCCAACTCTTCCCTTACACTGCACAACACCGGGCTTATAGCACAAGCTTTCAAGCACTACTTTCCACAAGCACATCTTATTGTTTCGGCGCGTTGTGTTAGTGACGTTTCTGTGCATTAATACGTTTCCACTTTCAAATAAATTTCACGTTCTGGTAGTGACTCAGATATTATTCTGATAAAACTTTAGTAATTTATGTGAGTGGAGATGATGAAATGTAAATCTCTCGGTGTCCATTCAGATGGTGTTGTAGAAACATTATTCTAGCTTGTAACATCTGGAAGCTATTAGACTCTAGATCAGTGTTTCCCAACCTTTTTTGGGTCATGTCCCACTTAATATTTTTTTTTTTGCCCCCCATGCCTAATTTTTAATTAAAAAATATTTTACTAACATCAAACGAAACTATACCTAATAATTATTTAGAGCACTGTTTTAAGAATTTGCTTTTTTGCTATATTTCGTATCTATCTCTAGGATTGCATTTAAATAAACCCAAGAGAAAGCGGTAAAGTCGTATCAAGTCAATTTCTAAATTGCCCCCCTAAAAAAACCAAATTGCCCCCCTGTGGGGCGTGGTCCCCACGTTGGGAAACACTGCTCTAGATGAAGACAGTGGAACCAGCTATCGAAACGTTGTGTGTCTGTGACATTATCCTGCTGGAAATAAGAGAAGATTGAATTTTTGTAAGTTGGTTTTTCATTTAGACTTTACGGCTCTTCGACTACGAGGTTGTGAGACCAAAGAAATGTAGTGGAGTAACAACAGGGAGAAAATCCTCCATGACCTTAATAAAGAAACAGCCTGGAATCCGCTTGGAATGAAAAAATTAAGACTTTATATTCACACAGACGGTAAGAAAATTTCTTGGTCTTGACAAAATGCGGTGATCCAGATTAAAATATGTAGTAATGAACAATATTTTACAGAATGTTGCCGGAAATTTATATTTTATTTTGTAGTGATGAGTATCAAATATTCTTGAAATTACGTGCTTCGTACCTAGCGGATAACGATTGCCATCAGACTGAGATGATTTCAGAACAACCTCGCTTGAGCTTTTGAAACAGGTCTGTTTGTTTGATACCGTAATTTTTGTTCAGCAAGGAAGCTTGAGGGTAATATAAAGGAGTCTCTGTTAATTTTAATTTACCTAGAAGCATGTTCGAGTTTCTGTTGTTGCTTATAGTCTCTTCTGTTTTTTTTTTTTTTTTTTTTTTTTTTTTTTTTTTTTTTTTTTTTTTTAAATGGTGATTGACAATTTACATCGGGGAGGTACAACGGTACCAAGTTCGAGTCCAGACGCTCTCTACAGCCGTCCTAAATGCAATTTTTAGCCTTTTTTTCGTAATCACTTAAGAGAATGCTGGATTGGTCCCCAATATCCACCTTATAAGCTTTACACTTCACAAACCAAAAATACACTAGTCTCACGAATTCATTAGTCGCTCGAATCGCAGACATGTAGCAACATGTGAGCTCCCCCCATTGCTCCAGGAACTGACAACACCTGGTTGTGTATATTTTTGTTAACTGCTTAACGTCTCTTAACAGCGAGGTCTTTAGAGACGGGAAAGGATGGTAGGCAAGGAATAGGAAGGAATTAGGCCATGGCCTTTTGAAGGAAGAATCCCGGAATTTACCTGGAGTGATTTGGGAAAACATGGAAAACCCAAATCTGGATGCCCGGACGCGGATTCGAACCAACGTCCTCCCGAATGCGAGGCCAGAACGCTAACCGTTACACCACCACACTCGGTACCTGATTCTTATTACCCAGTGGAAACATTGGACATATTCTTAATTGCAAGCCATGACGAAAAACGAAGCTTTACGTGATACAGTAGTGACCATTCACACGTAATATGAATATCTTGTACGCATGACTGTTGTGTGAAAGCGTTGTAATTGGAGTATTGAAGTTAAACACTTACTGTGAAAACGTATTAACAGAAATTTTTACCTCTAGTGGTCTGCACACAGAATCTCTGCTTCAAACTTTTACTGTGCATACCAGTCATTAACAAGTGATGAGGCTAGAGCTTTTAGTTGTAATGGAAATCGATCTACTATTATCAAAAATTTTTGTAGTAACTCACTTTGAGAAAATTGTGAATGATTGAGGAATTAGTTACATCATTTCTGCCATGTTGTTTTATCTCTCTATTGAGGAAACAGATACTACTCATATGTCACTGGAAAATATCTGCCATTTTTTTTCTTTTCCTTGCGTTTGGCTACTGGACCATACTTTAGTACTGTGAACTCCGTATGTATAATTCACTTTCCGTAGTATATGCTTACAAGGAACGATCACAATACATAACCAAGCCTGAGGTCGGTGACCCTTCAACGCGACACCAGCTCGCTAGCCTATACGCTGGCGGGGGCGGCAGCGTGTCTGGTGGTGTATTACGATGACGGAGTGTATTAAGCTAAGTTTGGTCAAGTATTATGGCAGCTTGTGTTCATAGTTCTCCTAAAATTGACAAAAAGTCTATAGATCTGAGTGTGTTTACTGTTCGCCAATCGTAGCCATTGTATTAAATTTATATTATTTGGGATTGTTTTTAGTACATTCTCCCCTTCCATTAATAAACTACTGGCAGACATTAAAGACAGTCACTACATTTGGTTAATAACTGAACTACTTTCTCAGATGCGAAACAGGGCCTCATCTTTCAAATCTTCGTCGAGAGTCCAAAACGTTACACAACGCTTAACAGTACTGCGAGTAGGATTGGTGCCTAGATGGGAAAGGTAAAATGATCGTCTTAGTTGGGATACTTAAATTGTCTGAATTATATTTACTTTGCTCATGAAGCGATATATATTACGACATGACAAAACTGATGGCTGCAAGTAGTAAATGTACAGGAAGCATGTCAAAAATGTAAATATGGCCAAATGGTTGTCAGTGTCGGGTGAATATCCTATTTTTTAACGCGGTAAAAGCTAACCGACGAGAATTAATAGAGACTGAACGCGGAATGGCGGTTGGATTTCAATATCTTGCGCACAACATTTCGAAACTGGTCGCAAAGCTTAGGATTTCACGAGTGTACGAATGTCCGTAATGTGCAATATCGCGTCCACTCACAGTGCAGCATCGGCGTTAGCGGCTGTCTCCAGATGACTGGAAGAAGATCCGATGGCCCACGTTTCCAGCTGGTACGCGCCGGTAGTCGGTTTAGAGTGTGGCGGCAACTGCATAAATTTATCAATCAAACTATATGGTATAAATTGGAGAAGTTGGTGGTGCTTCAATTACAGTATAGTGTATCAGCCCTCAAACATAAACTTAAATGGAATTGTATTTTATCAAGCAATTGTAGTAAGCTAGAGTTTGGTTGAATATGAACTGGTATGTTTGTTTTGCAATTTACTGTAAATCAATGTATATAGACTTTATTTTATGAAAAGAAATTATTTAGAGGGCCATTTAATATGTTTAAGAACAGAATTGTGCAAGAGAATTGCTTAAATGTTTGTAATTCCCTGTATTAAGGCAAGTTACAATGTCTAAAGGACAATTTGATACAATGTAAATTGATTTCTGTGAATAATTTTGTCTTTAAGTATCTTTAATTTCCATTTCTGACCATTTTGTAAATGATTATGTATTAATTCTGATTGTTTTTAATACGTTTCAATTGTTTAAGTATTGTTAATCTTCGAGAAATGTCTGTCGGTATCCTTTGAAGTGTTCTAGAAATTTCGATGAAGCTTATATAAAGCAAACATCCGAGACAGAGAAACAGTTTATACAGACGCAATATACGACGGCAATGGACTGTATTGTCTGTGGAAGGAGTATTGCATGCAATCTCTGGATTGTATGCATGCATGTAACCTGTATCTTTGACGTCGTGCTTATGAAAATATAAGCAAGTTTAAAGTGAACTGTATGGTGGACTGGTTATTTATCATGTTAATTAAACCACGAAATGGATCCTCTTATCAGTAAACAGACCATAACAGGAAATCACTACGCTTAGCTGTCTAATGATCTTTGAGGATTTCATGCACCCAGATAACAACAACAGAATGATAATGTGCCACGTCACCGGGTTCAGAATAACCGCAATGCGTTGAGTGCGCTTCCAGCAAGTGATTTAGCCACCTCGATCAACACGAATGAACCTCGTGGAATATCTTTGGGATACGATCGACAAAGCCGTTCGTGCAATAGGTCCAGTAGCAGCAGAGCCTAACTTTCTTCTCCAGCCCGTGAGCTGGAGAATTCTTAGGTGAAGTGTTTGCCTAGTTGGCATTGCCTTCATTTTTACTGGTTGTATTTTTTTTTACATTTTTTTTTATTTTCTCACTAGGCTTTATTTGGTGTAACCTTTTTATTGTTGTTGTTATTTTTTTTCATCATTTTTTGTTATTATTTTTATTTTTTTTTTTGGTATTTGCATGTATATTTGTCCATTGTATACTTATCTTAGTAAGTGGAGCGGTCTTCGGTGCGGTCCCTGATTCACTTCATATTGCGCGAGCGAATTTATGGTGGGATTAGTGCTCTCTTGCGCCTTATTGTAGAAGGTGGTTGCCAATTTTACGTATCGATCCCTGAGCATTGGCACTTCTGCTACCTGATGTAGATCAATTGTTGGGAACTGCAATGGTAAATGGAGTGCCCTTTTTAGGGCTCGGTTCTGGAGTCTTTGGAGGGTATTGATGTGCGTCGTGGCGGCGTATGCCCAGACTGGAGAGGCGTACTCCATCAGTGGCCGCACCAACGCCTTGTAGATGTGTACTCCTGTCCTGGGGTTGAGGGTGCTGTTGTAGTTTAGGACAGGGTATAGTTCCCCCAGCCGGCGCTGCACTCTTTGTCGTACGTCGTCGACGTGGACCTTCCAGGTCAGCTTCGCGTCTAGGATGACGCCCAGGTTTCTTGCCGTTGTCACCCAGGGGATTCTCTCACCGAAGAGCTCGAGTGTTGGGCACGGCGGCGTTCTTCTTCTCGTCAGCATGATGGCCTGGCTTTTCGACGCATTTATACGAATTCTCCATTTAGTAGCCCACTCTTCTATGTCATTCAGCGATGCCTGTAGCCGTCGTCCAATTATCCCGGGGCAGCGTGAAGCTGTGAAGACTGTGGTGTCGTCCGCGTATAGAGCTGTTTCAGCTTGCTGTCGCATGGGCAGATCGGCTGTGTATAAGCTGTATAGAACTGGAGCGAGTACACTGCCCTGCGGGACGCCAGCACGGATGTATCTTCGTGAGGATGTCGCGTTGTCCACTTTTACGACGAATGTCCGTTTCTGTAAGTAGCTGCGGATTATCTTTAGGAATCGGCCTGGCACACCAAGTGTCGCAAGCTTGTATAATAAGCCTTCGTGCCAGACCGAGTCGAAGGCTTTGGCCACGTCAAGAAGGACCACTCCGCAGTGATCCCTGTAGTTGAATGCGTCTGTTGCCGTTTCCACTACTCTCATTAGCTGGTGCACCGTGGAGTGGCCGGTCCTAAAGCCATGTTGTTCTGCAGGCACCATGTTGCCCTTTGGGATATGAGTCTGGAGGCGTTTTAGTAGGAGGCGTTCGAACACTTTGCTTATTGCTGGCAGAAGAATGTTCGGCCTGTAGTTTTGGGGAATCTTCGGGTCCTTCCCCGGCTTGGAAACTGCAATGAATTCCGCATGTTTCCAAGCCGAGGGAAAAGTGCCGCTTTCAATGATGTGGTTGAAGTATCGAACCAGTCTATCGATGGCCTCGGGTGGTAGGTTTTTGAGGATTCTGTTCGTGATACCATCGTCCCCCGGTGCTTTGTCAGGTGGCAGACGTGACACTACTTCCAGAAATTCTCTCCTGGTAATGCGCTCGATTTCGTCGTCACCTCCATCATCCCTCATAATAATGACGTAGGTGGTGCCGGACGTGCCGGATGTGATCTTCGTCTAGCGGTTGTGTGACAGGTTGGAAGTTCTGCTCAAAGGCGTTGGCAAGAGCTTCAGCTTTTTCTGTGGCTTGCAGCATATGCCAGCCTCGGTGTGTAGTGGAGGTATTTGTGGTTTTCTTCTCATTAGCCTTCGAGTTTCCTTCCAAGTCGTTCCGTCCTCCACCTGGAGTGTCGCTACTCGTGCGTCCCATTCACTGTTTCGGTGGGCGATGACACGGGCTTTAACTTCTCTGATCAAGCGGTTCAGCTGACGTTTGTCTTCAGGCCTTCTAGTCTCCTGCCATGTGCGTGCGGCTCTGTTTTTCTCGGTGATGATAGCAAGAATGTCTGCCGGGAGTCCTTTCTGCCGCTTTCTGCCCTGGCGGATGGGTGCGGATTCGTCCGCCGCATGTTTGATGCGTTGCGTTAGCTGTTGGAGTCCAGTTTCAGCATTCTCGTCTTCTACCAGTTGGGCTAATTCTGCTGTGAGGCGTTCTCTGAAGATTGGCCAGTTTGCTTTGCGATAGTCTCTTCTTTTCTCTTCATGCCATGTAGGCTCTAAATTGGGCACGTCGAGTAGTACCGGCTTGTGGTCAGAGGAAAGGCGGTTAACTACTCTGGCCGTGAGAGGACCCGGCATTCCCCTCGTGATGGCTATGTCCAGGATGTCACACGATGACGATGATTCCATGGGGTGTGTGTAGGGACATTAGGTGCTACAATAACACAGCCATGGATATTGCAAGCCTGCAGGAGTTTTCTGCCACTGATGTTGGTGGATCTGCAGTTCCAGGTTTGATGTTTGGCGTTGAGGTCGCCAGCTACAAGTAGCTTCCCGCGAACAGATAGTAGGGTATCCAGGTCACCTTCGTCGATTTGATGACGTGGTGGGCGGTAGACTGCTATGATATTGATGGGGCCATCGCTTGTCTCCACAACTATGCCCGTGGCTTCAATAGAATTCATCGGTGGCAGAAGGATCCGGTGATGTGCCAGTGATGACCGTACTAGTATGGCTGTGCCGCCTCCTGCTGTTGGCCGATTCACCCTATATGTGCGGTAGTTTCGTGCAGTGAACTTGAGACCAGGCTTAAGGTGGGTCTCGCACATTAAACATACATCTATTCCCTCTTGTTGTAAGAATTCGACGAGTTCTCCTTTTGTTGGAATACACCATTAGCATTCCATGTACAGAATGATAGGCTACTTAGCTGTCTACGTCTATTCATGCTGGGAGGTGTTTGCTGCTGGGTTTGTTGGAACTGATGTGCGCTCCAACAGCTGCTGTGTCAACTGATCTAATTTCGTTGTTATGCTGAGCATAATCGTCATCGTCGATTCCATCATTTTTACCATGTTGCAGAACTCTGGTGAGGATAGGCTGTTGGTGGCGTGGTGATTCAGTAATACTGACGTAGAGTTTGTTAACGTCGCTTCATCCGAGGTGGGCAGAGGTGGCCAGTTCCCCATATTGGTTAATGGAGGGGGTGGCATCCTTGGTTGTACATTTTCAGGTAGGATGTGTTGCCTTTTGTTGCTTGGAGGTGATGGGACTTTGTTTCTCAGCCATTGTCGAACTTCTTTAGCCACTGGACAACCTCTGTAAGATGCGACATGGCCTCCACCGCAGTTAGCACATTTTACACTGTCACTTCCTTTCCTTAGTTCACAATTTGTTGTTGGGTGCTGTTCGCCGCATTTGACGCATCTGGCAGGCATGTTGCAGTGTCTTTGTACATGGCCAAAACGCCTGGCAACGATGACATTGCGGTGGTCCTTGGTTGGCCCTCATCTTCTCCACGCTGATCGTGAGGCCAAGCATAGTTCTTATTTGGTATATTTTTCTGTTCTCTGGAGAGTCGGGTAAAATTGTTAGAAACAGTGGCATCACGTTACCTGTTCCAGGCTTTCTCATCTGTGATATTGTTGTTATATCGAATCCAGATAGAGCTAATTCGGCCTTTATTTCTTCCACTGGCATTGTTGCTGGGATACCACGTAACATTACCGAGCTGAAAGTGTAGTATGGCACCTCAGCTTTGGAAAGTTTTCCGCTATTTTTTGTAATCCTCTAGGCAGTATGTGTTAATTTTGTATTTTTCAATCCCCTGAGGCTTAACACTGATGTTTTTGGAGCATTTGCTTTGTAGTCTTTTGTATAGTTCTGGGTAGGATCCCGCGTAGGTTATCATTAGTGGTGGTAATACCCTATTGCAGGGTGGTGGGCGAGGACCCTCATCTTCTGGTGCTTTGTCCTCACTATGTAGGTTTTCGTCTCTGTTGAAGACATCCATGGGTTCGACTGTTTGCATCTGTCTTACTTTGGCTGTCTTCTTGGGCCGACGGAACTGCTGTTCATCGACGTTGGGTGCATTGTTTTGGTGACTATGGCTGGTGTCAGCTTGTTGTTCAGCCTCTTAGTGAGGGCTGGTGTTGAAGTGTCTGTTGAATCATTCTTCCTCTTGCTTCTATTGTTGTGTTGGGTCTGATCTGGTGCTGCTTTTGAGTCTGTTACGTTGTTGGCAGGTGACTGGCGGCCGGAACGGGAAGACTAGCACTGTCGATGGTTTTGTTTAGGATATCTTGCCTCTTCCTTTTCGGTAGGTAAGCCAACAGCATGTCCAGTTCGTGTCTGTACAGTGGAAGGTACTGGAGTTCACTGGAGTTATGGTGAGCTGTTGAGCTTGCTAACGGGCTGGATACCTGCTGTTGAGCCCCTTTCTGGGTGTCTTGGTCAGTTTGTTTGTGGTTTAGCCGCGGATCGCGACTTATTTCCGAGGAGCCGCACGTTAGTCCGCGCCGCTCTTTCTGCATATCCAACTACAATGCAGGGAGTGCTTGACCCGATACCTTTGTCGGCCGGTTCTGGACTCTCCGGAGTTTCTGGTGCTTGCGAGCCTCCAGTTCCGCGCGGGGGGGAGGTGTCTGAAGGTCGGAAGATGAAGTCGTTTTGTAACCGGAGCCTCCCGACGATTGAGGCAGCATGTCGAACGCGGAATAGTCGACCGTGCCAGAGCAGCTTAGTGTGGTTCAGCCCGCGCTGGTGCCAAACGCGGAGTGTGCAGTATCGCTGCCGGTAGGCTGGAGACACAGTGGTGCGCCCAGCACTTCGTACTGGTTGCTTAATTCGAATCTAACTGGGTCTAGTGACGGCGGGGGCTTGCTGGTGCGATGTGCCAGCATATACCCCTCCCTGTCGAGCTGAGTGCCGGCTGTTCTTGTTTTGTGGCTGCCTGATGCTTTCTTCGCTGATGTGCCGCTGTGCTGCTTCCGTAGAAGTCGGTGCGGGGACGCTGAAAGCTCCCTTGATTGTCTTCTTCCCTGCCTTCTTGTCCTTACTGGCCGAGGTGAGCTGTGAGACAGGCACGCTGATTTTTGCATTTCTTCCCCTCTGTTCGCTCCTTGGCAGCTTAACTTTATCGCCGAGGAGTGGTGAGGTGCCTCGCTTGGATGCACGAGGATCTTCACTTGGGGCAGGCCCGGTCGTCATCTGCGAGGTGTGTTCCGCCGGAGTTGTGTCCATAATCGAGTCCGAGTTCGGTTGCAGGGTCGTCATACTAATGTGCAAAGCCGTCCTATTCAAGTCCGTTGCCAATTCCGTGTCCGTCAGCCGGGTCGTCAACACAGCCGCAGCTGTCGCCGGCAAAGCCGAGTGCGCTGGGGTACTCGGCCCGCCTGGCGCGACAGTGCGGCGAGCACTTTCCTCGTCACACATCTTGACTCAGCGGATGCCAACTCGGAACTCCACTCAGGTCCAGTAGCGACCACAACAAAGCAATTAAAGGGGACTATCGATACACCATGACTGAGATCCCTCGACGGGTCTTCCACCAGTTAATTGAGTCCGTTTCACATTGAGTAGCGTTATTAGAGAGGTATCCTATGACTTCTTACCTCTCCTGCGCTTATAATCGATGCACTGTTGGTACTACCCGCCTCAGTAATTGCCTGTATTGCTGTCTGGTAAATGGTCCCGGTACAGCCTGGAAAAGATAACAATCTAGCTTAGAATTCACGTCATCTCAGCGCCCTTGCACGTGTCCGTAAGAATGTATAACTGCTCAAAATGTTCTGCAACTTGTAACTTCTTGAAATTTTATTTTAAGAATTATGTATAGCAAGACGGGAGTTGATTAATTGTAGATTTGTATATTTTTCGGGTGATAACGTATATCCGTCATGTAAATTAACATTGTTTTATGAAGAGAAGCTGTGTCAATGATATGTAATACGATACAGGACAACATTATGTATGCAACATTAATTAAATGTTTGTAATTGTAAGTGTTGATGCGAGCCACGATGTTTGGAGAACAATTCTCAATTGTATGGACTGGTTTATGTTGATAATTTTGTGTGTAAATGCATGTAAACAGCATTTAAGGTGTTTTATAACGATTGTGAATGATTTTGTACAATTTGTTATTTTTTTTGTATGTATTTGATTTTTATATTGTTAGCGCTCGAGAAACGTCTATCGGCACTCTTTGTGGTCTTCTGGCGCCAGTTTAAACGCTTGCAGATAGCGAGCAGGGTCAGTTGTTTTCGGAAGTTTTGGTATTTGTTTTTGAGTCCCCAAACAATTTTAAAGTCTCTTGTGAGTTTAGAATATTTGTGTATTTGTGGGTTACTATCTTTGGACGATTCTTGAGCCATATCCGTATGTAATGTTACTACAGAGCTCACATAGAAATAAATACGAAGTAAAAAGTAATTCGTTGATGTCATTTCTTGAAACTATTTAATTCATTTAAAGCAGTAGTTATTAACCTTTGGGGGAAGGTAAAACCACCTGACAACCTACGACAGTAACCCGTGAATTTGAGGACGAAACAATTGAAGGCAATCATTGTTAATTAGTGACAGTGCGAATTAGTTAATTACCGGGTAGCTTATCAAACTGATTGTGTTGAAGCTATGGATTATATTTACGCTTTATAGAACATGACGGCCATAAAAATCTCATATGTTAGGAAATGTATGTTACACTGTTGATTTTTGTGCGAGTGAACTGAAGCTAGTTAAGTGGGTGCTGACTAATTGCGGACGCGCAGATGGTCCTTTAGAGAGTGACAAGCAGTGGGCTGACGGGCAGCCAGCTGAGATGGCTCGCGTGATTAATCTGCCGCGCGCGGGCTGCGGTTAGTGAAGTACAGTAGCAAGGGCGCGTGTCTTCAGACCTGCTTCCGTACACCTGCGAAGCCGCTCCCTAGTTGTCAGGTAGGGTGTCCAGTAGCTGTCGAATCTCACATCGTATCCTAAAACACTCAACACAAATGTCTAAATGGAATTATCAAAATCATACAGTCGGCTGGACGAGTGTTCCTCATTCGCTGGTTGTGAAATTAAACAATATAGTACAGGAACCAAGAACCCGGATTCAGTATACCCGCCACTGCTCTTCATTGAAATTAATGGATGCTAAAATCTATTAGCATCTTGTCCTAGCGCTAAACGTATATATGAAAGGTTTCAGTGTCCTCGAAGACGCCGTTTGACTGCAAATTACGACAGACGCGGGCTGAAGTGATGCTGCACATATCATATCAAAAACTGGTGATTCGTAAGAAAAACGACAGAATGTTAGCACAACGTGATACTAGTCGATGATAAACCTTGATGGCCTTGTAACAGGCGGAAGCTGCGCTACACACGAAGATAGGAGAGCCAACAGTGGACACGTTGTGTTTTCACGTCTCCATCCGACTGCAAACCCGCTAAGATTAAGTCACATTACTACGCTGGTAAAGTCACCATTCAAACATCATATAACTGCAATGTAGTCTTCACGGGTGTGCAGCCGGATGGTGTTTTGAAAACACGACGTTTCGACAACCAGCTCGGTTGTCGAAACGTCGTGTTTTCAAAACACCATCCGGCTGCACACCCGTGAAGACTACATTGCTTCAGTACGCCGGGAAAGTCTCCACGCACACATCATATAACTGTTTTTTACTTTTTTTCTTTTCTTGTATATCATTTACGAGGTAATTTACAGTGGATGATTAAGCTGAGTTGCAATAGAACTGCGTCTGAGTGGATGCCAGCCACTTGGTCTGAGATTTAGTAACAATTATTACAAGTAAATAATCTCCAAAAACTATTATATTACTAGCTTCTTCTTTCTCAGCAGCTATATGGTTTTTCAGTGACCCACTGGAGCTACATAGACAGATCCTCCATATTGTTAAGCCGTAGTCAGACTGCATTTCTTGCACTTGTAATTCGTAACTTGAGTGTTTACATATAAATTCAGCAATTTCGCGACAAATTTATATGCAGTAGATTCACAACAGAGATTATTAATTTATTTTTCGCACCAAAGAAGTTTTTTGGCAGATAATACTAATTGTGGGTTAGAAGGATGGCATACGATGTTAATTAAATACGACGACGGAGATGGAATATGTCTTTGATAAGTTCTATAATAATTCTTTGACGCGTTTTGCTGAGCGAGAATTTACGAATTTGATATCTAGTTGTAAATTAATCATAGCGTGATAAGAGAGTTTCTTTCTTTTTCTTGCATTCTGGAGGACGCCGGTTCGAATCCCCATCCTTGCATCCAGATTTCTGTTTTCCATTGTTTCCTCAAATCACTCCAGGCGAGTGCCAGGATGCTTCCTTCAAAAGGCCATGGCCTAAATCCTTCCCGTTCCTTTTCTCTAGTCCCATCTCGCCTCTAATGAACTCGACGTCGACAAGGCGTTAAACCATAAGCAAAAAAAGTTTCTTTTCTGATATTCAGAACTTTGTATTTCCTTGTACCTATTGAACATTAATTCCATAACAATAATTTTTAGAATATATTTCACCTTCAAGGGAAGCTGTGGCCATTTCGTTCTTAGGTGTTGTCCTCCTCAAACAATTAAGTTTGCTGAAAATAATTAACTTTAGCTTCTGCTCTCTATACGTACACAACTTTTCTTTTCCTGAGAGCATGAAGACTATTACAGAAATATTATAGGGCAAACAAATGTGACATTGGTGCGAGTAATATTTGGAAGGAAGTTTTAGGTCTTTAGTGACAACTATTGATTAACTTTGAAACTGGATTGCAAATTATTTATCAAACTGTGGTGGGAATAGTTTGCCACATTACGAATGGAGCTTATAGTAACATCGGATTATTTCATCCACTTATCTCTCCTCTAGTAGTGCCGAGTTATTGTTTTTGGCGATATTTAGTGCCATTATTGATTTTTTTTGTTTTTTTTTTAACGTAGAACAGCTGCTAATTGTTTGATAAGTTTTGTGTCCAACTTACAGTAATATTTAAATGTAAAGAAACTATGTAGATACTAACTGTTACCCGTTAAATCGTACGCGTGAACTTAGAATTTTATTGCTAGAATTGGATCGGGATAATACAGGGCGTTCGCCGGGAAACGTAACCCACTGTTAGCGCTACAAGGAAGAAACTGCTCCCGGCGAGCGAGCGCTCAGTTTCCGGCATTGTTCGACCGTCGGCCGCGGACTATTTCATAATAATTACGCTTCATAAACTTCATAAACTTGTGTGCTAAGCATTTAAATGTGACGTAATTCATTAGCTTACCTTATAAAAGATGCTGGAAGTGTTGACCCTCTTGTGTAATGCACATTTCACATCTTCTGAACATATTTCGAGACACACGCTGCCCTAACTGACTTAATGATTTTTTGGGTGACTGTTCTAGTCGAAAAGCGATATCGTCAATTTTCTCCTCTGTGAGAATACGGTTGACCGACAGTCTCTTTTTGTTAAAAAATGAACCCGTTTCTCTTACTTTTTTAACCAGACGCAGAATTGTTGATTTAGCTGGCAGTAAAGCGCCAGGAAATTCGCGACGAAATTTACTGCGACACTTTTTAAACGACTTCTTCTTCACATATGTATCGTAGAGAAATATTCTTTGTTGCAAACTGTAACGTACCATAATTTTACTCACACTCAAACACGGTACAGATTAATAAGAGTATGAAGCCCCAAACCAGCCAAACCGCAAAGAAACGTTTATTCACAGCACTGATTAATAAGAGACTGAAGTCACAAACTATCTACAATGCAAAGAAACCGTTCTTAACAATGTAAGGGTCACTGCACTGCACTGTTGGGGCAGCGGAGGTGTTAAACAGTGCTGTGATTCACGGTGCCGTGTGGCGGAAACTGCTGGCTCCACTGACCGAGCAAGTTGCCGACGGCAACAGACTGGGAGGGTAGCGTTTTCCGGCGAACGCCCTGTATTACAGGGAAGCCATGGCCTTAACATTCTACCAATGAACCGTCTCCTGAAGAGCATCAATTTGCAACATGTTTAAAAATAGAAACAAACTAGGGCGTTGATGTAGGGGGTAACTGAGGGGGACACGAGGAACATGATACTCAGCAATGAATAGGTAAGAAATATGATGATTCAGTACAAAAGGATCGACACACACAAAATAGGATTCCTTTCAGCCCATTTACGTAACGTTAGATTAAATGACAACCTACCCTCAGGAACGTTAAAATGCAATCTTCATTCTTCTTGAGTACAATATTTTAATATGATTTTACAGATCTACATGGTTGTAAATCAAATACGTGAAAAATTGTTCGTAAATAGGCATTCAGGTTCGCAAACAAAACATTAATTCCAAACTTAATTTTTTATTGTGGTTTAAAATTATGTCACTTGATGGGGACACATTATATCAATACCGTTTTGTACACAACTTATTACTTTAATTTTCTAGGGTATATAGCTTTTTTGGGGTATATATAAACAGAAGATAATAGTCTGGTGCCACGCGAATCTACATCAGCACCATTCAATAAGTTGTGTCTGTACATTAACAGATCATACTCAAACTGACTGCGAGAAAAACAAAACCTGAATGACCCATATAACATTACAGAGGCTTACTCACGCTTTCCGTCTATCTGTCAGCTTTCGGTGATTTTTTAAATTTCATGACAAAATATGTTATTTATCCAGAAAAAAGTTATCCTATGTCCTTTCGAATAAAACATAGTTTTACTTGTCAAATTTAATCAAAATTAGTTTAAGTGTTTAGTCGTGAAATCGTAACAAACAGACAGAGAGACACAGCTACTTTCGCATTTACTTGTATAATATTAGTGTAGATATAATATTGATGAAATAAAGCAGTATTTAAGAACTAAGTTTTTCTCGGCGTTGAGTATATATGAAATGTTATTGGGTAACTAGCCGAGTTAAGGAAGTGTTATTACCACACGATATTTAGGAAATCACATTCACATCACCAGAAGATGGCGACAGCGGTTGTGATCGCGGAAATATCGTATGGTAATAAAACTTCCTTAACTCGGCTAGTTACCCGATAATATTTCATCTATTAAGCAGTATTTGTTTGAATGCATTTGAAGTATAATATTCTTCCATCAAGTCTCAGTACTATAATGATAACTAAATAAATTGTAAATTCATATAGTCTTATGACCTGATCGAGTTTCGATTTGACACTCGTTCCATCCCTGTCGTTGATGCATCTAAAGTTTTAAGTGTAATCAGAAACATCCTAGTGTAATTAGATGAACAAAGCAAAGCCTGTAAAAATTACTGGCCGCACCGAGAGTTACCTTATCTACATATTTTTTAATAGAACGATTTATTTGCTTGTGCTTACATGAGGTACCAATATTCTCTACGGAGTGACTAAGAAGGGCATTCACTTCGATCGAGGTCAACAAAAAAATCCAATAGATCTGGAAGAAACTTTGAAACTGAGTGATGACGTTTTGGTTAGAACGTAGCAGGCATGTAGGAATGGCGATTAGCCACAGGACTTAAACCCATAGTATCACAATCTGAATCGTTGTTTGTCTATTTCTCAAACAAGTTTGTAAAGGCCTTTTGAGATAATCTGCCTCGAGCAGCTTGAAACCTGTCAATGTGTAGGAATCGGGCAACGCCACTTGTTTTCCATTGCAAAATAACCAACATAATGTATACTTCTATTAATGAAATACTATTTTGGAGCTTTAAAATATTTTTCAGTCGATTGCACGGTTTATGAAGATTAAGAGATCACTGCGAGTTTCTTTGCATTGAATGTTGACGATATAGTGGTGTTAATTTGGAAATATAATTGAAAAATGATGTCTTGTTACTATTAACAAAAACCCTATCCATCCGTAACTTCCGACCGAAATCGAGCCCTAATCAGAGGGATTTATTCAGTCGGGAAATCTGAAGTATTGGAAAAAAGCTTTGCCAAATGATTCGGAATTATTTTTAAATTCGTATGAAAAATTCATGACGTCTAGCATACTCTTCAATTTATTTGTACACCTCCTTTTGTTTCAAGCAATATCTTGAGGGAACGGTTTGAAAATGATGCTGTACTGAGAAGTGAACACTTGGTTCTAGGCAGGCGGAGGGAACGAGATTTTTGAAAGGATAAAGCCTTTAAACCGACCTTCCACTCTGCACACCTTGCTGTGTTGTGTGAAGTACGTCAGAACACTTCCGTTGTTTGGATTCCACATTCAGCTGTAGGTCCCCTATACCCGGTAGGATTACCGGTTTAGGTAAGTTAGCCACGACAAGAGGCGCACTGCGCGGCGAATCAAAAACTCTAGAGTTGGCTGATGAACAATCCTTTTTTTTCTTATGGCTTTACGCTTCGTCGACGTCGAGGTCATTAGAGGCGCGAAAGGACTGGGGACAAGGAACAGGGAGGAATTCGGCCATGAACTTTTGAAGGAAGCATTCTGGAATTCGCCGAAAGTGATTTGGGAAAACCATGGAAAAGTCAAATCTGGATGACCAGTAGGGATTCGAACCACCGTCTTCCCGAATGCGAGGCCAGAACGCTATCCGCTCTCCCACCACGCTCGGAGAACAATCCTTCGGGATCTCCTGGCCAACAATGCCACACAATGATCTGATTTTCTGGGTAAGTGACAGATGATTACTAGTAACTAAGTAAATATTCTCAAATTCAGAAGAGATTATTCAAACAAAATATTGATTTGATAATAATATAAAATAGTGTTGAGCGTTTTTGGGAGCTACTGTAACATTATATAATTTAAAGGTATTTTTTTATTGGAGACGATATCACCAACTGGGATATTCCTACACATTTTTATGTGATACAAGCAGTTTATTTTGTTGAAAGAAAGTTATTATTTCAATTAAAATTAGTAAAATTGAATTTTTATATAGTAAGATAACAATGCCGTATTCTTTGTTCTGAGAAATAATCGTTTGGTAACAGTCTTATGAGCGCTGAAATCCTCTTGGCGATCGCCGCTTCATCTGTTGGAGAATTTTCAGTACTGAATGACCTTTAGTGCAGGCAGCAACCAAACGCAGCCTTTCAGCGTTACCACGATGTAACGCACTTTTATTCAAATCTCCTAACAGTATTTGTTTTTGCCTTTATTACCTTTAGATGAAATTCAATGCATGCACGTTATCATCATATTTAATGAAACTGAGTTGTAGTCAATTGTCGAGCATTTATTTATGAAGAGCCTCATGTCATTAAGATATTTAGGTAATTAAGAGGAATCGTTGGGATAGATTTTCTGCCACTTTTCAATGCTTTACTAACCCCGAACTTAACTGTGGAGCCTGTTTTGTGAGACATTATGTGATGTCTGTGAAGAGAACACTGTGCCGGCCTCCGCAGCCCGTGCCGTCGCCGCGGGCGTGCCCTGGGGCCGAGCCGCCGGCGACTCCACTGTGCTGTGCTCACAGAAAGCCGGAATCGCCGCGGGGCCCAGGGGAGACAACTCCCCGCTCCACGACCACCACTCGTTTCATACGCTGCCGCAACCAAATGGTCACTCAGCGCCGCACATACAACGGGAGAGCTAAGTGCTGATGAGCTAACGTAAATGCAATCGTAAACGTGTTGCCTCGATATACGTCTTTATGAATTAATTACAATGGTTCGGTAGTTCATTGTTAAGAAGCCCACCTGAAAAATCAAGGTCTCCTTTTAGGATCGCGATTATGCCTGGAAATTATTTACGGACAATTAGGATGACCTTCGCAGCTGGAAATGTTTGCTTTGTGTATGTGACAGTTCTGATTCATCTTAGATGGTAGTGAAAATATGCATTTTGTTCTAGTGACACTGGTATTTTTGGAAAAGTTATCAGTACAAAATCTCCAATACAGGTGAAATGGTCCTTGAAAGAAAACAGATGCAGCTCACTGCAAATTAACTTCTGCAGAGAGCAAAAAAGATACATCCATTCCAGCTTTAGCAGATGGAATCACAGACAGTTCTAATCAAAAATTGGGATCAACGTATTCAACAGCTTAATGAAGCAAGTTGTTCATTATTCCTTTAAGAAGAATTTCAATTATATCATATATGATAAGCTCTTTGTACTTGAATTTGATTGCTACGCTGCGGTTGAAATTTACGCCTTTTTATTATTATTATTGGCGAATTCTCCCAATAAATGGAAGACGTTAAGCAAATGACCCAATACAGTTTTCTTTGAGTTCTTCTTGTTGTTCCAGTAGGCTTTCATTTTTTCTGAGAAAGCTTGTTTGCGTTCTTCCGACCACTTTGTTCGGTATTGTTTTTGTTTTGGTTGCTCAGTTATAACTTCCCATTTGTCTACTTTGTGTCTGAAGGTGTTTCTTTCTAAGATGTTTGTTGGTCCTATGTTTGCACTTTTAAGATCCTTTCGAATTTAATTCAGCCAAGGTGTTGGATTTTTAAGTGAAGTTACATAATCTATTATATTTTTTGTCAATCGGTTTTTTGGTAGCCTCTTAAGATGACCAAATAATTTCATTCGCCTTTTCTTGATGTCAATTTTGATGTTTGAAAACTTTTCTGTTGTTTTGATTGATTGTAGTCTGTAACCATCTTCAGTGAGTCTTGCTCCTAGAATTTTTCTAGTGATTTTTCTCTCTACTTTTTTTATTTCTTCAAGGTCATGTTTTCTGTTAATTGTTAACGTTTCACTTGCATAGAGACTGTTGGTTTTATGACTGCGTTGTAGTGCCGAATTTTGGTCTGTTTTGACATGGATTTTTTGTTGCAGAGATTTTGCACTAATCCTAACTCTTTTTTTACTTTTTGAGGGCGATTTTGCTGTGAGATTTTCTTAAGGCCTGTCGGTTCGATGAATTCTCCGAGGTATTTGAAGTATGGGACCCTGTTGATTTTACTGTATTTTGTTCTCAAACTTGCTATTTCTGTCTTTGAACATATGAATTCAGTTTTATCGAATGAGATTTGTAACCCTATTTTTTCTGCACATTCTTTGAGTGTTTCAAGCTGTTTGATGGCAGTCTCTTCATCTTTTACTAGTATCGCCAAATCATCCGCAAAAGCGAGTTATGGTATACAAGTATAGAGGTTGGTTTTGGGAAAGCCAAGTGGAATTGGTTTCCAACACTTACATTTCCTCTTTCTCCAATTCTTCCATAACCTTTATTATTATTATTACTTTTATATTATCCTATATACTTTGAATGTTATTTCTCCCAACTCTTTACATTTGTTCTGTTATGGTCAGTTTTTTGTAGAAGATTAAACGTAATTTCTGTTGAATATTGATTATTTTTTTGTTAGATTTTACGCTGCCCAATCAAATCTGAGCAGGAAATGACAAACAGTAACGGTTTAATTGAAGGAACATACTGAATTACAAATATAGCAAATGTCTATTGTAATTTTGCAGGAGACCGGGCGTATGAATGCTTGAGGTTCGCAGTAAACTAACGGCACTTACACGTTATTGAATTTCTGGTTCACTTATGAAAGGATGTATACTAGTACACTAATTTAACCTGCAGCCTTTAAATGATTGTCAGTCAATCTACTATTTACCACAATGGTTGCAGTAAATTGGGATTTTTTACACAGGAACTGTTTTCTTATGATGTGACTATGACCTTTGAACTGTGAATCGATTAAGTCTCCTACACCTTTAGAAGTTTTGATCACTGATCAAAGAGACATGTTTTCTCCATTTAACAAAATAATATTTGTTGAACTACTTAACAAGTAGGTTACTTAGAGGATGTAGTAAAAATCTACTCAGTTATGTGCAAACGATTCCATTGTACAATATACTGTTAATATCTACTTTATTGTTTGTGCAAATATTTGTGACTATTCCAGATTAAGGGATAAAATATTTACTCAAGCATTATAATAAATCCTGTCGTTCAATCTGCAAAGTATTAATTAATTCTGCAAAGATGGTTCATACTATGATTTATACTTATTTATTGTTAAAAATTAGTAATACTCATATCAGATTTTAAGTGAGTGATTCCATGCTACAAAAATAACTATTTCGTTATAATTCGCAGCTGAAGATTCAAATGGAAAATGGGTGAGATAAACACTAACCGGAAACCAACACCCACATCATAGGATAGCAGTTCGTTCAATGCATTGTCCAACTGAAATTTTACTCTCATTAGATCCGGAGTAAAAATAACCATCGACAAAAAATAAGAATATCCGTTTCAGCTGTGGAGAAACTGAACTCCGTATTTTCGTGCCAGCAGCCCCCTGAGAGCGGGGGTGTCTGTTTCCTTGTTTGTAGGCAGGGTCGTATTTCCTCCAGATAGTTTTCTTTCCATCACATCTTCGGTAAAGATAAACCGAGCTTAGTGGGTGAACGGTGGCGCTCTGGCCTAGCATTCGGGAAGCCGTGGGTCCGAATCCCCGTTCGACCGTGCAAATTTCGGTTTTCCGAAACCATTCTAGGCGAATGCTGGAATGATTCGTACACAGGCCATGGTTGAATTTCTTCCCGTTCCTCCTTGCCCCCAATTCTCTTCTGTCTCTAACGACCTCGACTCACTAGATATAAATTCACAAACGAACAAAATTTCAGATAAAACATATAAACAATACTACCAATCTTACTTACATATTAACTGGATGTCTGACTATTCTGGAAAATTCTTAGGCCTGTACTTGTCCTACAAACTTTTAAAAAACGAAGCAAAAACTTGATCAAATAAACAACAATGGTTAGCTCACCAAGAAACCAGCTGTGAAATCAAGAACATATCTAAGATTCCTATGTAACATGGAAGAAAGTGATTTACTGTCGCAAAAACATACAATCCTTTTGTATAATTACTCTGCAGAAAAACACTGACATTATCTAAAAATTAAATGATGCCTATGGTGAGAAATAGGCGATGACAACATTCAGTAACGACATGGTTGTATTGAACGTGGCAAAGGTTACATCTCAAAAGATATTAGAAAGTATGAGAACACAATCTTTTTTTCGTTATACCTGTGAGGAAGTACTTCATCTTCCCAAATCACACAGTTTACCACTATTTCTTCCATTCTCTCTCTCGTTCTCTTTCAGTGTGTTTGAGTATCTGACTTCACATCTATTTCGCTATGATCTATATTTCAATTTAATTGTTTGAACTTTGATTTACAACGCGTCATAAACCTACAGTTTCAATGTCTATAAAACAATATTTACTTAATACTGCACCCGATATATTTATTGTAGCTAAAGAAGCTTTGACAATAACAATGCAATCTCGCATTTCGTTTTGCACAGTGTCAAATTTGTAGTCATTGATCTTTATCCCATCGTAAAACAAATTGTTTATCATTTACTGACAACATTCCGTACCTGTGAATAATACAGTGGGAATTGAGACTACCCAGTTTCCATTTCTTTCATGTCAAGAAATACACTTAAGGTAGGTATAACGGTTTTCCTATAGTAATATTTCACCACTAGAAAATTTTCTTCTTAACATTGGTGCACAACTTAGTAACGATTATAAAACGCATTAATACTAATAAATGTTTTGCGGGATATTACACAATTCTGTTATCATCTCTTCTGTTCCTCCTTTTTTCAATATTCCGACTCCAGTCTTTCCCACCTTCATTAGGAGTTTGAACCCATGGAGAAGTGCGATGACAGGAATTAAACCATTAGAAACAATAGGAAGAGATGACATCACCATAAGCATCTCAATACCATTCAAAGCTCTTTTTTTTTTTGACGAATCAAATAAAAAGCACTCCTTTAATAAAATTGTCATTTTGATTTTATGAGAAATTTTGTATACAAGATCATCATGCAATAATCATTAGCTTTTATACAAATTAGTTTAGTGGTTTTTCTCATTAACAACTAGAGAACCTACTCAACAGTGACTGGAAGGACTAGCTACCAACCTGCTCCAGATTGCTGTAAAAGGGATAAGGAACAATGCTTGAAAAAAAAAAAAAAAAAAAAAAAAAAAAAAAAAAAACATTGCTCTTTCGACCACAAATTTTCTAGGGTTAGTAATGGAAATTATGTCATTTTTTCGGAACATGTTGCAACACTGTATATCGAGTAAAACCACTGTTAAGTTTTGCCGACACATGTCGTCAGACATCCTCCCTTATTCTTCTCATCTTAGTTCATGTGATTAATACATAATTTCAAAATTGAAGCAGGTCTTTCATGAAAAGCACTTTTTTTTGTAAATAAAGAGGAAACTGTATCATTATTTCGACAACATGTGGTTCATATTTTCGAATAGTACACAAGCGGTGGTATACAACATCGTTCAAAGCCTTGTCTATAATCGATGAATAATAACCTGGACATTTAATCTGTAGACTGCTAGTTCTTGCCACTATACTAAGCTAGTACAATAAATTCTTCTTCTTCTTAGAGTGCCATACCCATTTTCGAGTGTTGGCGGTTACTTTGGGGGATGTTTACCCCTCAATGGTAAGGTCACTATCAACAGTGCCGAATGCGCCCACACCATACGCAACGATGTGAGGTTTGGGATTCAACCCAGGACTTTGGTGCACTATCTAGTGATTAGCAATTGTGCACTACCAACTCTCCTACCCTGCCGGCCAAGTCCTTATGATGAAAATTTGCTCCACTACCAGCTAACCCCGTATAAGCGCTGGACAGCATCACGGCGCTGCAACCAACTGAGCCCATGGGGCAGGCGTACAGTAAATTACTGTGACGTCATTGCCTAATTTTGGATGCAGTAATATTGTTGTAATGATTTGTGAAATGACCCTCATATATGAATATTTCGGGCCATTGAACCGCTGCACTTTCTCATAATGCCTTTTAAGAACCACGATCCCTCAATTACGAATTGAATGCTTAGTGGGATTGTAGTTGGCAGTAAGGCTGCAGATGAAAGTGACTTGAGCAACTATTCATAACAATACAACGCTGAATTTGAGGAAATTATTCTGCCTTGTACAGAAGAAATTTTATGACTTAAAAATCGAATATGATATTTGTCGCACACCTCATTTCAACGCAATAAAACGAGGTCATTTACACATATATACATTGATACTTAAGAACAACTCATCGCTGGCATAAGAAGCGTTTAGATAATGCAGACAGGACAGTATTGCAAAGTGGTAAATATGTAAAATACACCAGGAATTGTGATACTCCATAAACGCCTGATATTTAATTATTATTATTATTTTACAAAAAAATAATCTTTCGTTTTGTAATACATATTTTTTAGTGTATCAGTTTTCACCTTGAAAATGCTCCTACCCCAAACAATCTCTGACATTATTTTCCTCTATACGGCCGGCCGAAGATGGGTGTGTAAATTATGTCACATACCTCTCTTTGATCCATAGGTACAATATGTCTGTAATCTTGCTCCTCTTTCTAATCGAATTTATCCTAAAGATCGTCCAGATGTTACCCAGTAACTAAACTGAGGCTATTGTGCTTAACTCAAAAGCTGTTATAAATTCTTCGCGGGTTTGCCACCGGATTACAAACCCGCGAAGAATTTATATCAAAGATACGCCGGGAAAGACTTATCTCTCATATCAAAAGCTGTTATTAACATGAGAGTTTCAGAATTCTAAGACAAGTCAAGGTTGTGACTCATATGATTACTGAAGAGTAGTGTACTTGATAACTCCTGGAGGAGTTGATATGACCGCAATGACAGCCACTTCTCGGGATCAAACTGGTACCGAAATGTCGCAGGTAAGGCGGCTGGGTGCCTTTCATCTCAGAGATTTATTGAATATTAAGTAGGGTCCAGAACTGCACCCAGTCTCACAAGTTTTATTAATTCCTGTCTTTACTGCTTGACAGGGTGCTTAAAAGGAAAATGTCACCGCGTGAGGTAGGACACCCGTCGAGATTTATGACCATCATTACCCGTCGAAGGTCACCTAAAACAAAAACTGTCGAACCAGCTAGAACTCGATTTTCCTCTCTGCGCCCCAACCAGAGTATTGTAACTATTAGTTTCAGTACCAAGCAATAGCTTTTGTTATAAAACAAATTTATAACATTATTTGCGGTACTGGAGTTAATGAGAAGGAGCTGAGGATTTTTGAGATTACGAATGAAAACTGATGAATAAGTAAAAAGAAGAAAGTGATATCTGAAATAGAAGAGTGTATTCTTGGTAAAATGGTATTGTACGTGATGATAAATGAAAAAAAATTGATGGAATGACAATGAGTCAGAGGAAACGAAAAACCAGACAACCGGAGATATGTTCGTATCAAGCAGGATATACCTGGAGATGAACAAAAGAGAACTCGAAAATCTTTTGCAAAAATGAAATATTCGTAAAAATCCGCAAAATATACTATTGCAGTAATGTTTAAAATACCTTAACATTTTCATCAAAAGGCTCAATGCTCCACGGAACTTGGAATAAATTGAATGGTTATTTACGAAGATTTTTTTGATCCACCTCTTTAATAGTTGTTAATCTCAGTTTATATTACTGTGTGCAATACATTTGTGATTGCATCTATCAAATAATTTTCTACCATTTGAACATTCTGAATAAAATAATAAATGATACACTAGCACAAAATGTAAAATGGGTAGTTAATATCAGAATTATTGATGAATAAAACAATAATCGAAATACCATAAAGACGTGTTTTTAATAACTGATATACCGAAGGTTTTGTTTATGAACTTATTCGAGGTGACTTTTCTGAACAGCTGTCAAATATCATAACGGAGGAGTAAAAAGTACGGATGGTTCTGAAACGTGGTCGTTTTTGTTACACACAAGAAAATAAAGTAACAGAATATACAACTAATCTAATTACAAATCATGTTTTATGGTGGAACTAATTTCGATGCGAAGATAGTCACCTCGATGATGATTTCATACGGTTTTGTTTGGTCAGCAAAATGTTTGCTACATTAGTTATTGAAAAAGTGGCTAAAAAGTGAACAACATGAAAATATTCAACTTACTTAAAACCTTTAACAACTTGTACAATTATTAATGTTCTAGTCTTATTCTGCCTTTACGTATGTCATTTACTTTTCGTCCAACTGGTGTATATGTGCAAGGTAATTGCAGCTTGGATTTTAAATGGGCCTTCTTCGTACATTTCCCCAATAGAAAATCGATGCAATAGCTCTATTTCTTTACCTGAGACGGCAAAATATTTTTTATAACGTGGAAATTGGAAATAAAAAAGCGCAGCTAAGGCATCATTGGTTAGAAGCATCATTACTTGTGTAACTAACCACATGCTATCTAAGTGAAAATAAGGAGAAGTTTACTCACAAATATCAATTTCATTAAAACTTCGTCATGTTGAAAGAAACAATTTTTTTTTCAATGATAGCAGGTGACTTTAATATTCTTTCCGAAAAGCTCTTGGTCTGTACCATACATGGAGGCTGGTGGCTTCTGCAAGTGGTAATTTGGAAGATATTTGGGAAAAACTTTTTTTGACTGTCACAAAATTTTCTTGAAATTCCATATTAAATAATTGGTAGTTACCGTCGCCGTGTCTATAGCCGAAGCCAACCGCATATTGAACAGGATAGTAACAGGAAAACTAAAAGCTCAAAGGTGTTAAGAGGTGTGAAACCGGTTACGTTCACTGCAATTGATTTCCTTCATGCTTGAAACTTGGTAGATTTTGAATATTCTATGCCTGTAAGTGTTAAAAAAAATTTTTTTTTCACCCTTATGAACATAACTTCGATCAAAAGAGGTCAGATTGTACCGATGTGAGAAGTTAACTGGTTGCAAATTCTCATGTATTGCCTCCTCATAACCCTGGAACTCGTTTCAATGTTTAGTTGCGCAGGCATACTCTGCTTTTACATATGTCATTTAGTACTCGCCCAACTGGTGTATACGTGCAAGGCAAACGTAGCCGACAATTAAATAGATAATTACAGCGCAAGAGATAATTAGTGTGGTTCATCAAATTAATAAGCAACTTCTGGAACTGGCTGATTTCAAATGTCATAACTAATTCAAACCGAAACATTTATTTTACTCTTTCACTAAAAACAGTTCTTGCGGGCCTGCTGTTACACATGTGATCATAGTACCAGGTGTTCGGGAAACAAACTCTTAGGTTTACATTTTATGGAACAGAGCTAAAAACTAAGCTTTTGAGGGAGAAGAAATTCAGAGCAGAGTTCTAGTAGGTGAAACATTAAATTTCCGGATCATTATCACGCAGGTCTGCGTGATTTTCCATCGGAGAAGGACATTTTTACTATTTCAAATTTTCCTCTAGTTTCATATCCGATAAATTATTCTAACCTCCACCTTTCTTCCTTACCGCTTTTTGTGTTCACGATGTTATAAGATTTCGAACTAAACAGTCTTATTTCTTATAATCATATTTTGTAACTCCATACCTCATTCTACTTTCCTACCGAAATTTATAAGAACTTTTGAGAGAGTCACATGTTTGAAGTGATTCCTTTATTCTTAATGTCTAACGGTGCAGCGTAAATATTATAGTCTTGCAGAATTTTTTTTTTTAATTTCATGGGCTACTTATGCTCTGAATTTTATTTAAACGGCTTTGACTCTTTCTACAATTACGTGCGCCCGTGAAATAATTTTAAGAATAAAATTTATCTAATTATAATGAACCGATTGGTATTAATTTTTCCCCAAAAATAGACGTTTAATAGTCATAGACATGATTACAATAGCATCTTTAGTGCTGGCTATTGCCAACCTAGCGCGAACGAAACTATTTGCGTAGTAATGTTAAGATTGCAGCGATACTTGGTATTGATATGTTATTGTTTACGTTTACAATTTTATTCAATTAAATACAGAAGTATGTTGAAAGGAAACCAAACTATATTACTGTTTTACATCACGATTTTAACTTTGGACTCTCTAAATTCAAGCAATATACACATTCAGGGCAGACCGAAAACCAAACTGTAATCGGATATGTGTATGACACCTGCTTCCTTCACTCATCAGAAGTAATCAGAGTATTTTAGGTTTCACTAAGTTACATAAATGTAGTTAACAACTGAATTATTTCAAAGTGGAAGTTACAATTTATAATCGTTAATTTCTACACATCGGTTATCGCATGATTTATGGTACTAGCCCAATGTTTGTCACATTACATTTTAGAGTTTCAGGTGAAGGTTCTTGTTCTGAGGTATTTTAGTTTTCAAAATCCCTCAATATGAGCATCTTTCAAAATTTAAAATTATCCAATTCATTTCAACAAGACATTATTACATACATATGGATATATGTATTTTTCCCGAGTTCTGTATTAATAGCCTATAGGCCTACTAACAGTTTGTTTTTGAAGATGATTCCTTAACCGAACGCTTTGTACTAGTGTCAATTTGCTTTTGACAACTTACTAGCTACGGTGATCTATTAAAATTTCAGTTTACAAATAACAGATTGCTCTTTTTTCTGCTACATCTTTTCCTTTGTCTATGCTTACTGTATTATTTCTGTTATCATCTACTATGCGCGTTATTACCTTTCTAAATATTTTATTCAAATTCATCTTCAATATTTATTAATACTGCTTAATTTCTCTGTACAGTCAACCTAACTAGCAACTGGGTTTTCCATGGTTTTCCCGGATCACTCCAGGCGAATGCTGGGATGGTTCCTCACAATAGCCCATGGGCGCCTCCTGCCATATCTCGTATATCCCTTCCAAAGCATTATCCTTTCGGATAGGTGCAATGCACCCTCCGCCACACACTTTTAGTGAATCGCGGAGTAATAATAAAGCAGAACAATGACATCAATAAGTCGAAGCATACTGATTCCTTCTCCTTGCATCTTCAAGGTTTTAAAACACAGGTGGACAGCTCAAATCTATGAATACTCGCCTGAGATTTTCCCTGAAGTGGTTTCTTACTGATCGGTTTAATAAAATTGCATTGTACTCAAAGAAGCCATGCCTAAAATAGTGAAACTGGCTGAGGATTCGCCCTCATGCAGAATGTGTGCGCGCTGTATGTGGCTGGTTGCAGGCGAGCGCCTGTCCTTGCGCCTCGGCTGTTTGTGTTCCCGGCAGCCCCCGGGGCAGCCGCGGGCAAGACGCCGCCGCTCCGGCTGGCCCTGACCAGCTGGGTTTTTGTCGGCGACTTGGCAGTCAGCTACTGGACTGCTACTCTCACGCCGAGTGACACACACGAGAAAATAAACCTTCAGATGTGAACAAGGTTCCTCTGTAACAATGCGTGGTAGTGGTTAATGGACGAGTCCTACAATTTCTAGCAACATCTGAACACGGGAATGATTTATAGATTACCACTGAGAATGTAAAAATTAATTTGTGACAATGATTTGTCCCTGGATATATGTTATTCCCTTCCATTCTGAGGAATAGATTTCATCCGTTAGGAGTTACTGGTTATTTAGTCTTATATCCTATTATGTCTAAGTTAGTTTTCATTGCGTAATCGTTAGAAATAATAGATTGATATACTACTATTAAATAACTAAAATAGCTGTCTTATTTCTTAACCAATTAAAATTAAAATTATAATAACATCCATCCCATTTGATAAATCTGAGTTGAAAAAATATTATTTGCATATAATTCAAAGCTAGAGTTTTACAGCACGGGAATAATAGTTTAATTTTCACGCGCGCTACTAAAGCTGACTGAATAAAACTGGTTATTGCAAAAGCAAGAGTAATATTCCTGAGAGAAAAATTTCCCTTTTTTGAATTACTGTATGTCGCAGTGACAAGTTTAGAAGCGCAGGCGTACTCTAAATAATTCAGCGCTGCTTTTTAATTACTGACCGCAAGCTCTAATCAGTATTAACTAGTTGTTGATATAAATCAATCCCGATCCATCTCAGCAGACATTATATTTCACACTACTCTCACGTCCTGCGGGTCTCAGCTTATTATGAATGGTTATAACTCAATTCCACTTACTCACTTGACCGGAGGAAGGATTACATTAAAAAACTAAAGTCTAACGAACTTCAAGACGAAATAGTAGAAACAAAATACAAACACTAAGTTAAAAGAAATTCTGGTAGCAAGTTCGATTACGTTGAAGTCAAATTGAACACGACTATCTTATTGCGCATACTGAGGTAATATACTCGTACAAACTAATATACAGTGCGCTTTAATTAATTTTCAATCATATGCAGGCAGTTAGATATATCACTCATCCCGAATTATTTAAACTTACTTAACCTACGTTTATGTTGGACGACATGAAAAGAACTGCTGCGCGCATAAGTTTCACCGAGTTGTAGTATTTTTTCTCTCCCATTAACAAAATTGCGATTTTAAATTAATCTTATGCTATGAGAGTAACATTAAAATAATATAGAAATTTACATGACTGATAGAGGACGACAACAACTCTTCTTCAGACAAAACACGACCAATTGTTTATCTGAAGCTTCTTCTGTAATACTACACGCAGGATACATTTTTGACATCAAGTCAAAACAGCAATAATTGGGATCTCTCAGTTATAAACTGTTCGTAATAATTTATAAAGAGAGGCACAATACCTGACATTTTAAAGATAATAAACTGCGTAAGGTTTGAGATAGGTGAGTTTGGTTAAAGTTTTCACCGATGACTTTGTACGTTGATGAAGTATTTGACGAATATTGCTTGGTGGATTATCAGTAAACTCGGCGGAGCAGAAAAATTAATAGTGGTTTAATATAGTTTCTCTGCAACTTTTACATGGCCACGGAGTATATGTTTCATTGTTTGCAGAAATTTTCATTCTTCTAGTACTTATGTGTGAATCTTCACTCGAGGAGTTTGATATCTGTTCAGGTTGTTACATTCATCCGTACGCACGAATGTCAGCCTTATTCGTAAATACTTTCAGTTGAATTAATGTTCTGAATGTTTCAGGAATGCTTCTCACCAGTCACAGATTTCTAAAAGCCCTTGCTGATTTGTTGCACATGAAACTGTTTGTCTTAAGTTCATCAGAACTTCGTGATCACTAACTCTTGTGCTGCCTTAAATAGTTACAATGCCAACTGAATGCTTACTGTGTTTTAGCTACTGAAAAGATTGCTAAGGATTTTGCGAAAAAATTTTACCACAAAGGAACCTTGCGAATTGGATCGAAAATTGCTTAATACTAACGTCACTGCATAAAAATAATTAAATTCTGTGAAAATTATAACATTTTTAACCAGAAAAATTAGTCGCTGTAAGATCTGCTAGACGACGTGGCATTGAAACCAGTGGTGTAACAATAGGGTATTAGGACGGGCAAAATGCCTCGCCCTTCCCCTCCCTCCATTGTCACCTCGTCGTTGCCCGGGGCAATAGAAGAGGAGTGTAAATTGGGTGCCCTGGTTTGCCCCCTTTAGATCCGGTGTTCATGGGGGGAGCCATCCGATGAATTTGTCATGGGCCTCAACGGTATAGTTAAGCCACTGATTGAATCTAAACTACTTTGCAGATATTCCTAGGAAATTCAGTGTCAGGCTCTTCGTATGCGTGTCAACAACATATTGACATAGTTTGTACGCAGTACACTTTCACGGTCCAGTCGCAGGTTACCATATCGGAGACTTATTTAACACGAGTGACAGCTAAAGGAGAAAGCCATACATGGCGTACATCTAAAAAGGCGTGAACATATTTTATGTGTTTGGGTGCTGCTCTGTTGAGACGGAGTGCAAGAAGAGCTCTCAAAATAGGAAAAGACCTACGCCTCTACAATTTCTCCAATGAGCGATAGCTCGAATTTCATCATGTGACGCCTCAGACAGACATCTGGCGTTCAGTTGCTAAGGATTTTTTAAAAATATATTCTGAAATGAGCGTACGACATTATATCTTCTCATTTATTTGCAATCATCATTAAGTGGTACTAGTTGGAAATGATGACATATGGCTGATTGAGGCCACGCATCTAGGAGTGTCTGTGTTACACATTCTAGTGCCTTTGTAACAGTAAGTGCACTTAAAGCACACAGAGTAAATTCCATTTGCGGATAATTTAATACCTGGCTGGCCTCGGTAGCGTATGGGCTGGAGTGCTAGCTCAACGTGGCTATGGTCGTCGGTTCTAGTCCGGCCGTGGGAATGGGTGTTTAAGTGTCTGTGAATGTCGTGTCCGTATTGTAATTTACTGGTGATTACACTTAGTGGGAACTAACGTTAAACGATATAGCACCAAACTGCGAAAGAGGTTGCTGTCATCTTCTGATCCACTGCTTCCATATCGACGTCAATATCTTGTCGTTGTGAATATCACTGGAAAAAAAGTCAAGATAAAAAAAAAAAAATCTTCCTTACCCAGATCAATCGTACTCAAATCTTTATTATTATTATTTTTTTTTTTAGATTGTAGACAGACTTCACCCGTTGGGGATTTCATGAATACTAAGACTGAATCTCGCACTTCATTTGAAACATTTTTTCTGACAACATTTGTTATACTTTTAGAAGCATACACATTTCTTCCAAGCCTAACAATTTAGAGGGTAACACATTTCTTGCAGTTATCTCGTCATTTCGTTTGCCGGACCATCAATTATGGAAATGTTTCTCCTTTCATGTTTTTTTCGCGCCTATTTTTTCCCATTGATAGAGTCGTAAACGCTCTGATTTCTGTATGGATTTTGTGTCAGTTTAATGAGTTGAATCTCATGTAGATCGCTGGTCATTAGTAGCACCGTTTAAACGTGTTTATTTCATGTAGTAATTTTTTCAGCTAAATTTTCCAACGTCGTTTTTTTCCCCAATATTAGTTCCTATTCCGTCACATATTCTGGTGATTTCGAAATTTTTCGCTATTCCCGTCAAAACTTTGATTCAAGCGTTTGATATTCTGTTTTCGAAATTTTGATATGAGAACCCAATTTTTGTATTGTATTGTAGTTACGACAGTTATGTTCCAATTTCAGTTTTTAAAATCCAAGAAAACACTTAAATAATCGGCAAACCTCTCTCGCTGAATGTTCTGTATATCTCCATGTCTTCCATATACGTCTTGATACATGATTATGTCCTCAGCGACCAGAAGTTGTGGTGATAACTTTGCAAATTATATTAGAAGCAGTCATCCGTCCTCTATTAATTGATCTAGAAATATTTAGATTTTGTCGGTTGATTCACGAATGTTAGAAATTTGTAATTTCTTTGGTTCAGTAACGATCTTTTCCACTGTATCGCACCCATCAGACAAAATGTGAGACGCTCAAAGCCTTCATATAAAACTGAAATATGATCGAAAAGTATGACGACACTTAGTATCTAATGGAAACATTTTTACTGTTAGCATTGTGTGATTTGTTTTTTTATTATTATTTATTTCTTTGTTTGTTTCATAAACGGCTTTCTGTCCGTAATTCTGACAAAACAGTTAAGATCCCGTAGCACGATTCATATGTGCAAACCTTATTATGACGGCTTAGTGCATCTGAAAGGGGGCGTCCATTAATCCATTAATGACATGAGGGGCGGGGGGGAGGGGGCGGGTCCGGAGAAATCTCACCAGTGGGGATAGGGGGAGTCAACGGAAATCTCACATGAGGTTCTGGAATTCTTGTAGAGTCGTAAAGCTAAAAAAAAAGAGAAAAAAAAAAGAAGGAGAAGAAAAGGTATACAAATGACGCGAAAGTTAATTTTAGGTGGTATCTTGGGCACTTTAGGGGGGTATATCCAATCTTCGGACCATGAGACCTAAAAAAAGTTGCGGGTTCGATTGGTAGGGGGAAGGGAGGGGGGGAGTCTACGTCAAAATCTCACGTATTTTTAGAGGGGGGCAGAGTCCGACCAAATCTTACGAAGTGTCACCAGAAAAGGGGGGGGGGGGTCCGAAATTCCTGAAAATCACCTCACATCATTATTGGACGCCCCTAAATGAGCCGCCAGGGAGACTCCGCTCCCTGAGAGGGCTAAAACTCATTTTAACACGCATTATTTACTAGCTACCAACATGGTGCCTAACATAGCGGTAACAGCGAATACAATTGTCACCTACATAAAAATTTCGTGAAATAGCATAGGGTTGTTCTGCTGTTGAAATACAGAAAGGGTGGTAATTTGATTACTAATTGGAGAAGATGTAAGTTTTCTTGTAATAGCAAAGCTATTTTGGGAAATACACTCTTTATATTTAAACCTTTATCTTGCTACGTAGTCTGGAGTGATGGACTACAAGAAATGGCAGAGAAGTGGTAGCTATCGATACCTGTCCGCTGTCAGCTGTTTGCTTTACCCGGGAAGGTGAGGGGCGGGAGGGGGGGGGGAGGAGAGGAGGCGGCGGCCGAGACCTTTCCACATCGCAGCCGATGGAAGAATTCTCGCCGACAGCCAAATCCCTCGCCGACTCGTCGAAGACTTCAAATGGTAGGCTCTACAAACAACGATCTGTCTGAACGACATGTGTATTCCCTGTAGATGAATATCTACCCACCCCGTAGACTATTCTGAGATAGAAAATTACGCGTCTTCTGTATCACAGACAGGGACAATTTAACTATAAAAACAGTTAATGCTTTGCAGTCGTAATTTTAATGCATGACATTGTATGTTCAGTTGCCGTTTATTATTTTGTCTGTGAACTACAGTTGCTGAATAAAGGATAATTTCTACTTCCAAGAAATAATTGAAATAAATATAATGTTCACATTCCATATTAATTTTCTGTTTCAACATTTCTTCTTAATTTATTGATATTATTTTCAGATAATATTTAATTAAATATAATGGAGCTCATCACGATCCAGTTTAAATAATTAATAACAACTATGACAGTATGGTATTTCCTCAGTATTTCGAAAAATTTTGCAACACTTTAGTTAACATTTTTTTGTTTTTAATTAACCAGTACTGTTATAAAAGCTGAACTACCACTATTCATTTACATTACATGCTTTTATTATTATAGGAATACTAGCTTCTAGTCCGTCAAAAATGACGGTTATGCTAATGGCCTTGATTTTGTAATGTTCTACATATTTAATTTGCAGTTCACATAGCAATACAGTACTAACTTCTACTGAATTAATGACGACGGAAGAATAGAACCAATAAAATTAAAAACAAATTAGGAATTATAAAAACTTTTGCTATCAACACGATAAATATTGAAATTCTTTCACCAGCATTAATTAATACTTTCAGTAACATGGCACTTATGAAAGCAGCTTAAATGGTTTGTAAAACTGATTTCAGAGCGAATTATGCTGTAACAACATGTGACAGTTGCGATTCTGGTCAACTTAGTCACAACCTCCACTAACATTCGAAAATCATAGCTTTTATTACCCTAATATGAATAACGACAGGCAGCACCTGTGGTGGTAGTCTGAATTTATTCTTGAAAAGCTTGTATGGAAAAGCGAATATCGAGCATTTTTAATGATATTTTCGTGATATGAGTACCATACTGTGGTTAGATTGTCGGTGTATTTGTCTATGATTTATTTAAATAAATGCATTTTACTTTAATGTCTGAAAGCATAATATCAAAAAATTATAACGGTCATTTATCTGGGTGATACATTTCGGGATTCGTACATTTCGTGTAAACTTTCTCTGAGTTTTTAATTAACGTCATTGTTTCTTATCATCTGCCAAAAAAATTCTTAGGTTATGTTTTAACCTAGTCTTATAACTGATACAGATAATATAACGCAAACATGGAATACTCTACTCCTTGCATGAAGTTCTGCATCTTTTTTTTTTTCCTGCTCTTTGTATGTTTATGCAGTTACTTCCAAAACAGATTATTACGTTTTATCTGGGAACACAGTTACGTTATAACAGAGACCATGAGAAATTAAAGTTTACTTTTATTAGTGACATGTTACTGAAAAGTACTCGTAGTTCCACATTTTTTCAGCGTAATGATTTTCCACATTTTTTTAACTTAATGCCTATATTATGGAAATTAATTTCATGGTAGTTGCTTATGTATTAAACTGTGTAAATAATTTCTAATATCTCTGCTCGCCGCTATTTGGTTGCAAAAATATCGTTGCCGAATTGCGATTTATAAATTGAAATCATTTTTAATTATATCTTTCGTGATACGAGTACGTTGCTCTGGTTAGATTACCAGAGTTTTTGGTTAGGATTTTTTTAAAAAAAAATGCATTTTACTTTACTTTAAATGATGGGGAGTATAATTTCGAAAACGAATATCTGTTATTTATTTGACTGATACATTTGGCGATTAGATATGTTTCTCTGAGTTTTTAATAAACTTCATTGTTTCTTATCGTCTGCCAAAAAAATTCTTAGGTTATGGTTTAACCTAGTTCTTATAACTGATACAGATAAAATAGCGTAAATATTGAATACCATTTTCCTTACATGAATTTCTACATCTAGTTGTCGTAAATAAACAAAAAGCAACATGAAGGAACGAATGTAACATGGTGGATGTTGATTGGCGAGTGAAGTCTGGCACGTGACCGTTCTCTAGCCAATAGCTATAGACGACGTACGCAGTCTCCAGATTAGCACTTTATATAAGAGTATTATTTTAACTTTCATCAGATTTCACGCAACGAATGCCATACTTCAGCTGATGCCTAAGTGTCGTGACCCCGTTGAATCTCTGACAGCACACTTTAATAGGCTTCTTCTTCTTCTTTCTGTCCGGTATTAGGCCTGGTGGCCTGTTACGGTCTCAATCTATACTATTTCTTGTTTGAGACTTGAAAGCAAAAAAACAATTAGTCCTACCAATTGGTTGCTAGCCAAGAGGTAGCAAGTCTGGCTGTGGGGCTGCCACATTGACGTTTCCAGACCAGCGTTTGATTTTCTGTCACGGTTGACTCCCTTAGCTTTTGATAGTCCCCTATCAAACCTGCAAGGCAGCAGGTTCCCCTCACCTGGTTTAGTCAGTGGACCAACACTGTTGCCCGGGTGATAGCTCTTGGAGCTACCAAGTGAGAGTTGGATGTCTGGTGTGGACCAGTCTGCATAACTTGTCTTGAGTCAAGACATGGTCAGCCAAGCGCGAAAGGTACTACCACTCTCAGGCACCCCAAGTGAAGGAGTGCGTTAGTGCCCTCCATCACTTTAATAGGCTTAAACACTATTTTCAAATATGTTGAATACACCCAAATTTAAGTCCTATCTTGGTCATGGCTATTAATGACCGCTAATTTAGGGCGTAATATAATAAGCAAAAAGGTAAAGGCTGCAATTAAATCGCAGTGGACCATGCACTTGGAATTCGTGGAAACAGGGTTCCATATTCTCATTTCTACTTGGACACTGCGGAGGATAGCACATACTCCTGCCTTTCCCTACCTCCACCATCTGATTTTAGTCGGCACTGTATGGATGGAAAGGTCTGGTGGCTCAGAGGTTAAGGTGTCTGACTGGGGATCCTTAAGTCCCCGGTTAGAAGCCTTGTCTCTGGGGAGATTTTCATAGGCCCTTTACGCAACCTGTGTAATGTGAACTACGCCATAAAGTTTGCGTAGTTCGAATTCCACGTTAAATTGCATGTCCCCCTTATGCTGTAGGTTAGGTTAGATTGGGTTAGGTAAGTAAGTATGCAAGGGACTGGACACCCTACCTCCGATACCACGATAAGCATAACTCCTACGAGAGGGTTCAACCTACCTTCGGGTTGAACACCAACTTTAGCTAAGTTTTATTGTCTGGATATAAGGCCGAGTGGACCAGGGGAGACGATGCAAATGTTTAGCTACTAAGAAAAATCGGAGTTTACGATGGTCCTGATTGAAATCATTCATTCTAGGGGCCGAGAAACGTGGGCAGCCAGTGTGATAATTACGCAACATAGATTTATTTACTTCTTGATTAAAACTGTAGAAGAACTAGAATAACTATGAAATCAATTTAAGATCGTTACTCTAGAAGCAAAATTAAAAACGCTAAGGAGTAATAACAATGTTTCACAAAAAATAAAACTGTTTTCTTTTTTCTGAAGATATTTGTTGTGATTCTTATGGAAATCAATGCGCCGAACTCATATCTACTTTCAGATTTTTTCTATCAGGCTCAGTGTTTTAGTAAAGTGGATTTCAATTTTTATATTTTTTTCAACTTACTGAAAAATTTTAAACTCTAGTCATTTTAAACGTTAATCAAAACAAATTTAAATCAATAGATAAACTACTAAATAAGCATTCCATTTTACATAGAATTTAAAAAAAAATCAGCCAAAATGTGTTTATCTTACTTTTATGGTGAATATCTTTGCAGTCCCGAATAATGGTCCAGCAATAATCAGACAGCATGGCAGGCGTCCGCTTCCGTTTGCACCACTGTTCTAGAGTCATGATGTCCTTATCGAACCTTTCACCGTGTTGATCAGACACATTGCTGCAGCTTTCCAGGAAGTAATTCATATGAGAGTGCAGAAAATACACCTTGAGAGATATGTTTCATCCAAATTTTTTGTATGCAGCAATCATCTCATTCACCAAATTTTTATAATTATAAACTCTTTGTTCTCCCAGACAATTATTGCTGACATTGTTGAAACATATCCATGCTCGTTTTTCTTCTGTTAGAGTTTCTTCAAAATTTGGGTCTCTTTGAATTTGCCTAACCCGAGAGCCAACAAACATGCCTTCCATTACCTTTGCTGGTGTAGGAATAGAACATTTGTTTACGAGTAAATAAATCCTCTTCCAGTTTTATCCATGGCCTTAACAAATTCCTTCCTTGGGCCTAATTTGATGTAAGGTGGAGGAAGAAGCACATCTTCACTAGCTACCAGTTTCTTACGCTCCATTTTCCACTCCACGAGGCCCTTCCTTTCTCCTAGAACGGGAATTTTTGTCAAGACTATCCCACTCATGTATAAAACACCCATATTTTTTTTAGACTTGTTGTGTATCCAGTATTATGGTAATAATTTTGAGGTCGTCCATATCTTCCACTTACGATCTTTATATTTAATACATGTGAGCATATATTCCACATGACTAATTATTTATACTAGTATAACCGACTGGGATATAAGAAATTACATTCCCATAGTGAATAGAACTGCCTGTAAACTAATTTTGGATGGCTCTAAAATAATTCTCCAACCCTGTGTAATCTGTCTAAAACAAATTCAGTTATTAATCTCTGTCACTGACTTGTACATTTCAAAATGTAGGAGAAGTGCATAAAAAGGTACCAACATTTGCATATTAGAACAAGTGAAATGCAGAAGTTTTTGTAAAGTTTTTTGTAAATTTTCCTTTGTATAGAAAATACATATCTGGAGGTTAAAATATAATTTTTTATATATATCTAAAAACTGTGCCTGATGGATAACTTCTGATTTCAGATTTACATTCCCTATGCAAAAATGTTATAGAAACACATATTCCAATACCAGAAAATTTTTCTTTGTTGAACAGTGTAATTATTATTGAAAGAAAATTAATAAGAAGGTAGCTAGTTCAATATCTCAGCCTTAAGCAAAAAAGCATTATGGTGCTACGAAGGGAACATTGACATTGATATGTAGGTAACGGAACGTTATGTTTAATTTATGGATACTCGGGCGAAACACATGTAACATGTCGTTTTTTATCTTATATTTTCTATCAAGTTTCTAGTATACTTTGCTTTTGGTTATTATATCTTGATATGACTCGGTTACTGGTTGCTTTCTCCGAGATTTGTGCATTGTAAGAGCACCGGGCTTTAGTTGAGTTTTTTGGCGCCGACGCCTTACAGCAGGTGAAGTTCGTCGGCGCGCCGCGTGGAGCGCTGAGTGCGCCGGCCGGCGGCGAGCAAGCATTGTGGTGACAGCACGGGGCTGGTCAGCCTGTTGACACTGTGCAGGCCGGCTCATCGTACGTCAGTCCATATTAACCCCGCGGGCTCTTCCATGGGCACACAGCGCGAGCAAACAAGGCCGGCCCTCGCGGGAAAATAGCGCGCCGAGCTCCAAAGGTCGCTTTGATGACTGCGGACCGCAAACATCGGGCGAGCATCGAACCGTGTGCTGTCGCCACCGAGGCAATGCGCCGTGCCCTGCTCCAACAAGAGCCGCTACGATTTCTTGTCGGTCGCAATAAAACGTTTTAAGAACATCAGCGGAAAAAAGAAATTTCACTTATGGAAAGAAACTCGAGCTTCTTTTTTATACTATTAATATTACAGTAATTAACCTGGTAGTTTTCTGATTTCTCACTATATTAAGAGTTTTAATTAGTCATTCACTTCTAATTATCAGAAACCAACTTTGTTTTGCTGAAAATCATAAACATGCAAGGAAGACTGTAACACGATCGAGTTCTATAAACAAAGTTTCTTTGAATTGCAATTCTTTTCTTAACCAAGTAAGTGATAAGTGCAGGGAAATACCGGAAAAAAAATTGAAGACAAACAATTACTCAATTCTGAAGATTAAAATAACAGTAGTTCACTGTGTTCACTAAAATTTCTAAATGAGTGAACAATTTAATTCGATTATGTTCGTAGTATCAAAGAATTCATAGAGCACGTTAATAAATGGTAAATATGTGAGGCATAAATACTTAAAATAATATTTTACTGCCTCCATGTATAGGTTCTTCTATAAAGAACATCCAAGCATCACTACTAGTATCAATAAAAGAACCACAGTTGCTTTGGCATCCTTCTCGCAGTCTGCACTATATTTAATGCGTAATGGAATATTCAGCGTCTGGCGATCATTTATTTTTATTTTTTTTCCCTTTCGTTTTTTCCATATACGGACTGCGATTACGCAATTTCATTTCCTCATCTGAGTTTCCTCCCTATATCCGCAATACTCCTTCACTCTCTGGCTCATTCTTGTTTTTTCTTCATCTGAGAATACCTTCCGTAAAACAGTGGAAATTAGCACGAACGAATTTTTGTTTGTTAAATCATGCCATACCTCACGCCTAACGAGCCGGAGATGAACTGATCGATTTAAAACATTACTTACTTTTTTGTAATAGTTTCTTTTTTAAAAAATCATATTGGTCATGTTTAACGCTTTAAAATTTCAGCAATCAACACATTAATTATTTTTTTTCTTTCACGAACAATTAATGAGCCCCACTTTGACAATAAAACTATAAATAATTATTAAGATATTGGTTTCATTCCATATCTTATCATTAGATTAGTAGACAGATTTGTTCCCAATGATTATAGTAAAAACTTCAGTAACCGTCAAAATATTAAATAATTCCTATCAGGAATATAATTATTTCGTAATATTGCAGGAGGTGAGAATCATACCTGAAGAAAACCAAGAGCGCTTCTTAAGAAGAAACTTGAAACACCCCAGTGTTTTTAAGAAAAATCGAATCTGAGAAAAGGCAAGATGCGCCCTTCGGCAAGGGAAGAATAACAGCGAAAACAAATTCAGGAGTATTGGGCAAAAATTAAATCCCAAGGAAAAAATAACGTTGTCCTAAGTTGTCTCAAATAAAAAAGGCAGAAAACTACAGTGTAATTTCAATCTGGCTCCGCAATATGCGAATTGACAAATAATTATAAAAAAATGGATACAACAGTGAATTTCGTGATTTTAAGCCATTATATAGTAAATATAAACGAAAGCAAGACAAAAGTTATGAAATGTAATAGAAATGACATCAGTAATAGTGGATTAAATGTAAAAATAGGATCAAATGCGATAGATGAAGCAAACAAATTCTGCTATTTAGGAAATAAAAATACAACTGATGGCCGAAGCTGGAATGATGTTACAAGCAGAATAGCACTGGCGAAAAGAGCTTTCATGAAAAAAGCGAAATCTTTTAGTTTAAAATATTGATCTAAGGCTCAGAAAGAAGTTTTTAAAACCCTGTGTGTTGAGCATAGCACTTTATCATAGTGAAGTATGGACTTTAGGAATACCGGAAAGAAGGAAAATGTGGCGCTATAGAAGGCTGCCGATAATCAAGTGGTCGGATGATGTACAAAATGAACGTGTTTTTAAAATGGTGGGTGAGAAATGAAGCTTGTGGAAGAGACTTATAGAAAGAAGAGACAGTATGGTGTGTCACATTTGTTTGTTGTGGACTTGAAATGTTAATATCTTGATATAGCATTTGATAACAAGCTTTACTGGGCAGGACACATTGGACAGGTAGTAGGAAAAAGTTATAGAAATTCTTCACTTGTTGGAGAGAGCGACGAGATAATGTATGAAAGAATTAAAGGAATTGGGTTACAAAACTTTGATCAGACGATTGGTTGAATATGGTGATCAGACCATTGGTTGAATATGGTGGTGTAGTATGGGACCTACATTTTGGGTATCAAATACAGGAGCCAGAGGGAGTGCAAAGAAGGGCTGCTGGAAATTACCGTAGAACACAATCAGTAACCGATATGATAAAAGAGCTGGGATGGGATTCTGTGGAAAACAGGAGAAGGGTGAGAGATTCAAGGGAGTCCACAAGGCGTATATTGGTGATGAGGCGCGGAAAGTTATTGGTGTAAGAATGAAAAGTAATACATGGAAGAGAAGGGATGACAACGACCAGAAGCTGGCACTCGATTTAAGGCACAAGGATATGGGAAGATTTTCTTTCGTAGTTAGGAGGGTCAAGGACCAGAATAAGTTAACAATAGAATTGATGAATAATTGATCAAAAACGGTGAAACAATTTAAAGTTGAAATTGTAGAGGGTAAAAGTAGGTGGGTACAGGAAAGGAGGAAAAATTGGTGTATTGGGAAATTGGCATCGGAGCGTACGTTACATCGCAATTAAGTTTTAAAACCTGCTGGATTGGTTAATTTGTTAGTTGTGGGAAACAGTCGCAGTAAATAATTGTAGAACAAAGATTAAAATGTATGAAGCAGATAACTGAAGATGTGGGCTGTAACGGGTGTATTGTGAAGAAGAGGTTAGCACAAGATAGGAAGGGACGGAGGATTGAGAGAGAGAAAGAGAAAGGTGGGTAATATTCGGATTACCATGGAGGTTCACTGAATATTCCCACGTTCTCAGGATCAAATTCTATTTAAATACTGCATAAAATTTTGATCTCAGGTTAATGTTTAGTAACTCAAGCAACATCTGCCAGATGTCTGTTTAAAGCTGCAGATATATGGCATAGCAAAACACATTGTTCCATGTTTGTTACGAATAATGTCGAACTGACCAGTGTCGAGAAACATTTTTACATCACTGAAGACACATATAATATTATAAATGAATACAAATCAATTTAAATGATACAAGGAGGAATAACATAAAATAATAGCATTCGTGTTAAAGCATTTCGTTTGTTGAAAGTGAAACCACGTTTAAAGTTCCTGAGAGTTTTAAACCCAAAATACATAGCCCAGAATATTCTGAAAAGAATTTTTGTATCTTGGTAATTAAAGGGGTAGCGTTTGAGGTAAGCATCTATTCGATGTTTATCAATTAATTTGAATTCAAAATTTTGAGTGAATAAGTAAGAATATAGATAAAAGTCCTTTCGCTTTTCTGTACAAGATGACGGATATCAGTAGGATGATCACCTTCTAAATTATTAGATCCGAAAACAGCTCCTAAAGAACTAGCACACTAATATTTTTAACTTTGATGTAAAGATTTTTTGTTTGTTTTGACTTCATCGAATATGACCCCATGTTCTGTATTTAACATGTAATGTACTGTACAACAGTGTTTCAGCAGAAGGTAACACTTAAAGAAAAACAACCAATTTTTAGTGGATCAGAAGATTATAGCACTGAATTCTTTTACAACTTAGGTTTTTCCGTTGGTTAACATCTGACAGCATTTCATCCAATGATATTTTTACTTGGCACTGGAAACCTTAAACAACCACTGTTTAAGAGGCGAAAGATAAATAACCGGTGTAAATATTTTCGTCATTGAGTTGAATACATAAGTGGAACGAAAGAAAAACGTAACGAAATCTCACGACGCATTTCTGACTGCAAACTGATAACAGATCGCTAAGGTTAAAAAATGTATTTCCAAAAAATTTCAGAATTTTTCCAGTGCTAAAGGGGCTGGCGCCATGAAACATGTGACTGAGAAGAGGCTAATCATTTCTCGAAACGTACTTCCCGTTGCTATCATCTCGCAAACCAAATTCCATCCAATTTAATAGTCCACAATCTGATACCATCAAATTGTTATTTTGCTCAAAAGAAAATGATTCAGCCATCAACGCTGTGCAGCAAACTGTAGCTACGTATCCTTTTCGATTCGGTTCAGTTCATTAGGTTATTTTTACAACATATTTGTAATTCTATATAGGTACTTTGCATCGTAGTACATCAAATTATTAAAAAAGGACCCCCTGATGACTTGCTATGCCTTAATAATAAAATGTATATTTATTTTTGCCTTCCTTTTAATAATATTAATTTTTTTAAAATCGGGTTATATCAAGGTCTCTCTCTATTTCAAAGGTCACATTTTACCCCGGAAAGAGTTAAGTAAATACTGCCCTAAAAACTTACTTGATCTAGTAATATAGAATAGTCGAAGGCTGCGGAACCCAAAAGCATGCCGTAGAGGCAGCGGAAGCAAAAAATAATAATTATATCTGAATATCACTAACACAAATTAAGATCATAAATTACAATATAGGGATTAACGGAGAGGATGAGCTGTTCTCTGACTTCCCTACCACACATTTTGCCATTGTAGCTATTTTCGTCGCAGGTAAACAACATCAGGTTTCGAAAAATGTGCTGAGCTTACAGCATTTGTGGTACTGGTTCACGTTAGGGAAAAATTTGCTTGGTGCCCTGCGGAAGCGCGGTTATCCTGTGTGTTTGAGAGGACTCTAATGCCGACCAAACAAGAGCCGAGTGCTGTGGCGTAGCGACCCCGGGGCGGGGCGGGGCAGGGCGGATACGTGTTAAGCCGGAGAGGCCGCTGCAGCTTTTGTTTGTATCACAGCGACACGCCGTGTAGGCTCTTATGCCGCTTTAAATATAATTATGCAAATGTAGGGACGACCGCACAAGTCTGACGCAAAGCGCTGCCTGCACCCTGCGCCATTAGCTTGTTAGAGAGAAGACTAGCATCTGTTTCATTGCAGAAAACAGTAATGCTGTCATATAGGGCGACAATCCAAAATGCCATCCAAGAATTTTAGGAAAGCTGGGAGAAAAGTGTGATCTATATAGCCGATATAGTGATTCACATTATCTGCTGGAATGTTTGATCACTGACCAGGAAGCAATTGATCAAGTTGATGAGAGTTACCAAATTTATTCAGATTTTTTATTTAACCACAAACTAAAACAAAAACCTACAACTATTCTTATATCACAAAATAGTTTCCTTCCTTTCCAAAAATTTCTTTCATTTTCCCAGTGACCTAAACATTTTTTGAAACAATAAACATAATAAAAGGACTGCTAATGTTTCCTTACGACGAGAGAGGACGTCAATATATCACATAGACATCGGTAAACTGCGTGTATTTTCTACAGTAAGGAGCTGTTCGGAAATTTTTCTCTGTTAAGTGGTTTTCTATACAAAAACTAAGAAGATATTTACTCGCGAAATGTTCACACTGGTTTGTGAACACATACCACTAGATAGCAACACAACATATCACAGAGATATCGGTATACTGTATGTGTCTTGTTCAGCTTAGTTGTATTTCGGTGAGATTTATGAAAGTTCGGCTTTCGGGAAGGAATATCTTCCAGAGTACGATTCATTCGATATATCTTAGGCCCAACATTTTTGACACCATTATACCATTCATTGATACTCATGTTTGAAAACTTTTCCTTTCAATATTGTCTTTTAACTATTAGAAAAATGTTCTACAGTTTAACGTTTCCTTTTGCATGAATACGAAATGAACTTATATTTATTTGAGGAGAGTATCAGATTTGCAAGAAATTTCACGGTTGTCCATGGTCACCTTGGAATACGTTTTGTACAGCTTTCAAATATGATGTAAAATAAATACATTGTGAAAACAGTGCTGTTCTTTCCTATAGCTGTGCATGAAAACCAAGAAAATCTAATCGTTTAGTTCCAGTTGTCTTCAACATACAATGAATGTGAAAGATTAAGCACCAAGATAGGTGTAATCATAGGTAACATTGAAAAATTGAATCAGCGTGTTTGTAAAACATTTTCATGTCTGTGGCGTCCAAAAATCAGTGTGATCTGGAATTTGTTAAGACCTGGAAAGTTATCTACCTATAAATCACAAACGTCAGGCTGCAAATAATTGACGGGGCTTTTCAAACGATTTATGGAATTTTAGTGTAATCTTAGTTTCTGTACATCCCGGGTGGCCCCACGTTCTAGTAGAGTCAGTAGCATGGAAACTATTTATATTGCCGGTGAAACCTTCGATTACTGCTTTAATCGTGTATCTTTGCTACAAAAACCGACTCTGAATTATCTGTCGTTCACCACCATTACTGTCTTCTGCAATGAAGCATATTACCTAGGACTAAAACATACAGCGGTAGCAATGGTGCGTATAGATTAGAACAAAAACATTCAGTTTATTGACCACGACTTATCTTATATCTTTAAACGAGCAATTCTTGTATATATATAAATATAAATTTTGGATCTCGGAAACGGCTATGACGATTTGGATGAAATTTCATATTTAGATAACGTTTTGTCTTTTAAGATTACCTAAATAGTTGTCTTCCCTGTAAAAACCCATTTGTACAAAATATGAACAATTTTTGCTCTTGATATATCGAAAACAGCTCTAACGCCATCTCGTAGACGATTCAGGTACCAAGAAGCCTACTAATATTTTCTCTTTGGTTTCAAGGAACTCGTATTTTAAACGAACAATTCATGAATACTAACTGACCCATACGAATATTTCGCACAATAGCATGATCAATCACCGAATGGTAATATAATAAAGGAGGAAATAAGTAAATACAAGTATTTATTAATCAAAGGTAGTTTATTTTGAAGAGTAGTAATATATATATCAATGTCACTGTAAGAAGTCGTTAACATTAAGTACCACATAGCTGTAAAATGCGCTTTCCATTCAATACTACATATTTAATTGTAAAACATTTCAAATTAAACATTAAAAAAAAAATAAAGGCTTTGTCAGAAGTAATTTTTTAAATCTTCTTTCCTTTACATAACTTCTCTGAATACAATATCATCAGTTGCAATGTGATCATTATTGATTTTATGATCGTAATGAATCTACAATTTCGAGAAAAAGCAACATACGTGTATCTATAAGAAAAAACATATTCTGATAAATATAATCCTTCGTTCTGAAGCGTCTGACCTCCTTCTTTGTTTAATGTTCAAATTGTTTTCTTATCATTTAGAAAGACAGGGTTGGTGGTGTGAGATTAATGCGGGTTTAAGACCATAGTTTTATCGGAGTGTTTTAATTTAGCACTGATGATGTCGTCGTATAAGAGAATTACCACTAATCTTGCACTATTAATTAATCCCTGATTAACATTAATATTTCTATTTAACATAATTATAGCATATTTCTTTAAAAGAAATTTATGAGGTGGTAAACCAGAGGATTTTGGAAATTGCTCAAACGATTTGGATGAAATTTCATATGTAGATTACGATTTGATTTTGAAGTTTGTAATACGATATTAAAAAAAAAAAAACAGTTCTCGGATTTGGTATTTTGGAAACGGCTCTAACCTCATCTCGAAGGAGTCAGGTACCAATAAGGCTACTGATTTTAGTTAAACTTCTCTGCACTTAAAACTGTGCACTTAAAAATGCCTATCATATCTTCAAAAAAATATTTAACTTTAATCAGACTTCACTCAAAATATTGAACATAAATCGAAAGATGCTGAGTGAAGATCGGTCACCCAGGTACTGAATGCTTTAAATACCATATTAAACTTTTCACCCTCTCCTATCACCGAATAGGATAGCAAATATCTTGAAAGTTTTAGATGCATTAGTCTAATCACTACCGATTAATGAAATAAAAAAAATATTCTTCCTAATTTCGAATGAAAATGTAAAAGCATCTTGAAATTAAGAAGGATTGGCTCAGTACAAGAATAGAAGCGGGCAGTGAAACACGTTCAGTCATCTAGAATTTGAGAGACTCATTAAAGATTAAAGGTGAATATATGTGGGCTGCATTTCTTTCAAGTGTACGGTGTTGAGATACGACGCAAGTGAACATATCGTGACACCAGACGTCACCACAATTGAGCGAATTGCATTTTTACACTAGATATTCAGTATCGCTCCTTGGGGAGACGACGCTACGTAAACTTACCTCAGCTTTGTAATATAGCACCACAATACAAGGCCATACATAGCACAAGGGTTTGCTAATTTGTGAAGGAATAGTATTTACAAATATCATGGTAGATCACTTGCTACGTCAGTGATTATTCAAAAAACGTATAATTAGGAAATGTATTGTATGCATCTTACCGTTTAACATATTGCCAGTGAACTGTCTATAGAAACATTAGAGGAGTACGTTACCTTTGAGTGTAGAAATGTACTACTCGTACTTGTTCGGCAGATTGGTGAACTACTTCTGGGTAACACTATGCTTAGAGCAAACGTAGTTACTTAATAAATTGTATTTTTAAATGACAATCAACATTTAGTGATCTTCACAGTTTGCAAAGCAGTTTCAAATTATGCAAAAGTCTTTTCCATAACTTTGAAGAACTGAAGATTTGTTACACGTTCATAAAATTAGTTGATAATTCAAAGTAAAAGGTTTTTATTTATTTACTACGAAACTGAATGTCATATTTCTAGTTCAGATAGATGAGGGTATCCATATCACAATGATTAGTTAGGTACAAACATATCAGTGGTAATTATGTGACGCAGGATTATCTGATGCAGCGATGTTAAATACACAGGTGTGTAAAACTTAAGGGCGAGATAGATAAAGTAACATAACATATTAACTATTCGGTGGAAATGATTGAAAGTATGGGAGCATATTGGGAGAGCTCTGTCACAAGTGCATAGAAAATTGGACGTCACATGGTGTAAAGTCAACGCGAGTATAGCGCCACATGTGTCTGGCCCCGTAACACGAGGCAGTTGAAGGAACGGGACAAGGCAGTGTATGTTATTTAGCGGGCTGTTACGGTGGTGCTCTGTGAAGCTTGGACGAGTTTGAGGGAATCTGCACTTGTGAACGGGAACACACACTAGGATCTTGCCTCGTAGCGTGCGACTCTGCATTTACCCCCCCCCCGGGTGCTGGTGGAGCCGGGAGCACGTGGGAATAGCTGAGATGCTTAATCTATACGGCCAGGTTTTGGGTCTTCGGCCTGGTCGTGGCTGGCGCTGCGTCCGCGCCGCTCCCCGTGGGCATCCTTAATAAAGCGCCTTGTCTCACCGTCCCTGCTGTAATGGCGGGTGATTCGGAAGAGTTCGTCCCTGCGGTGGGGGCAGTGTTGGATGGTGGGAAATCGGGGAGGTACTGCGAGGGCCTGATGACCTTATACCCTGGAACATTGATTGTAACGGTGCACTGTGGAGGTAACATGGTTTGAAAATAACTTTTGGATGACTTCACACGGAGAAAAATCATGGGGAAACTCGAAGAAGGACAAAGTGTGATGAGTGTCACCCAGGAGTTTGTTATTGCTCACAGCTTTGTTTCACGTGCATGGAAAACGTTCCTGCACAACAGGTATTGCTGTCCAAAGAAGAGGAGAAGTTCAGTCATGGTCAACTACAGCAGCAAATGATCACTTCCTTATGCAACGGACAATAAGGGACATACGTCTATCGGCGGGTATAGTGGTAATCACATGTAACAGGACTGCCGTGTTCCGATGACACCCGCATATCGTCGGCACCATTTGGGATGGTGTCAAAAGCATCAGTACAGGACCGACGAGGAGTGGGGTCGCGTGTTCTACTCAGATGAGAGAAGATTCAGTACGTACTCTGATGTGGCGAGAGATGGACACACGTAATGCACGTAGGAACATTGTAGAAATGGTAGTTTTGGTGATTCAAGTGCCAAGGTGTGCGAAGGCATAAATTTGCAAAGCGTACCAACTTCCAAATCTTTGAACTCGGTACACTCACCAGTCAACGTTATGTTGACACTGTACTCCTTCCCATGTGCGTCTTTTTAGAGGTGCATTCGGCCTTGGCCTCATTTTTATTGTTGACAATACGAGACCGTATCGAACAGTGCAGATGGAGGAGCTCTTGCAACGAGAGGAAAATCGGCTAATGGATTGGTCTGTCTATTCCTCCGACTGAAATGACAACGTGTGTGATGACGTAATGCAACACGCCCACATGTACCAACGACCATCCAGCAGTTGTCAACCACGCTGGTAGAAGAGGGGATGTCCTACCACAAGAACTCGTTACAAAACTTGTAGCCAGCATGACAGCACGTTGTAGAGCATACATTGTTGTTTGTGGTGACCCTTTTAACACACTGACTGCCATGAGGAAACTTGGACTATGTATTGCTATGCCACATGTGAGCCATCATTGGCTCACGTGGCGGTCAATGTGTTAAGAACCATGTCACTGCTTTTTTTATGTCATGAAGACTATTATCTGTCGAAGTGACTCCAGTGTAGCTAATTGTCCTTTTATAAAAGTTTCTTTTCGGTTCGTCTGATCGTTTATTTCTTTCAGTTGCCTAGTAACAGTTCTTTCCATGTATCGTCCAAGTTTCATTGAGTTATGTTACTGGACAGTGACACAGAATGCGAAAGTTACTTTCATCATTAAGTTTTGCACACCAATGTACATATGTCATACACGGTAACTAAACGCCATTTGCGCCTTTCTCAATTTCTCCTGCCTTCACTTTATTAAAATAAAAATATCATTTCCAGAAAGGTAATATTCAGAAAATTATTTGACTATTCTTTTCAGCCGTTGCTTGTGTGTATGTAGGCTGACTACTAGAGCCATGTAGAGGGCCGCTTCCGATAATGGTTTCCAGAGCTCTTCGCTCTTTATCTCCCCCCGTCTGCATTCACCCTTTCTCTTCCCACCCACAATAAAGCTAAACTTTCGGCATTCCTAAGGGTCCATTAAAGAACGATAATACCTTCCCAACATATAATGCATTAGCCCAATAAACGGCAGATTGATAGAATCTGGCCATGCTGCAATGTCTTTCCCCCAGACCATTTCCAGCCGATGTAGCTCTTTATCGCACCTGCCTTCTCGGCCTCTCGTTTTATGGTGCTGCCTAACGCGTCCATTACATACCGCTAAAACAAAAAAATAAAATAAAAATAAACAGGAAACGGTCTTCGATTCAAAAAACATTATGTGACTTTGACAACACTGATAATTGTATTTTTTTCGTCAAGATAAAAAAATATCGTGGCAGCCGTTTGTAATCACGCTTCATAGCGACATTACTAGATTTTCAGGAATTTTTTTAAATTAATTTTAATATTTACTTACAAAAAGTCTGTGATTTCGAGGTTCATTAGCAAACATAATGCAAGCAACAAGGAAACTGCGTACCGTGAAATGATTTTATTAAAACACTAAGGAAACCACTTTTAAGACAATTTGAATCTGAAATCTTGGATTAAATGGTTATTAATTACATTCTATGGATTCTGGAAAGGTGGACTGATTTTGAGGCGTCAGGGATATGCGACAGTTTTCTCTGACAACTTAGTTTCAATCCAATTCTATCTTATTTTCAAATTATGGCTGAGAAATCATCAAAAGCTCCATGGTCGTTTGAAGAAACCATCCCGGCATTCACTTGGTGTGATTTCAGGATACCTTGGAAATTCTACATCTGTACAGCCAGACGGGGATGAGCACATACGTCCTGTTATTGTGAAACAGACCATTTTATTACACTACACAATTCATTACAAATATTATTCTTATTTCTGAAACTGTGTTAATCTGTAAGATTATCACAAATCTCGAAACATACAAATTGTGCTGGTTTTGAAATTCTTTTTTAAAAATGTCGATTTTTAGAAAAGGCCCGTTCGAGTTTCTATGTTCGTAACGTTACGGCATTTTTAATTTGGAAATATGAAAGCTTAAAGCAAAGTAATGCAACTGTGATTCCAAATCACTTCCAAAGAGTGGTATCATCTGTATGTTTTCTAGCTGAAATCTGTTTCAAACTGTATGTTCCCTTTGCTGATGTGGTGAAGGGGTATACCAGTATCAATTGCTGCTCATCGGATTAGCTCATCAGAGCGCCGAATGTTTACAAAAGTTGAGAGCGGTTGAGTGGAGGAGTGCCCTGTGAGGACCCGCAAACAAACACAGTGCTCTCTGCCGGGAGCCGATGAAATGGAAAACGTTTATCTCGGCGCTCAGCCGCACAATGGTTTCCGATGCGGCAACGCTCTCTATTGACACTGCTGGTGGCTCCACGCCTCAAAACAAACCAGCTCCCTGTCCATCCAGAGTTTCTATACTTCTGTTCAATACTGTTACTTGAGAGTGGTATGTTCAGTGTCCTTCCATAATGTTTAAAGCTAAAAGCAAATAAGCTGAAACATATAACTAGGCGAGAATTATAAATTGCACTAACAGCGGTGAGTTCAGTACCTACTGTCAGGAAAACATGGTGTACACTTCCATGAAACGTGTTTTTGTGTTTTTTAAGTGTGATTACATATTGGCAGGAAAGTTAATATACTAGCTCATGAGGATGGTTTCGTGTTGATCGTCAAAATCAAGGAAGGTCCAAGACAAATGTTGGAGATGTGAAAGAAATCGAAGAGGTAGAACTGGAGATTAATATCGTGAAAACAAAATACCTTCCAGCCAGTAGACGTTGTAATGTTGAGCCTACAGTAACAGATGCGGATAGAGTAGCTTTGGAAAGAGTAGAAGATTTTAAATATCCTCGAATGCTGTGGAATGAGATGAATATAATGAAGAGGAGACTACACGAATTAAATGAATAGTTTTTCTATGAGGAAATTATCAGTAATATCAAAATTTAGGTTACACTAGATTATAGTACAGGTAGCAGTATTGCAGCACTACATGGTGTCGAATTATGGACTTCAACTAAAACAATTGAGAATAAGTGAATGATATTTGAAACTGAGATATTCGGATAAATGTTTGGTCTAGTTATAGAAGAAAGTGAGTCGAGGAAAATATATATATATATATATATATATATATATATATATATATATAAAAGCGATCAGGAACTTGTATCAACTTCCATACACTAAAGGACAAATTCTATGGTGGTGTGGCCATGTAATAAGAAGTGGAAGGGGTCTCTAAGAAGTAATATAGAAGGATTCTTTGAAGGGAGGGGAGCTCATAGAACATCGTGAATCAGGTGCCTTCGTGCCATTTCATTTTGTCGCAACAGGGCAACAAATTAATTATGAAGCTGGGGCGCACCATGTATAGTTAGCATCATGTTAATTTAAATAATAATCTATGTACAACACTAGCTACTTAGATTAGTTTGATGTATACACTAGTTAATCTATGACTATTTTAAAATTTACGAGTATAAATAAAAAATGGGGTCAGATACTACAGACACAGATGACACACTTTATTCAAATTTTTTTTTAAGTTTAGGGATCTTTCTATATATTTGGCATCAAATTTTTCTTTGTTTACAGTATATTTCAATCTTTTGCTTTTAGGATCATTATTTGCATTTCTGTAATTATTCTTAGCTCATGTTTTTCAGCCCAATGTTCTGATTTCCGTATGTGACATTTTTGCAACCAGTCAATAACTTAACAAATTTGTTTGCTATGTTATGTAACTGAAATAGCTAGTTTGAAATTGACTTAAGATGGCTTGTACCTTGAAAATTATTTTCTTATTGGTACACTGCAAGATCGAACCCACCAAAGTGAGAAAAAATATACAAAATTCAAATAAAGTAGCTTTTTAATGATTTGTGTTTCAACCCGATGCGCAGAACTCAATGCGTTGATCAACTTGTCCTACCGTACCGCCTACTTCTATATTTGGTTCTGAGGTAATCGGTGGTGTTGAACTTTACACTGGAGTTGTTCACACTTGCTGAACACTAGAAGTAGTTTTACTCTAACTCGGAAATATAAATCTTCTGGTGGTGTACCTTTGATGTTATTTTACAGAGGTTATCTAGTTTCTGTCCTCACACTCCATGGTATACCGCTGTAGTCAACTTTGTCTCTTTGATTTGACTACGTCTGTTACAGTGACTACTGGAAGCACTGCAGCAAACCTAAGCCTGGTCCAGGGTTTGTCAGGTGTCCATCAACACCGCCAAAAGGCAGGCACTCATGTCGAGGTGATACAGAGATCGACGTGAACATCAACTGCAACTGGTCTCAACGGTTCGTCACATCGGTGTTACTCTTGACAGAAAGTTGGTGACTGCAAACGAGTCGGTGCATGACTACGCACTACAGGTAGGCGTTGCCATCTACAGCACTCTGATCTTGCGGGCAATTGAGTATGCTTGCCCCATATGGCGATACACGGCCCGTATTTCTTTAGAAAGCTACATGTGTGGCAGAACAGTGGACTGAAGCGGGGCTACACCTATTCACCTGCTTTTGCACTGAACAATGATGCGTCGGCTCGCCGAAGGTGTTTGATTGCTGACGGGAACGTTCTACGATGCTGCACATCGCTCAGCCAACCAACTGATCTATCGATCCGACCAATACGATCAGCCAGCAACCGACACAAGGGACCAAGGGTGCTGATGGAGCCCTAGGAAGAATAACTGCGTCAAGCTATGTCACTGCCCAATGACTGAGGGAGGAAATGGCTTAGTTTCTTTATAACAGAGATAGGCGAGGTGTATGTGAGGATTGGTAATCATGACTTTCGTTTTATCTGCAGTGATAACCTTCATTTACAGTTACAATAACAGCGTAGTTGGCTTAGCATGTAATGTTGAAGTCAGCATAATTCATTTTAAATTAATTCTGGCCTTTTATGACTGTCCATTACCAGATTAAACTACAGGGAACCAAATGATTCAACTTATCTCATCCCTTAGTCAATTGTGATAGTTCCCTGCTATGTGTAATGTTTTATTATGTTATCAGTCTACATGTCTTCTTCTATTGTTGAAACAGTTGTGAGAAGGAGAAGGGTCTATGCATTAAATGCTTGAATGACGAGACAGAAAGCGAGAAAACCGTGAGATGCTTTGAAAAGTAGAGCTGATAATAGTAACATCACTGATTTCAAAAATTCCATTTAACAGAGAGAGTATTGTTTAGTCAGAATGCATACTAGGTATGCAGATGAACAAAGGTATTGTCACTTTAAGTTCCTCCCTGCGCGCATACTCGCTGAAGAAGGAACGTAGGTAGAGTGTTGACGCCTGGTCCTTCAAAATACAATGTTAGACGGCTAACGAGTCCAAAGCACGACCCACTAATTACAGACGTCCGAAGGAACGAAACAGTTTTTCTGAGAATATGTAAATTCTAATTGCTACGTTCAGTGTAAGTAGCTGTAATGGCTTCGAAACTCGTGGCCATTCTTGGAATCCTCACACCTTATACAAATAAGACTGCCTGCAGTGTGAGGCATAGATTTCCATTGTAATTAGGTGACGTGTTCTTAGTTTTAGCTTTTAGTAACTTAGGGGGATACACATCCACGAAAATGTTACCGGTCTGGGAGTCTTATACTGACAAAAAGTTTGTTATCCTTGTTCCGACACATGCAACAAGTAGAACCGTCAGGTATAATGTCCCGTAATTTTTGAATACTTAGTGAGATTCTTTTTAACATAAATATAAATCATAGCAAAGATGATGCATGATATGTAGCATAAACCACAACAATAATAGCAGAAAATTTTTGAAAAGTGGTTGTAACGAGCAAAATTACCGACTCGTTACATTTTGTTTAAATAAAAGCCCAACTCACCCGTCTATTCAGTCTCACGTAACTTTGGCATAGTCAAGGGAAGAAGCTTCACACAATAGACAGGTCGTCCCTATTCAGTTGGCTCGCCTGCGCCAACAAGTTAACAGCGGAAGGTAGGTCGTTGTTCTGAGCACGTCAGTGACTTTGGAATGTGCGGAGGGAGATACAGACGCCAAGTTAGCGCGTATAAGAAACTATTGGAGGAAATAAGCCAGGCGGGAGTTTAACATGAACAAATAAGGACTAGGCTCCAAAATACCCAACCAATGAAATTTTTTTCTTTCTCTCTGTTTTCTGGTTTCGGCGGGACCTGGAGGCAAGCGACGAGGAAGTCCAGCGGTGGCTGGCACAGGGAGACGTTGTAGCCAGGCGCCAGTGAGGCACTGGCGCCTTCCCCGGGTGATATAAGTACTGCAGAGTACATGTGGCCGTAGGGAGTGTGTTGGCTACAATTCCAGAGTGCGTGGAGTTTTTGTTTCTCGTCTGTGGTGCCGACACATACAGTGTGTCGCCGTGTCAAAACAAAAGGCGTTGACGGCTTGATGTGTTTTGGTTGTTTCTATATTTCTGCGTCACACATTAATAGTGCAGCAACCAGTGCGAGATGCCATTGTGGATCATTGGTGACGTGGATTGTCACGCAGTGAAGAGATCGTCGCACCAGACGGTAATATAACGCCTCATTTCAGTCGAACTGAAATGCCCTGACAGGTAACCCTGCACGAATAAGAACTAACTCTCAGTGGCTCTGCGCTCTGTTTTTATTATAAACAATCTGAGCTTGGCTGAGTGGCACCCGTCTTTTTTTTAATGCTCATTTTCAAGTTTATGTATTTTGTTGCTTTCGAGATAGGAAGAGTTTGTATTTTATTTTGATTAGTATCACAGGTAAACTAAATGTTAGATAGTGAAACCAGAAAATTATATTCATTTCAATGTGAAAATGAAAGTTTTTCCCACCAAAGAGAAATTAATATTTAATAATCAATAATTTATCCCGCCACTAATAATTTTTTTTCTTTTTTTTACTGACTATTTCATGGTATAGTACGTCAATACAGACATATTGAAGCCATGAATGTATGCCCATACTGCCTGAGTGTGGAGTGCATTAAAATCAACTCCCTTGTTACAAGCGTAGTCATTTGTAAACTAGATTTCTAACGTAATGGAACAGTTCATCGGTGTATCACAGCTGGTGCCAACGAATGAACCATTTTCTCAAAGTTGTCTGTACCAGCGCTCTACTGTCTTATGACACAGTATTCACCAGATGATGGCATACAAGTGAGACGGAACATGGTTGCGCAACTATTCTGTTGTATTTGGTCGCTTAGGTATAAGAATATGCATGTCCGCCTTCTGGACATCCTTGAAATGCTCTATATTTTGTTTGAAATTTTAGGTTGCGAATTAGTGCGCTTGCAACAAACGAACATGTTTTGTGCACGTCACACAACCTTTAGCTCGTTTAAAACTTTAGTTGCCGGCAAGCACTCATTGGAGAACTACATTTATTTTCATGCTTTCTGCCACATCTAACGTTTGTATCAAGAATATAAAGTAAGTTCTATGTATCAAATCAAACAAATGCAATAAGAAAATTTTGCTACATGAGAAAGGTATTAAAACCTTCTTTGACGACAAAGGTCTGGTTATAACCATTAACTTAAGAAAGGGAAGAAAATTCTAACTAAGGTCATTGCAGCTCAGCATTTCATACGATGCATCTGGGCAGAACGAAGGTTAGGGAGAAAAATTAATAGCAGCAGTCGAAATCAACAGTCATGAGACACACGAAAATGAGTGGTGTGTTAATAGATGGTAGGGTATTCACGGAGGAAAGAGCTGTAGAGGAATACAAAAAAAAAAAAAAAAAAAAATAACTCGTATACAGTGCTTGTAACTGAGGACATACGCTGTAAGAGGAAAGCAGGAAAATTATCACACCAAATAAGAGACACTTATCGCCTAGCACTGCTATAAAGCAGATTGCGTCGAGGTTATTGCCATAACAAATTTCCTTCCTCAATTATTGTGTACTAGCTTCGAGCCCGTCAAAAATGACGGTTTGAACGCAATATTCTGGCAGCTCATTTTTTTGCAGTTGGTTAATTAAACGGAACTGATATTACATAATACTAATGACCTTGATTTTGCAAAGTTCTACATATTTCATTTGCCGTTCACATAGCCATACAGTAGTAACTTCTACTGAATTAATGACGCCAGAAGTAAAGAACCAATTAAATAAAATCAGATTAGGAATTCCAAAAACTTTTGCTATCCATGTAATATCAGTTTTATTCCTGGTCCAGGCACAATTCAGCACGTTAAATATGAAACTACTTCCACCCGCATTAATTAATACATTTAGTAACATGGCGCTTATGAAAACAGTTTAATTGGTTTCTAAAACTCATTTCAGAGTGAATTACAGTATGCTGTAACAAAATGTGTCAGTTGCGATTCTGGTAAACTTAACCACAACCTCCAGTAATATTGCGTTCGAAAATCATAGCCTCTATTACCCTCAAATGAATAATGATGGATCACCTATGGTGGTAGTAGGAATTCATTCTGAAAAACCTTGTAAGAAAAATAATCTTTTTTAATTATATCTTTCGTTATATGAATACGTTACTCTGGTTAGATTATCAGAGCACTTGGTTAGGATCTCACATAAATAAATGCATTTTACGTTAGATGACGGAGATTACAATTTCGAAAACAAATAACTGTTATTTATTTGACTAATACATGTCGCGATTACGTATGTACGATTCTCTGAGTTTTTAATAAACCTCATTGTTTCTTATCGTGTGCCAAAAAATTCTTAGTTTACGGTTTAAACTGGGGCTTACAACTGAGGCAGGTAAAATAGCGTAAATAATGAAAACCCTTCTCCTTACATTAATTTCTGCATCTGGTCGTCGTAGATAAATAAAAAGCAATATGTAAATTTAATCGAACGTAATAATTGTAACTTGGTGACATATAATTGCCTGGTATTAATTTTTTTTCCCTACTCTCAGTATTTATTATATCACTGCTCACTGCTATTTTGCGGCAATAATATCGTTGTTGAATTGCGAGTGTCATATCCTTGATGATTTAAATCTTATAAAAAAGTTATCTTAAATCTCATTTAATAGCTAACACATGTATCAAAAACTAAGGGTATCATATATAATGGTAGTAGGAATTTATTATGGAAAAGCTTATAAGGAGAAACGAATAAGTCATCCTTAATGATATCTTTAGTTATACGAAAACGTTATTCTCGTTAGATTATCAGAGTATTTTGTCAGGATTTCAAAATAAAAAATGCATTTCACTTTAGATTACGGAGACTATAATTTCGTAAATGGATAACTGTTATTTATGTGACAAATACATTTCGCATTATGTACATTTCTCCTAGTTTTTAATAAACTTCCTTGCTTCTTACATTCTGCCAAAAAAATTCTTAGGTTATGCTCATAACTGATGCAGATAAAGTAGCGTAAATATTGAATCCCCTTCTCCTTATATGAATTTCAGCGTCTAGCTGTAAATAAACGAAAAGCAAGATGGTGGTGCGAACGTAATATGGTGGTTAATGATTGGCCGTTTGTTAGCCAATAGGAGAAGCACGCAGACGCCACGTTAGCTTTTTATACTAATAGATTAACATTGCTTCACGTTTGGTTTGCCTTTTTTTGGAGTAATTGTAGTTCTTTATAGAGCTTCATCAGAACAATTGGCCTATCGCCTGCTCAGTCGGATCGGCGGTCGCGACTGACCATTGGGTTGGCGGAGCGATGAACAGCGTCGTGGAACATTCCAGCCCGCTGCCGAAAGCGTTCGGCGATCCGCGTAGCTCCAAACCCATTTTGGAACTCCGACAGGGTAAAGCGGGTGGGCAGGTGTAAATCCCACATAAGTTCTCTATTCTGCATAGGACAGAGGAAGGAGAAATGCTTGAAATCGTGCCACAGGCAAGAAATTAAATGAATACATATAGGTAAAATATTTACATTACCTATCTGTAGTAAATCGAAACACCAAATGAATGTAAACAAGCTCTCTGTCAGGCTACAAATTGCTACAGCGACTAAATTTGTTCATAAAAAGTCCATATTGGCAACGTCGAGGTTCACTTCCAAAAACTACGACAGGAACTACATTCAATCGAAATGGGTTCCCTTCATTGGGCTGAGCCGGACAACAGCCCAAAATCTGAGTTAACTGACTGAATCACTGAATGGTAAACAGAGACCCGCCATATTTAAACTGTATTATTATAGACTGGGATGAGTCAGTAACAGCAGAAAATATTAAAAATACCTATATGTGGAAATAAATATGCTCCTACGATTGATAATTAACGTGCAACGTAAAAAAAAAATAGTAATTTTATTTTGATATCGAGAGACTAAGCAATGTATGTATTCAATAGATCATCCTTAATTTATAATAAGGCAATATCAAATCGGTAAAGCAATAGAATTAAGATGCAGTCGTGTGTAATTGTTTGTTTCTACAGAATAACACAATTGTCAACTGGCAACAGTTACACAGGGATATTTACCCGAATATTGGTGCGAGTGTATATTAATCCCTTTTCCTTAATATGTTCTCCTGCGATTTTTTAATCTTTCCCAGAACAAAGGCCTTTTCGCTGATGTCATGGTACCTATAGGAGTGTGGCACTATACCATAAAAAGTGTGTAGGTCGTTACAATTTTTGCTACGTCTTCTCACTCTCAATCTCGATGCAATAATATACATTGTAGGCAGGTATTTTGTTTCAAAATAATTATCCAAGAAACGAACAAATGAAACAAAAACGTGTTATTCAATTAATGTAAAGCAAATTTTTTTTTCTAAGTTGACTGCTTTAGTGTCTAAATTTATTTGCCTTAAACTAGATATTTTTAAATTTGTTATTAATTAAAATTTGATGTAAATTACGTAGCCAATTAATCGCGAAGTCTCGAACCACTTCTCCAAAGGAGAAGTAAAAACACAACTGTAGAAATGAGCATAGGCATTTAGCGTCATAACTATTCTTATCAACTACGTGCTATTCCACTTTACCACACCTGTTTTAAAAGTTTCGTTTCCATTTTATGGGCTCTAGAATAATTGCAGGAATCCGTATATTTCAATGATACATTGTCTCTGATGATTTTTCTGGCTGAGGTGAAAAACTTCAGGCATATTTAAATCCAATTAGAACTTTTGAGGCGTTTTATTGAAACAGATTACCAAGAAGATGTCACCCCGAAATGTTGGTTCCATTTCGTTTTATCATTCGTGGGCGTTTGGGTTGTAAGCGCTAATGCGGATAGCGTGCGCAAGGTGTTGGCCGCTTTTCATGTAGGCGAGCATTGTCATTTATTGGGCGGCGTGCAGAAAGAGTCCTTTATCTCTCGCGGTGGGCAACCAGGCTCTTCCTTCAAAGGCAGCGTTACGCGCTCAAACTGAAAAGTTAAAAAGAAGAGGAAGGAAGGTGCGGGGGATGAGGGTTGGTGATGAACCGTGGTACAAAAAACATCCCGCCCGTCGTTGGAGGGGTGAGGCTGAAAAAGCGCCTACGTAGGTGGGCCGGGGGTCGCCGCGGGGCGATATTAAGCTATTCGCGCTCAAGTTTTGGCGCATTAATTCCGAGGCCCTAGTCGCGGACGCCGTAACTAGGTTTGCATAATGAGGTCTGCTTGTTTGAGGGCTGCCTCTCTGAAAGGCACTGTGCAGGTGAGCCGCCTCCAGCGTGTCGCAGCTCAACACGCCACCACACGCCCACGGAACATCTACAGCTCTCCCCGTCTGTCCATGTCACATTCTTCACAGTTGATTCGTCGTCCAGAAATGTGAGGTTCACTAGGTGGCTCGTGCACGAAATTTCGCGAATATATAGATGAATGAGAGGTTGGTGGTTTGTAGTAGGATAAAAGACAATCCGGAACATTAGTAATTATTATTTGTTAAAACACTTAAAACACCTTACGATACAATTAGAAATGACGAAAAGTTTCCTTGACAGAAACAAAGCTCGTTACTCTAAAAACACACACAATTTATCAATATTGCTGTGATGCGGTATTGCTATATAGCGGTAAGGAGATCACTTATTACTCACGGCAGTTAAACCTAGCAGCTTTACTCTCAACCTTGATTCTTCATAATTTTGCCATTTACTGGTTGGATTTCGAAAAAATTAGTTTCAACATTAAATACGTTACCAAAATGATACCGTACCTCATTTTTCAATTTCGGTCACATATGAAGGGAGAAAGATGTCTCATCACAGTAAATACCTTTTAGAAATAATATATGTAATTACAGAAGATCAGAAGAAATTTGGAAATGAAATTTAGACCTCTGTTCCTTTAGAGTGATTTTGATGAACTTCATGCTAAAGGAAACTTGGTAGTATGGAAGTTCGTGTCAAATGAATTATCCACTTCATAGCGCTCAATGTAAAACAAAAGATTCATAAGGAAATCATCAAAACTAAGAAAATTTGTTACTGAACAGTAAGTTTCGGTTTCAAGTTTAAAATAAGCTTTAGCGATTAATTCTAGAACAAATGAATCAGTAAAACTGGTTGGATGTCCAAAATATGATGAATAGTTTATTCACATGCTGGTAACTGTACGATGTGTGATACAATCAGTGATGAGCTCCGACATGTCCTTTAGAAATAAAATACAGATTCCATACCTATAGCGTGATAAAACTTACATACATTGGAGATCAGAAGTAGAACGATAAGCTGTACGATTTTTAAGACATAGGAAATGTTGACAAAACACAGTAATTAAACTGTTCGTCAACCCTGTCGAATTGACGATTAAAATATTTTTAGATATTTTTTCGGATTCTCAAATGTATATGGTGTTCAACTTTAACTAAAAATTGGGTGCATAGCACGAGAAATCTTTCGGAGTGGATAGTGTGTCCATTGACTGTTTTTATACTGTCATTTCAAGGCAAATAAAGTATCGCTTTTCTATCAGTAATGCCACATAAAATGGAACGGAGACTGCTGAATCATTACAAATCAGCTACCCTTGTGAGAATGTTGTAAATCACATTACTGTGTTGACTGCTCGAAGACCGGTGAAGAGTCAAACAAATCTTGTCGGATACAACCATTTGTTATGCGTAAGTACACAACATCTTCTCACGCAGGATGGAGGAGTACCAGTCAGAATTATATGTTCATATAGTATTTGATTTTAATATATCCTTAAAATAACTGAACTTGCTGCTTAAGAACCTTGGAACTAGGAGTCACCATTTTAAGGTTTCACATTTAGGAAAAAATGCTGTAATTCATGCATATTTTCTAAGTTATTCAATAAAATCTCATATTTAAGTTTGTAGCTGATGCGAGCTAATTTTCTATAAAATCATAGGTTCTTTTTTTATTTCGCAATTTTAACTTTAATCGAAAGACGGTCTGCCGCAGGAAAATCGGAGATGGTATCGACCACTAAAATAATCAAACGTAAGATCTGCAAGAATACATTTTGAAGTAAAGGTATTTTGATATAACTGTGAGGCAAGTGTTCAATTACTCTCACATATGGACAGATTTACATACTGTTAAAGATAAACACTTCCTTATTGCTGACTGACAACTAAATGTGCGAGACATTATGTTAAAACTAGGGACCTATAAGTTCTTTTTTTTAAATAAAATTTTAAAAAAATAGCTGGTAACGATTTTATCAGCCTCCCAGTACTTTTATATACATGACTCATTTTGATATATATTCACCAATCTTTTCTAACCATTTCTCGAACCAAGGTAAATGCTTATTTATAAGAGGTTCTTAAAGATGTGCCGTGTAAGTTATGAGCCAGTTTAACACCACTGTTTCCGGTTAGTTACTAACAAATCTATATATCGATTAGAAGAAATAGTTTGAAATTGTCACTTGTGACATGTAGGCTGTAAGACGGATAACGGAACTTCTCATAGCAGATTTCTGAAGTAGGATACACATAATATGCACGTTAACAGACTTAGCCGCTAATATCCAATGTACCAGATGGCTAATAATAACCATATTTTGTTTTCTAGACGTGAGGTTTTTTTTAGTCAAGCGGAATTAAAGGGATTAATTTTTTAAAATAGAACCGGTCGAGGCAGCTTTAGAGCAACGCCTTTGTCCGCTGTAGTCTGCTTAAGATAAGCGGAAGGCCATAACAAATCGCTGCTACTTCCATAAGTCACTGCCCACTTCTTTCTTGTGAAACACAGCCACCGGTATTGAGTACACTTAGCGCACGGAGCCAGTAGAATTACGACGGCAAGCTACGCCACCCACCTCTGGTAAGTTGGTTCCGCCGAAGGCGGGCACATAACACGAGCGGGCAAGGCATTACGAGAGTCATAACTGTCTCCACGTGGCGAGCTATTTTGCTTCGCAGTCCACGGAAAAACTGTTTCACGAGCACATTATTTCCCATCTACAAAACCTTTACATAAATACAATTTGGAGAATTCGTTAAGAACAAACGATATGAGTCATAAGCTAAAAGTAATGGCGACTTATAATGTGAGCCGGTATCGCGTCTGGGTTTTCTGGTGTCCATAAATACGCGGTAATGAGGGCGTGGAGTGACTTCAGAAAGCGAACATCGTTGTATGAGGTGAGGCGGGGAGGGGCAATGCGAGCGTCTTATGACAGATCAAACCCATCCACCACCAGGTCAATAATTTTTGGAACTGGCTGGTGAATGACGGCATTGAATTCATCAGAATCTCATGGCCTATAATGTTGAATCATAGAACTATTTGAATTTAGTACTGAAATACTTAGAACACTGCGAAAGGTTAAATTTCTTCAGATCAGATTTCACAGTTTTCGCACTGCTAAAGCATCTATGTACGCAGGTGATTTTTTTCTTTTGTAATTTAAATTTTCCATCCAGTTGGTGAAAATACTAGCCATTTAGTGTTTGATTCATTTATAGGTAAGCAAAAAAAAAAAAAAAAAAAAAAAAACCTGGCATATGTGATGGACTTTTTCGATTGCTGTTTAGTTTGTTTAGTTCTGGCACATATTGGTCTCATGCACATCGAAAAATCGGTGTACATGGTATGAACCATTTTGAAATGTTCCAAACATTATTAACACTTTGGTTTGCGCAGTTGTTTTGGTCAGTAATTCAGCAAATGCGACTCCAATCTTGCATAAAGTTTTCCCGTATGTAATTCTTGATGTAAAATGTACCGTGCCCTTTTCTCTGATATGTCTATGGCTTCAGCTATGTCATACGTCATTAATCGCAAATTTCGTATCGTACTTCTCGAAGTGGTTGCCATTTTTTGTGGTCTTTCACGTGGATCATTTTGAAGAGAAGTACGGCCTCATTTAAACTGAAAATGAAGAAGACGAGTTCTTATAAACTTTAAGCTGCTTTGGATAAATTAACTACGGTGATAAACCATTCAAAACGAATAATTTTATACCTCCGTGTTTTTATTTCTTATGGATTTACCCTTCGTCAACAGGAAAGGAGTGGGGGAAAGAACTCGGCCCTAGGCTTTAAGTAACCAGACCGCCATTTTCCTGGAGAGGTTTACTAAACCATGGGAAACCGAAATCAGGATGGCCGGATGGAGATTTGAACCCACGTCTTCCCGAATGTTACTTGATCTGCATTACAGTCAGTGTACACTCCTTACTTCTTTAAGGAGTTACTACACCTCACAATGACAAATGGTTTTATTTATGATCCTCACTCTGAGTAACTGACTCGAAACTGATTCGAATTTTGAGCCTTGCACTGCTGAAAAGAACGGAGCTGTTTTCACAGTTGTTTGTGATTGGAAGGTTTATAATACCCAAGGTTTGTGTAAATACATTCTTTTTTGACGTTCACATGAAACATTTTGGTCCTTTAACACTAGAGTACACGCGCCCTTAAATACTCCTTGAGCGCAAGCGCGGGCTACAGGCGTAGCCCATTTATGTCAATTAATTTACGGAATCAGGCAAAAAATATATAAACCAGAGTAAACAATTACTAAACATCTTTATTTTTATCATAATGGCTCATTTAACTAACAAAACTTTGTTTCTTAATTATAATTTTCATCATAAACATATACTTCTTAAAAATCAACTATTTTTGGAAGGTTTGAGATCTTTCAGCCTTATTTTTATTTCAGGAGCGTAATATTTATTATTAAATGGGTTAAATAATTGAACCAATCATCAAAGTCATTGAAAATAATTCATTCTGTTGGCATACATTCAGGACAGACGACTGCCTGATGTTCGCTACAAATGCGCCACGTATGTTTGCCGCATTTCTTGCGCGTGCTGTGGTCCCGAGCCGTGCTGCAAAAAGAACAACTCCTCCACGAATAGGCATACTATGTTGCGGTGGCCGTTCTGCCAGTTCTAGAAGTAGTCTGCCTTTCAGTTTTATACAATTTAGTAGATATACGACGCTCTGTACATAGAAGGTCTTGCAAATCGAATCCGAATTCTTGAAGATATTGACGACGGATCACTTTCATATCAGGGTTCTTCATTTGATATATTACAAGACCGTTTATACTCGCCATGTTTACAAAATTCTAAAACAGCTTGAGAGGTCATCGACGACTGTTCCGAGTAACGTCGTATTGTTTACACATTTTATCAAAAATATCGACGCCGTATTTTGTGTGGTAATAAAATGTGATGATATCGGGTTTTCGAGCATCATCAGTTGCATAATCAATTTTGGCATGATTGCGGAGGGTAGACAACACCAAAACTACCTTATTTCGTTTTGTCATCCTCCAACAACTATCTTAGTATTTGGGCATCGTTCACATTGCCCGCCATCTAAATGTGACCAAAATATAATTAAGTTACATGAAAAAACTATAAACACAAACAACACACATAAAAAACAGTTATTGACATTACTTTTTATAGATTTACCAGAAAAAAATGTATCATAGTTACCTCAATTTTGTCAGTTGCATATTTTATAAAGAACTTCCTCCAACGCTCACGCGGGCTACAGGTGTAGCCCATCAACTTAAAGGGCAATTATGCAGACGTCCGTGCGCCGCGAGGGATGGCAGGCTGCTGGCAGTGGCGGGGTCTAGTACTTGAGGAATACACTGGACGATTAATCTGTAGCGCACCAGGTTTAAATAATATACGACAATATTACACATTGGGCTACATATGTAGCCCAAGCGTGCAGTATAGTGTTAATTGAGTTCGCTTATTCTTAACAAAACTGTGTTCTTCCTTCAGTTGACTGTTTTTGCAATAAACATCTTCGAATTTCGTGTGACAATTTTGAGCGAACGTTAGTTAAATAATCATTTAGATTTTCACATATTATCATTAGGTTTAATTGGACCCATGTTGACCCATGAGGTTTCTAATATTGATTTATTACAAGTACTTACTACGTCGAATGCAATATTTCTGAACAGTCCGCCAGACCAAGAAGTAGCTTTTAATACTGTCTTGTATAACTACTTGTCACAATGCGTTGAAATGGTTCGATAAGGCAACTGTGCTGTGTTCAACAGGTAACATTCAGTATTTGGCGATCGTGGAAATAGGGAAGAAGCTATATGTGTCGTCATATGAAGAGTGTAATAATGAGGGGGACGTGGGTGAAAATATTAATATAAATTTTATCACCTCCTCCAACACCTGCCTTACCTTTATACCTTTACACGTGAGTTCATTAAATATGAAAATAAAAATGATTTAAAATGGTTGAACTAGAAGGAACTAGAACCATGAATATTGTACATAAAATAATATCCCATTTATTGAGTCTTATGGCTTATACAAGGCCGGGTAATAGTTAACTTTACGTTAAATATATTCCAAAGACAACAAAAACAAGCAATACCCGACGTTTACAATCCGCCGATGAAAAGCAAACATAAAACTGAATTAAATATTTCGACAAATAGCAAAATCAACATATTATCAACGTGGCAACACAGGCCATCAACTTGAAGTTAACATTTACTACAAAAAGAGAGTATCCCAGGGGCGCCATATAAAGTTAAAAAGCATCGTCTTGAATTTACACAAATTAGCAAGATGCTTGGAATTGGAAATTAAACATGAAAATTAGCTAGCTCAGTGATTTTACGACGGGAGCAGAGTCTTATCTCAGTGCCGCTTAAGGGCTCACAAGTCTCGTCAAAACCCAATGAATCGTGACCGTATGCTCCGGTACTTTACCATGAATGCATCGTCGTGATGAAGTGTGACACGCACAGTGCCACTGCAGCTGCGAAAGCCAGGTTAGCGGATACGACCGCGTTACCACAACAGCTTCCAGATAATGGCAGGCATGCCATACAACTTCTCGCTTCCCAGAGCAAGAGAGTGTGATCAGAAACAGTCAGTGATCACCGGACGAGAGCGTGTCGGCTGACACGTCTGCACAGTGGCTCGTCCCGGTAGCAAGTGTGCTCAAAAATGGCCTCTTCTCTTCTTCTTCGGCAAAGTCGTCTCCCAATCGCCACATGCAACAGAATCCCTTGAATTAACATATGGGAACCCCTATAAACGTTCACGATTGGTCATCGATACATGTCCGTCGTCACGTGTTTTATATCGCGGCCAGCATTCGCTGTCTCCGTTCGCGCACTTTTTGCCTGACCTCGACCAAGCATCGGAGAGGGGTGGGTTCAGTGCACCCGTCTAACGGACCACCGCTGTTGTGAGCGTCGGCACCTCTCAGTCGGGAGACCCAGCTATTGTCTCGCTCTCGACCGTTCGAAAATGGCAGTTCCAGCTTCCCATATCCACTACACTACTGAGCAGCAAGTTTTGTAGGAATTAAAATTAGAATAATGAAAACTCTGGCTGCCCGGGTTTTATTATACAATTATTTACCTATGCAATATCCCTATTATTTATGATATTTACAACTTACAAAATTGAATATTATGAAGAAAATCTGAATAGTAATTATTTTATTTAATTATATTCATTGTGGGTGACTCTGTCATACCACAAGAGGGCTTAGTCTTCTTTAATTTCGTGGAATTTAAAGCAATGACTGATATTTATAAAGTGTATGGCTTCTGTCTTTACAATCTTCCTTGATAGATTTTTAATGTGATTCCTTCAATTCGTAGCTACCAAGATGTTAAACTACACTCAATGGTGTCTCAAATCACCATTTCTGACGACTAGCTAGTTGATGCTCTAAAACACGTTCTAGAAGTAGGTGCCCATCACGGTTCCTCAATTTTACTTATTTATACGAATCAATTTTAAAGCGCAGTTTGTGTGAAAATGTTCCATCTTCTGCAACTATCATTCCTATCTCCGTAGCGCTATGCTCCTTTTAGTCTAATTTGTAAGCCGGTCAACGTCAACGGAGTCTGTGGCAAAGTGATGCATGTAATATTAATCCTCTCAAAATAGTGCACGAATGAAATGCCGTGCGGTTTACACGTAACAATATCTTTACCGAAACGTGTAACTTCCCTGAACTGCCACTCCTATACCAGAGATGTGTCTGCTTTATCATGTATCGTAATCCATGCTGCACACAGCTCTCTTGCAGCAGCGCATGAACGCAATACGTAATATTACGTGCTGTGACACGGACGGTCCAAAGAGGCACTAAAAGGGTTAATTTATTATTTAATTTGGTAGGACGCGAGCGCGGAAAGCAAAATTTCGTAGCGAGAATCATCATCCAAGGTACCACCAAGTAATAAGACGCTGTATTGAGTCTATAAATTCGCTTATGTAACGAGCCACCACTGTTGAAAGTGACAGGTGACATACTTTGGGAAGTTATAATGAACTTTAAACAATTTAATTTTATTGGTTTATTACTAGCAAATGAGGCAATATGTTGTTCCACGATTAGTCATACCTTTATAGAGGAAAGGCTAAAGGTATTTTGAACAAAACTCACTTTACTATACACTTAAGACTGATAACTCGTGGCAGACAGATATCGCCTCGGCAGTGACAGAGGATTTTCATTGAAGACTAATAAACTGGATAGCACATTCAGTTTGCATCTGGCTGGCTTTTCAGTTAGTTAAATCCGTTTTCGTTCTCACTTGACTAATTTACTTGCCCTAATTAATTTCAAGTGACTTTCAGTATTAGATTATTGCACCGAACCAGGGTAATCTTCCTTCGAATGCCTCTACTATTCATTTGTATTGTATCATTCACCTGAAGATTATTTGAAAATGAAGATCATTACACCAATTTTGTCGACCTGCGTGAATTTCCTTTGAAGTTCTTGACCATTGTTCGTATCCGAAAATTGGTTAGTCACCTTCTTTTTATCCTAGCAAAGGTCCTGAATTAACCCCTTACCGATTGGTTCGCCAACGCGTATCCGACTTCTCGGAGATACTTAGTCGCAAAAGAGTAAAAAATAAAATGTCCATAAATTCAGTTCAGTTTAAGTGCCCGCAAAAATCCTTGACATAAATTGTGTACCATCTGGAAACTTCCACAACCTCTCCTAGACATCTTACGCGCAATTTCATCAGCCTATTAGCTGTAGAAGGTCACATTGATGCAGTCCACTCGTCACTAGTTCAAAATTTCATTCTGCCCCTTAGATTTCTGAAAGGTTGAACAATTCTGGAAACATGGCTACACCTTAATTTTGGTGTTTTTGATGAACCACCACTGTTTAACAGCTAACCTGACAGTGCAGACACGTTGAAAGCGATCTGAACATCCTCAGAAGAGTCGAGAACTCGAAATCTCTAAAATAGAAATGTATCATGTAGTATCACGTACACAAGAAATGAGAAGTAGTCTCGTAGTATGTTTTAGATGCGATTTGGCTTGGAATATAACTGAAATGTTTCTTTTGACGTCAAAGCTCAGAGCGAGGGACGCCTAAGTAAAGCAGGTTACGTCGCGGAGCGCAGAGAGAAAACGCCCGACGGAGCCTATTCGGCGTTGTCGGTACGTCCCCTCGGGGATGAGAAAATATTAACCCGTCGGAGAAGGTCACGCTCGTTTAAACGGAACATCTCGTCTCGCCCCGGGCGTAATTGCCCTTTTCGAGAGAATTCATCATAATAAAGATGTAGATAAGGACCGAGAGCTGTCATCCTGTGCGCTGTAAACAGAAACATTACGAGGCGGACAGCCTGCGAGGGGGCAGGGTGAAACGCACAGAGCGATCTGCTGCTGCAATCCAACAAACTCCGAATTTAGAAAAAAAAAGATAACCTTCCAACGACGAGATCCTGTGAATCACAACATGACTTTATGGACTCTGGGCGCTAATGTATTCAAACATATGAACTTAGAAAAAATTATTATAATAAATTAAAAAGCGGTTTCTATATTAATTATATTGTTAAGTACGCAGTGTTATTGGAGGAAATTTTAATCCGCATTTGCTTAATTAATTGAGTGGCTAATAATTAATTCCAGTGGCAATGCCGTATTCGATTCCCCTTTGTTAAAATTTATGCTAGTTTTATCACTCTAGCTAAATGTTACTTAAGTAATTGTAAAATTGCACAAATTTTGACTGCTTTACACTGGTGTTACTATACCAGTGTAAAAAATAAACATAAAAACAATCAGCCATTGTAAAATTTTAGAATTACGTCAAAATTATTCAACCAAACGTACAAAACTAAGAACAGATTTCCATACAAATTTGTCTCTGACGATACCTCGACGAGAGGTGAAATGCAAACAACAGAAAATTAATTAAAAACGCTTAGATTGTCTTTGTTTATTAACAGTTCGACTTATCAAATTGTAAAAGAATCTGCAGTACGTTCTTGTGTTGCGTATATACGAAACTTCACTGGTTTCGAGTTATCGGTTCACACAAAACCATGCCACAGACAAGAAGTAAGGAGATATAAATTATAAGGATACTGGACAAAAAGCGTAAATACCATGCAAAATTTCGGACAGAGATTCCCGGCTTTACTATCTTTACATAGTTCCGCCGAGCGTGGTGGTTAAGCCGTAACATTTTGGCCTCGCATTCGTCCAGCCATCCAGATTTCGTTTCTCAAACAATTACCGAAATGATTTCAGTCGAAAGTCGGGATACATATTCCTTCTAGTCCCTTGACTTTAATCCTTCCCCCCTCTAATGACCTGAATCTTGACGCGTTGAAAAGTCATAAACAAAAATAGTGCTCATATCTTACAACGCGGTCAGTTCTCATCAAAAACCTTCTCACTGAATGATAGTGAATTCACTTAGAATTTTTTTTTTTTTTTTGCTGTAATAACTAAAATCTGTAGTGATGTTAATTTTCAGATCTACAATTAATTCTGAGTAAAAAAAAACACAACTTATTTTCTGAGATATAATGAAAAGAGTGAGAGAGCTATATTTCATTACAACAGAAATCAGAAGTTGTATGCCTGGCTATTCGAATATTATCAAATACACTTTGTATAAACTAAGAGACGCCTTAGTATTAGCAGGAACTTAGCTTCAGTGAACGCTACCGCACAAGAATCGTTCGATAAGTTAGTGAGTGACCTAACACTAAGGATCACAAGTTACAAAGGAAAGTTGCTGCATGTTTTTCAGCACTATACAATCTGAGATACATACTCTTTTTCCAACATCCTTTCAATGTTTCTATACGAACCGCATAAAATGATTTCCCTACGATATTAAAAAACTTGGTGAGGAACGGAAACAGGCGGAAGTGTTGTGGTACCAACGGATGATTATTTTAATTAATTGGGAGACTTGGGAGCTCTACCCGGGAAAAACAGCACTTTTTTGCTACTGGAATCTTGTCCTTCTTGTGATAGCTCCTCACAATATTTTCACAGGCTTAGCATAATACCACCCAGAAATTTTCACCCTTTTTCAGGGAAACTGAGTGTAGTACTTCCGAAGCAGACACCATCACTTCCTCTTCCTCTGCACTGATAGTTGATTTGATTATGTCTAAAATGATGGGTTCAAAACTCATCCATATTCGCAAGTGGTTCTACAAAATCTATTGGTTTGGGTTTAGAGAGGAGTACACAACATCTTTTCATCTGCTGTCAAAATTTTGGCGCCCAACGGGAAGAAAGAGTGATAATGACGAAATTTCTTCTCAGAATGCGATTTGCAGTTGTTCTTGAAATGCCTCATATATCCTCAATCTGTCGAGCTGTTAAACACTTATCTTCCGTTACTAGTTCATTCAACCTGTTCACATTTACCTGAGAGGTTGTCTCTAATAGCAGGGGATTACCTTCATTATAGTTACCTTTCTTTCAAATTCATATATATATATATACTGTGCTGTAGACAGGAACACCTTTACCCATTTTGTCCGTCGTATTCTAGTGAGCGTCCAGTGGCCACATTTTTATCTCACACAATTATTATGTTACAGTACGAATTTCTTTTTATCGTTTTTCGATCAAACGTATGCATCATAAGATTTTAGCAATTGAAACAAATAAATTCATTCAAGAATGTTGCAATTTTGGATAATATTCTACGAACGAGTAAAAAAATATACGCAGATTGTATGATTTTGTTTTCCTGCTCTAGTCACAAACTCATGGTACTGTCATCGTAGAAGTTCTTTTGATGAATTCAGGTAGTGTGGATGGTTCTTCTGAACACCAAATAAACGTTGTTAGGAAATAAGATGTACGGTGAGCTTGGATTGACCTGTGATGAATGTGAAGTAGCCCTTTACCTTGGGGAGGGTGAGGGAAGTCGGCTGGTTGCCGTGTGTGGTGTGTTGTGAACGTTGGTTGGCCTGCGCTGTTTACGATAGGGGCGCGGCCCGCGGCTGTTCGCTGTCCGCGGCATAAATCGCTCGACCGGCTAGCCTGCCCCGGGCAGCCCCGCATACCGGGGCATAACATGCCTCTCACTGCTGCAGCACACAGAACAGCGAGGGAATAACGTCTTACCGCCAAAGTGTCTGCATCTGCCATTAAAGCTTCACAAAATGAAGTAATTACACGCAATCAAACACTTGTAGCATTTTATACTAACATTTAGTCTATGTGCAAGTCGTTCTATATACTGAAGGATTGAAGAATGAAGCCCTGTCATTAACTTCCGTCTACTCACATTTGTTCTGGTCTCGCATTCTGGAGGCCCAGGCTCGAATTCGCGTCAGGATATAAGCAAAAATAGAAATACATTTGTTCGTTATCACACAGTCCAAGTTTGTGCTTTTGTTAAGACTAAAAGCATAGATACAGTCCAAAAAACCTCACCAAGATGTACCCATTATCCTGAACCTAAGTGTAACCATAATGTCAACGTCGGTCTTAAAGTGAACACTGTAAAAAAATAAGTGTTGACTGTCATAAAAATTGGCGAAAACAAAATTCCTGTGAGGACTATATTGTTCCGGGAGTTCTAAATAGACAACTGTTCTGCCAATCATGAAGGACAGAATGGTAGAACTCCTACTCTCAATAAAGTAAGCAGTGCACAGATACACTGGAGCAAAAATAAGATTGCACAGGTTTTTAAAGTATAGAATTGAAATTAGATTATTTTATGCTGTTAAGATAGATGAAACTTAGTAGCATAATCTTTCATTGGTCAAATATTAGCTGTGAAAAGAGACACGGCAGCTTATCTTAAGTTTTCATAGAGCAAGTAACGTGAATTATATAATAGTTTGGCTGAGCGTGTCAAAGCCCTGGGTGCGTACTACCAGCGCAATTTGAAATGCCTACCCGCCGTACAGGCTGACCTGACTATGGTTTTCAGGCGTTTTTTGTTAACCACAAGCGAAAAAATTTGAATCCTTCTTGCCGTCCCCGTACCTCCATTCACTCCCCTGCATGTACACAAGTTACAAACATAACATATAAATAAATCACCAAAAAGGTTTCAGGGTTCCCTCCCTAAGTAGACGTGACTAGCTATGGCGTTTTCCTAGAATGTAATACCCCCATTGAAGTAATTCACATATGCGATACTCAAAAAATGTCATTAAACAGCAGTTAACCATTGCTGCAAATTACAAGTAGTCTTCATTAAAGTTTCTGCAGCTAATCCAGCATTTGTATTGTGGAGGAAAGCACCCGTGGAATACTTTGAAATACTGCAAATTTTTCGGTTATTGTGAAACTGGGTTCAAATCCCAGACATATCACACAGAATGCGTTTTATTGCAGAGAACAAAAATTACTTTGCTTGAGCTATGTCGGCTGAACTAAATTATCTGGTATACAGCGGTTTACAATCAAATTTAACGGGTGTAGCGCCGGACTGTGATTTGAAACACAATGTTATGACGGCTAGTTCCACCGTCTTCTTCAAATACGAGTCTGTTTGTACTGATCAAGGGGTCGACAGCTGTTGTATCAGTAATAGTACAGCACTCCTGTTTTATAACGGCCGTGCCCATATGATTATCAATTCGAAACTTAAATATATCATTCTATTATCCTCCTGGTAGGAGAGATTCAAAATACACGTTGATATAAGATTTATTCTTCTGCCACAATGACACCTTGTACGTGCTCCAGGGACAGTCGTAGGCTGGCTGCCAGTGGGTATGGATGCACGACGCTCTCTCCGAAGTTTTTCCCGGATCAAAAGCAGCAGGTGAGCCAACGCTTTAAATGAGGGGTGCACCACCAGAGCTGACTCAATAGTTTTCAGTCTGTTGACCAGAACAAATGAATTCACATCTGATGAAGACGGCGGAGCCAGCTTTCGAAATATCGTCTTTTTACAAACTATACAGTGTCAAACTCGTGAATTTTTCACTGTAGCCATACCGCTGTAAATATCCGTTCTAATAAGAAGTGGCGTGATTCCGAAAAACATATCCGGCTGCAGTGAATACTTACTCACAGAAACAATTGGAAAATATGGACTGTAGCTATGTTTCTTGCTTTCACCACACAGTGACGCAGTGAAAACAAACAATAAGACACATCTGACTAATTAATTCAACTTAATGCAACTTGCCATTTATATATTCCAAATTAAATAAAAAAATTACTAAAATTTCTCAAGAGTGACCCACGATGTTAAATTGCCGATCGTTAGCAACTTACCAACATAAACTGGAGAAAACAATACACCTCCCGTGGCAGGTAGTACAGAACACTTACTACCAGAGCGCATTGCAACTAGTTTCTTGCCGCATCTGGCCTCGCATTTGGGAGGACGCCGGTTAGAATCTCTGTCCGAGCATCCAGGTTTGGGTTTTACATGGTTTCCCCAAATCACTCCAGGCGAATGCTGGGATGATTCCTTCAATAAAGGTCATGGCAGAATTCCTTCCCGTTCCTTGTCCCCAGTCCCATCCCGCCTCTAATGAACTCGACGTCAAAGAGGCGTAAAGCTGAAAGTAAAAAAAAAATTCTGGCCGCAAAATTTAAAAACAAACTTTTCTGACATAACTCGTTCATCGTAACTAGTAAGAAGCTAGTTTTCAGTGGTACTTGTAAGCCTTTGCGTTAGGGTTTGTTAAAAAGCTAAGCTTGTCATTCCATCCGGAAAGTTGATTTAAACCTCCCTGAGAAGGTATACCTAGCCTGATATTGTAGGTAGGGTGACCTGTTCCTTTACTCCTTACCTAATCCAATATCTAATGCTACCGGATAAAGGGGACTTACAGTTTAATGTGGTATTCGAATCACGCAACTGTCTGGTGTACTTTACATTATACAGCAAGTTGTGCCATAGTAGAAGGTCTGGTTAAGAGCCTATGAAAATCTCCACCGATGAAGGGATTCAAACCGAGGACCTTTCTATCTCCAGTCAGATGCCTTACCCACTGAGTCACCAGATCACTGAGGCTTTTTTAGGATTGTAAAAAAACAAGTTTCACTTCGTCCAGTAGGAGATAGTACATTCCCATGCACTTAAATCTCTTTTTAAGATTTTGAGTTTGTTTAAGAGATATTTGCTCGACAAGGGCAAGCGCATTAATCTTCTCGCAGTTCTTTCGGCTCGTTGAGCTTTTATTTCCGCCATTAATTAAAAACTTTTGCGGCTGCACGTTGTATCATTATCGACAACGCTTACATAAAGAATTATAGTTTCGGTAGGTGAAATAACCTTAACAGTGGTACAGATTTATAAGTTTCAATCACCATCAACCAGTAATTTAATAGACAGTTTTCCAGCAATTTAAAAACACGCTTAAGACTGAATCAAAACATGCGTCACAGATCTGATAAGTAAACTCATGTAACTGCTCATTTTATATATTTCTCTGGTACAGTTTTACATTTAATTAGCCATTCACTTGCGTGTATTGCATGAAAAGACATAGAGCTACAAAGGGAATGATGAATTTTTGTAAGCGAGACTGGAAGTGATGACGTGTAATTATATGAATACAATAAAATGCATTGATTGAGGTACTGTAATACTCCCATGATTATGTGTAAAAAAAATTTTCACGTTTGAAAATTTTCAGTCCAGTCATTTAAGATGAGACTTAAAAAGCCTTATGAGAACTTTTGAAAGTGGTAACAAATTTCTAGAAAAGAATCTAGTACAAAGACACTAGACGCTGCCTGGAAGAGGTTTTGGGTTTTCCATGGTTTCCCAAATCACTCCAGGCAAATGCCGGGATGCTTCCTTCAAAAGGCCATGGCCGAATTCCTTCCCATTCCTTGCCCCCCATTCTTTCCCGTCTCTAAAGACCTCGCTGTTAAGAGACGTTAAGCATAAAAGGAAAGGAAAAAAACTGGAGGAGGTGAACTTTTATTTTCTTTTATATGACGATAATGCTATTTCAAGAATGATCAGAGACTCCAGCAGATTCAAGTGGACGGTGGAAGCCCAGCGCACATAACAGTGATCACATAAACTGGAACATACACTGTGAACCGTAGATTGAGTTTGAGCACTTCTGATTTATTGTAATAGATCTAATTCAGCTTACATAAAAGTAAAAGAAAAAAAAATCGCTTGTTTACGGAAACATCCTCGATTAAGCATTCTCAAAGCAGTTACAGACTCAAAACTGTAACAATAAATTCCTTTTCAATGAACAAGTAGGCAAAGTTATCCAGTGACGCTCATTACTATTCGGTTTGGCCTTCTGGCTATACTAGTGCTGCAGGTTAGTGCTTGTCTTGTTGGGCACCTGACATCTTAAAGGATTTTAAGTTTTTAAACATGCTGTAGTTATAGGAACAGCACTGAGTTAATGCGTTGCCTTTCACCTGACATGATTGAAATAATGTTCCCAGCAAGCAAAAAAGCAGTTAGCCTTTTCTCTGCAATTAGTGTACAGACAGATAGAGAATGTAATATGAATTTAAATTTAAGCACAGTTAAGTTTCTGAGTGTTTGCAGCCAATGAACCTAGGCGTCTAGTAAGTTCTGTTGACTGTTTCGACGACCACGTAATATAAAAGTATTCGTGAGAGCTTCATTCGTAGTAAAATAAATGTAGAGTCTGAATCGCTAAAAATGGAACAGTGAAACATTTCAATGATGAATCTAACACCAAAAATTTTATTGCCTTGGTTCCATTCGATCGTGGATAATGAGTAACCAACATCCCAATTTCAACAGAAATTGAATAAAAATTCTATTTTACTGAAGAGTGTTTTCGCAATAGATTTTTTTAGAGACGAAGTGTTAGTTGGCTTTTTGCTGTTAAATATATATTAAAAACCTTTGCAACAGTAGTAAAAGCAAGCTATTTGGGAATTAAAGATCAGGTTATTTAAATAGCAAACTGAAACGACAGAATATGGACTAGGTATTCAAATACTCAAGATAAAACGCAGAATTTATCATATTTTGCTACACGTTAAACATTGTGATGATATAAATCTGATGTAAGTACTTATGTCGGATGGCCCTTGGTGAACTTTTAAAACTATTTATGTGACAGTAGAAATAATTCAGCATCTTTGTCGTTTTGTCTAAGCTGCAGTCAAAAAAATTGCTCTAAAATAGAAACCGTAGTAAACACAAACAAGTCAGAAACATTTAAATAAGCAAATAAACAGAACACCAAAGTAGTGAATAACAAATTCCAGACTTAAAATTAATCAAATATTACTAATCATGTATAGGTGAAAGGTTAATCTGGAACAGATTCGAAGAGAACTCACTATTATACACTGAAATGCCAATAGTCATGGGATAGGAAAATGCAAATATGGATGGTGCTAGCACTGCGGAAGAAACGTAACTGTGTCGTACACTGTCGGGGCTTTCAATCGTACTCTCGTGATTCGTGTGCTTCGTTTCCTGACGAGATTATGGCCACACAACATGACGAACTCCCTCTGAGCTCGGAACCGTAGATGGTATCAGACGCATAGGGCATTTCACTTAGGAAATTGTTCTTCAATCCAACATTTCTCTATCCACAGTGTCAAGAGTATGCAGTTAATAAATAACTTCCGTCATTACCTTCCGCAATCTAAAATGTAGTGAACGACCACGTCTACTTAACGACTGAGACGAACTAAGTATGAGTCGAGGTATCATTGTTGACAGAGAGGCAACACTGCGTCAAAGAACATCAACCAATGTGGGACGTGTCCGTGAGAACAGCGCAGTGAAATTAGGCGTTGGTGGGACATATCAGCAGAACACCAAAGCGAGTGCCTCTGCTAGCAAAACGCCGTTGGTTTTAGCGTCTCGTGAGCAAATTGGTTGCACCGTAGATGACCGAAAAAGGGTTGTGTTGTTAGATGAGCCGCAATTGTTAAGAGCTGATGGCAGGGTTCAAGAGTAGCGCAGACCCACGATGCAGTGGATCCAGGTTGTCGGAAGGCACTGTGCAAGCTGGTGGTGACTCCTTCCTGTATGGGCTGTGTTTATCTGGCATGGACTGTGAACCCTGATCAAGCTGAACAGACAGTTGATTGGAAATATTTATATTCAACTACATGGATAACATTTGCAACCATTCTTGGCCTGCATGTTCCCAAAAGATTGACTTTTCAAAGACAAAAATGTACCATTTCCTGGTCAAAATCGTTCACGGTTGGTTTGAGGAACATTCTGAACAATTCCAGCGAATGGCAAAGCCACCTAGATCACCAAACATGAATCCAATCTAAAAAATCTGGGACATGATCGAGAAGTCCCGACGTTTTGTTGAGTCAATTCCACGTCGGGTTTATGGACTTCACCGGGCAAAAGGGGGGCCCATAAGATATTGGGAAGGACCTACGACCTTTCGCACTTCAATGTATATTACTGTCATCTCCAGTGGAGTTATTTAGTCTTTTATTGTAATGCTCGTTTGAATCCAGTTATTCTTACAAAGTCATATGTGTCAGCGGAAAACAGAAAATTTACGATGAAAGCTGTTGTATTTATTGCTGTAAACAATTGTTGTGAAAAATAACAGTTAAAAGTGTTTGTAGTTGTATATAAAAGTAGCTCTCAATTTACTCTTTATAATATCATTTAGTGGTCAGAAATAGAAAGGTAGTACAGAGGATTCTAGAGTTCTTACGCAAAATTAACACTAACAGACGAATGTTCAATTTTAGGTATTCATAAGTATAGCCTTGTACACAAATTTTTATGCTGCTAGTGTCTTTTCACGGTTGTAAATTCCGTTTGCGTCAAAGTTTGCAACATTATATATTTGTTACAAAAGGATTTTTACAACAAAAATTTTAATTGCACCCAGAAGGAGTCACATATTCGTCACTATCTGATTGCCAATATACATTCCAAATTGCGATATACAAGTATATGACATCTTAAATTTAAAAATTTTGATAATTTCCACTGTTGGTAGGTACAAACAGTAATGCTGTTTACTTATTTCATACTTCTTCCAACATACCGAGCCTGGTGGATGAGCAGTAACGCTTTGGTCTCGCATTAGGGGGAACGCTTGCTCGAATAATGGTTCGGCCATCCAGATTTGGTTTATCACGGTTTCCCCAGATCACTCCAGGGGAATGTAGGGATGGTTCCTTCAAAAGGCCATTGCCGAATTCCTTCCGGTTCCTTGTCACCAGCCCTTTCCCGCCTCTAATGACCTCGATGTTGGCGAGGCGCAAAGCCACAATAATAATACTAATAGCAATAGTAACAATAATAATAATAATAAAGATTACCAACATATATAATATATAACATATTATGTTAGATTGTGGCTTTATGCCTCGTCGACCTCGAGGTCATTAGGGGCGGAATGGGACTGGGTACAAGGAAAGTGAAGGAATTCAGTCATGGCTTTTTGAAGAAAGCCTCCCAGCATTCGCCTTTAGTGATTTGGGGAAATCATGGAAACCCCAAATTTGGTTTCACGGACGAGGATTCGAACCGGTATCCTCCCTGTTAAATTGTACTTAGCTTGTGTGACCAGATCATCACCAAAGTAAAGCCACCTCACTACCATGATATGGAGGATTTGAAGGAGAAAGTAGTTTCAGAATGGAATGAGAACACGGCGGTCAGTTTACCTTATTGCGACATTACAACGGAGATTTGTGGAAGGTGAGAAGATGTGTGAAATCATGAGCCTTAACGCAACAGTGTGCAAGGTTATAACTTGGACCAAGTGGATAACACTTCTGAACGCGGATCTCCATTGACATTTCGAAATTGTAAAAAGCAGATGGAGGAGAGGTTCTGTTGCGTATAAAAAGAGAAACCTATTGCTCGGTCTCACACGAAATGCAATGGCAGGCAGGCGCAGGAACACTGGCAGTAAAGTTGTCTGGAGGCGAGTAACTGTCCAAACGACATGACCGACTTAAAGTGTCGACAGAAATTTATGCAATGCCGCTACGGATTCGAGAGTAACATCGATGCTGCACCGATATATTATAATGGCGTCTCTAACATTCCCGTCGTTCACCACCGCTCGTTCTTATTGTGATATTTCGCTATTGCGAAACGTGTGCGGCACAGATGGGTCTTGAGCAAGAAGTAAGTTTTTATAATCTCCGGTTACCTCGACCATGTTTTTATTTACGTTTCAGTTATCTCTCAGGCAGGAAACAACGTGCAACCACTTTGCCGCTGCTTCACCCGCTGGAACATTAATGTTCATAGTAAAGTGGTTGCTCTTTGTTTTTCGTCTAGTATCTATGTACAAACATTTTCCAGTAAATTAAATTTAACAATTTCGTTACGCTTATCAGAGTATTAATTTTTTATTTCCTGCATTGATTAACGTTTCCCGTGTTTCCTAGAGTACCACACTTCAGAAAACTGAAGAAATAAACAAACGGAGTTATGTACTCGAAATAATAGTATTACCAGATTCGATAGTGTGGAGTGGTTACTTGAATTTAACGTGATCTTTGGTGGGTATCTCATAAAGTATTGTTCATCTGAGGCCCATTGTGATCTGTGGCGCCTATATGTTCTTGAAACGAACAAATTATCGTATCTTGTTTAGCTCCAAGGCCATGTATTTTCATAAGACAAACCGCAAATTTAAGCTGGACCATGAGAACTATGAAAATTCTATCCAAATTGGTTCTGTAGTTTTTGTATGATGACATGAAAAACGAGCAAACAGAGGAACCAAGGTTACAAGTTTTTAATAGTATAGATGTTTAATTCTAACATGAAACGTGAAACTGCCCGAAACTCCTGAAAAGCCAGAGATTAGAATGCTCCAATTCGGGGTAAAAATGGTTGCATAACTTTAGATTAGTGGTCCCTTCTTCGTCGACTTCGAGGTTACTAAAGACGGGGCATAATTAAGGGAAAGGAACGAGAATGAATTCAGTCATTTCCTTTTAAAAGAACCACTCGGCATTCACCTGCAGTATACGAAAATCTGAATCCGGGTCGGCGGTAGCATCCTTCCGAATAAGAGGTCTGAGTTTAAATCGTTCACCAATCAGCCCCGGTAATACTTCAATATTTGGACCATGTCTAACAAGCAAAGAAAGCCAAGAATTGCTATGTTTCAAAAACGTAGAAAAATTTCTTTATTTTGTTTCCTATATACAAGATAAAAGGTTTTACCTAGGTCCTCTTTTGTTGCAACAATGGAATTTAGAAATTGTTTAATTAAACATGTTTCGATTTTAATTAAGAGAAAAAAAACGAGAAAATTAGAATGAACACTTTTTCCTATCACTATGAAATTTCTTTGAGACCAATTCTTTTTTTTTTTATGGTGATTCTTTGATTCATGACTATCGTTTTGATGCAACCATGTATAAAGGAATGAGACAACAGTGTGATCTGTCTCCTATAATCTTTAATGCATATATTCAATGCTAGCTGTAGTGTGAAGAAAGATATTGTTGTGGGAATAAAGAAAAAAGGAGTATAAATAATTATGATTAGATTTGCCGAAATCATTGTTGTATTCTCATGAATCGAAAGGTATCTAACAAATATTCTGCAAAAGATGGAAGCTCTTATATGAAATTAATATAATATGAACATCAATACAACTATAAGAAAGTAATGGTGTGAGGCAGAGAAGAAAACTGTAATATGAAATTAATAATTGCCAAACATTATAGTTCGTCTATTTGCTTACATGGGCAGCTGAATCACAAATGATCGAAGAATGAAGAGGAAAAGAAAATGGAGGCTCGGCCATGCAAATATCGCATTTAACAAGAAGTTATATCTCTTGACCCAAGTTGGATTATAAAAATGTGTTCATAGATAAATTTGTCTGGAGTTTTACTGTGGATGGGTGTTAAACATGGACGATAAAAAGTGAAGAGATCAGAGGGTAAATCTTTTATAAACAATGGCGCTACATGAGGATGTTGATGATAGCTGGAAACCGAAAACAATAAGTGATGAAGTCTATCAAAGAGCAGTGGAACATAATGCCATCTAATGAAATATAAATAATATCAGAATGAGACAAACTTGACATATTCTACGCCATGGGAGCTTGGTGTAAGAACATAGGAAGGAATGACAGAAGGGAAGAGAGATCGCACATGGCTCCATGTAATCATGGAAGTATTGTGTAACTACACAGACGGAAAAAAAAATCCCAACACCAAGAAAAAATTATTGTAGAGTAATGAAATTTGGACAATGCATTTGTCAAGTTAACATGTTTAATTGATTAAATTTTCAAGATCACAGGTTAATTTAAGCTCAAGAAAATGCATTTGAAATGTGAAATACTGTTAAATTAATAGCCGGTGTAACCTCCAGAATTTTGAATGCAAGCCTGCAAACGTGAATGCATTGTGTCATACAGGTTTCGAATGTCACTTTGTGGTATGGAGTTCCATGCTTGTTGTACTTGTGCTGTCAATACTGGGACGGTCAGTGCTGGCTGTGGATGATGCTGGAGTTGTCGTCCAATGATATCCCATACGTGTTCAATTGGAGACAGATCTGGTGATCTCGCAGGCCAAGGTAACATGTCGACACTCTGTAGAGCACGTTGCGAGACAACAGCGGTATGAGGGCGAGCGTTATCCTGTTGAAAAACTCCCCCTTGAATGCTGTTCATGAATGGCAGCACTACAGGTTGAATTACCAGACTGACGTACAAATTTGCAGTCAGTGTGTTTGGTATAACCACAAGAGTGCTCCTGCTGTCATAGGAAATTGCTCCCCAGACCATGACTCCAGGTGTAGGTCCAGTGTGTCTAGGCCGCAGACAGTGTGGTTGCAGGCGTTCCCCTGGCCTCCTTCTGACCAACACTCGGCCATCACTGGCACCAAGGCAGAACCTGCTTTCATCAGAAAACACAACAGATCTCCACTCCGTCCTCCAATGAGCTCTGGCTTGACACCACTGGAGTCGCAAACGGCGATGGCTTGTAGTCAGTGGAATGCACGCTACAGGGCGCCTGGCTCGGAGCTGTCCTTGAAGTAACCGATTTCTAACAGTTCGTTGTGTCACTGTGGTACCAACTGCAGCTCGAATTTCTGCCGCAGACGCAGTACGATGCGCCACAGCTGTACGCCGAATACGGCGGTCTTCCCTCTCAGTAGTGCCACGTGGCCTCCCGGAACCCGGTCTTCTTGAGGCAGTACCATCCCTTGACCACTGCACCCAACAATCATGCACAGTGGATACATTCCGGCCAAGTCTTTCTGCAATATCGCGAAAAGAAAATCCACCTTCTCGTAGCCCTATTACACGACCTCGTTCAAACTCGGTGAGCTGTTGATAATGGCTTCTTCGTCTTCTTAAAGGCATTCTTGGCTAACATCAACTCACTATGTCAAATCTCAGCGGTAAATAACGTTCACAAACTTTACAGCGCGTATTTAAAGCAAACCTGATTTGCAAGCTCTGAGTAGCGCTACTAGCGCCACACTTATGCGCGAAGCGCGAAATTTGAATCGATGTCATCTTTCAGATGTATAAACACGCCTACCAAATTTCGTTTATCTAACACAAGTCTTTCTTGGTGTTGGGATTTTTTTTCCGTCTGTGTATCAGGAAATAAAGACAAATGCGAAAGACGGAGCTGCCTGGACGATCGTCGCTAACCAATCCATGGATTGAATGTCCAACAAGAAAAAAGAAATTTTGGTTGGCAGTGGTATAAAAAACGAAGGTATCTGATTTTATAACACGATACAATTTGTAATAGAGTAGCAATTGACTACGTTATTGTCGGATTGCCTTCTTTATTCATAAAACAAATCACATTAAATGTGAGTTTGGAATGTTTCTCAATAGTATGCAAATAACATATCATTTCATATACTCCTTAATACAACGCACAAAAAAATTACTAAGAAAATTATACAAATGGAGCAAAAATAATTGCTTCTGTGAAACGTATCTCTAACTAATACTTTAGAAATTAATCACCATTTTTTTTTTTTTTTTTTTTTTTTTTTTTTTTTTTTTTTTTTTTTTTTTTTTTACATTTCATGCTATTCTACTTAGATGTTACAAATACTAAAAAAAAAATAGTAAACAGATGTGCTTTTCGTTACTTTGTTTCGCTACTTTAATTTTACCTTCATTAGTAATTGTATCTTCGTTAATGTAGAGAGAAAAATTAGCAGAATTTTTGTTAATTATTGCAGAATACTTCGGACGCCTGTCCAGAAGGTTACTTACGTATTTCATCTCCATTGAAAAAGGCACTCACCATTTCATTACAATTGCTTTACGTATATGCAGCTGAAAAAATTCGAAACGCATGACCTATCAAAAGATGGTAGGTTACGGATTTTGTACCCTACAATTAGGCGAACATGAAGTTTTGATTTTTTTTCTTCATGTTCATAATATTGTTACAAGTTCTGTATATAATCGTTACAGTGATGAAGGAACTTCAGCAACTGTGTCAAGCGTTGTTTTAACAAGTAAATATATTTCCTCATTATCCTATTTCCGTTACAACTATAAGACATTTTAAGATATGTCACAAAAATAGCGTTTGTTTTTAAAGTAAAAGCACCTGTATTATAAAATTTGGAATAAATTTGAAAGTGATACAGAAATATAAATTCCAATGCAAACAAGCAAAAAGCTTATTACTGTTACATATTACATTACGTTAAAATATAAACAATACTGAGTAAATTATTGTGCTAGAAAAAGTAAGCATTACTTGAATTTATCAAAGAACTACTTATTATACCTTAGTTTGACCTGCGGTAATACATATTGCACCTACTAATTTTAATTAGGTGTCAGTTGTTAACAAATTTTACATAAGTTAATAATTCTAGTGGCAATAAGGTCTAAAGCTAAATGCCATAAATAGTCAGCAATAACAAAAATACTTATACCAAGATCTAACGACATCAGTACTTGATAAATTCATAAGTAAAGTCCAAATTTCTACTATTTTATTATTTTACCATCTTGTTTATGTTATTACTTTCTGCTAATACAGTCAATAGTAATAACGATAGATATGACATAACAGTAAGATAAAAGCATAAAGTGAGAAGTAACATGAAGTATATAAGGAATCAATGATTTTACGATTAGTTAATTAAATAGAATTGGTGTTTTTTTAACTTATTAGTACTAAAATTTTTAAAGTCAACAGAGTTTTAAAACCGGTACAAACAATTATGTATAAAAATAATAAAATTATAGAGCATTATGAACGAATCACGCACAGATTCATACAGACATTGAACAAGCTCTAAGCATCTGTGTCTGAACTGTCATTATTCTTATTGCTTGTATATATATTTTTAAATTCATTTATGAGATTACCGGTAATTATTCCTAAAGGGTGTACTGCACGTTTTTTTCGACATTCAGAGTTTATGTTTGCCCAAAGTTTGGAAACATAATTGTTTCTTTACGCCATTTCACTTTGATTTGAAACGCGCGTGTGAGATGTTATTTATGTTATTTGTACAATAAAAGGCCATTCTCAGACTTCCAATCAGTTTTTCTTTCGAACAATTCTTTATTACGAAGCATACGAGTATATTCTATCATTCAAGAGTTGTGTTTTTCATTTCTCCTCTAATCTCTAATTCTTCTAACTGATATTGCCCGCTAATTGATGATCGAAAGTATTTTGAGAGTTAGAAAATTTTTGAAATCAAATTTGTTAATCTTTATTTAAAACACTTGAAATAGATTAGAAATGCTTATTATACTTTCAAATGCAATTTTGAAAGAATCTTTGTAAAATTGTTTGATGGTGTATGTTTATAGCGGGTTATTGCTTTACTAGGTACATTTTATGCTTTAACAGCTCTCTAGCGAAGTTTCGTTTTCTGAAATAGTATGTGTTTTATAGAATTTTGTCAAATTTAATTCATTTTATCAATACACTTCACTCCAATATGTGATTCAGCTCATTATGTGGTTACATTACCTATGTCTTTCATATATCTTATCGACTGAAATATCTACGCTATACATCTTTAATTGTTCCTACTGGCTATGTGATTATACGCACGTGTTTCTAGCATCACTCAGTGTTATTGATTCTTAATATAACCATGATGTGGCCTGTGTTTTCATAAACGCAGAAAGATGTATTTGGAGACCCATTGGGACTGCGGGTAACAGATAGTCTGTCTTAGCTGCGCAGGTACTGCGCTTCATCTCGCTACTAAATATATGTTAAGTCGGTTCATGTAATATTTATGTGGTATATAAAACTACTGTTTTGGATACAATCTTCTAAATGGGATATTTGTCAACGTCTCTATCTTATTTATTACCTCATTATACGTGATAAGTGTCTTGTGTTATAATAGACAGATTTTACATTAACTGTTAGGTGGTTCTGGGAAACAATTTCCAAGTTCCCCTAACAGCGTGTTCGTTCCATGTTCGATGTATTGCTAGGTACTCGAGTTGTTATAATAGACAGAAATTGTGGCGAGAAAAGATAAAAAAGGGATTAAAAAGATTCCTTAATGTAAAGAGTCCAATATCCGCTGTTTTTTTCTGTTACAGTACTATTGTATATGCAGAAAGGAAGGGACGGTTGTATTGTGAAATTTGGTTACCTTTCTTACCGACTCTGCTGTAACGGCGTGGACTAACTCAATATTGTTACCATGCAATTACCATAACATACTTACCATAAAAATGGTTTTTTGCTATATGGTAAACGTCCTTCAGAAAATTCAGTGTTTGATGAAACAAAACAGTTGGAAAGCAACTCGTTCAGTTATTTGAAAGCTGGTAATTGGCGAAGTGACGTTCCTAGAAAAATTTATTCTATTAGCAGATTACTGATATCTTACTTTTTCCTATTATACTTACTGGAATAGGAAGTGTGAGGAAAGAAAATTTAAAATTTAAACACAGGTGTCTTTAATTGAATTCGCTCCATGTCTTCTATAGATAGCAAATTTTTGGGCATGTGATTACAGCTTCCTTAGTAACAACAAATTGTTAATATTTTATTCGGCACTGTTAATTTTTCATTTTCATTTTACACTATCACCAATATGCTATTTGTAAACACAGATAATCCAAAGGAAGAGCCCATCAATCTCTAAAGAAGTACTGTGTCTCAAGTGCTAACGTCGCAAATGTTCTTACGTTTACCAGATTCTACCAGCTGTAAATAATAAGACATAACAAATTTAAAATCCCCGTGATTATGTTTTGCTGGTTTTAACCTCTTTTTGATTAAACAATGTGGAATCTAGGTTGTAGCCCATGACCAATTTTTGCGAGGTGTGCTCAAAAAAATATTGTTAATCAATTTTTTATCAGTAACTGCTGATGCTACATTCATCTGTGGTAATACGTCAGTTATCCTGGATTTTTGAAACCCGCACTGTGAAGTTTTATCAGGTTCTGACTTATTAGTCAGCTACAAGAACCGCTTTGTGTTTGCCGTATTTGTCGCGCATCATGGATTCCGAACAACCACTTCATAGTTTTGTTCTAAATTGTAAAAAAGTGCCAAAGAAGCTGATAAAATGTTTAAATCAGTGTATGGCGATAATGTGTTAACAATGAAGACTATTTACAAGTGGTATGAGCGGTATGAGTCGGTTGAAGACCAACAACGATGGGAACATCCAGCGACCCTAAACACAAAAGGAAATGTGCAAAAAGTGAAAAAAACAGGCGAATGACTATTCGAGAAATTACCAAAAAACATAAAATCTTACATTTTAACATTTTAACTGATAATTTGAAAATCAGACGACTAAGAATAAAATTTGTTCCCATACTTTTGACTGATGAACAAAGGAAAGTCGTGTCTCAGTTTGCATTGAATTGAAGGGTCGTCTTCTTGCAGATCCGGACTTTAAGGCCAAAATTGTCACTGGAGATAAAAGTTGAGCCTACGGTTGTTACCCTGAGATGAAAATTCGGAGTTCCCAATGGAAAACCGATAGCTTCCCTCTCCCTGAAATTTATTGCTTACTTATTGCTTTACGCCTCGTCGATGGCTAGGGTCATTAGAGGCGGGATGGGACTGGGGACAATGAACGAGAAGGAATTTGGCCATGGCCTTTTTTAAGGAAGCAACCCGGCATTCATCTGGAATGATTTGGGGAAACCAGGAAAACCCAAATCTGGATGCCCGGACGGGGATTTGAACCGGCGTCCTCGGGAATGCGAAGCCACAGAGTTAACCGCTCACCCATCACGCTCGGTCTCTCCCTGAAGTGGCAAGTCAGTCAAAGTCGAACATCAAGAACAAGCTCATTGTATTTTTCGACAGTGAGAGTATAGTGCGATCAGAGTTTGTTCCAAGGGGAACAAATACAAAGCCCGGATTTTACAAGCGGGTACTGCAACGTTTGCGAAACGATGTAAGAAAAAATAGATCAGAAAAATGGCCAATGATTTCCTTCTTCACCTTGACAACATGCCACAGGTCGCTTCTGACCCACGAGTTTTTGTCCAGAAAAAGTGTTCCTGTGTGTGCACATCAACCTTACCTACCAGATTTAACACCATACGACTTCTGGCTGTTCCGAAAAATAAAAATCGTGCTAAAAGCAAAACGTTTTGAAACCATTACCCTCACTAAGGTGGCCACGGCACAGCAGCTGAACACACTACTGAAAGAAACATTTCGGAAATGCTTCCAGTCATGGAATCAACGTGCATCGCTAGCCGAGGACAGTAATTTGAAGGAGATTAATTTGAATTTTATGAAGCTTTCTACTTTGATTTTCATAAAATTTTCGTCCTATTTTTTTTGTCAGACCTCGCACATATAGTCACCGGCCTAGAATAGTTCCATTTTAAGGTCAGAATGTGTAAGGCGGTGACAATATTTTGGTATCATCACGGTTCTGGATTAGTTTCAGTTTTTTTAATATCTATAGGTTGACCTGATCTTGTTATTTTGCACATTAAATTCTCTGAAATAAAAATATCCCCCATGGTTTTTTAGTTTTAATAGCGTTATCCTCAAGTCCGATATCAAATGTAAACACCTAAATACCTTAGCAGCGTTACAGTAGTGATTGGAAAATTGCACCAACAGGAAGGACTTCACTGAATCGTAAATTACAAATCTATTCTGCATTTTTCAGCCGTAAAGTTCTATCATATGTTTTTAACTAAATGGACGTATTTAATTTAAAATAAAACGCTATGAAAAGCAAACCTAATTGAAGTATTCTGGTAATTCTTTTCCTGATAATTTCTAATTAGTGGTAGCATCTCTGGCTGGTGCTAGTCGCGAGTCGTACGGATGTGTGTGCATAATATACAGTTAGCAAAGATCAAACATCTTGATCCCCGTATTTTACCTTTATTTTATCCATAGGTTTCGCTCTGCAATATTTCAGATTTTAAATTTAGTTTGAAGGGGTTTATCGTGCGTAAAGTCTGACATTGCGCTCATTATATAAGAAACTAGGTGTAAACTCGTGACAGTGCTGTGGGTGTGGCCACGGGACTAGACTAGTCGTAGCTTTTAGGTCAAACCTTACGACAGGTCAACCTAATCTCGCTAATATTCGAACTTGGGTCTGCAAACTTTGAAGAATATCTATTGATTCTGAAGTAGTAAAAACAATGGTATCACGAGGACAGAGATAACGAACAATACAGTAAAAGTTACGATAGCGTTAGCCGATCTGGAAACTTGGAAGAATTTATGTTTGGTTTGAAGGAGTTATAGAAGTAAGAGTCATAGTTTTGCCCCTACAGAGACAAAGCAGTAAACAGTAAAAGAGCCTAAGGTCGCAACCACGTCAGCCGATCTGGCTGAAATACCAATTGAGCCAATGTCACCATCGGGGTTACTCTGCAAAAGTTTAAAAATTTCCGTTGAATCTGAAGGACTTACAATGCTTACACACATATTTGCGCGGACAGGCAAGACTTATAAATATAATAAAAAGATTAAAGATCGTGATCGCTTTATTCGATCTGGCTGACATACAAACTTGTCCTGTACTTTACCCTAAGGTTTCACTATGCAAAAATTTGAATAAATTCTGTTTAGTTTGAAGGGAGTTAGGGTTTGTGTAGATAGGTTTACACCGACAGATATGGGCTAATTATAGGTGAAATGTTGATCACGAGTTCATAATGTAATGCACGTTGTGACTCACTAAATACGTTTTTGTGGCGAACGTGACATATTCGCTGGCTCAGGGATTGTTGGAGGTAAGTAGTGCCTCAGTTCATTGTGTTGTGACTGTGGGCAAGAATGTTTTTGCCGAAACGTAGTTAAAAAAAACCTACCAAAAAAAAAAAACCCACACAAACAAACTGCGGGCTTCCCAGAGAAAGCTTTTAAGCTAAAAATGGCCCAAGATAAATGACTTGTGAAAACGAATATCTCCTACAGGAAAGAATCGAAAATACGTCATCCTCCATATAAGGTAATTACTGGCTGTCACAATTAAGCTGTTCAGTCATACACTCTGCGCCTTCAACTCAACACACTTGTATATGATATTTCCAAATGTCACTGACGTTGTCTTGATGTTCAATACGTCAAGAACACGAGGTTTCTTCAGGCATGACGAGTAAATTCCGAGTAAGGTTCGGACCTGGCCTTTAGAAGGTCAGCGTTCAACTCCCAGTCCAACCATCCAAGTTAACGGTCTCCATAGTATTCCCGAAATCAGTTTAAATGAATGTGTGGATGGGGCCTTCATATAGGGCACGGCTGATTTTCTATCCGTTCCTTGTTAACAGTTCTATTACGACGCTAGTGATCCAAATGAAAATTAGCCGCGAATAATAACTACAAAAAAATTAAAAAAAATAGAAAAGGTTTTAAAAGAAAATTTGTTAATCTTATAGTATCATTAATTCATTATGCAGTATTCATTTTTTGACAATTAAAGAATTAATACGAAATTTCAACGGTTTCCCAATATTCTGAAAAATTACACAGTTATAACCAATGTCTATATAAATGTCTCTTGGATTGACTAAAAAAAATTCACGCACTTGAACATCATTACATGTCCCGTTAAACCATTGAGATGATTCTTTAAGGGTGGAAGTGCAGTGGCAACTGGTTGGTATTGAGGAACGCTTATACGGGAATTACCAACTTAAGGCTATTTTATGTAATCAGCCAGGCAAATGTTGCTACGATCCTACTCTTCATTTTAAAAAAACCACGTTACAAGAACGAAACCATAAGGTTTGTATGCAAGTATTGTGAAAAGAGAGCGCTTTACTTTTCTGGTAAGTATGTCTCCACTACACTTAGTTACTTTATGAAGCCTCTGTGGCCAATTTTTTTAAAATTAAACCTTTAATATTCCACTCTGCATCCAGAAACATCTTCATGAAACGGTATGTTAACCTAAGTGTTAACCTGACGAATGCCTGAAGATGCAATTCAGTAATAATTAAAAGCCCAGGAGGATGAGAATTTACGGCAGTAGACATAAATTGACTTCTTACGACAAGTTCTTTCTAAAAAAAACGCAATAAGCTTTCAGTGTGGTAAAAATCTGGGCACGGGGAACATTCATTGCGGGAAGAATAAAGTTGAATGTTTAATGTGTTACTACCGACCTTGGCTTCGGAACGCTTTTCTTATAAAGCGTACTTTTTGTTTTTGTTTTAGTGTGTAAACCATCCACCGTGATTGCTGTGCGCGGCAACAAATTTTTATTTTCTGATCGCGCCAGAGTTGGTGAATTTCTCCTCGTAATGGATGCGCTGGTTAAGATTTTACTTCCACATCAACGCGAGCGTCACGGAGAGATTCTCGGAATCTTTTTGACGATTAGCCACCATTCCGTTTTGAACTGTTGGACGCGTGCAGATATAGTGCCGCCGGACGAGACTATTCATCCCGGAATGCAAAACCCTCTCGGCTTTCATTGAACACCCTGCTGTCCATTGCGATGGAGGAGGAAGTAATAGTCTGCTCATTAGCTGGCAGAGTGACCTGCAGCAATTTTCTGAGATAGCTGCAAATAACCACTAGACAACATGACGCTACTGACCTGCCAGCAATGAGATAAATTCATCAAACTGAGATTGTACACGATGAAAAGAGCTGGAAACGCACTATCATGAAATAAAAATTGAACCAAGATTTTCATGTTCTTAAATTCAATCTGACTGCGGTTTGTTAAAACTTCGATGTTTTCAAAAAAAAATCCTTAGATCTGTTGTATCAATTTTATGTTCATTCATTTTTAATCCCAGTCCAGTCATCCTAATTTATACATTCTAATTTATAAATTCTATCATGCTTATAAGTGCTACTTATAATATTAATATAATAAAAATTAATTAGTAATCCGTTACCCTGTTTTCAAAACAACATTTTGATGTGTATGATGAGATTTAAGCTTAAATCCGGATGACCTTCATTTATAACATAAAGCTTTGAAACAGTGGTAGAAGAGGTTTAATTGAATTCACATAACTCTCATTATGATATTCGAAATTCTTATTGATGCAAAGTACCGCAACTTCAAACAAAATTCTTCTACTGGAATTTAGTAATTTTGCATTATAACTCTTTAGATACTATGGGTGAAGTGATAGTCTCAATAAATTGGGCGAGTCACTATATTTCACTTTTTATTCTAATGGTAGCTAAGATATCTTGCAGGATATTCTAAAAGTAAACAGTGAATGGTAGTTAGCTGCAAAAATACTAGTATAACACAGATAGGGATTGCGTAGAGCTAAATTAAATGAAGTCATCAAATAAGCATCTTGTTAGATACTATAAAACAAATCCGCAAAATTTTTTATAACTAAAAATTCTTTTCGGATTGGAGGAGGGGGATGTACGTTAATATTACAGAAATTTAGTGAACAATTAGATACGTGATCAATCATATTAAATTTACGGATTACGAGAACAGAAATTTTTCAGCAATGTAGTCTTGCAGTCATACGCCGGGAAAGTCTTCGTTCTTACAGAAATTTTTCATCCATAAACGACACAGAAAAGTAAATGTTGTGTTTTATTTCAAACAGGCACTCAATTTTCTACCGAATTTTTTATTAAATGTTACTATTGTACATTTTACTGTTTTCAAGACGCAGTTTTGGGACTGTAACACACCCCAAAACTAAACAGCACCATTTTTTTTTTTTTTTTTTATAGTTGTCAGAAGTTTCCAAACTGATACCTTACAAAAATACAAGTAACATCGCTCTGCCGTATTTTAACGCAATGAACGTCTAGCAATAAATAAAATTTATGAAATAGGAATCTGAAGAATGATAGTTTAAATAGAATCACATCATGAAATGCGTCATGAGGAACAATACTTACATTAAAACTCTAGAAAATGATGAGAACAAAAATGGCAAGTAGTGGTGGAGGGACATCACAAGAAAAAATATACAGATTATTAAAACAAATTATACACCGAAGGTACGTCAATAATTTGTGATGTTGCGCCATGTATTGCATATGCTATGTGTGCAATGAACGCGATTCATTTAAACGATAGCATGAATTTATAAGATTACATTTACTCGGGACCATTATTAACCAAGAAAGATCGTTATTTAGTCTCGTGTTTTCAGCAAGAATTTCAGAGCCGACGTGACTTTTCCGACCCTGAATGCCTGACTCGAGAAATGCGATGGGTACACAAAAGCAAGCGGCAGCTCTTAGAGTGTCCGATCACAACAAGGCGAGCTGTATCCATCAGGAATACTTGCCTCCCTCCCGCCTCCAGAGCCCGCGGGCGCCGTATAAACGAGAGGAGGAGATATGCCGCGCCGCGCCGCACGGGCTGGCGGGGCGGAGGGGGGAGCGGCGGAGATAGCGGCGGGCGGACCAACCCCGCCCCGCGCCGTGCCGCGCCGCGCCCGAGGCCGGAAAATAGGTCCCCGAAGAGCGGCGGGCGGGCCCGAAGCGGCGAGGCCGGGGGCGCCCGAGGCGGCGGCGGCCGCCCCTCCACTCCCCCGCGGGCAGCCCGCGGCGCGACGCAACACGAGGCGGGCTTTAGTACCGGCTCAGCCACAGCGCCGAACACACAGCTCGAGCGGCTCCGCAGCAGTACTCCACACCACGACGACGTCGCATACAGCTGCCACACGCGCCACGCAGTCGGCACTGGAACCCCCTGCGGCGCCGTCCACCGAAAAGCCGCCAAGATTTTCCCCCACGACTTAATTCGCATTCCTTCCGTCGCCGTGGAGAACCGAGGAGCCGTCACCCTGGAGTCCACGTGCCCGAAAAGGTGAGTCGCGCAGACAGGTGCTTATTGTCTTCCCCGTCAGAGACCATAAATCAATAGTCAGTACCCGTGTTTATAATCTGCAGGTAGCACGAATGCCTCGGCACGTATTTTACGATGTGTTTAAATATTCCAACAACCCTTCAGCTGTCAACATGTAAATTAACTGTTCCTCAAAGGGAAGAGAAATAAAGGACTCATTGAAAGATTCTATTGCAAACATACAGCCTCTCTAAACAAGACCGAATAATATCAACACCGAAAAGAACATTAAATATGTCACCTGATGGCATGCTGAATTTAATTTAAATTTATGAGATCATTTTCACTTCTATTCGACTCACTGATTGTATGGTTTTTGGTGTTCACTTAATAGTTTCATTACACCATCTCGAAAATTGATTAATACGAAGAAATGTTACTCAGACTCAAGTAACCACTTATTGCAGATTAAACAGAGAAGTTTATGTATCCAGTAACGAATTGTTGTAATTTATGAATTTTACTTATAGCAGCAAAAAAAGTAATTCCAGCATTGATTGTAGTGATGCTAGTGACTTCTCTGAGCGAGTCACAGCCGCGGGTGACAGCGCCCCTTAAATGCAGAGGGCCAGGCCGCCCCGCTACACACGTGGTCGGCGGGTAGCCACCACGTGGTGGGGACCTGTCAGCTGACCCGCCCGCTACACAAACACCAAAAGACTCCTAGTACTCATCAACGCTACAACTTGCACCTGCTGCCTTCACTTTTATTACTAGATTATCAGTATTTCTATCGCGGACGCGGTAGTTAATGGTTTTTCTTTCAATTCCTATAAAAAAAAACGGCTTCAAATCCTCAGAAGTAATTACAACCGCTTAAGACATTGTTATGGCTGTAACATTGCACTGATATGAAGAAGAAACGCAATACTGTAATGCATCTAATTTATTGATCACAATGTAAATAGCAAAGTGTTTTTTTTATAAATGTTTGTATGCTTCACTAAAACATTTATGTCACTTTTCATAACAATCTTGCGATTGAGAAATAATATTAACTAAAAATTTACTTAAATCACAATATTTAAAATCGGTATTATATAGGATATCGCTTAGAATTTTGAAATTCAATTACAACAAAAATGTTTATTCTCCTAAAACTGAACGTTTTATATATATATGAGAAGAAACCTGAGGTATATATAGCAGAGTATCTCATATTACGAAGTATATTTAAATTTATTTTGGTGATTACATTGACACTGAATTTACAAGAAAGTTTCCTTTTTTTCTGTCTTTCTATTACTGTTATGTACTTGTGTCCTGGTTGATTGATTTGACTTGATTTTGTGCCTAGCCTCCGTCCAACAAGAGTTTGCGTGAACAACAGGTGTTTTGTCATTTGTTTCGAAATTGTAGAAACTATTCATTGTATTTTCGCATTTACTCACAGGTGTGCTCCTATTATTTTCCTCTCATATGTTTGGTTCGTTAATGGTTACTGCCAGACAATCTGTGCTCTTTGAAATGCAGAGTTAAGCACTAATTTCTAAGTTTCCACGGAATATTAAAAAAAAATTGGGATAATTACTGTGCTCAATGTTCACAAATATTATTCTTACCACCAAACGTTTAAACGTGATTTTAACTTCACGACTTTTCGCGAAATTAGCATCGTGGATATAATTTCGCTTTTACAGCACCATTAAAATACCAGGTAAACTTGAAAATATTTGTCACATCTGTGAAAAGAGTGATGAACTGAAACTTCAAAAAATTAATAAGTGAAGCTCTGATTAGATAAATCACCGAATTGAAAGTTGCATCTAACGTCTATAGCACAGAAACAAAAATTATTGGGATTATGAGTCCCATGGGAATAAATAGTAGGAGTGAAATATTAAGACAGTGATTAAGTATCTACTCATCATGATAGAGGAGTCCTTTTCATAATTTTTGAGTGTTTCAATAAATAATAACAATATGATACAACTATTTCGGTTTATTGTATATTTTAATACAAGGGATCAATAGGTCATCGATGATAGATTGAAAAAAATTTCAGTGTGCTTCAGACATTGTTAACGTGGATGGGAAACGTTTGTGCGAGCCGTTAGTTGCTTCTTGTAGAGCGAAGGCGTTGAAAGTACTTTAACTGCGTGTTTAATCTTTCGCTCTATATTTCAGACTAGTAGTAATGTATCATGCTGCCTAAAAGCTGATGTAGGCGTCTTTATAGTATAGTAATTACAATAAAGAGTGAATTGTGCGTAAGTGAATCTAGTTTGAATTTAGATACCGAACATAACAATAATGATGAAAGCAAAATAACTGGTTATAAAATAAAAAACTACCGGGTACACATTTTAGACGGTATTTGTTACTGTGGTTTATTCACACAAGCCTTCCATCAAAACTACGTTCACAACTAAACGTTGTCGTTTTTCGTTTACAAAAAGATAATAACTATGTTATGTGGACAATTTATTGCCTTTTTAATGAACAGTAATGTGAATTTTATTTAAGCTATCAGTTCATTCGCAAGTGTGTTATGTGTGACATATCTTTCGACTCTCTCGACTGTCATTTTGCATATTATCATAAAAAGATGAAACTAAAATGAGTATTCAGTATTGTAAGCACTATAAAATTCTCTGATACTCATAACGTAAAATTATTTTTAAAAATTACTGAAGTTATATTCATGTGTTCAGAATATTGTTTCTCGCGTCGTTGCAGTACTCGGCAGCAGATATTTCCTGTAATGTGCGATTTGTTTCCTCATTACACCTGGTATTGCATTGAGTTATTTTGTGTTTCACTGTGCACAGAAAATTATACGAAAGGCTCCTATATGAATATTCATGTCCCCACTTTGAGAATCTAATGTTAAAACGCCACTGAATCCCGCGTTGTACTTGTACGCTGGTACTTTCAATGTACTGTACGTTATGAAAACTTTCGAATTTTACAGTGAGAAGTATTTCCTGTCATCCATTTAGTCGTTTATTTTTTTCTATAATTTTTTAGGGTCATGTACTATGTCCTTTCTTTTAAGGAATCTGACACTTATAACAGTATCACGCTAAATAATTTTAATACTTGGTCACGAAAAATAAACTCCGTGATCAATGTTAGTTTACGTTCTAAACAAAAAAGAAGTTTATAAAAAAAAACTTTTAATAAGTAAAGAAAAAGGACAGTTATTATCTCCTTTATAGCTATTTTAAATTATATTCGTTTCATATTTTAATGCTAATCGACGGGAGGTAGCGAGAACATGTGGACAGCATTTGACGAAACATCATAATAAATAAAAAAAGTTCACCGCTTTTTCTGATTATAGCTAGAACTGCTGTGTGTCAAGAAACTTTGATTCCAGCAAAATTTCTGGTTTTAAAGGAAAGAATTTACTTTGATATATTTACGTGGACTATCAATTAACACAATGTAAACTAAACAATTTTTCCTCGATTTTTTAAAAACTTTTTCACTTCTACGGGCTCTGTTTTCTTTAAGCCTGAGAGAGATAAGAGTTCAAAAGTTTTGTTAGAAGTAGTTCTTCACTATTCTTTCTATCTAAATTTTTCACATCTATATATCTTATCGATCATAGCATACGATAATTTAGAAAAAAATGAGATGTGTGTGTTTACTTTCAATTTTTTGGTCCTAACTTCGTAGACCAAGAACTCTTGCTTGTATCACAAAACTGATGCATTATATGATCTGGTACTGAATCAATTAATATTAAAAAATTGACTATTTATATTCTGTTAGTAACAGTGCTACACTGTATTTATTCAACGTTTGAAGTACAAGCATTTTAACATATTTTTGACCTCCTAATTATCTTGTGGAATCAACCTCGCAAGCAAGCAGTTCATTTCTGACAGAAATCTGGATTTAACTTCTCAACATATAAGGAGCGTCTTCACCAATGTGAATTCCCTTCTCAACCTCTCATTTAAATTTACAGAGTTGTCAAAATTGCAGGCCAATGCCGAATAACATAGTTCTCACTCTCCAAATTATTTCTGTTAAGTTTCTGTAGCAGAGTAATGATATCCTAACAACGGAACAACAAGAGCCTCTAAATTGCGGAATGCACTTCTTTATAAAGCGTTCAATGTTAAGATCATTTTTTTATATTCTAATACTTTTAACTATTGCAACATTCTGAAGCAATCATTTGATTATGATTAAATAATACTGTATGTTACTATCGAGGCTGATCTCTCGTTTCGAAACAAAAGGCAATTACAGTCCAAAATTTTTGTGACATTCACACATGATCGGTCGTGTAATAGAATCTCAGGGCATTTTGATGATGTTATGGGTAAATATTTTCACGCTCCTTCTATGTGAGATCACCGATGATTTTTACTGAGTGTTGCAGGACGTTGAAGGGCCGTTGTGTGCTGCCTGTTTCCCTTATTTATTAAACAGGAGACATATCTGACAGATGTGCTGAACATTGGAGCGAAGAAGAATGGAATATTCGAGGCAACACATGTACGGGCATCGTCCTCTTAAATTATACCTACCGCAGAACTCTGAAGATTTCTGCCGCTTTTTTTAACGATCGGTTTTTAGGACATTCAAATTCCGAGCAGTTGAATTAGTAAATGTACCAAGTAGCACCAAACATCTTGGCGTCATTAGTGTATTAGAAAACTCCTATTTAACTACTACAGTTTGCCAATCAGAACTGCATTGTCTGTAATCAATCATGAGTTGTAGATTGAGGTCTTGATCATTTAGGGTCAAGCTGCAAAGTTCTGTAGCAAAGAGAGGGGTCGCTTGTGAAGGAGTAAACAATCCACACATTTGTGTACTCAACCTCTGTCATTAATGTTTTGACTCTGAGTTATCTGAGACTACAGAGAGAGAAAAAGTGTTGCCATACCACGATGAGCCAATTTTTAGTGGTCCACGGTCGTGTCTACGATCTTTAAACATATTGTCACCGAGAAGTTTTACTGTCCAAGGTTCAAACTCCGACGTTTGTCGATATTGCACTATTTATCTTGGAAGAGGGACTGCCAACCCTCTCATTCCATTTTCCACTGTTACCTTCTTTAATGGCTCCTCAACAGAACTCTACTAAATTCCTAATTAGAGATAAAGTTGATTGATCAATCTTTGTAAATCAAGTAAATTAAGAATATTCGTTCAAGATGTAACAGTTTTATGGAAACCAAAGCGGAATTTACTTTATCTCCATTGTCAAAGCTTTATGTTTTTCTTTTTTACTTTTTTCTTAGCAGATAATTAGTGTTCTATGTAATCCTTGAATTAGTGATCAATGACACGAACATTATCCATGCATTAGAGACTCGATACTCAATTCTTTCGTATAGTGCCGAAGTGACACCGCACTCCAGGATACCAGCGATATCCGGGTAACTGATTCTCTCTGATTGTATTAACTGCTCGCTGATGACTGCACCTAGCTCCACAGGAGGAGTACAAACGCCACAGAGCATATCATGGTGGTAGGGCGGTGGTAGAGGCGATTTAATCGTCATTAGTTCCGTGCGCTCTATGCCGTCCTCACAGCTACCCCTGCCAAGCGGCCACCAGCCACCCACCTTGCCGTGCCACTTGCATTGAAAGCGTTACCATTGTTACTAAAACTGTAGAGTTGGTCCAAAATTCAATGTCGCATTTCAGCGTTCAATATCGTCTCTTAAAATGAGAAAAACAGATTATTTTCGGCATCACTCATTTTTGTAAACACTAATAAAAGATTGTTTACTGATAATAATACCAAACAATTGACATATAGCCATAGTTGTAAGTACTTTGATCTTTGTTCGCTTGTAACTATTACTTATATGAAATATCTGTGGTAATTTAATTATTTGGTTGAAATTTGGAACCGTTGGAAATCTAGTTACCTCCGTTGACTTGGGTTTGGTACATCAATAAACGTTTATTGCCTACGGGTTCATCGATGACAAGACCTCTACTTAGCGTATTCCTTCTCGTCAGTTCTTAGTTAAGTGTGGGAGAGAGATTTCACATCATGTCTTCGTTTCTTCATAAACGCACAAGATAAATGACTACATTTTTTTTATAGCTATGACTTTTACACAGCCTTTAATTCTATCTTATAAATGTAAAGAGATGAAGTGTTTTCACAAGCTTCGCCAATAATGTAACTGATTGTAGGTTTACGCTTCTCCAACTCTCTTAGTTCCGTTGAAATTCACCCATTTAGTTAATGTTAAAACGTTTTTACCAGATAATGAAACTGAAAAATGTTTTTAGACGGAACAAAGTAGTTCCATAGTGAAAATTTTAATGCAAACGAAACCAATATTTACTTTAGACACTAAAAATTATACTTTAATATTAATTTTTCTTTCGCTGATCGGAACGGATAAACTGAATGAATTATATAATAAAAAGAAACCAAAATGAGGACGCTTTGTACATGAGTCATCCAGACGTTTAATTGGAATCAGAAGCGCTAGAGTTAAATTTCGCAATTCAGTTTTTCAGATTCTAAACTTAGTGATATGAGCTGTTTATGACGAGATATCACGTGCACTGATCAGCTGTATATAGAAACTTATGGCACATTATTATACGCTAAGTCATAGTTAAAAAATCGTCTGTCTGGACAAGGAATATGTTATTGAATTAATTCATTTATTCTCGTCTATTCTTGCGGTTCAATTTACTCATAAATTTCCTAAAATGCCGAATCATTACTTTTACATGAGTAAAAAGTTAAATTCAAGTTGTCAGGATTGAAATGTATTTATATTACATTCTGAATTAGTGCTGCGATGAAAAATCTTTTATGTGGTCCATATTTAAAACCTCGCTATACAAAATGACATTGCTGAGAAAAAATTAACTTTCTTAACAGTTATCAGTATCTCAATCTTATTGGGAGGGTTTTTCTCTTTAAATCAATTCTCAACCGAAGTGTAATGTAACAGCATGAAGTACACGAACTAACTTATTTTGTTTAAATAAAGTTAATGATATTCGAAAGACGGAGGTTTTTATCAGAATTTTTTCATCTTTGTGATTGAATGCTTTGTATTATTTAATTACGTGTTGTGAGATTAATGAGACGTTTAGAGATACTTTCTGTCTGCTTGTAAATCTCGAGAGGTTCTGTTGTAACTACAGACATAATGTATGTTACACACGTTCTGCCTACGAGAACGGCAAACGAATATATTTACAAAATGCAAATGAAGCTCGCGCGACGCAAAATGCAAATTACGAATTAAAATACAATGACTATTTGCTCAATTCACTGCGAAATTTCCTCGAGCTTTCATGATGGTTAAGTCCTTGCTTAAAACATTCTATCAGATATAAAATATCTTTATGACAACGTTAGCGAAGGAGTAGTGCGACGTCTCGCTGTGGTATTGTGCACCGCCGCGTCACACGGGATCAGATAAGATAGGCCTAATTACCAAATTGAGCGTGACCGAAGACGCTCCTAAGATGGCCTCCAAGGAGTTTGAGTAGTGACGATCACATTCGTAAGAACTGCTACGTTACGTTCAGCAACTAGGTGAAGAAATAATGAAAATAAATAAACTCAACATCAGTAATTTAGGAGCTATCATGCCGACTAAATACTTATTTCGACAAACTCTATTTAATGTATGGGAAAATGATAAAATAATTTAACCTTTCACCGACTTCCTGCTGTAACCTTCCAATAATGTGTAAGATTTCCAGAATGGAATCGGAAAAATTCATTACGCTTCTGAGTCTTTCTAAACAAAACAGTTGATAAACAAAGAAACATTTGGTAACTAGACGATTATATTATACAGGATATATCCTCCACAATAAATTTTTAATTATTCGCTAGTTCAAAATAAATTTATTGAGCACCAGAGATCTTGATACCTTTATTTCATCATTAAAAAAAAAAAAAAAAAAAAAAAAAAAAAAAGAATTCTTTAAATCTGACAATAATTGAACAAACGCTTGTATATCTTTCACTGAAACAATAAGAGAATGAATGGAACTCCTAATTTTCATATAATTTTATGCAAAAATATGCGGAACCTACGTTCTGATTAATGCGACAACAGACGAACAATGCATTTATTTCTTAAGCTTAGGTGATGCTGAATGGCTGATTATTTTTCCGTTCATCGGTAACAACTTGCGAATAAAAAGGATATTAAACTTTTTTTTTGTAAAGAGTACGTAACAGATTCCTTCTTGATTAAGTCCTTTTCCAATAGCTTGATTCCTGGACTTTCAGTACGCCTGAATACAAACTTTTTAACAGCTCACTTTAAGTTCCACTGAAGCGTGGAGAATTAACGGATCGAAAAAAGGCGTGACTTGAAAACCAGACGAGGGAATGAGCCGCGCTCGAAAAACTCCTTAACTGGAGTCCGTGTATAGGCACGCTTCCTCCAGTCTGAAGGGCCCCGTGTTTCCAAGCTTGTTGAATGGGTTTGCGGTAAGAGGTTTAAGTCCTCCTGCTGTGATTTTTACACAGTTAACTCATTCAGCGCGACGCGTGACGCACCAGCGGAATTATCTCTCGTTTCGCATGAGCTCAGTAAATAGTGCTATTCAAACTCAGTCGAGCGTATCGCTAACAGAAAAGGGAAGACTTCCACAGACGAAGACGAAAGGGATCCGAGAGCTAATTTGCTGTCTCGTTTTTGAAAGAAAAGGTAATCCGTTTTTATTGCCCTACTCTCAGGAAACCTTAAACCAGGCTCAATCTTGAAATATATTATTTATAAAGCTCCACATTTAATTCAATAAGAACCCTTTCCAGCATTCGCTTCTACGCTCACTCAGACATAATATATTGTTGTCTCGTTGTCTTGGTATTATTTAAATGTTGATTTTGCATTTAGAACCAATTCATCGAGTGTTTTATATTTTTGGTAATGTACGAGTATGTGCATGCGGGCAACACGGAATACAATTGAAAGCATTGCTACCCTTCTATGAATAAAAAATGATGAATCACAGAGGTAACATCTATTTTACAAAACGATATAAAATGTCGATATTTCTTAGTGGAAGAATTTCATAATATATTGGTCGAAACGTCGGCATTTACATACCATGACATAACACCACGCGGATAGCCAAAAAATCAGATTCCTTTTTTAGAACAGTCTTCGTGTATGATTGCGGTACCAAGGATTATGTATTGTACCTACCTATTTCTTGTGCATAAAGCTTGTGTTGCTTCATTTCAATCACAATTACTGCATGTAAATTCAGCGTAGTTATATAATATGCAATGATTGATAATATAATCTGAATCACGTTTAGCAAATTTTCAGTGAGTGTTCCGATTAAGTGTTCTTATTACTCCATAACTTAGACGTTTATATTTCAATTTGAAAACCTTTGGCAACGATTTCCCTTTTTTTTACCTCGTTGAAAGTGATTACCTGCTTTCTTTTATAATATCCATTTACTTCGTAATTAGATGATATTTACCTTTCAGAGAGACAAACCTTGCACTTGGTTCTAATATTGTTCTAACAATAATAATGTACTTGCACTAATTATCTGTCCGATAAAATTAAAAACTAACATAAATATGTTTTTCCTCGGATTATTATTATCAAGATAAACCTTTTTTGTAATTTAAAAATGCACAGCATTTAACACTTCTGATGCTCCTTTGCGTTATTCTTCACCTAGTATAAATCTTTTCAAACTTTAGGATTTGTGAACCCATATACGCTCGCTGCTGTGTAATTCCTGAGCCTCAAAATAACGTACTAGATAAAACACAATCTTTTTAACTAAGCGTTAGAAACAGAAGAAATAAATGGTTTGTTGGTTTTAACTTCAACTCACATGTAGCCATACCTCTAGGAAGAGAGTTAACATGAAAATCGGAAACGCCCCCTATGATATCTTCAATGCCCATCGGTAGGCGGTACCACCCCCGTAGGAAACCACTGCTATGGTAGAACAATCATGAAAATGGTCCCATACGATACTAAAAGTTCTTTTAGAAGAACAACTTTATAATATTATTTCCCAACAAAAAGCTTGTATTTGTTCCCAGTTCACGGGCAAAAAAATTATTTTACATCGTTAAATGAATCAAGAATTTTAAATTAATTCAGTTTTGAGTTTTGGTACATTGTATTGCATATTTTTGCAAACTGTGAGAGGAGGCTGAACAAGACAGCTAAGAAATATTGCATTCTATTCTACAAAGACGACGTAGCTCGCACATTCGTATTGCTACTTAAGGTGTTCAGTGATCAGGATTGGCAGACACAATGAGCTCGTGAGCATGTGAGCATCGCGTCAACATTGTAAGTGTACCTAAATATTTGGATTCAAGATTTTACCCACTTTTTTTTTTCGACTGGTTTGATGGTTTGATGCAATCCTCCACCCCTTCCTATCTTGTGCTACCTTTTCATTTCTCCATACTCTTTACAACTCACGTCCTCAATTATCTGCTTCATATATTCTAATATCTGTCTTCCTCTACAATTCTCACCTTCGACTGTTCCCTCACTAACAAATTAACCAATGCAGCATGTCTCAAAATATGACCTACCAGCCTGTATCTTCTATCTGTAAGCTTCTTCCACAAACTTCTTTCCTCGCTCATTATTTCCAAAACTCGCGCATTTTGTACTTTGTCTGTCACTTAATTTTCAGCATTCTCCTATAGAACCATATTTCTAATGCTTTAATTTTCTTTCTTTCTGTTATTTCTAAAGTACATGCTTCGCTATCATAAAGTGCTCCACACACACAGAGTTTTAAAAAGTTTTTTCTAAGCCCTAAATCAATGTTTGAAACTAGATTACATAATAAATATTAAAATAAAATTTTGCAAACTGTCATAAAATTCTGGTTTACCAGTCAATGAATCGTGCATCAATACTCTGAGTTAATTCTGAAAACCGTCTACTACTGATATGAAGAGTAAGTAGTCATCACAGCCAATTCAGTTCTGTAATGATGTCGCCTCTTAGAACAATGACAAATGAGTCCGTATATGACTTCAACAATCTTGTCCAGGTAGATTAGTCTCGAGAATTTTATTTTAATTGCAACGACCCTACGTATGTTCTTGTCCCATCGGTCGGGTGGCCATACTCGTGGTCTCAGATGATCTCTTGGGCTCCACTCTAACACCGTTTTCACCCATCTTTCATCTCTTCCGCAAGCAACATGGCAGGCCCACTTTGTTTCGTCAATCTGTGGGAGCGCGCATATCGAATCCAGCGATTTCTATTTCATAATTCATGAAACTGTATGGGTATTAACTGTTTAAATAGAAAAGATACGATTAGAGTTCTATTGCTACTCACTTGTCCGTCGAATGGGGATGTAAAATCTTGCGACTTCACTTTGGAGTAGAGATTATTCTCCCAGCACCGCGTTGAAGCCTCTACGTTCAAAAATTCACAAATCCAACACTGCACTATATTTTTAATATTATATCGTAGTTTTTGTAGATGTGCGTACCATTCTAATGACCTTTTCTGATCAAATAATTACCAGTATATTCCTCAGAATTTTTTTTTTTTTTATGAGGGAAACACATACAAATTTTTTCATTTCAGATATTTTTCAGATTAAGAGATATGGGTGAAAATATGCTAACATTACTGATTATGTCTCTTTTAATGTGAGTAGTGATTGCATTCATTTCGCACTAATGAATATAATATTCAGCAACCTGCCATGCCAGTTAAACATGGACCATAAATATTGTACATTTGTTTGAACAATCTCAATTTGTATTTTCTGCTGGAAAAAATGACATATACGGCTCTTTCATGCTATATCTAGACCATCGTCGATAATGAATTTATTAAGAAGCCAGAATTCGAAAAGGAAAAAGCAGCTTTTTAGGTATTCGATGTCTTGGTCTATAAGTCTAGGATAGGGTAGGAAAGAAGTGATTGAGCCTTTACTTTTATTCAGGAACCATACAGGAATTTAGCAGTTGATACCAGGCTGTGTGTATTCTCATCGTATAAAGTTTGAAAATGATTTAACTAGAACTTAATTCACTGCTGCGATTTGCAAAAGTATATCCTTCCGAAGAAGATTTAAGCCTGGAGCCCCGAATGTTTTGAGTGTTAATCACCTTTGTAATCGGCGAAAATAGCTGACACCGTGTGCGACCTCCCTGTGATGTATTGAGCAGCATACAAGCTGGCTCATGTCATTACAAATGAGGTCACCGGGTGCCTTTCTCCTCACCACCCGTAAAGTATATTCAAAAAGATAAATAAAAGATGTTTCAAGAGTCAGTAACTCATACGGAGCGAGAAAAAGGAAAGCACCGCGACAGAAATAACGAGCGGGCCTACCAGGGTCTCGACAAAAGAAATGGGTGCAGCCACGTCCGTCGTGTTTGACCCGTCGACCTCGTCCCGCCTACCACGACAAGTTGAGGTAATGGCCCACGGGGCGACTCCTGTTGGCGCTACCGTTGTTCTACACACAAATATCACGCGTAAATCAAAATCGACTGCGGCTGCGGCCGCAGGACTTCGATGCAGTGGCAAAGAACTGAATACGCGGGATGGTGGCTGCCAGTCCAACAATTAAAAATTAAGAAATCACAATGCGTTACGGTTGCTAAAAAACAAAAAAATAGAGAAAAAAACATAAAAAAAAAACACACAAAAACAAAACAAAAACACACAAAAAACAAAAAAACAACAAATAAAAAGAACATAAAAATAATATATATATATTTCTTAATATTTTCTGATTTTGAGTTTCTGATGTGTTATTTACTTTTTGACAAATAAATATTTTTAATGAATAGTTTTATCTGTTCCGTCAGCTTAGCATCTCTATCATGACAACCGTAATTGCCTTTATTTATGTATGTTTGTTTGGACCGACTAGGACCACGTTAAGCCGTCATTTCAATTTGCTTTGGATGTGTATACATTACAGGATTATTAGCCCCAGAGAGGACCTACAGTTTAATGTGGAATCCAAATAACTACAGATGGCTGGCATACTTCACGGTACACTACAAACTGTGCCAGAGGTAAATTAGGGTAACAAGTTGATGAAAATTCCCGACGAGACAGGGATTCTAAATGAGGACCTTTCGATCTCCAGTCAGACGCCTTAAGCACTGATCCACTAGATCGCTAATTGCCTTTATTTAACAATAAATTAAATATGAATTGCTTGACTCTCCTAGTCTTTCTACCGATATTAGTTTAGACGAATAATATAAAATTGTCAGTTGTTTTCACTACATTTTCATCGCTTAGTCTTTTACTATAGATAATTTATCGGTAACGCTGTGGCCTCATATTCGGGTGGACGGGAGTTCTATTCCCCTTCCGGCCATCCAGATTTGGGTTTTACATGTTTTCCCTAAATCACTCAGATGAATGCCGGAATGGTTCCTTCAAAAGGCTATGCCGAATTCCTTCACGTTCCTTACTTCCAGTCCTTTCCCGCCTCTAATGACTTAGACGTCTACGAGGCGTAAATCCATAAGCAGAAAAATAGATAATTTAGGGCCGTTTTACTGAGACCTCTTTATGGGTCTGAAGCAATGATTATATCGCCACTTCACCGCGTTGGATAATTTTAAGATCAAAAAATAATTAGCTATCAGAGACTTTGATTTATACAAAACCAGCTCAACAAATTCAAAGAAATTGTGTAGCTAGAGTTCAAACATGTGCTGCAGAACAAGAGGACGAAATGATGAAACAAACACGCATTAATAACATAGGAGATAAATCAAAGGCAGCTTGTGACCTGTCTGAGTGAGGCAAGAGTTCAGAGCTACAGCCCCCGCGACCCGCAACGAATTCCTGAACACCAGTAGCCATACTTTAGCGGTTTCTCGCCTGTCAGGTTCGGCTTTCTGCGAACCAAGTGTCAGCCTCTTCCCTCCTACCCCACCCCGCCATGTAAATTGCTGGTTGAATCCGCCGGCCAAACTAAGCAGTTAATTTAACGGGTTACGAAGACGAGATCCGATAGCTGACTGGTACGAGTGGAAGATGACAGCTCTCATTCCGTACTAGACTGAGAATATTGTGTTTCTGCAAACAAACCGATTTGAACGTTGCAACTTATCCTATCCGGATAGCGTAGAGGATAGTACGCTGCTCTCAAATAACGAAGGTCGCTGGTTCGAGTCCAGACTCGGGTTAGGATGGTTTTAATTAAGTGTTGTGTTAGTGTTCTGTTGTTCTTACTATTGTCTCCTGCAATTACATGAGCAAATCATTACACAATACTTAGAACAATGTAAATAAATTGGAACTAGTTAAATGGTTGCGAAGACCGAAGGCCGGTTTTTTTTTTTTTTTTTTTTTTTTTTTTTTTTTTTTTTTTTTTTTTTTTTTTTTTTTTTTTTAAAAAAACCGTATACATTGCGAAGGACATTCGTGTTTGAAACATTCCTCTTATCTGTTTTGACGATTTTTGGCATAATATAAGGTGATTATTTATTTTAGGGTGAGAAAATTTCGTAACACTGTGATAAAAGAGGACTGATTTTTACAAAACTTCGTATGAAGCTACAAGTTCTGGGTTTAAGGCCGTAATATAAGTTCGGTGGATCAAACAGTAAAAAGGATACTTTACAGTAACGATCGACTAATAACAATGCTGTAAATTAGCATTTAGGCGAACAGACTTGATAGTTCTCTATGTCAGCCCACTGAGAATATGTTAATCAGGGTAATAACGACTCGGTTTCATTTTTAGCCAGTTCTCTTTGTACTTTGGAAGTGAGTAGATTCTGTCACTCATAGAACTGCTTAAATCCCTCGTAACAGTCAGCGTTTTAATAATTTCAGCTATTACCTCAGCTCAAAATTAAATTATTTACAGCGAATGTCATGTCATCATAATTCTAATTAACTCCAATTAGAATAATAACTTCATAATTGAATAGTTAGTTGGAAAGTGTTGTTTATTTTATCGTTTAACGTTTCGAACTCCGAAATTCAATGTGAATTTATGAAAATACAGGCGTGAACTAATTGCACTAGAATATAAGGACTTAAAATTCGTTTTAGATTATTCAGAAATCAAGATCTAGACATTATGGCCAATTTTTATAAATTTTCTATTTCATCTACAGAAATAGAGATTTATTCCTGCTTAGAATTAGAGAAACGTGAGTTTGTGGTATGGAAATTAGAACAGTATGAGACAGCAATATCGTAGCTGCTTGTGGGGTGGGCTGATGTTTAATATTTCTTGAGGTTAGGCTGGAAACATATTGAAGGCCAGGAAGCATGAGATAATTACTATCCTGCAGCTTGGCCGATCGTCTTACTGGATACGGATATGTATGGTAGCATTAGTTGTAATATATTAACATCACTATTTGCCATCAATATTATAATTTTCAAAACTTTTTTTCGCAATCACCGAAGTCACAATTATCCACACTGCTAAAACTATATGACACACAAACAGATTAATACAAATTGTACTCCGTTACGGAAAAAAGGCAAATACTTATTGTTCTTCCCGTATAAAGTCGACAACGCAACGCAACGTCCAATAGAAAGATTAAGGTTATAAATCAAGAAAACTACGCGACCAGGGTCACTTCATCAGAAATTATCTACTTGAATACAATAGCTACTGTCATATTTATATTTTTCTCTCAACTGGTTAGATGCAATCCTCCATCTCTTCTTATTTTGTGCTAACCTCTTTATTTCAACGTATTATTTACAATCTATGTCATCAATTACTTGCTTCATGTATTGTAATGTCTGTCATACTCTGCAGATTTTCCTTCGACTGTTCCCTCCACTAATAAACTAACACATTCCGCATGTCTCTTCTTTCTGTAAAAGTTTTACACAAACTTCTTTCCTCGCCCATCTTTTCCAAAACACGTACATTTTTTACTTTGCCTGTCCACTTATTTTTTAGTATATAGCACCACATTTCAAATGCTTTAATTCTCCTTCTTTCTGATATTACCAAAGTCTATGTTTCACTGCAATAAAGTGCTGTGCTCCACAGTTTTAAAAAGTTCGTTCCAGGATCAATGTTTGGTGCCAAAAGATTTATCTTTTTCAAGACGGCTTTTTACGCTAGTGTTTTATTATAAATAATCGGCTCACACTTCTTGTACTCTCTTTACAAATTAAATGGAAACCTTTAATCGTCAGTTCAAGGACTGATTTTGTACTGAAAGCAGCAAACTCGAACTTTTTCTTCAGGTTTTATTGTCGATAATATTCAAGCACAATATTCGCAATGTCGAAATTTCAGCGTTCATCAATCCATTCATACGGGATTATTCTGAAAAAATTGTGGAAATTAGGAATGAAGAATCGAATTGCTAGCTTCTGAAATTAAATCCAGTGTCGTAGCTAATGCAGCACCTTGGTAGCTCTGGTGATTATACTGCTTGTATTGCTTTGCGGTTCCTAGACTACAGACGAATACAGTCCGTGCTGATTCTCTCACAGATAACAAAAAACGGCATACAGCAATTCAGCTGCAGATATTTTCTAAAATGACGAAATAAGGAGAATATTAATCCGCTCGGAACTCGGTTGGTAGAAGATTGCATTTAAGTATTCAGTCCTGTCGCAGAAGCCATGTGAAACTACTTGGAAAATAGTGCTTTGAAAACTGGTTTGCGAATATTTATAGCTAATTATATCAGGTCACCAGATGATTTTAGCATTCACCAAAATATGTGCTAAACGTCTTTTACTTTTCAATGACTGGTAGCTTCTTGAATGACAATATCGCCGATTAACTTTTTACTGTAGTATTGTTCCGCCGAAACTCTCAAAAAAACATACGTAATCAATGCATCAGATTTCTTTCCCAAGATTTAATGAACAATAGTAAGTCAAATGACATAGCGCCGTGTTATCGCCGTTCTGAGCGAGTTAGCTCACTCGCTATCTCAGAAGTTTAAAAAGGCTTCGTAGAATACTCAAGAGAGCATCAGAAGCTTCTGGAGCGCTGACAATAGCTCCAACAATAGAAATCTTACAAAAATTAGTAGAAGTCATAGAAAATTACTTAAGCTCATGAGGAAATATTTATAAATGAAAGTAAAAGATGTTTACAAGTATTTGAAAATAAAACTGACTAAATTAAATATTTTTAAACATTCAAAATCACATTCAAAACATTACAGCTTACACAAAATTCTTAGTTACAGTCTTTTAATTAACATTAAAGGCACTGTACTACTCTTAGTCAAATTATATTTCATTATATTATTTTCGTCCATCAATACACTACGCGTCCATAAGAAAAATATACAAATTTACAATTGATCACTGCGCATCTATCTCAGAAACAGAGGTAATTTATTTAAAAGGTCTTAATTAGCAGGAAGCTGGTTGTTAGGGTTGTTACTGACTCTTGGAACTTATCCTCATTCCATGCAACTTTTCACAGTCTTCTCGTGTTTTGATCCTATTATATACCATTATGTCATGCAAACAACCTAAATTCTGACTGTAAACCATCACAATCATCACCAACACAATAATTCATTAGAATTATGAACAACAATGGTTCCACTACACTACCCTGTGGCACTCCCATACTTACTTCCACCTCTTTGGATAATGTTACTCTAATACTTTGATTTTTGGCTTTTAAGAATTCCTCTATCCAGCAAGTAACTTTTTCATCGAATCCTTGTTTCCGAAGTTACTGGGAGTCGGGGAGGATGTAGCACATATTGAGGAGTGGCTGTGAGTCAGGTTGGTGAAATCACTGGTTCTTGTTGTTGAGGTGAGGCGACCTGGGTGAGGCCATAGGACACGGCCCGCGGCCATATACAGCAACGGTCATCGCCCCCCGAGGTGTCACCGCCCACGGCTACCAACTGGCCCGCAGCCAGGGGTTCCCAAACCAGCTCTGCTAAATACCAACAACACACCAGACATGCCTTCTCCTTCAGTCCACATCATTGTTTTTGATGATAATATTTGCGGCGCCTCACTGCTTCCAGAGTAATTAGGCTCCAATAGTGGTTCAGGATCCAGGTTTTAATTTCAGCTGAGTTTCAAGGGAAAATGCGAGCAAATAACAAACTTTTAAATAAATGTGGACAATTTACGTTATTCTTACAATAATCTCCAATGTTGACTATTCAAATGACCTGTAATTACAGGAAAATATCAACTATTTTTCTCTTTAGAAGCTATTACAGCCAGCATATTATTATACTATGTTGTCACGTGACTGGTATTTCAAAGTACTACCATCTCACATGTGGGTTACTTTGTGATGTTGGTTAATTAATTATGTTAATTATTTTCTATTATTTCCTGTTTTTATACAATCCGACAGCACTGCTTATAAATTATATATAATTTTTTCAAAACATATTGTCTGTTCGAATGTTTTCAGACCTTGAGAAGGAATGATTGTTGTAATATCCTTGTCGTGTTTGGGATAGTGAACAAGAAAGAGCTTGCACTGAATATTGTGGCAATTTTATGTTATCCTAGCGTAAGGTGTTTTTAGTTCTGAAGAAACTTCTCACGGAAGGAAAATGCAAGACTTTGTCGTATATCTTGGAGTGCAAATAGAGAAAGACTGTGTTGACAAAGTATATTCTAAATGTTTACAATTAATGTCATTGCCATGAGTCCCAGAAGGTCAGTGTGGCGGTATCTGATTAATGTCACTCATTTATCACCATCCAAGGAGCATATGTAGCTTAATGTATGCTACGGACGCGGGTAATCATTCCTTTACTGAAACCCGGAAAAGGTTCAAATTTCCCAATAGCCTTATTCAGTGTCACTTACAAATTACTAATAGGATTATTTTTAGCAGAATAGCTGAAGTCCTGATCCCTGTTGAACAAGCTGGTATCCGTCCCAGTCAGGACTGTAGTGGTCAGGTCCTGTCTCTTGCCACCTACTTGGAAGTAAGTATCAAAAGAAAATGTAGAGCTCATCTGTATTCCTAGATCTTTCGGCATCATACGATGAAGTTTGAAGAGGGGTCTCCTGCTCTAACTGATCAACACAGCTCCTTGCAAAAAGATAATTTCTTTACTCGAAAACATGTTAAGTAACCGCCTGTTCCAGGTGCACACTGAGTTCGGCAAGGGCATATTTCACAAGATAAATAATGTTGCACCACAAGGCTCGGTTCTCTCCCCTATATTCTTTAACTTCTATACTCATGTCTTGCCGGACACAGTCTCTCACAAACTTTTATATGCTGATGATATCAACTTTACAATGCAAAGAACTAACTTCGCCTAGGCTAAAAAATCCTGACTCACGACTTTCATGAAATGGATACCTACTTTCAAAGGTGGCGCTTTCAATATAATCAACAGAAAACAGAAATAGCTACATTCCACAAACAAATAAACAACCAGCCAGAGACCAGATGCCGAAGTATAACAGTACCCCACAATACCTGAGTGTCACATTAGATACGTCCTCACTTACAAAAGGCACCTTCAGAATACTGCTGCCAAGCTTAAAAGTCTAAACAGCCAACTTTAGCGGTTTCCAGGAACTTCATGGGGGAGCTGATACATTAAGAACAATAGTCTTGGCTTTTGTTTACTTACTCCACAGCAGAATACTGCCTTAGCGTGTGGCTTAATAGCTCTCATACCCAGTTGGTGGACGTTCGGCTTCGCCAAACAATGCGCATAATAGCTGGCACGCATCTACTTACTCCAGTACAATAGCTGCCGGTGCTCACCAACATTCCACCACTTCACATGAGAAGGCAAATTTTGGCAAAGAATTCTGAACAACGAGGCTCTTCTCACCCACTGATATATTAGGGAATACACGGCTGAACTAACGACGCCCTGCCTGGAAGACTACTGTCAGTCTAACATCTAACTCCTTCAGTCCTACAAATAGCTGTACAGCGGAATGGGCATCGTCAACACCACAGGTCTCAGTGCGAATTAACAATCCCTGCTCAAAACTAGCAGGATTAAACTTACCGCCGACCTTCAGTTTGATGTAGATTAAATCGTATTATTTGTGGTACGGGAAGAACTACTTCAACTCTCCACACCTGGGACTGGACAGATTCTCCGTACTGCGACTACGGTGAGTATTCACAAACTGCGTCGCACATTGTGCAGGATTGCCCACTCCGTGCCTGTCTGGTAGTCTGGAAAATTTAAATTTGGCTACGCCACAGTAGAATTGTCATGTAGAATCATAAGCTAAATAAAATAAATATTAATAATAACCTACAGCAGTATTGAAATGATTCGAAGTGTTTCAAATGGATATGGTTAATTACTCAGTTATTTTAGTAAGTGGTTTAAGTAAAAAATAAGGAATGAGTAATTTTTTTATTCGTGTGCTCGTGTTAAGTTCCTATGTGGTTGGTCTTCTTTTTCTTATGGAATATTTTCATCATTTGCAGAAGTTGTTAGACATGTTCCGTTGCCAGTCGTTCGTAACACGGCCTAAGCTTTGAATCATTGTTATTATAATTACCTCATTCAGAGACGAAACATATAACGTTCTACCCTTTCCGAAAAGTTCTCGGGTGGGGATACCGATTATTCTAAGTCAAAACCACAAACAATTTACAAACAGTAGCACTAAATCTTTCAAAGGCTTTTTACAGAGTGAGCCATAAAATGATAGTAAATAAGGTAAAAACCTTTGGAGTAGATGAGAAAGTGATTTGCTGGATAGAAGAATTTTTAAAAGGTAGAAACTAAAAGGTTAGGTTAGGATACGCAGTATCAAAAGAAGTGGAAGTAAAAATGGGAGTGCCACAGGGTATCGTAATGGGACTATTGCTATTCACTATTCTAATGAATAATTGTGCCGATGGTTTACTATCATAAATTAGATTGTTTGCAGATAACATAATGCAATATAAAAGGATCAAAACGGTAGAGGACTGTAAACAACTGCAGGATGATCTCGACAAGATATCTAGTTGGGTTGGTAAACATTGGCTGAAAATAAATGCAAATAATAGTCAGCTTATTAGATACGTAGATAAAAAACTAAAGGTTCATTATGATTATAAGGATGGGAAATAATTGCTTGTTGAAGACTTGAAATGTAAATATCTTGGCATTGCATTTGACAGCAAGCTTAACTGGTCAGGACACATTGGACAGGTAGTAGGAAAAGGTTTTAAAATCCTGCACTTGTTGGAGAGAGTGATGAGGGGATGTACGAGAGAGGTAAAGGATTTGGGTTGCAAAACTTTACTCAGAAAATTTCTTGAATATGCTAGTGTAGTATAGGGCCCACATTTTGAGTATCAAATACAGGAGCTTGGGGAGGGTGCAAAAAAAGTGCTGCTAGATTTGTTTCTGGAAATTACTGCAAATCGCAACCAGGAACAGCTATGATAAAAGAGTTGGAATGGGATTCATTGGAAGACGGGAGGAGCGTGAAGAGGATCATGACAGTGTACTAGCCGCATATTGGTGATGAGGCATGGAAAATTATTGGTGTAAGAATTAAAAGTAATGCATTGAAAGTAAAAGATGATCATGATCACAAGCTGGCACTCGATTTCAGGCACAAGGGTGTAGGAAGATTCTCTTTTGTAGGTAAGGGTGTCAGAAATTGGAATAAGTTACCAAGAGAAATGAATAATTTACCCAAAACATTGAAAGAATTTAAAGTTTAAATTTGTAGAGGGCAAATGTAAGTGGGTGCAGGAAAGGGGCATGTGTTCCATTGCAATTAAAATTAAATAAAATCGTCGGGAAACTTACTTTCTTCTTGAGATTGAAGGTCACCAATATTCTTGAAATTCCATTTTCATAGTTATCCGCTATCAGCACTATCTGCCTCCAAGGACGAGGACATTTCGGACAGGGCAGTTGATAAAACAGCGGCATGTAACCATCCAGTTGGCATATCGTCTATGAGAGAAGTAACAATTGTCCAAGCGCTTTCTCCTGGCGTGTGAAATAGTTTGAGGCGACGCTGACTGGTGACAGCTGTGGGCTGGACCTCTGTGAGTCACGACGTTGTAATACGCCCGCGGGAGGGGACGTGCGTGCTAGGCGCCCACGGACTGCGGAACAAAAGCCACGGACGCCACAATAGAGACGTCATCGGGAAAGCTCGACGAGTTTTTATTTTTCTAAATTATTGCGAAAAATAAAACACGCCTCGCAGTTATTAGCAGCAATTCTTTGCTTTTAACCGTTACATTTCGAATGGACTCGAGGAGACACGCGGAAGGGGGGGATTCCGGAATTGTTTTTCAGTGTCTTTACGTCAGTGTTCCGCGGTTCAGAATTAATAGCGTGACAGAGGTTGCATGCACTGTTTCATTCTCTCTCATACACTCCCCTCTCCCCCCTCCACCCGCGAAGGGATAAGAGGAAAGAATGAATGTATCCACTATTCATTTACTATTCTTTAACACCGCCTTGTCTCTGTAACCAGCTCCAATAGTTTAGTTGAACCAAAATTTACGTATTTTATCTTTCAGGCTGTTTCAACTAAATTATGAAAAGTTCACTACGAACGATCAAAAAGATTGATTGGTGTAAATCATATGGCTAGAGACGAAATTTAATTTCCACGAACAAATATTTTCAGCAACTAAACGATTTTTGGAATGTGATGGTCAGTATGTTAAATTCAACTGCGAATGTTTAAACTAACAGGAGCAATTAGGATCTGCACTAAACGAATTTCGAAATCCCAGCCGCTATTAAATTGCATGAGTACTGGAAATATCAATTGGTTAACACCAGGAAATATTTTATGCAACGAAATAATATTCGGAAACCCAGAATCTACAGCAAATACGGCCTGTACCTAATTGCTGGTATAATAAACAGCGTTGACTACCCCGAATTAGCAGTAAGAGCATAAAGATTAGCGGCTGATCTGCACAACATTCACGTGATTGGCCACACTTAAGGAAATTAAGTTTAGATAAATTCTAACTGCTACGCTATAGAATAATTGAATACTTTGGAACTCAAGGCTATTTGTAACTGTAAGATTTTATTCCCTCTCAGTTCTTTGAAATTTTGATGATGAAATGCTAGATTTTACAACATTTTATACTTTTGACCCAGTGCTTGTCAAGAATTACCTTTGACAAAAGGATGGAAGACAAAAACTGAAAACAGTTCTATACGTTAGTAACATATAGAAACTGAACTATCTATTGTATAGTGTTGAAAACTTTTATGTTTATTATTCCTTTGAATGTTGCTGCAAAACAATTCAGATTCATCTCTAGATAACGGAAAACGCAACCTAGTGGCTTTTATATATTCTTCATGAGGTACAAACGGAGTTAAAAATGTTCTCTCTCCATCAACATATTCAGGTGAATAGTGAACATGTCGTAAAACGCGCTCTTGGCAAGCTTTAAACTTCAGCTGTTTAAACTACATTTTAACTAGCTTTGTTTTCCGTGAAGAATATCTCAATGTTTACTTTGGTTAGTTGTCGAGAATATCTGCCTACTACGCCCAGCATGTTTGAGTCGGGAGCAAAAAATCGAATCTTGAGAGGCATTTGCAGATAACCTGTGGACTCACCAGGATAATTTAAACGAATATAATCTATATTGTGAACATGGGTATTATCAGCAACGATGTTTAGGTTACAGTTTCAGCGTAAGGATGACAGCAAAAATAAAACTTGCCAATCCACATAATCCCTGTTGTTGTTCACACAACGTATAGGTTCCCAAACAGGTGGATGCTAAAACATGTCTGGGGGGGGGGGGGGGGGGAGGGGGAGAGGGAGGGACTCTTGGTGAGAGATAGCTTCGCCGCCCTTGTAGACGATACCCTTGCTTTACACTCCTTCGTCACCACTTAGCGTTGAAAACCTTTATTCTAACAACATATATTTACTGAGTTTCCTCTGAGTTGTTATTGTTAGTAGTAGAGAAGTAGGGGTTTACCTTTTAAATAATAAAATTGTGGTGGTGGAGGCTAAGTGAGAACTTTTCTTTTGACGGAAGGGAGAGGGGGACGTGGGAAGTTTTCTTTTGATGGAAGGGGCGTGATAAGAAAAACTTTGAGATCCCCTACTATAAAGGAACGTGAAAGTTCAGTCACGCAGGTAACATTATTGGGAAGGAAGGTTGAGTAAAGTGTTGTAAAATGGACATGGACTTCTCCTCGCTAGTTATTCGGGCTAGGATATTACTGTATTTTTATCTCTTTTGAACCATTTGAAACTTGCCCATGTGACACCGAGCGTTGTGGGGGAATGGTTAACGCTCTGGCCTCGCATTTGGGAGGCCGCCGTTTCGAATCCCCGTCCCCAAGTCCCTCCAGTCGAATTCCAGGAAGCTTCCTTCAAAAACGTCATGGCCGAATTCCTTCCAGTTCCTTGGCTTCGGTCCTTCCCCGCCTCTAATGACCTCGAAGTCGACGTCGATGAGGCGTAAACCTATATAAAGACAATGTGCTGTCAGCTGTGTCGGAGAAGGCAAAAATTTAAGCCCGGAAAAGATAACAAAACTGGAGGGAGACATGATTTTTAGTAGAGTATCGCTTAACAGGAAGGGTCGCGTTCATCTTGTAATCTGTATTTATGTGGTATATTACATCTCGTAGGTGAGAAGGTATAACACCTCCAGTGGCGATTAAGACAGTAGGTTCTGTCGACATTGCTCGGGCGGGACAGCGATTGCTACACACACAAACACTGCGTAAGAGCAAATGGAGTCTGTGTCGGGGGCGCGGTAGATATGCATCTGCGTCGTGCGGGGGCGGCGATGGCGCCTGTCCGCTACCCACACTGCCTCACATACACGAATGTTTCGCTTACACATTTCTACATACTTCCTATCTCTGGTGTGAGCATTTCACGGCTTGGTGTCTGCGTCTATTCCCTGTGGCAGATATTACTAACATGAACACAGTCATTCGGGATACACGAAACTTCTTGTAAAAAACACCAATTTGTTCAGTCGGAGTTCTGGCATTACTGTTATTTTCCACAAATAAGGTATCTAACAACAAAAAAGGTATCAGTCAAGAATATAGTGACAATTCTTCGAAAAGAAGGAAACTATATTAAAAAATGGCTGTAAATAAATCACATTTTTGTTAATTTTAGATTATGTAACAAATTATACTTTAATTTGAATTTGCCTACACATTTATTAAAAAAATAATAACAGGACAGATATTAATACCAGCTTTAAATCAGTTGATGTACAGCGAACTAGTTACGATATAAGCAATTATACCTTTCGAAGCTCTCAGACCACTTCGGATCTCTGTGCTAAGTAAGATCACGGTAAAGCTGGTATGCTCGGCAACTTGAAGCTGTTAAACGGTTGGACTACGGACCACCACGAGAAATGGAAGACGTTTCACAGTCTGTCTAGAAAGGGTCAAAGCAGTGGGAAAAATTCTAACTTGTTTCCATTTATATACTCAGTTTGTATGGACGCTACAAGACAAACGCGACACTTATTTGGACTTTTCGGCCATACATTCAGCAAAAATCTTCCATATATGCTCTCTTAAAAATCATACTAATTACTCCTATTTTTTTTAAAGCATCTCTCAGTAGGATTACCATGACGAACACAACACTCAGTTAAAAAACTACCTACTACCTCAGACTGTCTCGCACCGGCGTCCCTTCGTATAAGAGGCCCCCATGCTCGGTAGCGTGGCCAGCGAACACGACACTAAAAGGCCCCCATGTCCAAGGCTGCTGTAGCAGAAACAGTAGATTTTTTAAAAATAAATACGGCTAAAATCTGAAGTTGATTTTTATCTTTTTAATCAAACACTGTCGCAATGTGCTTTTTTCTTCAGATTAGAAAGTCAGAAAAAATTCTCCTCGGTAATGAGAAACCTAACCTGCCTCGTTGGGATAACGTTGAGCCCTGGTGAAGAATTAATTTTCATTATCCAGAACTTTGCTATCGAGATAGGAGATGTGATGGACCACTATTACTGAACTCCTGCCTAAGTCCTGGGTTAAATTCCAGACCATTTCGTATGGAGTAAAAACACCAGGATGTAACTGAATTGGCCGCTGAGTTGAGTAATCTCGCTTCTTTCATCTCTCATCCATAACACAAATAATATAATACACTGAAAGCACACATCATCATACTCAACCACCCACAGTTATACCAACCAATATCTTTACAGTGTCGGACGTAAGGGGAAAGCACTCTTAAATCTGCACAAGAAGTTGAAATGGAGGACTTCATACTAACTGCCTACACCCTGATATTGCACACACTAATCGTAACGATTTAAGGGTCGTCGATGTCTATGTCATTAGGGAACAAACAAAATTACGTCACACGTTAATAGGGGAAAGGGGAGCGCCTGACAAGTAGGGGAGTGTGTCATATCCTTCGTGACGTCACCTTGTAACTAGTTCTAAGGTCAAAATTTAAAAATATGTGATGTCACAAAGGATGCACATGGTGTGACAAGGAGGGGATGGGTAAAAAAAGTAACTAAAGATAAAAAATTTGCCGGGTTGCCTATCAAAATATAGCCGTAAGTATTTTTACTTATTAAAAAATCCTTCACTTGTATTTTGTATAAATTATAATTTACTTCAAAGATAGACAAGTAAAGAACATAAAAAGTTTGAGTAACATATGTAAAAGTCACCGCAAATAGGGTTTCGTCAGGTGTCAAAATTAGCGCACCAAACCGTCTCACAGAATTCGACAAATGCCTTTTGAAGAACCATTCCAGCAATAATTTCGGGAAATCAAAATCTGGGGGGGGGGCCAAACGGGGATCTGAATCTTTGTCCTCCCGAAAGCCCGGCCCGAGCATTATACCATAAAGAGAAATAAACAACTGGTTGCTGTAAATCAGTACTTTGTTCTTCTATTTTTCATAATTCGTGGATTTCCCATCAGTTATAATATTAATAACAAAAATTTATTTAATTTATTATTATTATGAACTTCGACGTTTCGGTATTATTCTGTGCCACAATCTTCAAAATACGTCAAAAATTCTTATGGTGATATGTCGCGTGTTGTGTGTTGCTCCTTGGCAGTGGTCCTCCACACATGCCCGTCCCGCGGAGGCGGGGCGCACGCGCGCTCGCTGCCATACCGAGCCCCGAGCCCTAAATTTCCTAAATTGCGAACGTGTCCCGCGGGCGTAGTAATTATAAGAGCGGCCTGGCTGGCAGTGCGGTCGGTATATAGCCGCGGGCGCAGCCGCAGCGCGGCGCACCGCCTACCCCGGCAGATTCTATTACCGCAGACCGCTCTCGCTGGCTGCGTTGCCGTCTTTGTGCCGGTTGCTGTTGCTGTAGCGCATTGTCCCCACAGAACAATGCGAGGAGCGGGCTGGCTGCCCGCCAGGTGGACCGCTGGCAATGAGTCCGGACCGTCCCACTCCACACACGGGATAATCAATACCGCATCTGGGATGCCATAATCGCCACTAACCACCCACGCCGCTGCCCACATCTGTCGGGGCCGTACGCGGAGTCTACGAAGTCAGACATAGACTTCTTTCCTCACAAAAATCATAAGCGGTTCTATCAGCGTCACCAACAAAGAATGGGACAGTGAATCTTGACAAGCTCCTCTATACTAAGGAATCAGTTCTGAAACAAACCCCAGAAAATTTCGTACAGATTTCACTTAATTTGCATTTTAGGTTTCTTTTTTCTCTCTTCGATTTTGATCATTTAAGGACAACGAAAAGTAATCCTGCCCATTAATTTCAATGCCTCTTTTCTTCACTTCCAATAGTTCTTCATCCTTTCACTTTGCTATTTCCTCCTTTCTTGGGTCCATATGTGTTCCCTTCCCCTGGAAACCCTTGAAATTTTTAAACAATCTTCTGAAAGTTGCTCTATCTTATATTATAGCTTCTGTTATTCTGCTCTCTGTCATATGTTTATTTACTTCTTATACCCACTGGCTGCCATTCTTACTCTTGTAAAAGTGGTTGAAAATTATTTTTGTAAGTCTGCTGCAATCCATCCTCATTATACGACAAAAAAAAAGGATTCTTATCATTCTGATCATGTCTAACATCGATTCATTTTCTTCTTGCTCGTATAGATTTTTATTCCACGGTGACTAAACTCTGCTTTGTCAGTCCTCAATGGTCACAAAATTTTCCTTTTTTCTATCTCTTCTGTTTCCCCAGTTTTCATAGAGAACGTGCATTCCAAGACCCTCACTCATCGACGTCTACGTTATTAGAAGCGGGATAGGACTGGAGATAAGGAACGGGAAGGAATTCGGACATAGTCTTTGGAAGGTAGCATCCCGCCATTCGCCTCGAGTGATTTGGGGAAATCATGGAAAACGCACATCTGGATGCCCGGACGGGTACTCGAACCAGCATCATTCCGAACGCGAGGCCAGACCGTTTCCACTCAACCACCACGCATGGTCACAGTATCAGAACCCCGCGTCTTCAACCTATGTCGTGGTTAATACTACGCTGATAGTAGAATCCGTAGATCCTGATACATTTTTGTGAAACGTGTAATCTATAATGTGTATGAAATGTTGTTTGTGAAATGTACTACATATCAGGCGGAAATCGGGTACTGTATCAACATTAGCTATAGGTGGTTCTGTAAAACCACCTCGAATCCGTAATCAAGACGATGAATACGTGAGGACCGTAGTTTCACCTCGGTCTATTGTATCTTGTCAAGTCCAGTATGATGGAACAACCAACTTCCTCTGATTAGAGCTGATGACCATAATTGGCTCTAACTGTCACCGAATGCTATAAACTACCTCCACAGTACCTGTCATATAATTTTGAAACATAATTCAGACTATTTTCTGCGAAAGTACGCTGGTTTTACTAGTCAGTCGACGCAGCGGTTGGAGAAAATATATTAGCATTTAGGAGCAATTCAAATCGAGATGGAGTTCCTCTAAGTTCCAGGAAAAGAAATTCAGGATATTGTCGATTAGCCTCATTTCCAAAGATAGTTTAGCCTTGACTATTTAGTGAAATTAGGAAAATATCTCTGATTTCTATCTTTACTGATTTTTGTGGGACACACTGAGCTATTCAACTGCTTTAAACCTCATCCTGCCATTCAGAATAAAGTTTCACATTATTATGGAGATCGGTGCTTGCGTATTCCCAGATCTTATTAAAGACCTAGTTGGGTGTTCTTACCGTTCATCGTTTGCAGTCACAATGAAATGGACGTGAATGATGAGTTATTCTATCTGAAAAATGTTACCATTCTACCAGCTTTGTTTAATTAATTGATTTTTTTTTCGCTTCTGGTCATACGCCACTTCGACGTAGAGGTCATTAGAGGTGGAAAAGGTTTGGGGGCAAGGAACGGGAAGGAATTCCGCCATCACCTTTTGAAGGAACCATTCGGCAGGCGCCTGGAGTGATTTGGGGAGACCGAGGGAAACTCAAATCTGGATGGCCGGACTGGGATTCGAATCCGCATCCTCCCGAACGCGAGGAAAGAACGTTACCACTAATCCATCACGCTCCGTAATTTATAAGTACTGTTATTATTATTAATTAATTGCAATGGCGCTTGTGCCACAGTGGCAATTTTCATATACGGGTTATGTTGATTGTCCGGGTGGAGCCGCGTCAGTTTATTGAAACCTAACATTTCAACCATCATTCTGTAGCTTTCATCGGAGGACCGATAAAAGCCACAGAATGATGCAGAAACGTTAGGTTTGAATAAATTGACGCGGTTACATCCGGACAGCGAAAATAACATGGACAACGACCGCGGAAGTTTACGCAATCATCTAATTTTCATGTAGTCTACTTTTACGTTACACACATTGTCACTTTGAATTCTTGTTCAGCATATCACTCTATAATATATTGCAGTTTCTGATTTTCTCAGCTATAATGGAGCTATTATCACTCCTCTAGGTCTGAAATCAAGTTCTAATTTCTGGTTCTGCCACTAACTACTTTTAATTCTTCTCCTGATATCCAGCCTGGTGTCATTGTTAATGGTCTTATACCCAGTCAACGTCGAGGTGATTAGAGGCGGAAAAGACTGTGGGCAAGGGACAGGAAGAATTTAGCCACGCCTTCTTAAATAAATCAAGTTCATTGTCAATGTATACCTCATACACTCCCATTTTGACAATTACGCCGGGCAAATAAATCACTTGGTTAAATACTGATGTTTATTATTCAGCGCTGTCTATTAATCTCGTCGGTAATGTTACGAAGATATTCATGATATCTGGTTTGATTTTATTCAATAACGTGTACGTACAGCATATTTAATTTCTCTTTTCTTTCGAAGGTTTTGTTGTATTCAAGCGGTCGTTTTCTTACTAGGTATTAGCTTCCTACTGTAGGAGTGTATAAGACGTAAATTTCACTTATAATTTAAAGAACACAAAGACAACAGCTACTATCATAATCAACGCCGTTGCTATCACCGTCAACATTTCTGTCTGATTTCCTTTTCTCTGAAATGAAATAATCCAGTCGTTTTTATCAGTTCTCATAATCTCTTGTTCATTCAGTATTTTGTATCTCTGTATCGCGGACAGTAATTCTTTATGTTTAGGAACACTGTTAATAACATTTGGTTTTGGCCCAATTCTTTAAGAGATTTCCGAGTGACCCTGCTGAATGCTTTCAGAGCGACCTAACCTAAGCCACAGAAAAAACTCTAGACGCCTGCGAAGGCATCTTTACTAGTTTCCAGTACCTCCAAAAAATCTGTTACTATTAAAAATAGTTAAAACTTTCATATACTACTTAATAAAAATAACTTTAAATGAAATTATAATGAATTTACAAAAGTTTGCGATTAATTTGAACGAAATATGATATTTGAAACTTACTTAAATATGGTAATTCACATAACATAACCTATTGATGTCCTTTAATTTTATTTACTTATTTTATTGCGGCGGAGTGATTGTCCCAGTGGCAGTTTTCCTACACACCTGCTTTTCTGATCCTTCAGTTTCCTTTTTTTTAAATGTTAAACTAGGTAGCTGTAATACTTCAAACACTTGTCTCGTTTTAGAAATGTCCGTAAGGGGGCATACGCCAGTTGAAATTTATCACAGCTGTCGGGGTAGTAGCATATAGTATCGGCTAATTAGTGACCATGACAGAGCACACTGAACATGAGTAAAGATACTTATCGTTTCTGGAACGAAGATGGTTGAATTGTATCAGCCGACCACTATTGGAAGAGGCGCAAATGACGGGATTGCAACTCTAGACGCGGGTTTACTATTCATCCTACTCATGCTTTTTTTTTTAAATCTTTTTCGTAATTACCAACCCGAATATAATATATAATCAAACTACTCTGCTCGGAGATGTCAGAACTTTTCTCACCTAATTTAGTACATCACTCAGTCACCTACTTTTAGAACAAAATGCTTAGTGATTCTTTTCCTTACCATTTAAGTCTTTGCCTATATTTTTATGAATTCTGTACCACAGAAACTGTTAATGACAATTTAAGCATTCTTACGTCATCAGCTTGTAAAAACACAGCATAAAAATTAAGCGCTCATTGTGTTCTTATCTCATCTTGTGGTGAAGTGTATATGCTATGATGGTTGACGGCTTGAACGAGCTGGAAATAAATTTCGCCTTTCATACTCGAGGGCAGCAAATTAGCGGTTTCTTCCAGACATTAAAGTACATCCACTTGATTTCGTTTAGTATAGTAATACAGTATCAACAAATTAGAAGTAAATAGTATTATAAATAACTTCTACAGAATGTCTTAAAACTTTCTATGGTAAGGAATCTTGACCAATTATTTGAAATTAATTGTTTTATCTTCAAAAAACGAATGAATGGGAGACGCACTCCACGTAATGAAAAATTAACAATGAGCTGTTTTTACAGTTCCTGGTTTTATATCTTACTTTTTTTTCCTACGTGGTTTATATGCCAGTAGATTTATTCTAATTTTCGAGGCTGCTTGCGAGAGAACAAACAAAATAGGAGTAGTGGAGACATTAGGGCTTGGTGCCTGAATTAACTAATTAAGGCAGTGGAGCCAAGTGTCTCAATCATAAATTTTGATGAGCTAACATCCGGATCGGTGATTTTTATCCGGCCTTATTCACCTAAATTTTTTTAACATTGAACCGCTCCGAAGGGTAATCCAAGTAAGTTACAAAAAGTTATATGTCAAAAAGTTAAGCAAATTTACGGACGAATATAATCAAAATAATACTTTTTTAAAAACCAAATTCGAAAATCTATGTTTACAATGTGTTTTTGCAGTTAACTGACAAGTATAAAAGATTAGAAAAGCCTGCTTCGAAAACATTCCGCCCAGCATAGAAGCACCACGACATAGCTTCCGAATTTGCTGTATCACCAGTACATTTATATTGGGCCCCAACACGTGAAAATGACAAGCAAAATTAATAACATGCATGCTAAGCAAGAGACTCAGTCACTTGTTTGTTAATAATCACAAATGGAATGCAATATTACTCTACAGTCTCCTTCATCATCTTGATAACGGCGAAAATTGTGAAACCATATACAAATTGATGAAAACTTTATGCTTTAATAATATTATTGAACCGCATACAACGACAGAGGCGATAGTTTGCTAGAACCTAACTCCTAGAACCATACAGACACTCGTAGAAGCAATGTCGAAAATGGTAAGCAATTTCCTGTAATACGAAAAAGCAGATATTGCATCCAAAAGATAAGGAAATGAGAAAAGGACAGCCACATTGCTGCTCATTATTTTAATCACTTATTCTTTTATTTGTTTACAGGAAGAAGTTAGATTATTTGCAGCTGGTATATGTTGAATTAGGAGTAATATGGGAGAGGATTGTCAACGCGTGGAAAGAGAATATATATCTGGTTAGGTGAACGTGAAATGAAGATAAATTTCAAAGAGCCAGCTTATTATATCAAATAAAATTATCTGATGACATTTTTTGGACAAGTGGGATAGTTTCCGATACACCGCGCGATGCACCTCTTGTCATGGCTAACTAACCTAACCCGGTAATCCTACCGAGTACAGGGGACCTGCAGAATAATTCGAACCACGGAAGCTTTTTCGCGTACTTCACATTACACAACAAGCTGTGATAGAATTTGGGTTAAGGTTTTTTTTGAAAATTCGAGCCCACAACGGGATTCGAACCGGGAACCTTCCTATCCACTGTCAGATGTCTCAATTATTGAGGCATCAAACCACTCTAGCTTATTAGGTTCACACTTAGAACAATAAGTTTTGTGTAATTATAAGGATGACGAATTGCTTGTTGAGTACATCTAATACAAACATTTTGGCATATAACATGATAACAAACTAAGTTGCGCAAATTCTAGGAATAGGTTGCAAAATCACTCAAATGTTGAAGACACTGATGGAGTGTATCGTACAAGTGAGAGAACTGTGACAGAAAACCTTTGCCATATTCTTGCTTGAGTGAAGTGCGTATCAAGTACAAGAGTTGGAGGTGGTGCGAAGGGGGGAAGCTATATTTGTTCGCTGAAATTACGGTGGAATACATTCAATGCTTGATATGATAACGTCACTGGGTTTTGGTGATGGGAAGACTGGGGCTTGACTATTGAGAGAAGGTTGAGGATTACGTTGGCGGAGAGTCCACAGTGGATATTGGTAAAAGTGTTATTAATAGTATGTATAATCGCCATAAATTATCACTGTTATTAACTTGTAAAGGAATGGAAAGCTTTCATTTATAAGTAAGGGAGTAATGAATGGAATGATTTATCGAGAGATCTACCGAACAACTTACTTCAAACAGTGAAAGGATTTAAATAGAAAATTCGTGTAATTCAAAATTAGGTGTGTAAGGAAATTAGTACTAAGACATCTGCTCCACTAATATTATAAACACGTCTCTCTGTATGTTTGATACGTTTTCATAGCTAAACGACTAAACCGATCTTGAAGAAATTTGAGAAGGAAATACTTTGTATCGTTAAGAAGGACATAGGATACTTTTTCAAGATTAAGAACATATTTTGTTACGAAATTTTGAAAATTAACCGAAAGGTGACAGACAGACGAATAGTATGTGTAAGTCTCTTTATTATTATATCTGTATCTCAGCCTTTGTTTCTCTCGCAGTCAGTTTAACTAATGTACGTTAATTAATTTCATGTACAGAAACAAATTATTATTTAGTTAGCAGTAGGTAAAGCATATACATTACAGATAAGCTAACCACTGCTCTTTTGAGGGAAAAACTCTTCAATTTTGATAGGGGTGACCTTTGCGCTTTAGGTTGCCTTAGTGGCAGCGGTGGCTTTTGCACCTGTTAGATAAGCCATTCCTATTTCTGTTTTCTATGTTTTCCTGAAATCATGCCAGACGAATGCCGGGATGGTTCCTCTAAAAGCTTATGGCTGAACTTCATCCCATTCCTTTTCCCACTTCCTTTCGGGCGGAGACGCAAAGCAACTCCGGACTCCGTAGTGCTTGGGACATCTTTTACCTAACTTGCAAATTTTATATACAATTCTAGCAATCAGATTCTAAGTGCATGCGTACGAAGTCGCGGTAATAGTAGGGATAAATAGCGATTGAGTCTGAAATGAAAGCAAGCTGTCCCGCTATCTCTGGTGCCACCTGGGCCGCGTCGCCCTGTGACGGGTCCGGCGTCGTAATGACGGTGTTCGGTAACCGGGGGTCTCCACTTCGAGCCCGGCCCCCTAATTAAGTGCGGCCATTGTTTGGCCAAGCCGCTTATTATTCGAGCGGCTCGGGCAGCAGCTGGCCGCTGTAATTGGGGCTGGCCGCACAGTACCGGACCGTAATTGCTTCGTGAGAATGTTGCGAGAGAGAGGTCCCGCCTGCACCGGGGACCTTCCGCAGGGACACTGCTCAAACACGATCTGCGGGGACGAAGAGAAGACATCCGGACCAACCCCTCTCAACACATCACAAAACTCTAACAGCGGTGTAAGGTTTTTTTTTGGAATAGTATTCGGATTTATCTTTATGGTCACTGAAGTCAGAACAGTTATTTATAGAATTTTCATCAGCTTGTACCGGCAGCGCACAAAAGCTAATGAACGATTTTTATGGCGTTTTCAGAAATTTGAAAGCTAAGGGTATCACAGAAATTCTGAAATTCTTATCAAAACTTTACCTAATCTCTGGAAAGAGCAGAAAAATAAAATCTGATCAAAAAAGTAAACACGTTAATACATACATCTTTAGTTTCCATCAGTAGCCTAGGTTTTTTGAAACTGAGAGTAGTCCGAATTAATATATATTAACATCTGGTTGACCGATATTCGTTCGGCATCTCTCGATTTCTGAAAATGTGCAAGAAGTTGAGTAAAGTTTGATCAAAGGAAAACGTTTTTCTTGAAGTCATTTTGAGGGGCACAGTTCGTTGCCGTAGCCAAAGAGAAGCTTAGTAGGCTTACTGGTATCTGATACCTCTACAAGATGAGGTTAGGAGAGTCGTTTTCGAGATGCCAAATACATGAATTGCTCTCTCTCTCTTCTTTTTTTTTTTTTTTTTTTTTTTTTTTTTTTTTTTTTTTTTTTGTAAAATCGTGTTACAAATTTGAAAAGCAAACGTTATCTACATATGAAATATTACCCTTTCCGAAATCGTCTACAGTACCACATCATAAATTGCTTTTAAGGAAAAATGCTATTATTATTATGTTAAATATAAATCTTAATGCTAAGCAAGAATTAATTAATGGTGCGAGTTTGTAAATTCATTAATATTTATTTTTGTGTTAAAGACACATACGATCGAAAGATCAACGATGATCACATGCTAATATTGGTTTTCAAAGATGTTTTTTAAAGAAAAGAAGATTGAAAAAAAGACATCTGACAAAGCCAATAATTTTTAAATATCCACTTTGAAGGCGTACATTAATTATGCGAAGTGAAATTGGAGGGGAGGGGGGCGTTTGGTGAAATCTCAACGGGCGGGGAGGAGGGGGGGGGGGGCTCGACGGAAATCACACGTCATATTTTTAAAAACTTGATGGACTGTAAAGCTCGGTCGGCAGGAGAGGAGGGAGTTCCATCAAAATCTCACGTCATCTTAGGGGGGAGGGGTCCGACCAGATATCACGACAGGGAGGAAGGGGTTCGGAATTCTGAAAAACACCTCACGTAATTAATGAACGCCCCCTTTTTAAATGTTTACAGTTAACGTGTATTATATAATGATAACGACTTTTTACAGTAAAAGTGATGTTTATTGCTACACTTCAAAATAAAAAATACCTTTCATTAATAAATACTTGCTTTTACTTATTTCCACATTATTATGTTACCATTCAGTGACTGACACGATACTATTCGCAAGGGTCAGGTAGTGTAGAAAAATGATTCGTTTAAAGATATAAGAGTTCCTTGCAGTAGCCAAAGAGAACTTAACCAACATCAATCAGCTTACTGGTACCTGAAACGTCTACGAGATGGCATTAGAGCCGTTTTTGAGATACCAACTACAAGAATTAGATGATGGATAATCTATTTGGGAAAGCCACGTATAAATAGTGACTTCCCGCAGGGAACGTAATCATGATTAATTAATTGGTGAGCGATTTCTCTCCTCACTCCCGCCGACCACAAGCACCCGAAATTCGGCAGCAGCGATTCGGCCAGTAATAGCGCAAAAAACAGAAATCCACTCACCTTATGATTGTAGCGTCGATTGGCATGTTCATGCTATAAAATGACACCAGCTATTATTTCCAGCAAGATGCAACCAGGATGCACCGAAATCTGAGTTGTAAAACACTCTTTCCTCCGAAACTTGGCATAACTCGCCGACAGTCAAATAAATAGCTTAATTCGCTACGATGATTTGCACGCGAACTTAATCGTCGCGGACGTGAGCGTAACAACAATAGTCACTCATAAAAACAAGAAAAGTCACACATATATAATTTCCTTGTGGAACAAGGCACGCAAATATTGCATAGGCCAGTGGATGTCTGAATTACGCCAGCTGACCTTTATTCCGCCGCGAACATAGATGCCCGCGGCCGACGGAAAGAAAAATAATAAATAGCTCAACCAAGAATTTTTTTAATTTTTTTATTATTATTATACATCTATTTAGGTATACTTAAAAAACAAAACATTATCTAAATATAAAATTTCATCAAAATCATTAGAGCCGTTTCCGAAATATCAAATATATATATATATATACAAGAATTTCTCGTTTAAATTGTAAGAGTTTATTAATGCGAATGGACCCAAGAGGACCAAGCACAGTCTTAATTCTCATCATGGCTTGTAATTAATAATTTTTCCAATGTTTTCATGGGTACTTAGAACCAGGGATTGTCCGTTCCTGGAGAAATTGGAGACGAGCGTAAGTGTTACGATATGTCTGTAATTCGTATAATCTATGTACTAGAGCACGTATTCAGAAGATCCAAATTGTGCAAAAGTCTTGGATCTAAGCATTTTAATTATCTGCTAAAACGAATGCAATGTAATAGTTCACAAAATCATAAAAGTCAGCTGCCATCATTTTAAAATCTTTCAGTATCACAATACAAAAAGTTGGTGTCCAGTGTGTTTTAAACGTGATATGCTTGGAAACGATGTAAGAAGGTTCACATCACAGCTTGAAACTGATCCGAGGTTTCGATTGAAGTTCCTTTCTGCTACAGATCGTATGCTCGTTTACGGTTTCATCAAGAATAACTTGCTAGCTGTTAGTCTATTACTAATTTAACGAACATTATGGCCTGGGCGCACTTAAATGAACTAAATGACGCATTAACTTTGTATAAATGCATGCTGTTTACATTCTACACAGACGGAAAAAAAAAATCCCAACACCAAGAAAAAATTATTGTAGAGTAATGAAATTTGGACAATGCATTTGTCAAGTTAACATGTTTAATTGATTAAATTTTCAAGATCACAGGTTAATTTAAGCTCAAGAAAATGCATTTCAAATGTGAAATACTGTTAAATTAATAGCCGGTGTAACCTCCAGAATTTTGAATGCAAGCCTGCAAACGTGAATGCATTGTGTCATACAGGTTTCGAATGTCACTTTGTGGTATGGAGTTCCATGCTTGTTGTACTTGTGCTGTCAATACTGGGACGGTCAGTGCTGGCTGTGGATGATGCTGGAGTTGTCGTCCAATGATATCCCATACGTGTTCAATTGGAGACAGATCTGGTGATCTCGCAGGCCAAGGTAACATGTCGACACTCTGTAGAGCACGTTGCGAGACAACAGCGGTATGAGGGCGAGCGTTATCCTGTTGAAAAACTCCCCCTTGAATGCTGTTCATGAATGGCAGCACTACAGGTTGAATTACCAGACTGACGTACAAATTTGCAGTCAGTGTGTTTGGTATAACCACAAGAGTGCTCCTGCTGTCATAGGAAATTGCTCCCCAGACCATGACTCCAGGTGTAGGTCCAGTGTGTCTAGGCCGCAGACAGTTTGGTTGCAGGCGTTCCCCTGGCCTCCTTCTGACCAACACTCGGCCATCACTGGCACCAAGGCAGAACCTGCTTTCATCAGAAAACACAACAGATCTCCACTCCGTCCTCCAATGAGCTCTGGCTTGACACCACTGGAGTCGCAAACGGCGATGGCTTGTAGTCAGTGGAATGCACGCTACAGGGCGCCTGGCTCGGAGCTGTCCTTGAAGTAACCGATTTCTAACAGTTCGTTGTGTCACTGTGTTACCAACTGCAGCTCGAATTTCTGCCGCAGACGCAGTACGATGCGCCACAGCTGTACGCCGAATACGGCGGTCTTCCCTCTCAGTAGTGCCACGTGGCCTCCCGGAACCCGGTCTTCTTGAGGCAGTACCATCCCTTGACCACTGCACCCAACAATCATGCACAGTGGATACATTCCGGCCAAGTCTTTCTGCAATATCGCGAAAAGAAAATCCACCTTCTCGTAGCCCTATTACACGACCTCGTTCAAACTCGGTGAGCTGTTGATAATGGCTTCTTCGTCTTCTTAAAGGCATTCTTGGCTAACATCAACTCACTATGTCAAATCTCAGCGGTAAATAACGTTCACAAACTTTACAGCGCGTATTTAAAGCAAACCTGATTTGCAAGCTCTGAGTAGCGCTACTAGCGCCACACTTATGCGCGAAGCGCGAAATTTGAATCGATGTCATCTTTCAGATGTATAAACACGCCTACCAAATTTCGTTTATCTAACACAAGTCTTTCTTGGTGTTGGGATTTTTTTTTCCGTCTGTGTATATAAAAATAGTATGTCCTCACCTATAACACACACCCGTCTCAAAAAATAACTTGTTTCCCAGCCTACACACCAACAAATAATCATTTTAAATTGCGCTTCACTGAACCGTCTCCTGATAGTGATCCCTTAGGAATCTGTTTACAATAAATTGCTTGGTCCTATTTAATTGTCACTGTTTTCATGCCACATGCAATATTTAAGTTTTGGTTTGCTTATGACACAATGATTGAACGCCCTTTTTTTTTTGTTTTTTAATATCGAGTCAAACTAATTGGGTTAAAAGTATTTACAGCATGTCATTTAAGTAACACTTAAGAATAAATGGAACTTTTGCTGGAATATCATGATCAATGACTTATTAGAAGATCTTGGGGCAAATAAGCCGTTACAGCCTTAACCTGTTAAATTTCCGCAGGTATGGAGGGGAAAAAAAAGACACTGTACCGTTTAGGTGTAGTTAGGAAAGCAAATCCTAAAGATTTTATATGAAAGAATTACAATCAAACTTAGAAATATAAATTGTAATCAAAATATCTAACAACACTAATTACAGCACTGTGCAGTTACTGGCCTGTTTACTTTTACCGGATTTATCAAGTTGAATACCGCACACAGGCAGAGCTGAGAAGTTCCTAGCTGATGCGATCAGAAAAAAAAAAAAAAAAATGATTTTACGAGAGATCTGCTTGTTTCAAAGTACAGCATTCCGCCTTACTCTTATCCAGAGAATGTTTTGATCAATAATGTACTGAACAGAGAAGTACGACAGAACCTGAGTCGAGGATCATTACACTGAAATGTTAATGTCACAATTGATCCACCACAAATATGCCCTAGTATTACTTCATTACACGCAGCACTCCTGAACAACCACTAAGCTCTCACGTGAATATTGATTTCTCTACTTATAATAAATGATACTGTTTCATAAATCATCAGCTGTTCGTTGTTTGGAATATTGTATAGAATCCTTTCGTTTTTATAACAATATCGTTTCATGAATAAAGTTTATAGTTAATAACGGATTTCGAAAAAATCGCTTCGAAATTCTGAAAATAAAAAACTTGTGTTGTTTGAGTAATAAAACACGGAAGGAGATTACTTCGTCGGTGAAGGAAGATGTCTATATCTCGAATGAAGTCCTCCTCATCTTAGTTTTCAGTTACTAAAGAGAGCTTGTGCAAAAGTTAGCATAAACATTTTGTTTGCATATTTATGTTATCTACCCAAGTTATGGTGCGGTTTCCCTGAAAGTCCAGTATTGTAAATTGTTTTTCTTCAGTTATAGAAAAACTTTATGTTCATCATATCTCATCTTGTATGGAGAAGCATTCACAGATAACAAACGCAACAATATTACCGGGGTAAATCTGAAGCAAATTACAGCAATCGAACGGAAAGGCTCAAATATTGAAATAAATTATTCTGCAATTTTATTTGCTTTTTAAAACAAGCGTCACAGTTTCCCTCAAAGGCTGAGTTTTATCATTCAGAACGAATATTTTTGCTGTTGTAAAATCACAGCTGAATTTTGCGTCTTCTCTCAGTCGTTTTCCAAAAATATTTTGTACTCTGGCAGCGGTGGAAGTACACGGTGATTAAACAGCACCAAATTAACGGCCGTTCATGTGGAAAGAAATAATTAAGCCATTATTCATAGTACGTAATATTACCGTAATGAGCGGCAGTAGAATGCGTGTAAAGCTTGCAGAGGTTGTTTACGGGTGCGCTTCTGTAGTGGTTAATAAACTGTACTCACTTACGCCTCGTTGCACATAAGCCGCGTTCCAGACCCCTCACGCTTCACTTAAAAAGCAAATTTCTTTACAGTTCGACGATTCATTAAGACCATTTGCCCCACAAAATTAAATTTCTGACAAATTTTCAAGCTTATATTCAGTGTTGGAAAAACTCACGTAATGTGATTTAAACTCTAAGAGATTAATTCAGCGAAACCTGTTGGTACTAAGGGTCTCCATAAATATGGGAACAAATTTCGAAATATTCAATCTGCAAAATATGTTACGTTATTTCACTTTTAAAACTCCTTTGAGAAGATATAAAATGTTTAGAAACTTTAGTAGGGTTGGTGCGATACTCGAAAGTCATTACCATTGATCCAAGTCTCATACTTCTGTAGTATGTAACTTAGCAGTTACGTGGTATGTTGTAGCATGTTCTAACACAAAGGTGTTGGAACATGCTACAACATACCACACAAGGTGGCACACACTCGTTCTTACTCGAGATGGTGCACAAAAAATTCAAACAGTTGTGAATAGAGACTCATTTCTTTGCTGATAAAACGGTTTCGTTAAAAGAAAACATAACACACATGTAGTATCACACGTTACATTGGAAGTACAACATTTTTTATGTGACTTTTTCAACATTATTAAACTTTTGTCCGTTTTTGTACCTATTCCTGTATTTTCTTTTTCAACTGATACACTCGCATCAAATTTCATCCGTTTGGTTCTTTTTTTGCTATGCATTAGTTCACTATTATTGTCACTTTCTCTACCACCAATGTGGCTTGGCACGTAAAAGTATTATCACACTATACGGGTAGGTACAACGAGTATAGATTAAGATCTAGTACGCGATGCATCGGCCGTCCTTATCTTGGCAATCATATAGGCAACTGATGCGAGTATCCTAATTTTCGCGTTATAAATTAAACATTTGTCAAACAAATCAAATGTCGTACAAAACATAAATTAAACGTTTCACAAACAAATTGTGACACTTACTCGTAAGTCACCCTCGTAAGGATAGAGCTCGCGGCAGAGGTAAAGGTCGGGGGTAGTCATAACTCTGTCTCCAGGTGGCTGAACTCTCCCCAAATGAGGTATCCGGCCATAACAAGCCATACAATAAAACTAACTACTTTTTGTATTAAATATAATTTAAAGCCGTCAGTGTGGCCCAGTGCGTTGAGGCGCCGCATACTGGATCGCAGAGGTACAACGGTACCGGGCACGAGCTCAGGCTCTTGCGTACCTGCCGTACTGATTGCGGTTTTTAGGCAGTTTCCAGAAATCTCCTGGGTGAATGCTGGGGCGGTCCCCAATCTCCGCCTCATAAACTACACACTTCACAAACAAAAATACACTTATCATACAGAAAGCACAAAGTTAGTCGTTTCGCAGACGGACGACAACACAACACTTTTCTCCAATAGATTATTTATGGCGGGCCTAACAGGTCCTATTAGACGCCGGGCAGGAACTCAGTTTCTCCCCACTCTCTCATGATTCACAATGGTCGACTATGGTCGTTAATGTCCACGTGGTCCTTGATGGATGAATCTGATACAAATCATATCTTGTTTACATTATTTTGTGCCATTACATTACATCCACGATATTCAGAGCGTAATTAATTTTTCTTCATTTTTCTGTTGTACCCAAAAGAACCCTTTCGTTACGGGTAGTTGCATCATTCGTACAATTATCATAGAAGTATGAAACGTATTGGAATACTGTTTGTTGGATGAAACACATTTAGATCACTAGCAGATGACGAAAGGAATGAATGAATTAGGTTTTTATCATCGACACGTTTCACGCATTGCACTTTTTGTCTAAATATTAAAGCTACGGTTTTTTTGTCAACTACACTCTGTTTGCCAACACTTTTACTCCCACGTATCGTTGTGATGGTTTATTAACGCGCTTGATAAATTTCCTTCGGTCAATAGCCCTGTTCGATGTGTCAAGTGTAAGACACCTTAACAGATACTACGTATGAACAAGAACCGTCACTCAACAGTGAAACGCAAAGGAATTATTTCCAACTATGGTAACGAAAATTTACGTAAAGAACTTTGTCTCGGTAGGCGATGCGAATGGTGCAGGTGGCTAGCCACTTGTTCGAGCGCTCTCACTACCTTGCAATCACTATTCATAAGCACGCGCGCACAGGTAATTGGATTCTTGCCCGTTCGTCGAATTTGTCTATTAAAATAATTGGGTATTATTTTTTGTCGGTTACTTAGGTCATAATTTCAAATAAATGTTATATATTTGAGCGGAGTTAACCGGTCGTACGACAAGCTACCGTTGCGGCTGGCAGCCATAAACAAAAGCAGTCTTGCCCATGAGGCCAGTAACTCCCGCAGCCCCAGCAAAGGCAGGCGGAGGAGTGCGCAAGATATCAACGCCCAAGGCGCATACACGTTACTTGATGGCTGCTAGGGAAGAGAATCTCTCACAGGAGTGGCCATGGGAACTTTCTTTCATTGGTTTACGGCACTACATACAATCTAATACAGCCTAATCGATCACTCTGTAATGGTATCGGATTTTTTGCTTCCTTCATTCACAGACGTAAATTGTTACCTACGAGACTCGCCAGATAAGTTTAACATCTGCTACTGTTTCAACAATTTCCTTATCCTCACTTTTCATTCCAACGATTTTATACTAACCACAGAAAATTATTTTTTATTGGGGTTGAAAAATGAGGTGACATATAATTTTATCGTTAGACTTGGAATGGTTTTTAAGTTATGGAAACAAGAGGAGGTCAAATAAGGTCACATCTGTTGTGGGGGAATCGCCTCCAAAGCAAATTAATACTCACGGGAGCACCAACAATGCTCTTCTTTCAAGTTCACATACAGATGCCCAAGATTTTTACTGTTTTACTCTGTAATAGGCGGTTTGCCATCTGCTAGTGTTGTCACCAAATCATCAATGTTCTTTCGTGGAATCTCTTATTTTTACAAATATTCAATCACAGCATGATTTGCTTTCCTATCCATTTCAGATTAAACGCACTCCTCATCCCCTTCAACACGTGCAACAAAATAAAGGTTCGTTCCATGATGCTCTAGTTTTTGACAATATGTTACAAAGAATTAATAGAGTTTATACAAGTTTTGCAATGATAAACGATTTTATATTATTAGGCAGACCAAAAACTTATCGGCTCATCCTCGTACATAATTTTGATGTTTCAGTGCTGTTTATAATTACTACGAGTGGTCTGGTGGCTCAGGGACTAAGGCATCTGACTGGAGATCAAAAGGTCCCCAATTCGAATCCCTGTATCAGCGGGGATTTTCGTTGGCTCTTGTCACGACCTTCCCCTCTGGCACAGCTAGCTGTGTAATGTGAAGTACGCCAGAAAGTTTCCGTGGTTCGTCGACGGCTAAGGTCATTAGAGGCGGGATGGGAGTGGGGACAAAGAACGGGAAGGAATTCGGCCATGGCATTTTTGAAGGAAGCATTCGTCTTGAGTGATTTGGGGAAACCATGGAAAACCCAACTCTGGATGCCCGGACGGGGATTAGAACCCGCGTCCTCCCGAATGCGAGGCCAGAACGTTAACCGTTCACCCACCACGCTCGGTCCCGTGGTTCGGATTCCACGTTAAACTGTAGGTCCCCTCTACCCGCTTGGATTGCCGGGTTAGCTTAAGGTGCCTACGACAGGGACGGAACGCGCAGCCAATAGAACCCCATCTCACCAGGTCGTTTATGACCACACGGAAACATTATTATTATAATTACTGAAAACATTGTCGGGGGAAAGTTTTTATCGCAGAATTAGACAAAGACGAAAAATAACTCTTGTGAATACCGGCTTCTGCCAGTGTTCTGTATCTCGTTCTGCGAGAGGTATTTGCATTAGTACAGCAGCTTGATATTTTTTCTTGTGGTGTTCAGATATTAATCTCGTGGTAAGCTGTGTCCTATACTTACACTCAGTGAGCACTAGATTTGAATCTGGCTTATGAGATGCTTGATATGTCCACACTGTGTGGTTCTATATAGCGATAAATAGTAGTATATGAACTAAGAAAAAGATAGGGTGAAGTATTGCATTTAATGTTTAAGACAAATAGATTTAATGTTTTATTTGTTTCACAATTACATCATTTTGATATACCCGAGCGTATATTCTGTTACTGCGCCAGTTAAGTGTTGAGTTTAGTGATTTTGAATCCAAATGTTAACATCACAGTATTACCAAACCTTCAAATTACATATCTGTAATGTATGTCTTCCTGTTTTAATCTATTGCTGGGCATAGTTGTTAGTAACCACGTTTGCTGGTTATTTAATCTGTTTCAGTGATCTTACTTGTTAACTTATTTTCAGTTACAAGTTCTTAATATTGTAGTAATTGTTTCTGTTCATATGTTCAAGTACAGACTGAATATATGACTGACAATTTCTTTCATCCTGTGTATCTTGTGATAGTCCAGTTTGCATGGTCCTAAGCAACAACAGCAAAAAGTTTTGTTTTGAATTTCATGTTTTAAATAAATATACCCTACCTACAGCGATTGTTTACTTGCACGTAACAAATAACTTGAAGGTCGTTTGTATTTAACATGTTAGCGAAATTCAGCATAATTTTAGTATTTTATTGATTGCATACCACATGCAGACTAGTTTAAAAACATCGTTGCTTTTTAAAAGCTTTCTCATGCTGGTTGTGTAACTTCATTTAACTTGATCCTTAACTGACTGTGCACCTCTTTGATGTAGCCTTTTTTATAGTAATAGTTAATATATCAATTGTTCATTGCGATTAGTTTTTACTTAATGAAACAGAAATCGTGAAACTCGCAACAATTTGTTTTTTGTTTTTTTTATACTTTACAGTTGCAGTAACTGGATTACAGGTCCACCGTATAAAAGGGGATTTAACGTTTGAATTGTTCTGCCTATCCCAATTCAATTTTCCAGAAGTCGTTTAAAACGATGCGGTTTTAATCCGCCTTCTCCCGAATTAACTTAACTATATTTCCAATCAGTGCAATGCACTCAGAGTGTGTATATTTTTGAGAAATATAATTAACTAATTAATAAAGGCTCTGTTTGTACAGAAATATAGATTCAGACTTCCATTTCGTTATAAAAGGATTATTTCAAATTGGATAAATAGCTTTCGGCTCGGTATAAACATTTCTCTTAAATAATTGATGTTTATATTTCGAACATTACAGTGTCGTTGCCAGTGGAAACTTTCATGAAAATTCAGTACCAACCAAAATGTAACAAGTAGGCCTACTCAGTGGAAAGAACATGCATAAAAAAAATCGCGCATTGAACCCGTGATTGTCATTAAATAGTAAACAGCTATACATTAAATTTGCTTATCTTAATAGTTCAACGAGATCTTAATATGGTGAACTGGGGTTATTCCAGAGTCAGAACGAGGCGTACTGAGCCAATGTATCTGCTTGTGAGATGGGATGGCCAGCTTTTCCTTCCATCCCTACAGTTTAATGTAGAAAGACGGAGGAATTTCAGCGTACATCATATCCAACAAGCAAGATATTCCAGACATAAAGATCCTTTCCTTGCCGGGAATCGAACTGGTTTCTAAAATTTTATGTGCAGGTGCCTTAGCAATGAATTATCGAAAAGCTCTAAATTTGCTACGGGTTTTCTGTCTATCTTCTGTCTCTAAACCCCAGCCCAAGTATATGTCTTCCAGAAAAACTCATAAACTTCTTAATAAATTTTGGTGGGGTTTCACCGTTATAAAGCTTAGTACCACACTTGAAATATGCGGTATGTCTTATGTTTCCAATTTACATAACGCCTGAGCAGTAAATGATATTCTGAATGTGAATTTAGAAACACCAAAGACGCAATACCATCGAGATGTTGCATTCTTCACACACACACACTATAATTGACACAATTCGTGAAAATATTACGGAATCTACCACTTCTTCCCATAAATTTTGGGTATTCAATCTTTAAACCACATAGGTGGTCGTACTGAATGCGAAAAGTAAGCTAATTAAATTAATAATTACGAAAAAACGCGAGAGTACTTCGTTGACATTGAAGTTTTTTTTCATTTATTTTGTTGGCATTTGGGCTTGTACCCATACAGCCACCTTCGTTTTACAATTTAAAAATCTCATATTATCAATATAACAATAATAATATCATGCAGTTGGCTCTTTTCATTATACAGAATAACATCAATAGAATACCAATAATAATTACATGAAATTACCATTTTCGTTTTACGCAAGAACATCAATAATACGTATAACAATGGTAGATCGTGCATTAGACATTTTTGTATTACCGAATACCACCAGTCATTTATCAATAATAATATCATACCATTAAGTGCATGTTATTTAAAATTGAAGTTATCTCAGGCAACAAAGCTACAATCTATGATTACTAACAGTAACCTCAGCATAACTGCTGCATCTTACGCTGAAGTGAATTGTTTATTAACCCTTCAGGAAAATAATTCTGGATACTTAATATTCAATGGTAAAGGTGCTGAGCGGATTTAAATTTTAAGCTCCAGCGGTTGAACAAGCTGCATTATGAGCGATACTGAACGATTTAACAGTTTTCTGGTGACGTTAGATTACTCGCAGAAAGATTTGACGTATTGTCTCGGACCCGAGCTTTCAAACTATGAACACGAATTCAGAATCTGTATTTTCTGCGTGAGGCCGGAGAAAACAGACACATTCCAGATAAGGCTCGTCGACGTCGAGGTCATTAGAGGCGGGAGAGGACTGGAGTCAAGGAACGGCGAGGAATTCGGCAATTGTCTTTTGCAGGGATCATCCCGGCAATCGCCTGGAATGATATCGGGAAATCGTCTAGATGGTCGGACGTAGTTTCGAACAGAACACATGTCTTCCCGAATATAGGTTAAAGCGTTACCGCTTACACACCACGCTTGATTTCCAAACACAGATTCATGTCGATTTTTAAGAAGCAACACTAGCGGATGTTGTTATTATGTTGAAATGAAGCCTGGACCAAAATGAAAACTGACATTTCGTATCACAGCATCTAACCCGACCTGTTCTGGGTATAGCGCAGGTGAATTGAGGTTTTTAATTAATTCTGGAAATGGCTCTAGCGAATTTGATGAAATATGGTATACGTGTTTCTCATTGGAAGGGTAAACCAACTCCAACCCACACCTTTCTGGGTAGGGTGCGGGTAAATAGACGTTTGGTTTAACTCCGGGAATGTCTGGTACCAATTTAATGAAACTTGATATACATGTTTCTCATTAGACGATAAAAATACTGTAGCGGGAAATAAACTTGACCTACCCCTTTCTGGGTAGGGTGCAGGTTAACCTAGCTTTGTTTTAATACCAGAAACGGCTGGCGTTAATATGATGAAACTTGTTACACGTATTTATCATTGGATGAGTGAAAACACTCGCGTGGTCTGATGGCTCAGTGGTTCCGGCGTTCAGTGGAGATCGAAAAGTTCCCGGTTCGAATCACGATCTCAGCGGGGATTTTTGTAGGCCCTTAACCCGATCTTCACCTCTGTCCTGGCTTGCTGTGTAATGTGAGAACACCAGAACGCTTCCGTGATTAGGATTCAACATTAAACTGTAGATCCCCTATCTGTTAGGATTACAGGGCTAGGCTAGGTGGCTACGATAGGGGCGGAATGTGATAAGATATCCTGTCACCAGGTCATTATGATCACACAACTTTACTTAATAGGGGTATCTCAACCAAAACTGTACCGGAACTACTCTGCTAGATCAATACTAAGTACCACTTATATTATAGTTTCCAGTATTGCATAACATTTTCAAAAGTAACAAAATTGATCTATCTTTCTTTAAGGGGGGAGGGAGGGCATGACTCCAACTCTCTTATGCAAGCAAATTACATAATATGTAATATGTATAATTTGTGTTTCTCAATTCCTCTTGGAAATGAAGGCTTTCACACCCCACTGCTGGAATATGAGTGAAGACTATGTGTTCTCTGAAATCATTTCATTGTGTGGCCTCAGGATTTTATCACTCAATCCATTTGACAGACATTCTAATTTTGTATTAGACAGTTCCTTTTATTCAGTTTGAATCTCCATGGCAGAAGAAATCTGAGACAAATGATGTGGCAAAGTGGATAACGGCAATATCTTCAAAGAATCTTCCGTGCCTCATTTATGTTTTTGATCAGTGCTTCATTAATCCTCATTACAATATTAATCATTTCCGATTGATCCCAGTGTAATAATTTCACAATAAAACAGATGTATACATAAAATTGTGCACGTCACAGTGTAATATCGACATTATTATAATAAACTGCATTTATGTAATATACTGGCAAGTATTTTGTTGATACCTTTAAATAAATTCTTATATGAATTAAGAGTAGTTGTCCAGTAGGTATTCTAAATTCATTTAACATGTGTTCGATATATATATACTAGCTGGTACCCACGACTTCGTTCGTTTGTAAAGAATTTGGATTGAAACTACCGACATCTAACCACCATAGTGCACGATGGGAGACTCGATGCTATTATCACACACAAACGCCAGTCATCTGCGCTACGTAGTTCAGGAAGCAAAGTAAAATATACGGACACGCATGTCTTTGGTCAAATACGAAAATATCCTTGATCGGCCAATTTCAGTCACCATATCTCCCACACTCTCACAGTTGCCGAAATTCGGGCAATGTTGTGATCGACGGGTGAGTCTGTGCTACTACCACACACAAACACCAGTGATCTGCGCTAGATAGTTTTCGCTGAAAAGTAATAGGGTCTACACCATGACACATACGTTTTTGGTAGAAATATGAAAGTGCCGCAGGTCGACCACTTTCAACCACCATATTTCCCACATCCCCATAGCTACCGACATCTAACCACCATAGTACACGATCGAAGACACGATACCACTACCACACACAAACACCATTGGTCTATGCTTTGTAGTTGTGGCAGCAGAGTGACATATACGGAGACACATGTCTTTGGTCGAAATACGAAATGCCTTGCATCGACCACTTTTAACCATCACATCTCCCACATTCCCACAGCTATCGACATTCGGCCAACGTTGTGCACGACAGGAAACGCCATGCTACTTCCACACACAAAGACCAGTGATCTGTGCTAGGTAGTGATGGCTGAAAAGTGAAATATAGGAAAACACAAGTCTATTTTTATATATATATATATGGTAGTGAAGGCTGTTTTTACTTCTACTTCCACAATTGTGTACTGTTTTTGATCACTTACAAGTTCTGCATTGTTGTATTCTATTTTTTCATTCCGAATTTTCTCTAAATTACAATATTATCTTTGAAAGAAATCAGCCAGAATTTTCTTCCATTTAGTAACCCCTATTTCAGCTGCAGGAGAGAAATGGAAATTAATACTCAGCCAGGATTGGTTGTGGTACTGACTGCCTGGAACAGCGGACCATAGGCTTCACTGCTCATTGCTCCTCCAAAGGGGGACCTAATTAGACCTCACGCTCCACCACGCAAACGTCAGTCCACTCATGTGAGAATGTTGTCGCCATCTTCACTGCTGCCTTTCCACATCCCGTGATTTCGCTCTGAACTATTAGTAACATCTGACTACAGATATTACTTTTTTTCTCACTGTAGATGATGAGCTGAACCACTTTAAAGAAACTATTATGAAGGAAGGTCATCAATCAGCCTTGCAAACTTAAGCGAAATTTGATACAACAACAGCTTCTTGAGAATTAATATTAATATATTTCACGACTTTTACGAAAGAACATTTGCGTGTTGTTAAGACGACAGTAATTTATATAAATGGTACCAGCATCAGATTAACGAATTAGATGACTTACTAACGCTATGTTTTCTTTTAACCCAATCTTTGATCCAAAATTAAAATCCGATCCTTACTTGTTCCGCAATCGAAAAAAATGGACTATACGTTGCAAATCACTCATAAAATATATATTTCAAAATGTTCGCTAGTTACGTCAGTGTGTTACAACAGTGTTAGTGCAATCTACCGAATACAGAATGGCAGGAACTTATCTTACCAGTTAAAACCCACTCAAAAATGGTAAATGACCGTAATTATTTGCAAACAGGATTAAATTATTCAGTGTAGCGTAGATGTAAGAAATATTCAATTATAATGGCTGCTTGTTGGAAGTTGACCTTCATTTCTTGATTACAGGTTGGCCAATTGTAGTCATAATAAATTTAATTATAATGTATTTTGGTCTTTATTATCTTCATGTATTTGCAGTTCAATATTACTGCCAATTATTCGAGAAATAGGTTCAATTTGAATTCTGATTCATTTTTCAACCAAATGCTCATATACTGAAGAGTCGAAACTTTGTGACCACCTGCCTAATGGCATGTTGGTCTACATTTGGAACGCAATACAGAAGTGTTTCGACTTGGCATGGGTCCTACTAGTCCTTGATAGGTTTCTGGATGTATCTGGCACCAGATATCTAAGCACAGGTCATGAAATTCCCTTAAATTACAGGCCAGTGGCGCGGCACCTGGGAATGACCATCTCGGGAAGGACATGGCTGGTCGGCTGTTCGCGTGCTCCTGTAGTGATCATCTATGGAAAGTGGTCGAAAGACGGTAAAATCACGTGTATGTGACAAGGTAGTAGATGTCTACACGTGATCACAGAACTTTGAGGTCGGAGTTTTGCCCGCTCTGTATAGCAGGACAGAAGGCAATTTGTGGCAGATCTGGCGGCAAAGTACAATGCTGGTGCCGGCACAAGTGTTTCGAAGCACAAGAATCGCTGCTGTATTTGCTTCAAATGTGAATCAACACGCTACTAAGCAGATGGTCATAATGTTTTTGCTCATCAGTGTAGTATAACGTAATACCTCCAAAACACTTGTTTTATTATTATGGAGAAATATATTTAATTGAAAAACAACCAACAACTCATGGAATTAGCAACAATTTTTCTGGTTGTTTCTGCCGAGAAATACCTATGTCAGGTGTGGAAAAACGTTAATATTTTCTGTAGAACTGTTACATTTCACGAGCTACGTTTGTGTAATGGAAAATCTAATGTCCAATTATGGTGCTGTTTTTAAGACAATACTAGGTATTGTTTTTATCTTCAATGTTGCCATGTGGTAAACTCGTTACTGAGTACTCCGTAATATTGTACTAAAGAAAGTTAACGAAGTTATTACAGAATGAAGAAACAACTCGTTATTCCCTGTCTGCTGCTTGCTGTCCTGCCAGACGAGTCTCGTGACGTCATGTGGCACGCGCGGCCAATCAGATGGCGTTCTCGCTGGCCGCGCTCAGGGCCTCGAGTGTTGCATTGAGCCCCTGCTGCGGCGACTCGAGGCACGGTATGGTTTTTACTCGTTAGGGGGCATCCACAAATTACGTGAGGTGTTTTTTCCGGATTTCTGGACCCCCCCCTCCCCCTTGGTGAGATTTCGTGAGTATCTGCCGGACCCCCCCCCCCCCCTCTGGTGAGATCAGATCCGTGGAGAACCCCCCCTAGAAATCGCACTCGAAACTTTTGTAGACCTTTTTTTTTTTTTTTTTTTTTTTTTTAAGGTCACACCCCTACTTTTTCACGAAAATACCCTCCTAAAAATCGACTTAGGCGCAAATTGTAGACCTTTTTTTTGGCTCTACTATCCCCAAATTTTTTCGCAAAATCTCACGTGAGATTTCCGTAGACCCCCCCCTCCCCCCTGTGAGATTTGGTGAGATTTCGCCGACCGACCCCCCCCCCCCTATTTCACCTCACGTAATTTATGAACGCCCCCTTATTTCGGTTCACCTTATACGATTATACCAGGAAATGAGTCAAGTAGTTTCGTCAAGTTTGTAGCATATTTCGAATAACGACACTGATACCTTTTCCGATTGTAATGTATATACACCAAATTGTAAACAAGAAGTCACAAATAATGAATTTACACTAAATTTATTACTATATTTTAAATGGCATATTCCTTCATAACCACTACATGTGCTAGGCCTACGAGGAATTTGAATCATGATTTATTGATAAAACTAATAGCTTTTGTACAGTTTCTATCACCTAATGAGTTAATTACTATTAATGGTACCGGTACCACAAAAAAAAATGCTTTCCGTTTAAAACGGTTTACATTTTGGATACTTCAATTGATTTGCCATATGCCATTTGCCCGATATTTGAGTATGTCTAATACACACAGACAAACGTTTCCGAAATTTAAATTCATGGTATGAGTATTCACAACGACTGATTGTTAATTAACGAAGATTTTTAAATAAGCTCCTATTTCTTCCTGGGGAGAAATATTGACTTGTTATATAGATGTGTTTGCACTTATAATCTTGAAAAAAGCGTCTATGTTAACAAGGAAATTTATAATTGGCAGAAATATAGATGTTATCTGCCATAAAACTACAACTATGTTTATTTTAGTTTACTCACACGCCAATAGATGCGAGGTTGTTGAGAAGGTATCTCGAAGGTATTGCTGTGTGCTTTGGAATACACTTTAGTTCTTTCCAGACGTACCTTGTTGGTGCATATCCTTCATTATGCTTTGCCCTGTCATTTATTCTCTTCTTTCACAACTCGCAGCTCACCGCGTCTTAGTTGTCTTAACTCATTACCTGAAATACTTCTTCATTCCATTTAGGACTTCCTGTTTAGATCCTTAATGGACTTGTCATCAGCACAAAGTTAGTCAGCATCATCGAAGATGTGAAGTTCCTCTGCTCCACAGAAAACAAGAGCCTATATGAAATCGCGTAGCACTGCAACAGAAGTTTTCATTTAGGAAATTTGCATGCCGTCACATTTTAAGTAAATTGCAATGATATGTTGTTAAATTTTATCCAGCATTTTGTCCTGGTAATGTTAGAGATTCCTGTAACCATCAAAATAACCACTAATAATTTTATTTGAATACAACAGGAATCTAACATTTTTTTCACTTTGTTAGATGGTCAAGAATTTACTGTTATAATTGTTTTTATTTTTTTTTTAGATAAACCATTAGATTTCAAGTAAAAAAGTTGAGAGATAGCTTAGGATTGGCTTAACCTGGAAATGTGGGAGAATTTTAACTGGTGTGTGAAGAATTTTCCGATATATTGAGGAGGTGATTTAATTTTGTGCAGATCCATTAATTCTATGTGTATGATAATGCACCGTCGACGTAGTGGCCATTGAGACAGTAAAGGATAAGGGGATAAGAGCGGGAAGGAATTCGCCCATGACCTTTTGAAAGAACCAGCCTGGCATTTGATTATGGGAAAACATGGAAAACAGAAATTTGAATGGCCGGACGGGGATTCGAATCCGCATCCGCACGAAATAGAGGACAGAACGTTACCGCTCATTCCACTTCACTTGGTTAGATACATTAAACAGCGTTTTGAATAATGAGAATAAAAAGTGAATTCGTTTTTAATATAGATTTAGCAACAATAGGTATAAAGAAATGAAGTTTACATTATTGGGTTTTAAACATGGGTAGTTACTAAATGATCAAAATAATTAAAAACATTCATGCTATGAAAGAAAAATAATCCCATTTGAACACGATAGTTACATTAAATTACAAATTAATCAGTATGTAGCGGTAAGCTTTGTAATAAGTTTTTTAATGTTCAGTGTCATCTTCTAAAAGAGCAAACCTCTTGTCATTCCACCACTATCCACTCAGTCTCATCCAATGTCCAACTAGAGCGTCTGGTATTATTCTGTCTCAAAGCAAAGATAACAACTCCCATTAACCCTCCAGTGTCAATGTAAGTACGTATTTACAATATAACGTGGGGACTGACATACAGGACAGTTTAGTATCTATAACACCCATGTGTATTCAGCGATTTTGTTTGCGGTTTTGGATAAGTATTCCTTTTTTTTTTTCGGAGTTCCTTTGATTACTTCGATAAGCTAATCATCTCTAAGTTTCTAATTCTTTTATTTTCTTTCAGTGGTTCCGTAAATGACTAAACGATTACGTAAAAATTGAGTAACTGAACCTCAAAATATGATTTATTATTTTACTGAATTTTTCGGAATCTGATAGTCGTTAAAATAATTGGGATTATATAGATTATTTAAAAAATATATTTACCCAATTTACGGGTGTAAAGCAAGGAATGCAGAAAAAAATGCAAGAAAATTAAAGTTTCCGAATTGCTGAATATACACGGCAGCTAAAGTGATAGGTATTGAGTCACCATATTGAGGTTTTAATTCTGTACGTCAATTACTGGGACATCCAGTATATTGTATTATATAATTTGGAGGTGTAATATCTGTTCCATACCTATAAAAATTTCCTGTATGGTTTCAAGATCTTCCCTCATGTAACATGTACACAACTGGAAAGCAAATTTATACATAATAATGTTTTATCTGCAATTAAAGGGCGTTAACTGTGAACGACAACTGATCTTTTAAAGGAATCATAAGTAAACCTATCCTGGTCTGCATGAAGGAATTATTTCTAGCATTCTTCAGGGCATATTTCAGAGTTAAAACCCATTTGCTCTAAAATAGGTTCTCATTTGTTTATTGCAAGTACAATGCTCGCGTATTTTCACTAAAAATACTGATAGACGCCACAACATTACAAACAATTTCATGCAACGTATTCTCTTTATCTTTGGGTGACCTCACTGAACTCACACTGAGCACCATCAACGCTACACTAACGGTGTCTCACCGGGCGAGAGCTGAGAAACACGAGGACAATACACGCTATTAATCAGAACGTCCATTAGGAGTTTACCGTAAGAGCAAGCAGCTGTTTATAAGCCTTTTAGTCGGGACAGTAAAAAATGAATAAGTCCGGATTTATTGCACTAGATAATCTAGCTTTTAGGTTCACCAACCTGACATAAGATTACATACATCACGGAGTGCGGGTTATTTTGCAGTATTTTCGATGGCGGAAGGTTGGCTTGATTCTACTCACAGCCTGGCTGCCGCTATTTATTATAGCACAATGATGGGCGCATGTTGCAGTATACTAAATTAATTTCTTGGCTCTTACGATAAAAAAAAACCAGTTCTCTTCACTTGCTGTAAATTACACTTCCATTAAAAATTTTAATCTAACGTCTTTCAAAGAGGAAAGGTAAAAAGGTGCTTTACATTTGTTAATGAACAAAGAAGCAAATTAGTGGAGGTAATGTAGTTTTTTTTTTTTTGAGCTCCCGGGATACTTACAGCTCCCGGGATACTTACAGCTCCCGCCGTAGTGTTTGACGCGGATTTCTTTGGCGTCAGGTGGGCAAACATGGGGCATTATTGCGTTACGGTTCCTGGGCAGGGATTGTACATCTGCTTACCTTTCACAACCACTTTCTCTCCAGCAAGGAAGGGCGAACTTCTATACACAACTGACCCAAGTGGACTGAGCACCTGTCTAACAACTCAGGCGTTCACACTTTCTGATCTCCGTCCGTGACCGAAAAGGGACATAAATCATTGTTTCATAATCTTGTCCGTTAAACCTGATATCATTGAGAAACTATCTTAAAATGAACTTTAAATTTTTTTGCTTGGGCTTTACTCCTCGTCGAAAGCGTGGTCATTAGAGGCGGGATGGGATGAGGGACAAGGAACGGGAAGGAATTCAGCCATGGCATTTTGAAGGAAGCATCCCGGCATTCGCCTGGAGTAATCTTGGGAAACCATGGGAAACCCAAATCTGGATGCCCGGACGGGGATTCGAACCCGCGTCCTTCCGAATGCGAGACCATGTATTTTAGAAGATTTGCAACATACGTGCTACCTTCTTCTTTAAATCTGTTAAGACACATACGAGCAATATCTCAACTAATGAAATCCCTACTTCCAATTTTCTTAGTTTTCGCATCAGTCGTCATCGAAGCCACAATAGCCATAAAAGAACTGGAGTCAAGGATCGTGAAGTAATTCTACCGTTGTGTTTGAAGGAACCAGCCCTGCATTCACCTGGAGTGATTTCGGAAATTCATGGAAAATCCGAAATCTGGATGGTCGGATAGGGATTCGAACCCGCGTCCTTCCGAATGTGAGGCCAGATCATCACAGCTCATACATCATACTAGGCGTTCCACATGGAGTGATTTATAAATTCTGTCCCTTTTGATGCCTTTGAATAGTAGAGTTAGAGCTTCACATTACATTCCGTGATCTAGGCTGTTAAATGGAGTTTGTGCGCTCAGAGGTTATTCCCAAAGCTTCATCCTTAAAAAGAAATTCCTCCAATTTCTCATTCGCAACAGGCTGACTGGCCCTGGCGGAAGTGTGAACGACATTCAACTTCGAGGAATAATCCTCTGAACCGCGGTCTGACAGTAGGTGATTATTTGACCGAGCCAGGTGAGTAATTGGTTTATATCTACCCTTATTAGCGTATCGTTTCGTATTTAAAACGTATTGCAATACTTAAACTTGTTATACCTGTGTTTGGTCCTCGCTCCTTCAGGTGCAAATTTAACAAGAAATTTTCGTCATCTGATACTTGACTGTCAGGGCAGACAGCGCTGACCTAGCATAATCTAGCAGTCTTCGCTTGAATTTATTGTCCAAGCTTGCAAACACCTATTTTAACTTGCGACTGCAACGAAATGTATCTTCCACCAACTTTGAGCAGAAGGATAAGGTTCCGTTCAGAGATTTTAATGTACTCTTTTGGTCTCGTGGCGTTAGAGAGAAAAAGGCACAAAGGAGAAAACGGTTTTGGTGGAAATCTACAGTTTTGTGCATAGAAGGGTATCGACGTAGAGTGTGATGTCCTCTTGTTGCCTCTGGAATCTTATTACAAGGAATAGTCCTAACTGGACGGTCAAATGTGGCTGTTAAGAAGGTTTTTTTTTTATGACTTTACACCTGGTTGACGTCGAGGTCATTAGAGGAGGAAAGGACAGGCAACAAGGAACGGGAAGAAATTCGGACATGGCCTTTTGAAGGAACCATCCCGAAATTCGCTTGGAGTGATTCGGGGAAATCCATAAAAAACGCAAATCTGGATGGCCGGACGGGTATTCGAACCCACGTCCTCCCGAATTTGAGGCCAAAGCCTTACCACTCACCCACCACGTTCGGTACGTTAAGAAGTTAATATGTAACAGGTGCCTTTTATCATACACTCAATTTTTGGTTGAAATATTATTGTCAATGTTAAAAAGAAATTGAAAAGTTTAAAAAAATTAACCTTTTCCCGCTACTGTTTTAGCAAAGAAACAAAATATTGACATTTTTGCGTTATTTAATAAAAGGTACGTGAGGGAAGATGCTGGAAAATTTATTAGCTAAGGGTCTTTTCAAGTCCTAAAATGGGCTGCAAGCAGACTCATTGGAGTCTTGAGTGAAAAACATTTTAAATATTTCGGCTCGTCTATTTTGCACCTGACATTCTCTAAACAAGCGGTAAGCTGCATCAGTGACAGAATATTCACTAAAATTAAATTAGTTTTAGCTCTTCTATGCCGTTAAGTTGTTGCTGTACTGCTAAGGTCTGAAATAGTTGTGAAACTTTATGAAGATAAAACTCCAAACCATTCACCGGCCGTAATGCTGCATTTAATTTGCATAGCGCTGACTCAAAGGAATAATGCGTAAAAAATGAAATAAAATGTGTCCGAGAGCTGTTTAGACCCGCGGGGGAGAGCCGTTCGCAAACTGCCGCTGTAAATGCAGATGACTGATGTACGCGGAGTCTGGACTGCAATTGCTGAGTGGAGCGCTGCCTGAATAAAACATCAGCTGGTGGGAGAGGCCGCAACTGTCCATTACAGAGCTTCTTGTCCTCGCCATATCGCACACAAACTACACTCATGTTGTCTGTGGGTGTATCTCCCGATGAAACGGAACTGCTTTAATAGTTGTTCACTTTATAAGTGATTTCATGCGGAGGTGTTGCGTTTGTATTCTCTACGTGTTACTGCTTAATAGTTTGCTGGTTTATGCCATTTAATTGCGATTGCCCTACAGAACTTTTACGACAGGAGTTCGTATTTAAAGGCTATAAAGCGAATTTAATGCGGAAGGTTGGTAGCCTTAACTGACGCGGATGAGTAATTAGTAACCTATTTTAGTCGTTCGGCAACTTCTGTTCAGTTTTATTTCTTTGAAATGTATGACTGGAGAGAGAGTATTTCCAAGCGTGGAATAACACCTTCTCTACAAAGCAGAACATGAAAGAATCCAAAATTTTTGAGAGGTGTGACTGATAATATTATGAAGAAATGTTGTCTGATGTAAGTCTCTTATATATAGGGTAAAACTATTAAATATAGTGTGAAAAAACTGCTCCAAATAAACTGTATGCTCCTGTAGGCAGATCAGTTTCTCCCCCCCCCCTCCCCCCCCCTCAGGAAACATAAAGTTATATGGCACCAGTATAATTAAAACGAGATTATAAATAAAAATAGTTATATATTTCTTTCTTTTATATTACTTGTCGATTCACACTAAGTAATAACTTACATGTCCATTGAATTTGATAAAATGTTTTTTCTCCAAATGAACACGTCCTTTTGTAGTAAGGCATGCATGACTGTGAAAAAATTAAATGTGTTCAAAAAGTATCATACCTCCATTTTTACTGAGTAAGTAAACAATATCCAGAAGTTATCTTTCAATGGTGATATGTAGGTCACCTTGCCAAAGCGCGTTTTTTTTTTCCTCCGTTAGTGGTTATTATTATAGTGAATCGTGATCTCATTTTCTCATTTTTCGTATATGATTCAGGCGTTCTATACTTGTTTCTCTGCTATCATCTTCACTAACTTAACCTCCTACTGATTCTGGTTGCCCCATTAGATGAGAAGAGGTGTCAAACGGTTAGAAAGTGGAGGTACAGCTTTAGTTAATTTTCAGAGAAATCTTTACATAAATGATTGAAACGATCGTTGGACTGATAGTACAAGTATACTGTATGCACTGCCTACTGCCAAGCAAAATACTCCTACATGTGAGCGGTTACGTTCCCAGCCCTCACTGAAACTATTCTTTCCTGCTGAAATAGCTCATATCTGCTGATCTGCATCGTCGTTCATAAAATTTTAGTGAATACTTAACGAGAGAAATGTGTCTTTTAGTATTGCTGGTTAACGAAAACACAATAACTCGCACGATAATAGTAATACGATTTTCATTATATTCTATCCTTAGCTCTGTAGTCGTAAATCGTCGTAATTTCATTTTGATGTGTATCAAACAATTTAAAATCTTAAATAAATATTTCTACATACTGATTTTATCTTTCTTTCATTATTAATATCGATTCTAAAACAGCTATTACTCTTTTGGTCTCTGCATACGTGAAGTGATATTTAAAATACCGGACCCGACGACTTTAATGTTTGGGATTGTGGGTGCAGTTTTGGTAACCAGCTGTCGCCAAGGTATACTCTCCACCCATTGTCAACTTTTTTGTTTCGCTAGTTCCTACAGTAGCAAAAAAAAAAAAAAAAAAAAAAAAAAAAGTTCCTATTCTATTCAGTATTTACATGTGATGTTTTTCCACTTTGGGTCCTTTTTTATCAACTAATTGGCCATTATGGAGCGTTCATAAACCACGTAGCTCCATTGTAGCCCCCTGTGAACTCCCCCAGCGGCTTATTACTCTGTGACTCTTGGCGCTCGTTGCTACGAAAACGAACATTGTATCTCTGACGAAGGCTGCAGCGTGTCAGCAAATGAATAGCGCATCATTCCCGGAAGTCCAGTTATTATTAGAATGAGGATGATATGGTATCGATACTTCTAATGACGTGTTGTCTGAAATTTTTTTTCCAATGATAACATGTTTATTTAAATTCAGCTAACTAAACAATTTCGCCTTTTACTGACAGAAGTCCGAAGTATGTGGCAAGCGAGACGTCGTGTTCCGCTTCCCACTTGAGGAATTGCCTGTCTGGTTCCAAGCCGTGCGTTACCTGAGTAGTGTCTGGCGCGAGGTGTCAGAAGGTGCCGCTGTGCCGTCAGATATCCTAATTATGCGCTTTCTCCTCACTCGCATCCACTGGAAAATTGCGGCTCTCACGGCCTTCAAATTTATAGGCCTGGAGCGACGTATCTCACGGGAAAGGAATACTGCTTATTTCCGTGAGTAAAAAAAATCTCTGAATTGCCTGTAAAAGAGTAAAAACTCAGAAGAGTTCAGATTTTATAAAATGTAGCGTGATTATTCAATTTCCAACGATTATCAGTTGCTTTAGTACCAATTGAAAATATGTTCGATAAGAGAAAGTTTAAACAGGATCAAGCGCGATGGGTGATTGATAAATCCTGAGTCTGACGTTGGGTAAGACCTTTATTCAAATTCGCATCCGGCCATCATGATTTCGGATTCCCGTGGTTTCCCGAAATCACTCCAGGCAGATGCCGGCTGGATCCTCCAAAAGATCATGACCGAATTTCTTCCTGTTCTTTGTCATCAATCCTCTCGCAACTGGAATGAAATCGAAATCGACGAGGCGTAAAGCAATAATAATAATTAAAAGAAAGGTTTACACAGATAATTTAAATGGATAGACTTCTTAGTTAAAATTAAGATTTGCTCACGAATATGAAAACCTTCTGAAATTTTTTAGTGTAGTGGCATTTAGAACAGTGATTGTCAATCTCTGGTTGGCTAACGTGGAGTAGGTAATACGTACGCAAAAGGTAAAAAATCTGATAGTAATTGAATTAGAGGTATCATAACTTAAATACACTAACAGTTACTAATAACATTACTAGGCCATCTTTCATTCTTTTCCGTATTTTAATTGGTCCATTTGTAGATTCATTACATTATGATTGATTTGGTTAGTAAACATTAAGAAATATCAATATATAATTCATTTTTAATCGTTTTCTTCCAATTTTGATATGTGGTTCCGTAGTAATTCAAAACTAGCTTTTAGATTTATTATGCTATGATTGGACAATACAATATGTCGCAAATGTTAATAATGTGCACGTAGGTAAAAAATAGAAGTAATGGTCCGAGAATTATTTTTGACATTTTAATGGTCCTCTACTTGGAACAAAGTTGATAAACGCTAATCTAGAATATCGTTTATTTTTATGGTTTTCCGTATTTAATTGGGTACCTCGAAACACATTTGACCAAATGTTACATGATTTCCAGACAGATGGAGTACTCATTACCTTCTGTTCTTTTAAAAAATTCTTAATGAATGAGATAGTTAACGTTAAACGCAAACTCGCAGAGATAAAAATTCATTATAAAATTGTTTACTTTTGTAGCCACGATTCAGATAGAATAGATGCCATTGTTGACTGTACAGAAACAATATTTCTTGCAAAATTCGTTCTTGCAATTTCACCACCCCCCTCCCCTTCCCAATAAAAAACAAGAATCATCACTACATCAAAGCTTAACGAACAAAAACTGTGCACGTCGAGAAAGATATTTGTTCACAGTGATAGAAATGTTTGCTATAGCTTAAACGAATTGGCGATAATTTGTTTGGTTTTTTCCAGTTGAATTTATAATTAAATTATTTAAGCTTTGTTCAATTAAATGAACATGTAGTATTCTTCGTTCATAACTTCTATTATTTCCAAATCCTCGATAGTATAATTTCAAAGGATAAAAGGAACGTTCAAATTTAGTTGCAAATATAAATTCTTTCAGGTACGTGTGGTGTATGTGATCGCTTGATGACGTTTGTCTCCATTTATTCGGTCATGTTTCTACTTAACGACTCAATCAACGTAAAAGTGATCATACTACGCAACTAACAACTAATTTTGTTTATATTGAACAGTATAAGTACCAACGGGCAAAACACTTTTCTGCTTCAGCAGTTGGTATTATTGAAGCTCGCAAACTGCCTTGTAGACTGCCTTTCCCATTACGCGACACTAATGTGGGGGGTAATCACAGTAAGATTGGAGTACGGGTATACTTTGTAGGCGCCTCAAGCCAGGGTACATGTGTCAGCATGGCGTAACGTGAGTCGGAAGACGAGCGAAAATTATTTTTCTGCGCGGACGCCCCGCAAACGAGATGAGGTGGCTCTCAAAAGGAGAGCGCGCTATCTGTCGACCTTAAAACGCAATTAACCGCCCTAACGACTAGGCTAACGCGACGCCTTATCACTAGAGGGGCAGGAGGGGATCCCGCCGACAGCACCTCACTCATCGGAACCAGATAGCACAGAGTGTAACCATCCCAGAGTTATGCACCAGAACACTTTCAGTGATGCATATTTTACTCTGTGTCAGCTATACGACTGATGTATTCAAAGTTACAGATAAAAACGAGCTTCTCAAAAGACAAATTGTTACAGCTGCCACAAACCCATCTGTCTTCTCCTTTGTTTTTTTTATTTTATTTCCAAATTACTTACGGATTCTGCGTACAATATTGTTCCAAACATGTGCCGTTGTGTTATGAAAGAGTTATAAGTGAAGTGAATATTTTTTTCACTTATCTTGACGAGAAACTGAATCTTCAACTTTAAAATGCTAGTGGAAATGTTAAGCAAAATTGGTGAAAGTGTTATCGGTAGTCAGAAACGTAATAAAAATAGGCGGTTGTGCTTCAACTGCAGATTCTTATACCCATCATTCTTTTCTTTAAGAATAAAGTTATAATTGTTTGTAACCAAATTTTCATAATATTTTGAAGCTTTTAATTTGCCTACAGTTTTGTCGTTCATGACTAAAGCCGAAAACTTCTCATACTACTATGTTTTTACCAATATCATTATCAAGGTGAAACTCAACAAATTCCATAAAATTCTTGTCACTATTGTTAGTAAGTTGTTGCCAAAATGGATAAAAGGAGAAGTCCAGTGGAGTTGTTACAGAACAATTCAATTCTAGAACAGCAGTTCTTCAATGGCGGATTGCTTAATGGAAGTGAAGATAACAGTGTTCATCTGTACGAGAAGCCAGAAAGGAATAGGCACGCACGAAGTTACTGTAATTCTTCACGTTGACACTGATTTATACAGCAGACAAGCTGCTTCCGATAACCGAAGATGTAATTATTCATGAATCTTGAAATTTTGTTGTTTACAGTACTAAATATTTTACGAATAATCGCACATACAGTAAGTAAAATTTGTTCGGTTCATTGCACTAAACCAAAGTTTTCCAATTGTCCGAACCTCCGGCACTCCTCGTTTTAGAGAAGTGAGATATTATTTTACCAAAAGAAATTCAGTATTACAGCCGGTACACAAACAGATGAAGCTTCTTCACAAACAACTTTCCATTGCGTTGTTCCCTGGATGATTTTTGGTGACATTCGTGCAGGACAATGAACGTTAATAACCGACGTCTAACTCGAGGTTCTGAGTTATATACTGTTGGCTTAAGTGTTGAACCGTTCACTTCAGCATCGTGATTTATGTACTGTTCACACGGTGAAAACTTTTTTGGGATTTTATTGCTCTCTCAGTTTCAAATCCAGGATAAAAAGTTTAGCTATAAGGGGTTTATTAAATGTACACGAATTTGGAAATGTTGTTGATACTATTATCTCATGAATGACATATTAACCTTGTTATTTTTTCCTATTTCTGATATTTAGAGTTCTTTTGACCCATCAGAGTAGTTTAGTCAGTTGACTGGAATCTCACAAAGCCAGCATCCTCGTGTTTAAGTTACCTTCATAGTGAACGATTCTTTAGAAATTTTCACTTACAAAACTTAACAGGTACCATAATGTTCAACCGTTTGTTCTTACGAAACATTGGTAAAAGTAAGAAAAACTGCTTAAGAAGGCTACTTCAACCATCAACGCGCGATATGTGAACATCATATGAAATTCCAAATCAAACTCACAGTACGTACTACGATGGACTCATTATCTTATCATTAAAATCTAAGTTACCAAACTCGTAATCGCTTTAATAAAATTTGGTTCCTTCATTTTTAGCTTTGCCTTTTTAATTTGAAAATGTAGGCTTTAGTTGCTTTAATTATTTTTGCTAATTATTAGCATGTTCAAAAGTGCATTGTAAAACATATTAACAAACCCTAATTAAGTCACTGAAAACACCGTGCGGCAACGGACAAACGTTTATAATAGTCTGAGGTAAATTAACTGCAGAGTACCGAGCTATGTATGTTGCTGTATATCACTCTGATATCCCAGTAATTGTAACGCGGGTAGGATCACAGCTGATGCTTCGCTGCAACATTCACTGTTAGTACACACGCCAGACTTTGTTAACTTTACACTCTAAACAAAGCGATAAGGAAGTCTTCTTAAATTGTTTCTCCAAGTACATCTTTAATCTTACTTTAACGTACGCACTAAAAACAAGAGTCTGTTACATCTGGTTAGCAGTGGCTGAAGAACGTTAAGTTTTCAGATCTTTCAGCAATTTCTACGACAGATGCTATTTAACGTTTTGACATCACTTTCAAGCATCCTAAGCATTACCAAATCCGTTACACTCCGAGGTAAATTGATAAAAAATTTGTGTGATCTGATTTGAATTATAAGAGGAAAATGTCAAATGATAATATGGTTCCTACTTGCAAGATGACGTACTTCCAGATGTTCATCCTTTGTTTAATTTAGTTTTCACGCCAAATTAGCTGTAATGATGTCGTCTAAGACCGATATATCATCGATGCAAAGTCTGCGTTCGGATGTGGATTTTGTGTTGTTGATGGTTGTATGTGGCTTAAGGAAATTATAACTGATCGCCAAAGCATGTACGATGGTCGGAGAGTGGTAACGCTTTCGCCTCGCATTCGGGAGAGCACGGGGTTGAATTCCCAGATTTATGATTTGCATGGTTTCCTCAAATTACTCCACGAGAATGCCAGGATAGTTCCTTCAAAATGACATTGTCGAATTATTTTCTGTTCCTTACCCACAGTCCTTTTCCACCTCTAATGACCTTGGCGTTGACAAGGCGTAAAACCATAAGCACATAAAGGATGACAAAATGGAACAAAGAACCTTTTCCAAAAAGAGAAGTGATTTACTTTCAAAAATTGACGTAAGACTTGAAAATAAGTTATAGAAGTGAAGCCTGGAATTTTTGAATACCAGAAAGAAGGAAAACTGGAAAGAGAAATAAATAAATAATGTGTTAACTGACTGATATGTGAGGAAAGAAGATTATGAAAGATTCTCACTGAAAGAATAGACGATGATGGGTCAAATTTTAAAACGTGTGGCATTGGTAAGATTTTCAGTAAAGCAAACAGTCTAAGGAAAGAAACTGTAGAGGACGTAAAAGATGTAAGGGACGTCGATTGTAATGGGTGTGCTGGGATGAAGAGGTAGGTAGAGATGGAGGATTGAATCACACCAGTCTAGAGAATGATCATGACAAAAATAAGAATTGGACCAGCTGTGGTTGTTTTTAATTTTGAACTACGTTATGTGATTTCTTAGTTTTATTGTGCAAAGAAATTTCAGAGAAAGAATTTTGCTTAGATAAATAACGAAAGTGGTAATTCCATGTAAACAGCGCCGTATCTGTTAACATAAATGGACAGAAAATCGAGATGAACGGGTTAGCAACTCCAGTGCTATGACTACGAAGCAGTTGATTACAGAAATGGGAAGGTGACTAGTTGTAGCACAGTAGCGGGCGGCATCCTTGTGGGTTCCTCGAGGCCGGACAGGTATGTGGCCTGCAGACAAAGAGCTCTCCCAATTACCAGCCAGGGGGCTGCTGCGAGCCACGTTAAAAACGCGTCAGTCGTAATTACAGGCTTCACAGGGCCAGCCGAGCCGCCACCGCGTTTTATGGGTCGCCTGCAAAAGGGCCAGACGGACGCGTCTGGGACGACCCGCATGCTCTGCCACGTAATTACAAATTAATTACGAGCTAATTGTCATTATAAGCGCGGCGCGTTGCACAGACGATGTCGCTGTTTGTTTTCCGGAAGAGTCGGCGTGTAGTGCAGGCTGCGGGATGCGCTCTGCCGCACTCCAGCCGCTGTCACGGATAATCCCATTACACCAAGACACGCGACGGGCCGCTGCAACCAACACTTGGCGCATAGTTAACGCAGAATAATTATTACTGTTACTCGATGAATCACATGATATAACCAAGGGACTCAGCCACGGCTTCGCACGGCTACAGTTTGGTATTTTTGAGGGATGATTATAGTTAAACGTTAAAAATCAAACGTTATTTTAAAATTTATTGATAGATGTCATTAACGGTTTTGTAACTACATCACACCAAGGGAATGTTTCGTTTTTATGTTACCCGAGAAAGAGCCACTTTTCTTTTTGTGTATTTGATACTTGGTGAGATACAATCAGGTAATACACTACTCTTTGTGTAAATCGTAACGCCAGGAACGAGACATGTAATTACAATGAAAGTTATTCCACAGGTTGGAATTACAGAACTGAACATGCACTTTGACCGTGAGAATTCAGTACGATATAAAGTCGTCACGTATTGGAATAAGAGTTTCTTGACTTTTTGGCATGGAATTAAAGAGAGGCTGGATATGCTGCTGGGAAACAAACTGTCACGAGTTGTGGTTGAAGGAGGATCAGAACGAGCAAGTAGCCGCCCGACCATATCCCAAACATGTTTGTTAGACGACATGTCAGGCGAACGTTCAGACCAGGCACGCAGTGATACCCGTCGTTCTTCTAAGAAGGCTTCAATATTTCTCACCATATATGGGCGGGTACTGTTCTACTGAAATATTCCATGTCGAGTTGCCTACCAGAGGGATTGTGCCTCTACCTCTAAAGCCTCCCTGATGTGGCGGTTACTATTCAGATTTCCCTCAATACGTAGCAGGCGGAATGAGATGTTATGTTCAATGGCGCCCCACCCATAACACTTGGTGCTTGTTCGCTATGCCGCTCAACTATCTGCCAGATTACATTCTCGTGGTATCTGTAATACTTATGCAGCCATCGCAGTGGGATAAGTTCAAGTGGTATTCGTCCGAAAACATTGCATTTTACCGCTCACTGAGGACGAAGCCGTCTTGTCGGTTACGGCCATGTAGACGACAAGCGGTCTTCCCGCACCATCGTCACTTGTTTGGTCCAGTACCCGCTCGTCACTGTGCACCACCCTCTTCTATTCGATGGTTCCACATACGCGTCACAGTCGTAGTAGAGTGCCCTCTACTATCGGGAATGTCATGGTACGATAAACCTGCTTCCCGGAGACCAATCATTCTGCCACGTTCGATTTCACTCACATGCTGAAATTGCACCCTTTGACGTCGACAGGGTGTACCGGCACTTGTCTGCACGTTTCCACTTCGCCTGACGGATCTGCACTTTCTGAACGTGGCGTAACATTGACCTGTCTGATCGCACAAAAGATGGCGTTCTAGGTTTACATACACGCCAACTCTCAGAAGTTTTAATCACTTATTATGGCTCAACTGTTCCACACATCCTCCGATTTTGGAGTGATTCAGACGAGTCATTCTGAGTGTTGCAGTTTTGACAAACATATTGTATTAAACACATAGCACCACACATTATTACACACGCATATGTAAAATGCTTTGTTAATCACGGCTGTACAAAACTGAAGCTGAATATAGCTGCGAGATATTCCAATTTAAACGAAACTGATGTGACGAGATTAAGATGCCAACCGTGACAGTGTATCCACGACAGAACCTTCACTAGCTGAATGAATGTATATTATATTTCTCATCATACGGGATATGGAAAACTTTTAAATTCTTCGAGGTTAGCATTTTTGGTATCGATGTTGGTTGCTGATCACCCGTGCTTCCCAAAACCTTTACCAGAGCGTCGCCAGCTGTGTGTCTATCTCGGCCAATAAACAATTGCTCTGATGTTTCTTCTTCATTGAGGCCGCAATGGCACAATGGATTGTCAACAATTTTTGGATGGAAGTCTTGCTGCCAACATCCATGGTTTGTTTCTAGGTGCATTATAATCCTCCCGAATTTTTTAAATTGTTCCATGTTTCAATTGGGATGTACTGCTACACTCTTGTAGAACGGTCCTCTGATCTGTGAGTTTCCTTCCATTTTCTCCGTTATTTTGACATAAGATCTTGTTTACAATAACTGAAGTAGTCAGTATAAGGTATATTTCAATGCGACTTATCTGTATCATATGCCGAATCGTTGACTAGAGCATCAACTTTCCCATGACCTGCTACATCACAGTGAGCTTAACTGACTGTGTTCTGTTTTTTAATCTGGATATCTAACGTATAATGCTGAGAGCAAGTGGTCACGTAGTTAAAGTCCATTCATATTAAGGCGTCTGACCCTGTTCTTCATTTATGATCCAGCCATAGAAAACTTATCGGGAATTGGACTTGTTTCAAATTGAAGGACAAATCCGAAGGACTTATTTGTATTCTAAACAATAACACTGTCTCTCCAATGCCACCGCCATTTTGAACACTGTCTTCAGTAAGAAAGTTTTAATAAGGTTTAATCGTTAAGTCTCATTGCATAATTTCAGCGAATTCAATAAAAATTAAATAATTAATGAGAAAAAATATACGTAGTTTCACGTTTTCTGTAGTTTTTCATACTCATATTTAACTCTTAAACACATTTATCTGTTATGGGTAGATATAGCTCATCGCGGAGTTATCTGCAGAATTTTTTATATTCTGCAATTCTTCGGGAAGTTTACTCTAAGTAATGCCGCTGGCGAACAAGTTCTCTCCAACCTGATTCTCTAAAATCGCTACTACTCAGCTCCCCATAAGTCTCTCTTGAGAACTGACCTGTATAACGGTGAAACTCGCATCAAGTTTCATCCAGTGATTCTCAGTATTAAACTAGATCATAAAGATAAACAGACGCGCCCTGTAGGTATATACTGGTTTTATATTTTCGCTTTGATCTCTTGTGAGAACGATCTTCGGGATGTGAAACAGCACGTATCGTATATTCAAACAATAGCAAAGCGAACTGGTTTCCTGCAGAGAAATCTTTATATTATTGATCTCACGCATATGCCCCACATGAGATATATATTAGCGTATATGTTCGTTTCTGATGAAGGGAAATACTGGCTGCTGACAACGAGGCATTCATCTAGAGTGTTTTGGAGAAACCGTGCAAATCCAAATCTGGATACAAGGAAGAGGATTTGAACCCGTTGTCCCACGCTCGGTCAAAGCAAATACTGCTTATAGAAAAGAATTCGAATTCTTGCAGATTTATTTAGAGATCTGCATACAATCTTACGGTTTTACAAATTTAATACATTAAATATTTCTATACGTTCGAGGTCTCTTTGCAAGAAAAACAGTAGTGCCGGGTAATTTTAATTTAAATTTACCATAGAGTCGGACGCATTCTTTAGGTATAACGATATGAAAGGAGCAAATACTGGTAGTTTTTCCGGTTCACCTAACGCAACGTATTCCCATTAAATTTTGGCCAGATGAAACCACTTACATTACAGGATCTATGTTTTTATCTCTTAGCACTGTGTTGAGGAATGTGAACACTTCTGCCAACGGAATAACAGCAGGTACCTAGAAATTTGTTTCAGTGTGCTAATACATTGGAGTGTACGATACGCTGTGTGTACATTGTGCGATAACCACTGCAGCTGATACTATGAAAGTTACCTGTTGTTATTTAGGTACACATTGTCGTTATACTCAACAAAGGGTTCGAAAATAAATACGGAACAACCATGCAGTAACATCTGTCTTTTTCGCGACCTCATAAGACTGTATAATCTAACTGGAATATTATTACCTTAAATTTTTTTGTACTTGAATATTGCAGGGTTAACCGTTGGACAACTGATCATTACTCCCCGATATAGTGATTAACATTTCCAATTGTGACAAAAAACTTACTTTAAATGAGAAAACATAATATGCATTTCACTTCAATTTTATCACCGAAACGTTTTCAGTATAAATATCAGACCTTTTACCTCTTCATGATTCATCTTATCATTTGGCTTTCACCCATTTCACTTAACAATGGACGGACATCACTTTGTATCATAAAACACAGCCGCTATTTTCCCGTTGGCGGGTGGAAGCAGTAGGAGGATTCTACATTCTGATCCTACACGCCCTGGTCGTTAAAAAAACCCATTCCACGAGCGAACGAGGAGCAAAATCTCGGATAAACGGCAGTGAGGCCGTAAAGGGGGCTGGCTGTATCACTGCGTGAGGAATTGGCTAATTGTCGACCGTGTCGTATTTCAACTGAGGTCCCGCCCTGGACGAAGGGACCGCCCGGCAGTAAACGGCAACGCAATTTGCGGAATGAATTTTGCTGCAGGTAATAACGCGCCGACTTGAAAGGGAACCCGTCACATGGAGTCATCCTTTTAAGCACACTCTTAAGATAATTGTGGAATTCCTCACCGCGTTCTTTTGTTCAGAAAAGCGCTATAAAAAGGATCGTTGCTTAGCCCGTTGCTCCAGGTGGCCTCACGAGTAAGTAAAGCTATAATTTCTACATTTGTCAACCACTTTACTATCTGCGTGTCTCCTTTTATATGTAGCCTTCCCAACCCTCCACCAGGAAACAGATAAACTAACTTTAGCACCTTATTCCCTTAAATTATTAATTAAAAATATAGGTTTCAGGAAGCGGAAAAATACATATTTTGCATTTATATTTCGACTAGCTGTTATCCGCGACTTCGTACGAGTGGACTTAGGATTTCATTGGCAGAATTGGATATTGAACACTGTTAGTAACGTAAGATTTGTCCAAGCAACACCGAGTCGGTATAATTTGACTGGAAAGCCATCACTTTATCCTTCTACCGTCGAACTTATTTCATGAAGAGAATCAATTTCCAGTATACGCGTATTTAAAAACAGATAAACAAACTCATGTGCGGGGATATGCGGGGGGGAGGGGGGGGGGGAATTATCTGCACGGCAGCTTTATTTCAGCTTGGTCTTTTCTTCTTTCTTCAGCATGAACATAAGATTCTTGGGTTCAAATAACTTTAGTTGCTCGTGTTCTTCTAGAGCTACACCTTATACAAGGTTAACGGCCGCAAGGCATGTCATAAAAGAAGGCAAAATAAACTGGTGCCAAAAACTTTCAGACAGACACAAGTAAAAGTAGAGTGCAGAGCAAATCGACATCTATACTAAATAATAAGATTTGTCTCTAACGAAATTTATTAAAAACTCATACAATAACAGACTGCGCCTGCAGCACAGCTTGAGCAACGACATAACATTATAGACTACACACGCATCCGTCTGTCTGTCACCATTCGATAAGTTTCGTGACTAAAACTGTTATTTATATCGAAAAAATGTCCTGTGTACTTCCTTAAGTATTTCTTTGTCAAATTTCATCACTATCGGAATATGAATTTAGTTCACCTACAGCATTGTTAGACCGCTTCTGATTTTCCACACATTGCACCCATAAATTTGTGGGATCTACAGTTTAAAATGGAATCCAAACAATTGAACGTCCAGGCGTGGCTCATACGATCAAAAACAATTCTTAAAAATATTTGCTACCTCCGGGATTTGAATTGGAGACCACGCTCTAAACATTAGTAAGCAAGCGCATTAACAACTAAGCTACCAGACCGCTATACTACAGAGACGTAAACATCCTATGCGTATGTCTATGGCCGTTCAGTAATTTTTCAATATTACATGACAATATATATACAGAAAAAAGTATCATTTGTCCTTTCTAATGGCAAATAGCATCTCCATGTCAAATTTCATCACGATCGGCTTGGACGTTTAGCCCAAGAAACGTAACAAACAGACAGACAGAGAGAGACAGATAGACAGATAGATAGAGAGAGACAGAGTTACTTTTCCATTTATAATATTAGTATGTATATTAGGTTGGAACATTATAAAAACATGAAGCCGTAGATTTATTTATATTTTAAATATGGGTTGTAAAAAATACAGCAACCAGTCACAATATGATGTTGTTGTTGTGGTTTTGTTTTCGGATATATTCAGATGCAAAATGTAAGTAATAACGGATTTTAATCTTCTTCATCATACCTTATTAATTTATGCTCAATAACCAAATACTTCTTTTGTTACTTTAGGACAACCATACATTCCTGTATATTGCATTTGTTGATGTAAACATTTACAAACCATTTGAAGATGAGCAGGTATAGCTCGAAACCGGTAATGGTTTAATAAACAACAACATCATATTGTGACTGGTTGCTGTATTTTTTACAACCCATATTTGACATCACAGTCGCGGAAGTTCCACCAATCCACCATGGATAAAATATTATTTATATTTTTACGATTGTCTAAGCAGTATTTGTTGGCGGAAACGTCGAACCGAAACGTCATACCACTTCAGAGTAAGATTCTAACGATAAATTAAATACGGAGACATACTTCTTCTGTTCAGCGGTCTTTCACTTTCTGAGGACTTCTAGAACAGTTGCTATTAGTGCAATGTCATTTAGCATTTGTTACCCAATTTCATGGACGCATTTACTTGAGTCGATAAAAATCAAATCGCGTTCTCATTCAAATAAAACATTATTTATGGGGGGGGGGGGGTTTAGCCTACACATCATCGACGTCGCGGTCATTAGTTGTGGGAAAGAACTGGAGGGTTGAAAGTGACCATGACCTTTTTGAATAAACCATCACGTCATTCGCCTGGAGTGATTTGAGACTACTATGGAAAACCCATCGCTGGATGGTCGGACGGGAATTCGAGCCTGCGTCATCCAAAATGCGAGGTCAGAACGCCATCGCTAACCCACCACCCCTGCAGGAAATTGCAGATTTTATATATATATATATAGAGAGAGAGAGAGAGAGAGAGAGCAATGCATAAGAATCTGTTCTTTTATAATGTGTTAAAATTGAACCAATGTAGCTTAAATTTGTGTTAGAAACACTCAAAATCGGCAGTTTGTCATGACAACCATCTTAGCACAGCTTACGATTTCTTATTTCTAATAAATTGGACATTTTCTTATCTAATTATCAAATACCACTATGAAAAACATGTACTGCTTTACAAATAGAAACTTTGTCGTCAAGAGGGTCGTACTACTCTCGGCAACTGAGTTGCTACTTACTGTTGACCAAACTTGATTAATGACAGTCTGCCAATTTAGGTTCACATTTGTGTAACGTATATCAATATATGTTACAATTAAATCTTTTGTACAATTCTGGCAATTGGAAGTTGCAAGTAATCTGAGAATCAAATGCGATACTTAGCAACTCAATAGCTCATGACGTTACATGTAATGGATTTCGTAATTATTGTTCACTACTATTCACACACACACACACACACACACACACACACACACACATATATATATATATATATATAAAAACAATATTTGGGAACACAATTCTAATTCCCAGTTAATGTTGCTATTGTGTTACATGTTATTGCCAACCAACATAAAAGTCAATCACATATTCCGTTTTACAATGTGTTACAAAATTTAGAGTTGTTAGCTATGATCATACTGTTGACACCGAAACTTCATGCGAAATTGCCGTTTAATACAGAAGAAATGTTCTAAAACTAAATAAAGACTTTATGAGCACAAAAGATAAAAAAAATCTAATCTAATAAAAATTATAATGGTTATACACACACAAGGCATTAGTGTACCCTTGAATATAAAAATTTGGTCAAATCTGGAAATAAAAAGTTTACATAATTGAAATATTCGCCTTAATATCTGATATAAGTTTTAAGTTCAAATTTAATTTCTCCTCTAAAACAAAAATTAAAAAAAAAACATAGAATAATAAATAAATGAAAAAATTAAGAAATGCCTACTGTGGCAGAACTGCAGGAGGCGCGGAAACAGTTTCTAACATTTTCCAAGAGCTCTTCGCTTCGTGCAGTGTTGTTTATCGGACAGAAAGGGTAAGTTTAAAATGAAACATAGCAGTATCATAAAATTTCTTACATATTTTTTTAAACATCAGAAATTTGTGAAAGAATTGAAAAGCAATTCACTGAAAGAAGTTGTTAAACGCGAGTAGAATATTCAAATATGCCGAGGGACTCGTTGAGTGATCGACAACAGAAGAAACGGCATTAAAATTTAAACTGCAGGACAGATGTCATTAGTGCACCGAAAGGAATGGAGACAAAAGGCCATTTACAGTACGTAAATTATTTTTTTTAATCTACTCTTCAATTAAGATTTAATCCACATATGATCAACTGTCGTACTACGCATCGCACAAACGTAACGTTGTCTATCTATACTATCACAAATCTGTACGCCGACTGTGTTTCCATGTATCACGTGATAGCTAGCTAACCGCTTTGGATGGAATATTCACAGTCTGAAAGCTAATGGTCTAGCTTAAAATCAGCGGGGCAAGAAATGATAATTCGTTCAATCGAGAATAGATAGGCACCACAGATCACATTACATATCAGATGAACACTGCTTCAAGAGACAGCCAGAAAATATCAGTCTGCATCACATGTAAATACCCTGCCATTTAGATTCTGTTAATATTGATTTTTTGTTTTACTAAATAACTTAAACTACATATTTCTTCAGTTTTCAAAAACGTGGTTCCTAGGGGTACTCGAAATTGCTTCAAGCCGTAGGCGCGGTAATCTCTTGGCTAAGGTAATCACTAAGATAAAAAAAAAATATGCAAGCAGTACTATCGCCAAAATATATTTTAAGACAATCAGACAGTGTGAGTGTGTATGAATTATATTTCTGTCGTGTGTGGTTGTGCGAAGTATTCGACTAAGATGAACACAGCGGATCAGGGAGCTATAAGGGGTGCTCGGAGGTTGAGCTCTTGCTTGGAGTGGTATACTCTGGAAAAACTAATTGCGAACCACTGATCTAAAATGTAATATGTTATAATACACAGAACACGTTAGTCAAACCACTACGTCAAAGATTAACTCTCCAATAAGCGCAACGAAATCGTGGAATTTTATTTACGGTTCATGTTACAAAGATACTTCATTACAAATGTTTACACATTGCTACTAGAAGAAAAACAACAGGCAAATACATTAAAACGCACACTAAGTTCCTCGTTGGTGAAGCAGAGTGAAAATGCTAGTTATGGCATAAATTTTTTTGTCTAGAGGTGTGTTATGCAAATATCAGAGATAAGTTACTAAAAGAGACTTGCGTTGCTGATGTACCCAAGCTAACTACACGTAATTTATATGATGTTGAACGTAATAGCGGACAGTATTCTGCTGCGTAGTAGCCGTGCTGTTTCTTTCACATCTCTGACTGTGTTCATAATTTGCACGTTACGTCAGGTCTTCATACAAAGCGCCGTCTTGAAACTTGTTGCTATCGGAAAAATTTCTTCGTGCTTAGAGAAGTCTATATATCTGTAGCACATTAGAGAATAGCGGAAAAGTTGTGGGCAAACGGTAAAGACTTTTTACTATACTGGCGTCACATGATTCGGCCATAGAACGACAAATATGTTGCACATTTATCTAACTTGTACTGCTTCTAATGAATCTGTTTTATTCCGAAGTAGTTTTCTAGGTGAAAAAATATGGATTGGAGTTCTGGAAAAATTGTAAATTATATGGCAGTCTTTTTCTTAAATGATTAAATTTTAGCTAGTTTTACGAAATAATTATTTACTTGGTAAATTTCTTGATGTTTATAACTAAATCAGTTCATGACAAAAAGGCCAACCATAAAAATGAAAGATATAAAATCATAATCTATTATTGGCAAGAACTCTGTACGAAATTATGTGAAGGCTAGAAAATATTAGCACCTAACGGAAATTAAGAAACCAATTTGGCTGTTTATAGTGCACTAACAGTCTTACCATAATTCTATGGTGCACAGCTACGAATAATTATAAATGATTTGATTTTGATAGGGCCTTTAAAGTAGGCACGTTCATAGCAAATCTTTTCATATTTATTTATTTTGGAACTGTTCTTCTGTGGAAACATCTGAAATTTTTTTAAAAAATCTTTTTTTATCATTACAATTGAACGAGAGTAATTAATTGTTGTTGTTTTTTTTTTTGTCTAATGGTATAAAATACAACTTTTCTTGAATGCAGCAATTCATAGGCTGTCATTCTATTATCATGAGATATTTTTTGAGTTTTCCATACTTTGTTTTGACGTTTGTAGGGCTGCATACACGGATATTTTACTGCTAAAATATTTGCTTGGTTCTTCAAAAACTCCTACTAGAAATCTAAGCAATACATCTGATTCCATGTGCATTTAATTAAGTATTACACTATGGCTCGTTTCTTCATTCAACAGAAAACTATTATCTAATAAGAAAGACCAAATATTAGATTATATTTTCCGTCTTCTTGCTTACTTGTTTCTAAATCCTAATCTGTACACAGTTTACTTCTAACTCTGGTTAACGAAACTCAAACCTATTTAAACGTTTAAATATTTTATCGCCATTGAAATTTAGGGCCAGTTTAATATCTTGTTGTTTTTGAGTGTGTAAGGTACTAAAACCTTTATGTTGTAAATTTGATAGAGGAGGGTCGCCTTGAGCTTTAGTTAACTATACTGGGGGGGCTCGCTGTTGCTGCTTGTTCTTATGTAGCTGATGGTGTTCAAGGTGGGCCTCGAAAGAGCAGCCCTGGGGCGAGCCTTGGCTGGACTCCATCCGCAGGCAACCCAGGTCAGTGCTCACAACTTACTGCATCCATTAACGTTACAAACTTAGCAAAACTATCTGTAACTTGTGAACATGCTTTGCTAACACTAGCAGGTAATTCTCATATCTCTGTAAGAAGCAATACAGCAGGAACTGGATCTCGAAAGCAATGCAACTAGTTAATCAGAATAGAAGTCGATTATACTGATTTAATATCCTGAGGAATTATTGGGAAATATATCAAATATTAGTAGGTATCTGGTACTTACTTGTAAGGAATATCTGTCACCAAATCAGGGATATCGCTACAGTTAGATGGTTAACGCTCTGGTCTCGAATTCGGGAGGACACCGGTTCGAATTCCTGTCAGGACTTCCAGATTTGAGTTTTCCATGGTTTCCACAAATCACTCCAGGTGAATGCTGGGATGCTTCCTTCAATAGGCCATGGCTGAATTCCTTCCCGTTCCTTGTCCCCGGTCCTTTCTGTAGCTATAACACTGGATATAGTGACACGTATGAAATCGAAGATTGTCGTGATCATATTTCTTAACAGTACCTCTGTTTTTCGGGTAATCTCGCGTACATCTGTTGCGTAAGTGCCGAAATCTTAGTGAAAGGAACATTTATGCGGCAACAACCTGTAAACCGACCTGTTACCGCCGATACCGGTTATTTTTAGTTTAACCTTCCTAGAAATTGAAGGTCTGTAACCAACAATATGATTCGGCGTACCACCGTCCTCGGTGAAGGACAAGTGCTGCAGGCATTTACTTCTTTTGTTACTCGAACGCTACCACCAATGAACCGCGAAGGTACAATGGATTCAAATGCCGGGCCCGGCGTACCGACAGTCTTGGTTGAGGTTTTTAGACGGTTTCCCCCATCACCCAGGTGAAATCGGGGACGGTTACCATTCTCCGCCTCACAAACTATAAATTTCACAAATAAAAATACACTTATCACACAAATACAAGTTACACGATTCGCGAATAGATGGAAGCACATTACCTGCAGCTGTAAGATATGTTTCCCCAAAGAATGCGACATACAAGCGGGTAAGACTCCGTCAAAACTCCGAGCTACCCGACCGTGTCTCACGGAAATGTTGTCAAAATACTATTATTACTATTTTTTAAAGTAGAAAAGACTACCACCATTTAACCCTTAGTGGCTACAGAAAACAAAGTTTCGAATATTTAACTTTGTTCTTAAAATGCTCTTCTCATCAATCTGTCACAGGGTTAAGAGTTTCTGACTCTCAGGGAAAAAAATCTCTTTATTCAGTGTGGTCACTGCTGTTATTCCAGAAATACTTAATTTTTTTTTAATGACGTAAATACCCAGTCGTATACAGTGAGCTCTACGATTCTATACCGTAATGTTTTTCGCAATTGCGGTGGCTGGAGGGTGTATCGTTGTGCCTGTTGGTGTACAGTATGAGGTACAAGTAACGAGAGCTTATCAGCAGTGTGTCAGCAGTGTGTCACTACCAGTGTTGAATGAAGATTAACAGGAGAAATATCAAAAATCTCTATCGGTAGTTCGTATCCCTTATCGCCAAGACGATATGTTCCGTGGGCTTATCAGAAAGCAAGTAAAACGGAATAGAAAACGTGTTATTTTGTGTTAAATGTCTAGTAATTATTAACTTCTTGATTTATGATAGGTATCTTTTCCGTACAAATAATAGGGAGAAAATATGATCCATTACATACTTTGACAGTAGTTGTTTACCTTCAGGAATGAAACGTACCGCCTGCTGCTGTACGAAAATAAAATTTGAGTTTATTCTTAATATTATAAGATTACATTTATTAATATTGTTTTACTTAGATTCTTAGTATCTGATTCAAAGACGTATACTTCCTGTATAACCCTTACACAGATTTATATATTCTACTCAACAATTAATTGGATGAGATATAAAAGTAGCTTTCGCCGGGTAGCAAGTATATTTCCTACAGTTCATTTTACAAATTATTATTATTTTTTTTCATTTGAAAATCTTAATTATATTCTGTGTGCTAGTATTATAGAAATCTTTGTGTTTCAAATTCATCCCTTATCGTCTGTTTCAGTATTAAGAGAGAATATATTTCAGTGACATTAAATGCTATCCTAACATCATCTGCCTCATTATGTTATAAAACAATAGCCTATATTAACAGAAAAGAAGTATAGTGGCTACAGGATATGTCAAAAGCTGGTCAAATGCTATCGTTTCTTTTAACCCTATGTTTTCGACTTCAGATGAACTTCTCATTGAAGCTACCAATAATGTAACAAGATTTTTTCATGGTTTAAAAGAAGCAGCTGGAAAACATGACTGGAAAAACGAATTTGAAAGTCTCCGGAAAAATCGATGTTAAATATTCAAATAAAAAGCAGTCAATACAAAAATATATAAAAAAATTAATGATAAATAAACAAAAGATAAATTCTTTTCATTTCCAAAGCGTTAGCTAACGTTCCCGGGATATAATTGCACAGAAATATAAAATTTTAATTCATTAAGAAAAGGAGAGTAATTATCGAGAACAGAGCACACCAGACTTTGTAAAATAAAAACATCCGAAAAGTCTAGGTGGAGAAATTGCGATATATCACAATGGTACCCACAAATTACAAATACACTCCGAGTAGGAGTACAGATATGTCTCGAGTCGATCAGTTATCCGTTAACCTATCAATGATTGGATAATTGTGTATTGCAGAATGTCTTAGAAAAATGTAGTGTCAGTTTATATTCAGGTTAATATAAACAATAAGGATAATACTTTTATGATTGCAATAAAATAAACGGTCTCGTTCAATTTATGCGACTTATACTTAATATTTATAAATAATAATAATCAGCCAATTTGGTACTGATATCACGTATTCGTAATTTATTCTCTTAGAATTATGGCGCAATACTTGCAGCTTCTTACGGGCATGATTTCGTAATCTGAAATAAACTCTGTAATGTTTCCGTAAGCATATAATTTGCGGTTTATCAATATCACTTTGGCAGTGAACCTCGCACCAGCCGGCAGTTCAGAACCTGATTATGATTGTATGGTCGATAAGAATGCCAAACACATTTGAAGATAGAAGTTTAAACTGTTAATTGAAATCACGATTCGGGCAGTTTGAGGCGGCCGCCCCTTGTCATAAAGCATGTAATCAGTTGTGTTCCCGCGTGGCAACTTTGTCCGAAACCGGTCAGATGGCTACGTGGTCACGACAAAAACGTACAAAACACAGCCACGAGTCGCATCTCAACCACTCACGTGATCCCACGCTCGATGACTCTTCACACACAACGAAGACTGCACAGCGGAATATCATATTTTTAAAATTTTTACGACATTTACTATGTATTTATAAGCTACTATAATTATAATACTGCTTACAGCGAAAATGCTTTCTTCTTATTCTTCTCTTCGGTTTCGGCCATCTAAGGACCACGAAAAGTAATCCCGTGCATTCATTTCGATGCTTGTATTAATGACTTCGAATAGTTCTTCTTCTTTTCAATTTACTGTTTTCTACTTTCTTCGATCCATACGTTGTTACATTTCCTCTTCTCCTTCTCCTGAAAACCCTTGGAATTTTGGATCAATTACCTGAAATTTGCTTTACCTTGTATTATATCTTCTGTCATTCTGATCTCAATCATATCGTTCATTACTGCTTGGATCCACTGGTTGCCCTTCTTACTCTTGTAAATTTTGTTGAAAATTCTTTTTTCAAGTCTGCTGTTACCCATTCTCATTATGTGACCAAAAAAACTTGTACTACTATTTCTGATCGTGTCTAATATCCTCTTTCAGTTTATTCTTTTTTTGTGTAGATTTTTATTTCTCCGGTGCTTAAACTCTCCTTTTTCAATTTTAATTGGTCTCCAAATTTTCCTCAAGATTTTCCTTCCCCGTTTCTATTTATCCAGTTTTCACAAAGGCGTAGAGACTAAGCTTTCTTTATTTTTATTTTTAAAATGATAGTTTGAGACAGTATCATCATAAAATTTAGTTATTTGATATTAAAATATTATCAGATGAATGTTGAGCGTTCTGGTGGCTCAGTGGCTAAGATATCTGACTGGAAATCGAAAGGTGTCCGGCCCGAATCCCTGTCTCGGCGGGGATTTTCATAGCCATTAACTCGAGCTTCACCTCTGGTACAGCCTGCTGTGTAATGTGAAGTACGCCAGAACGATTCAGCGGTTCGGATTCCACGTTAAGCTGTAGGACCTCTGTATCCGGTAGGACTACCGAGTTAGGTTAAGACAGCTACGACAGGGGGAAGGCGCAGCCAATATAAACGCTGTCTTTAAGCCATTACGATCATATGGAATTATTATTATCAAGCGAATTGTCATCAACAGGAAACTCGTTAACAAATTCATCCAAACTGGTCGACGAAAACTTTTTTTAAATAAGTGGATATCCCACTATTAAGTTTGCTGAAATCACCGGAAGTACGGGGTTACTAGGGTGCCATTACACATTCTCGGTTTCCCCCCCCCCATCCCTCCTATGTTGGCATGTGAAATTTTGTTGACATTTCGTGATCATAGCTCTTACAAATGAAAATGGGACCTTCCACCTATTCTGTAAATTTATTACATGGTAGAATTACAAAACAAATTTAAAAAAGGCCAACTTTCCACTTCATCCTTATAAGAGTATATTATTTCATTTCTTTTTGTTTAACTAACACAGAATCTATTATATCCTACAAACTATTTTCAAGATGGCGTGTCTTCTTCTTGTGGGATGTGAGCTATTTCGCCACTCCTCGCATGCGGGAGGACGCGTATTCGAATCTCCATCCGGCCGTCCATATTTGCGTTTTACATGGTTTCCTCAAATCATTCCGGGCAAGTACCTGATGGTTCCTTCAAAAGACCAAAGTCGAATTCTTTCTCGTTCCTTGCCCGCCAGTCCTTTCCCTCGTCTAATATCCTAGACGTCGACAAGGCTAAAATCCAGAATCAAAAAAGAGCTATTTCTATTTTTTTTTAAACTTTTGTGGCTTGTGGCTTTACGCCTCATCGACGTCATTAAATGCGGAAATGGAATGGGTAAAGGGAATGAATTTGGCCAAGACTATTTGAAAGAACCATCCCGGCATTCCCCTATAGGGATTTCGGGAACACATGGAAAACCAAGAGCTGGATGGCGAGACTAGGGATTTGATCCCACCTCTTCCAGATTACGAGGTCAGAGCGTTACCGCTCACCCACCACCTTCGGTGCGGCATTCTAACTCACGTCCATTGTACTTTCATATGTCCGGTGTTTTGGCGCTTTAACACCGTCAACCGACAACTATATACCCAGCAATAAATATTGCAGATGGTTACTATTAGTTTTTTTTTGTTATAGCTGGGTTTCCATAGTTTCACCAAATCATTTTTGGCGCATGCGGGGATGGTTCATTCCCTTCCCCTTGTCCTCTCCTGCATCTAATGACCTCGACGTCGGCGAGGCGTAAAGCTAGAAGCTAAAAAATAAATTTAAAAAACCATTGCCCTCCGTCATGATCTAATGACAGAGTATCAAGTGGTAAGATATTCCACCTCAGGCGTCGCTTGACGTGGCGTATTAAATCTTTAGGATAAAGTAGACCAGTAACCTAACTAGGAATCCGAACTACGCCGCAGTCTTCCTACATCAGATACATAAAAACAAGTTAGTGACGGTGAGATGGGAAGATCACAGTTAATAATAAAAATAAAAATAAATAAAAAAAACCTCTTGGGGCCATAATGACCTAAGGACAAGTTTTTTATTCACTTCCGCCCCTGTCGTAGCCACCTTAACCTAATCCAGTAATGCTACAGGGTGTACGGGACCTACATCCTCACGTGGGATCCGAACTGCGCTAGCTTTCTGGATTACTTCACGTTGCACAGCTAGCTGTACTAGAAGTGAAGGTGAGATTAAAGGCCTTAGAAAATTCCCGCAGCGGGGACCTTTCGATCTACAGTCAGTCGCCCTGACCACTGAGCCACCAGATCACTTTCAGTCAGTGGAAATCATAGTTTGGACAGGTTTTCAGATGAGTACCCTTCAGTTCGCAGATAGACACTTTGCTCTTGAGGTGCAAGGGTGATACGCCTTCCGAATATAGGGCGTTCTGCTACCTGGTTTCCCCCACCACAGAGGCTGCCCAGTAGTGGCGTCGCGCGGGGTATCGGCGCACCTCATCTCAGGGCGTAGGCGCGAGGGCAGCTCTCCGGCCCGTTACAGAGCTCTGGCAACTGGAGCGGGACGGGCGCCGGCGCGTGAACACAGACGTGCATATGGCGGGCGACACGGAAATGAGTTTTCTGTTATTCGCCGCGCCGGCCTGAATATTCATGCGAGGTCTCCGGGGGCCGAGGGAGCGTTGTTTATTTTGTGTCGCGGCGTGAAGTCGGCTGGAAGAAGCCGACTGTCCCCGAGCCCGCCGCGGGCCTGTTTCCGCGCCGGGACCTCCGTCTTGGTCCGAGTGGACAGCCCACCCGCTGTCCCCGTAATGAATGCGTCTGTAAGATGACAGGGCACACACCGCATTTCACCGTTTCGCTCGCGTTCACCTAAAAATAAGTTCCAGCAGCTTAGTCTCTAGAACTTGTTCTTCCACGCTGATGGACATATTACGGCGGATTTCGTAAGAGATATGCCCAAAACAATTTTCTCTTACATTACTCATGTTGGCAGATCTCCATCAACCAAAGAACATAACTGTAATATTCAACGGTAGATTTCTTTGGATCATTACACGACGCCTATCACTGGGCTGGCATTGAACAAATCTTTGTGGGAAATCTGAAATTTCAGAGTAGGTAGTCAGTTGTAGTTTTAGTTATGTTGCTGCCTTTGTAAAATACCTGCTTATCTTGTCAGACCATCCGCTTTTTAATAATTTTTTCTTATGGCTTTATGCCTAGTTGGCGTGATTAGAGGCGGGAAACGATGCGATGGGAATGAATTCAGCTATGACCTTTTAAAGAAACCATCTTGGCATTCACCTGTAGTCATTTCAGGAGACCATGGAAAAACGAAATTTGGATGGCCGGACTGGGATTCCAACCCGCGTCCTTCCAAATTACAGAGCGTTACCACTCACCCACCCCACCTGGTCTTATTCATTCGAGTTTTGGAGAAATCTGTTCAAACAAATTTGTAATATAAATACCTCTCCTCAAATTAGGCTTTAGTATGTGAAATAGAAACTTATCCTAATTTCTGAAACGCAAATCCGGTACTTGATTGAGACGATTAACAGGCTATTTAACATCCTGAAGATAGTTTAAAATGAAAATTACAGTGTATATTGTTGCCACTGACTAAATGTTTTCAATACGTTATGAGAAACATTAATAATAATGTTCATTTGGAATTTCATAAATTTCACCTTCATGACAAGTAACTGATTAATAGACCTTGATAGCACAACATTTTATGCGAATTAAAAGGGAACAATGTACCAGAAGATGTTTTTATTCAGCTAACGTCAAGCACTGATGAATGTTTTTATCATTACAAACTTGTACACATTTCACCTTGGTGGTTGAGGTTTTCGATGATAAACGTTTTCAACATGATGCATGGTGGTGCCTTGTTTTCTCAAATTATCATAACGCATACTTGATTGCTCTGTGACTACATAATCTGAAGGCCATGAGTGATTTCTAGAGACCAGATTATATGCATTTGCATATTGCATATGCAATTGCATATTAATCCTATTTTCACTGGTTATTGCATATCTACTTAAAAACCTAGTGGTGATACATATTTTCGCTATATTTACAATATTTGTATGTAGTGTACCTCGTTAATAAATTAAATCTTACGTTGTAGCCGGCAAAACCTACTAGCAGCACAGCTCCCTGATCTACGACCCACGTTTTGGAATGTAAATAAAGTGATTTCATCAACAAACAAAGCGTTTGTCAAGACACGTTCTCGTAATAAAGCCTATAAAAATTTAAAAAATGCCAAATGTACCTTTTCCTCCGGAAAGAGTGGTAACTCGATGGGCGACGTGATTGGAAATTTTACTGTTTTGCAGTGAACATTTCGAGGCCATTGAAGGTGTAGTAAATGAATTTGACAGTGGAGAGTTTGTCAGTACAAGGAAGCTTTTAACAATTTTAGTATTAAAACCGTAGCTGTGATTAGCATTCGTTTTTCCCACATACTTGCGAGTATTAAAAAGCTTGAAACTCAAGGTTTGGCGTTGACTAAATCTATGAATAAAATCTGCAATGCCAGAAGAATTCCTGTGTAAACTTTAAGTGAAGTTTGAAAATATTTTGAACATCAAACCAGGTTTTCAACCTTTGTGTCAAAATTGATAGTTTTAGTAATGGGACGGGTGAACTTTTTCCAGAAACAATGATTGCTAACACAGCACCAAATTTCAAATACTGTCCAATTACATTAGTGCATGTGGAACGGTCCGTATCCACTTATAAAAATATTTAGAAGGATCGAAGAAACAATTTTACTATTGAATATTTGGAACAATAGCCGTCAACGAGGCGAAAAAAAAAATTAAAAAAAGGAACAGTACCCGATTGTTTAAGTTTACAAAAGTAAAAAAAGTAAAAAAAAAAAAGTTAATTATCGAACATATAAATATGTTATTCAACTACTTACTAATTGCATACTGATTTTGAAATTAAAAAATCTAAAAATTACTATTTTTATATTGTATAATTTTACATATTTTGATACTTTTTTACACTTTTCATGCACATGTTAATCATTTTTCATGCATATTTACATGCATATTTCTAGCTTTTTGTGTCGCATATAATCCGGTCTCTAGTGATTTCGTATTTTTTGGTATACCTCACATGACTCACTTTAGAAACTAGAGACTAATTCGCTTGATCGGAGTTGCTGAATTTCATACAAGACATGTTAATACTAATGATAAACCAGACACGATATAAAACTGTTGGGGCCCCTTGTATCGGAAACTAATTACCCATATGCAAGAGATCACCATTTACTAAAATCTCCTTTCAGTTTTAAAACAAAGAAAATTGACTTGGACTATAACAAGCTTGTACAACAACAAACATTCATAGGTGATCCCCCCTCCCCCACCAACTGCATCACGAACGTAGTAAGTAAAATACAAAATAAAATTTTAGGATTCGCTCTTGGTTACAGTCATGCTTCGGATTTCTGGCATAAATTGTAACAAGGTCCGGAACAGTAATTTAATAAAAGCCATATGATATTTGATTCCAGTTTCTTACTAAATCGTCGTTCCAGCACTGGTTGCATAAACATTGATCAAGTCAGCATTAAACTTGAGTTGAGAGATATTTACAGTGGCTGATTCTTTTATACGATCATATTGATACAAAGTTATTTCCCAAACATTCGCATCAAGTAGGGCTGTTTAGTGATGGATATAAAGTTAGAGAGCAAGAAAACAATGAATTGATCGCAAATAAGATAGGCCAAGAATATTAGAAAATGATTGTGTGCCAAGAATACTGAAAAGTTCTTCTGGTTGGCTGAAGATTAGAAAGAATTCTCCTGAGTAACCTCTAACGGCAGAGGTTCTGAGCACATCATTTCACGAAGCAAATCTCATACAAGATGGCTACTACTTTTCTCGCAAGCCAGTACCTAGCTGTTGCTCGAAAGAACAAATGCAATATAACACCACTTTCTTAGGGTAGTCTTGCCAAAGATCGAGCATACGATATATTTCAACAAACACAGATGTCACAATTATCTGAGAATTCTGTGATTTTTTTTTGAAGTGATTAATATAAAACAATACAATTTAATGATAATACTACATACCGGAGCGGTTTTGTTGCTCAGGGGTTAAGGCATCTGATTGGAGATCGGAAGGCTCTAGGTTTGACTTCGGCCTCTGCTGGGATGTGCAAAAGGCTTTCACCTCTTGCATAGCTTGCTGTGTAATGTGAAGTACGCCGGAACACTTCCACATTAAATGTAGGTCACCTCTAGGGCTAACTGCACACATCCAAAGCAAATTCAAACCAAATCAAGGTTTAACGTGGTCCTAGTTGGCCCAAACGAACATACATACATTGATCAGCTAGAATATTATGACCACCTAACTAATAGTCGGTATGTCAACCTTTGGCACGGATAACAGCGGCGACGCGTCTTGGCATGGAAGCAATGAGGTCTTGGTAGGGCACTAGAGGGAGTTGGCACCACATTTGCACACACAAGTCACCTAGTTCCCGTAAATTCCCGGAAAAAGGGGGGGGGGGTGTGATGAGGTCTGACGCCACGTTCAATCACATCCAAGATGTGTTTGATCGGGTTCAGATCTGACGAGTTGGGGGATCAGCACACAAATTTTAACTCGCCACTGTGTTCCTCGAACCACTGCATAACATTCCTGCCCTTGTGATTTGCACATCATCTTGCTAAAAAAATACCACTGCCATTGGGAAACGTGGTCGTCATGGAAAGGTTTACGTGGTATGCAACCAGTGTACGATACTTATTGGCTGTCATGGTGCCTTGCACGAGCTGCTCTGGACCCATGGATGCCCACGTGAATGTCCTCCCGAGCATAATTGAGCCACCGCCAGCTTGTCTCCGTCCCGCAGTACAGGTTTCAAGAAGCTGTTCCCCTGGAAAACGACGGATTAGCTCCCTGCTATCGGCCCGAGGAAGAAGGTATCGGGATTCATCAGACCATGCAACACTCTGCCACTGCGCCAACGTCCAGCGAAGATGGTCACGACGTGCCAATGTCAGTCGTAGTTGCCACTGTCGTGGTGCTAACATTAGCACATGGATGGGTCATCGGCTGCGGAGGGCCACTTGTTCTTTGCCCAGCATTAAAGACTGGTGTCAGTTCCGCCACAGTTCGCCGTCCGTTCTGTTTTACCAGTCTACCAAGCCCACACCGCCAGACCCCACGACGTTTGGACGTGGTTTCACCTTGGTTTCGTTACTTGCTGAAGATATTCACCACAGCACTTCTTGAACACCCGACTGGTCGTGCAGTTCCCAAAACGCTCGTGTCGAGCCTCCAGGCCATTACAATCTGCCCTCGGTCAAACTCAGATAGATCGCGCCTATTCCCCATTCTAAACACGGATAGCACGCTCACTGATACTACATGCACCGTGCGTGTGTCTGACTAACAGTCATTCCTCGTCAGGTGACGCTGCTATCACCTGAACGGGTTTTTTTTATCGATAGTAGGTGGGTAGTTATAAAGTCCTGGCTGATCAGTGTACATACTGCATACCTAAAGTTCAACTGACTGTATGAGGAAAAGTAAATTCAAGTTCAGGAAACAATATTTAATTTTATATTTCATGGTGTTTATGGTAATGATTAAAATTATTTTAAAATCACATGATGGTAACAAATGGATTCTGAATCTTTGGAAAAATGAGACAAATTAGAATTACACGAGTAAAATGTGTGGGCATAGCAATAAAAGTAGTATTAATATTATGTTTGGTGAATTAGCATGGTTTATCGCTGCATCAGCTTCACAATTAGAAGTTAATTATTTGATGAAACTAGAGGAATCTGGAAAATAACATTTTATATTTGTAGGCTTTAACGAACAACGAAACTAAAAAGTTAACATTTCAGCAAATAGAAATAATTGCAAACTTATTTCCTCAACGTTTTGCACAAGCACCATTCTATAAAGCAGGACAGCAGTGTATTTCATAAACTGCACACGACGCGGGAACTTGCAATTTATTACTGATTAAAAGCATTCACGTCAGGCTCGGCGCGAAACAGCCCACTGAGTTCCAGCTGTGTTCTTATTAATGGTTCTAACGGATTGTATATAATGCTCCAAACAGCTACGCTAAGTCGGTGCTTCTGACTTTTCTCACGTCTTGGCTACGATACTTAGTGCTGATTTCTCATCTTATTAGCAACGTTTATAGATCCTAGGCCTGCTAGATTTGTCAACTGAGATGCGGACTGCTCTAACATCGCACCTTACATACTGGCAAACCTTTCCAGAATTAAATGGAATGATTTGGAAAAATCTTTTTTTATATATTGTTTTACGCCTCGTCGACGGCTAAGGTCATTAGAGGCAGGATGGGAATGGGGACAAGGAACGGGAAGGAACTCGGCCATGACCTTTTTGAAGGAAGCATTTGGCATTCGTCTGGAGTGATTTGGGGAAACCATGGAAAACCCAAATCTGGATGCCCGGACGGGGATTCGAACCTGCGTCCTCTCGAATGCGAGGCCAGAACGTTAACCGTTCACCCACCACGCTCGGTTTGGAAAAATCAGCGAGCACTTAAATAAGGGTAAACAAAAGGGTGTGCCAATTATCTTGAACCATTCGGGTTAATCCAATAGTTTTTGTGTATTATGTTTCGAATGTAACATTAGTTTACTGATATCTCGTTTACCTTTACCATCTTTTACAAAAAATTTGACATTGATGGCCTTTATTCGTCGTTGGTATGGTCAAATTTGCAGCTTTTGGTTGTATTGCGGCTGCATGCGCTTGCTATTGCCAAGCAATTAATACATGATGTCAGGTCGTGCTAAGTACTAAAGCTAGAAGTGAAGAGTTGCCATCTGTCTGTGAAAGGTGTTCAATGTGTTATAAGTATATATTTCGTTTGTGAAACGTGTAGTTTAATGAGACGGAGATTGGTGACCCTCACAACATTCGCCTTGACCGCTCAATCAGGATGGGCGGTACACGTGGCCTTGAGCTCATGCCCGCCCCGTTGTACCTCCCCAACCAGGGCACCGAGCCACACTGACGGGTACTGATATCTCGTTCATACTTCTTCTTTCATGTGATTACGTTTTTCGAAATCAGATCATTAGAATTTCTAAGTACTGATTTAACACAACTTCTAAAATAGAATTCCGTACAGATCTCACCATTGAAGCTTCTATTCATCTGTATTATGCAAGTCTACTAGCTCTACATCGTAATCAGTCATTCCAAATTAGTAACAGTGCAACAACATCTAACGGCCGTGCCATTCAACTGTCAACGTGGTCATTTATCGGTATAGCAGTCCAGTTTCTTGCTCATCACATTTTTGCAACAATCCACAATGCATGCTGAAGTCAATGTTGCTTTGTATTATTTCGAAGACGAGCAATCATACACGGCCTCAATATGATTAGTGATGCCTTAAGTAAAATACAAAATAATTATTTATAAAAAATTTATAATATCAGATTTAATGTTGAGTGATCAGTATTATGCTGATGTTTCTATACATAGGCCCTACTAAGTCACCGATATGTATCATTACATACACATTCACATCAGCGGGTCAACATCGTTGAACAGTCTCCTTCGTCACAGCTGGTTGGCAGGACTAGGTGCCTTCATAAAATTTGTTTATGTTAAAACGTGGGGCGACCTCCATATTATGCTACGTGCTACACAGATTTTGTTGCAATGCCTCTGCCAATTTTTGATTTTACGACCAATTCATACAATGGCAATGAAGTCACTTATTTTTCCACTGAGATATTCTACATCCCCCTCCCCACCCCACCCCCTTACCGAGTGTGGTTGGTGAGAGGTAACGCTCTGGGCTCCTATTCGGGAGGACGCGGGTTCGAATCCCTATCGGGCCATCCAGATTTGGGTTTTCCAGGGTTTCTAATATCACTCCAGGGATGGTCCCTTCAAAAGGGCATAGCAGAATACCTTCCTGTTCCTTGTATCCTAACCTTTCCCACATGTAATGACTTCGTCGCCAACGAGGCGTAAAGTCAGAAGCAAAGAAACCCCTCCTCGTCCTTATTTTTTATCACTCCGTGCTGATGTTCTAAAATCAGGTTTTTATATTTCTCTTATTATTGAGGAGCAGTTTGTGAAATATATTTAAAAATCCAGAACTTACTTTTTATCAATACTTCAGAAGCTTGTGTAATGAAAGAAAGAGACATTAGCTGGATTCAGGCCACTGGGATGAAGTTTCAGATGAATGGGATCGGTAGAACGAAAGTGGATAGTTTGTGGTGTGACGAAGTAAGAAAACCAGTAGAGGAAGATCCTGAATAGAAGAGAATTGAAGAACCAAGACTCGAGTGGTATGAAGTAGGAAAGTGATGAGAGAATGCCAAAAAAATGTTCGATTTAAAATTGGAACGAAAGAGGCCTTGAGGTAGACTTCGTTATAGTTGGGTTAAGAGAATAGAAAATTGTGTTGAATATAAAGGAACCAAATGGAATATAGCAGAAATGGAAAGATTGGTGGAAGGACATGAGACGCTGGAGAGGACTTTGTTCGCGGCAGGACTGGATATGGGCTGGAAACGGTCCAGAATGATGATGTTTTCAGAATCATGCATCCCTTTCTCCAAAACAGAAATGTGGCATAATATCGCATTCAACAAAGCTTGACAATAACTGAATGTCTCATCTACCCCCTTTCTATCCAGCATTCCTATGCTGAGATTTCTAGATAATTTTACCTTTAGAAGTACCTTATTTTCGACAAGCTCAGAATGTTTCCGTCTTTTGATTACTGCAGATGGAATTGGCGAAAACAACGTTTAATTTCATACCTGTAAGATGAAGCAATACGCACAGAGGGCCTCGTCAGACACACACCGTAAGCAATCATTCCAGTAGCAGTGAGGAATTGTGTCACGGAGAACTAACGGAGTGCCCTTGCACGCATTCTGTGCTGGCAGATACGATCGCGACTCAGCGTCCCGCCGCGCTGTAAATCAGTGTGTGATGGGCGTGGCGGCAGTGCGTGGCGCCACTCTGCTGCTCCTCAGTCCATTGTGTTCCTTTCTTCATTAACTTAGTGGAGGTGGCTCAAGGATATCCTCGCCCACGGATACTGGAAGCTTCCACTTTATTTAAGCAGATATTGATGGTCAAAGCGATCCGCCAATTTTGTAGAACGTGCTAAAGCGCCTGTGCTGGGTACAGGTAATGGTTTTAGAATGTTTTTCGCAAATATCTGCGACAATCCTCAGTTTTTGCTTAAAACTTTTACGCTTTAGGCACACCATAAAACTAAACACAAAGGACAAAACTGATTCGGTTCCCATGCAGACGGTAATATTTCCGTTCCGTATCTCAGCCCATTAATTTGACCAATTTACTGCCGTGTTCTTTAAGGTATAATATGTTATGGCACTTATACCATGTAATTGTTTCAATAAATTTACGTTTAAGAAAGGAAAAAAATTATAGATAACTTAGCAACGATAAGCTATGTGAAAGGCCTGACGGATATCGATTTTTGTCGCTAGGGAAAAACAGGAAAAAAATTATAGATAACTTAGCAACGATAAGCTATGTGAAAGGCCTGACGGATATCGATTTTTGTCGCTAGGGAAAAACTTTGGATTCTGCGAAAAGCGGAAAAACGCTTAGAAGGTAATGTTAACGTTTATTATTCAGGACAAACTCAATTCAGTCCATTTGATTCCGCACAATTTGTATCAATAACAAAGGACGACGGCAGCTGTTATTTTAAACCAGTCACGCACTATTCTGGACTCGCGGCAAATCAAAGAGATTAGCGAAAATGAAAAAATGTTCAAAATATGGCAGCAATTTTTTTCTCAGATTACTGCATTCCTTCATCCTGTAATGTTAACTCCTTTCTGAAGTGAGAAGGCGCGAGGCCCGTAGCATTTGCTACCTCCTGCTACGTGGTTAATCCGGCACTGTGTAGACGCAATGGCTACTACACTGATTATCATGGTTTCAAGACCTTTTTTTTTGATAATTCATAAAACAATTTTCTGCAGCTTTCTTCCATGTGACACAGAAAATACTGGGAAAACACTGCGACGAGCTATATGATTAGCAGACACGTATATCTTTTATCGATCCAAGAGAATTCAAGAGTATGAATTACCTTCTTCCAATCAAGTATCGGCATTGTGACATGGTAGCACCATGTTGTCAACGACACCCTTAATTCCATCTACCGTAAAGGGGTGCTTAAGGGCGCACCCTTGCTTTTAACTTTTAATATCTCATGATGTCTATGCTTTCATTTTTTCAAGTAGACTAAAAATTTCCTCCTCAAATAACGATTTTAATAACGAAAGGGTGAAAAGGATGGAGATTTGATCAGCTTTGAATTTTCTCTCCTTTCTATTTTCTCACATTACTTCCTTTAATAACTCTGACCGTTGTAGTCCTTTACAATAGATATTTTGTTTTGTTGTTACCTGGGCCGTATATCTTTTGCTACGGTTCCTCCCCAGGCCACTCTTCAAGTATTTTACTAATTTCTAGTCCTTTCACTTTACATTTGTAAGAAATTTCCTAAAGACACATTTTTTATTCAGTCATAACTGTTAGAGAGATAGTCTGCCACATGTTAAAACTTGTCTGCATACTTGAAGCTGTGCTTTGTTTTATCAGCCGCTAAATTTAAGTTGTAACTGATATTTGAACGATCCTTGTGAGAATAAAAAGGGCAAACCAGTTGTATGAGAAGATATGATACGGTTAGCAAAAATGATTAAACAGATGCTTTATAGGAGGGTATTTATATTAATTTTTATTTTTGCAAATAAATGTGCATTTCAGCTTATTATACAGTTTTGTGATCCCGACATAGAAAACACTTCTTAGATGGAATTTGTATTTAGATGGTTCAAAGTCCGATTCTCTAATGACAAATTTGTGTTTCTGCATTCACACATAAACAAATATACTTACCACGTACATCTATATAAAGACACAATTTAAATGTGTATGACATTATAAGAAAAAAAATTGTTTGATTGGTATCATTTTTCAAACTGTATCACCGATGATAAAAATATTTGATTTTATCCGCAGCCACATATGAAACGATTTAGGGTGTTATTTCCGTCTGGGTGTCAGCCAGGCGGGGTGCGTTAATATTTATACGTCACGCAGCTCCGGGCTCCGCTGCCAATGAGAGAGATGGAAAAGAGTTAACAGCGGAATAAAATGAACGCTATAAATTCTCTCCTACAGACATACCGATGAAATCGATATAAGCAATAAATTGTTTTATTAGTCACATTGTAATTTATTTACGGAATTACAGAGCAACAGAAACGGCGCGGCAGGAGACCTGGGGTATGCAAATTGTGCCAGCGCGACCGCGGCCAGCAGTATATTACCTTTATGAGTATTGGCCCTTCATAAACACGTCAATGCTTTAGTTAGAACACCGACCGTCGCACGGGTTATAAACTGGCTATCTAGCGGAACACAATGAATGATCAGGCGAAGCGGTCATCGCGATTACAACACTTTTCGGGAACTTATATCTAACGTATAGTACCCTTCAAACGTGAATATAACGGGGTGTCTTATCGCGAAAACCATTTGTAACGTAAGCATAGGAATCCTCTTCAAGCTTATTACTAAGCCACTATTAGTGGTATCTCCTAGATTAAGCTTTGGCAGAGTAGTCATCAAGACCTCGTATTCACCATCATAAACATGCAAATTGGTTAGTGGAGGGAACAGTCGACGGTAAGAACTAAGGAAAACAGAGATTGGAATATATGAATCAGATAACTGACGACATAGGTTGTAAGGGGTACGTTGAGATGATGAGGTTAGCGCAAAATTGAAGAGATGGAGGACGGCATCAAACCAGTCAAAAGACTGGTGACAGCAAAAAGAAAAAGAAAAAACCGTGGGCTCCCTACTTTATTTCCCTGAAAGCGAAGGCAACGATTTCCTGTTCTCAGTTTACATCATAACTGTGAACGGATGCGGTACCCTATATTTCCTTGACAAAGGCCATTCGATGATTCTGTATGTTAATTCAAAGTCAGATAAAGTATAAAAAAACACTTTCAAATAGCTTTGTAATATTTAGGTGCAAAAATTTGGCGCTGTCGTAGACCGCAGTACTACATGCAAGTAAAGGTTTTGACATCGAGCGTGGTGGTGTAACGGATAGCGTTCTAGCCTCGCATTTGGGAGGACGATGGTTCGAATCCCCGTCCGGGAATCCAGATTTGGGTTTTCCATGGTTTCCCAAATCGCTCCAGAGACGTAAAGCAGTTAAAAAAAAAAGTAGTTTTGACCGTTAAGCAGCAGAAATTTTTGGTTATGCAATCAGTCTACTGTGGTCCTCGATTGGTCTTTAGCTGATCGTCTTGGCACTGCGTATTTTTGGTCATCGGTTGTTCTGCGTCCGAACTACTTAACCTACTCCTTAGAACCACAGCATCTCAATCAAATTCACGTGTGGGCTGGTGGCTCAGTGGTTAAGGCGTAGGCCTGGAGATCGAAATATCTCCGGTTCCAATTGCTGTCTCGGCGGAGATTTTTACAGGTTTTTAACTCGGCCTTCACCTCATACACAGCTTGCTGTGTAATGTGAAGTACGCCACAACGCTTCCGTGAATCGGATTTCACGTTAAACTGTAGACTCCCTATTCCGGTAGGATAACAGGATTATGGTAGGCTATTACTTCGTAGGCATCAAAAACGTCACCAGAACCTTAGGAAAACACGAATTTACTCCATTAAAGGCACAACGCTCGGCTCTTTGAACATATCATACATCTCCGTATTATCATTGATTCTGCATTTTCAGGTAACTTCGTAAATCCGGCGTCCAAAGATCTTACGCAGCACCTCACTATCAATTACTCTTTTGTGCTACTCCAGATGGTGTCAGTTACATTCTATTTATATCTTCTCTTACTACACCAGAAAACTCTGATTTCTTCTAATATATATATATATATATATATTCACTTTCAGAGGTTTGTTGGAATGGGGTAAACAATACTGAAACTGAGTACTCATTTAAAAGCATGATTTTTTTTTACTTATTAATTAAGTCAATATTTGTAAAATATCCGGAAATCGTTTGTGAAATTTGGTAGTAACATTATTTTTTTAATGTTGACTATTAATGTATGGATAGATGTTTATGTTTTAACTTCTCTGTTTACCATTAGTTTATTGATTAGTTTTGCCTTTATTCTCATAAGCTCGCGCCTCAAAGTTTTAATTTAATTTAATTTCGTTTACGATGCAGCGCAAATGCTCTGGTGCAATGTCCCTACGCCCCCAATTTCCCATCTCATGATTTTTCATCGCTTACCAACCCCTGCCGTTCACGAATTGTACCTTTAAACGCCTTCAGTGTTTCTGGTAAACTATCAGGTATCTACCTCGGTAATTTATTTCAGTCTCTGACTTCCTTACCTATAACACAAAATTTTCTCTCTCCATTTCACCTGAATTCAAGTGCAGCTTATGATTACGGTCATCTCTTACCTTCCACTAATATCCATCTATGCATTATCGTGATTATAATCAAAATACTTTCTTCGCCCGTCTTCTGTCTTGCAATGACTCAAAATCCAGATCCATCATCATATCAGTTACTGATTGCATTCTGCTGTTGTTTCCGTAAACAAATCTAATTGTTCTCCTTTGTACCCGGTCCATATCCTGAGTTTTATACACAACTAGCTCGTACCCGTGTCTTCGTAGGCGTGGATTAAGAATTTTTTTGCCAGAATTGAATATAGAAAGTTGTTGGTAACGAAGCATTGGTCCCAAACAACACCGAGTCGGCATAGTATGACAGGAAAGCTATCACTATATCATTCTACCGTCGAACCAGTCTCTAGAAGAGAATCAGTTTCCAACATATTTCTGTAACCATTCGATAAGGTCTCAAAATTTCGTGACTACAACTGTTAATCATACTGGAAAAAATGTCCTGTGCCCTTCATACAGATTTTCTTGTCAGTATCGATATAGCCATTTAGTCGTCGAAACGTAACAAAAAGACAGAGACTTACTTCCGTATTTATAGTATTAGTAGTGCGGCTCACACACACACACACACACACACTGACACAACACCTGAGGGATCATTATAACATAAAAAAGTGTACACCTACAGCATTGCAAGACTACCTATGATTTGCTTCGCATTGCACCCCTAACTTTGGAATATCTACAGTTTAACATTCAATCCGAATAACCGACGGCCCAGGCGTGACTCTTACGATCAAAAACAAATTTAAAAATCTTAGCTTCCACGGAGATTTGAACCGGAGACCACGACCCAAACATTAGTAAGCCAGCGCTTTAGTCACTTTTTTTTTTAAATTTTTTTTAAAGATGGCTTTCATTTTTATTTCCATCTTAGCCATCTGTAAGTTTATTGTTGTTTCTTCGAATTTTTTCTGTACTATATTATCGTTTTCTCATTGCGGACAACACAGGACGGACACAACACCCATGCCCTCAGCCGGATTCGAACCGGCGACCCTGGCAACGAAGCCACTGAGCTACATGACCGCTATACGGAAAAACAGTAGAAAGCCCATATCCAACGCGTCTATCTATCGCCGTTCAGTAGTATTTCGAAACACGTAGTATTTATACAGATAATTTTTCAACCAAATGTAAACAGTATTTTTCTCCTTGTTTCAAAGGATAAGTGTGCAAAGTTTCATCCAGATCGGATGAAAACTGTGGATTTGTATGAAGAACAAACAAACAAACATACATACAATCATCTATATATATATATATATATAGAAACGTGGGTCCCACACCACTCCACCGTATTCAAGGTTTTTTAACCCAATGGCCTCACTTCCCTGGAACACTGAAATGTGCAGATGCGAAATACGCAGCAAGTCAGGAACATTCACCCAAGTCTCGTTGCCTCCCGAAAAGCATGCCGCTCTGTAAAAAGGCCGCTTGCGGAATGCTAAATGAAGTGAGAGGAGGAGTGGTGAAAGGAGAGACGGCACGCCAAGGCCTACCCGACATCCTAACCTTGATCAGCCAGTGACCGTACCGTCCTCTTGATGTGAGGACCCTGTCTTACCTCCGTATGCATGTCGGCTACAGCAGGGTGATAACATTCGACCAGTGCAGTGTGTGGTGTTTAGCTGTGGTCCTATAGAAAGGTGCTCGTCCTACGCAGACAGGTCCAGCCAAGCCCAGTTGGCTTTCTATTGTCACATAATTCTGACTGGCGGTCTACATTCGGTATCCTTTCTAGTGTTCGCTGGAACGCGATGTCCCAGTTTAAAAAAACTTCTCGCTTAATGAGACAGTTCCTTGTTTGTGACTGTAGTAGTCTGCTTATATTTTTATTCACTATTAAAATAAACTCCTCATCACAATGACAAGATTATGAATTGTGCTGTAAATTTAAGCAAGTTGGGTTAATAGACCCGCCTCTTCCATCAGAATGATGTGTTAGTCCAGTATTTTCCTTCGTGTCTGGATGTTATAATACACAATGCTCAACTCCAGAGCCCATTGGTTTTGATACTCCTTACTTGCCTCAGCAGTTTCGCTTTTTTCTAAAGAACGTATTTATTCATACATATAGTGATGTTATTTGTAGAATTGACTCTGTTGATTTCATTAAATCGTCTGATAGCCCGATAACTCCTTGTTAAAGTACCCACTTGGGAATCTCAACGCCTGCTGTTCGAATCCCGGTCCGGCCTGGAATGTTTAGTGACATCTAATATGATCGTCGCGTCTGGCAAAGCTTGCTTTTTGATTGTATGTGAACACTATTTGTTTCTGAGTCTTGTTAAACTGTAGGTCCAGCCACGACAGAGCCCGAATGCAGGGCAAATCGAAACTCTAGTGGAAACAATATAATGAATATAATGTTCTCGGACAACTACGATTTTACACAAAATATTTAGGCGGTTAAAATCTCAGTCGCCGTCTTCTGATAAAGGTAGCGACCGAGTTGTATTAACGACCACTTTTCCAGGACGACTATGCGCCATGTAATCGGGTCAAAATTGTTCATGCATAATTTAAGGAACATTCTGGAGAATTCCGGTGAACGATTTCGCCATCTAGATTGCCAGACACGAATCCAATCTCACATATTTGAGACCTGCTAGTAATGTAATTTCGTGCATAACGTCCTACACCGTCAACACTTTCGCAATTATGGCTAGTTGTAGCGGAAGTTTGGTTTATATTTCTTCACGGGACTTCCGCTAACTTGTTTTGTCAATGCCACGTCAGACTGCTGCACTATACTGGGCATAATGAGGTCCAACACGATATTAGGAGGTGTCCCATCACTAGGCACTTCAGTTTATGTATGGCAAGCCAATTTTCAGGACAATCGATTAATTGAGGGAGAAAAAGTAAAACAGCATTCACCTACAAAATCATTCACCATTCACCGTATTTGAACATAAACTCCTACATACAGCTAAAAGGTTTCTGTATTTCAACTCGACAGTCTTTTGTCATTTATGTTATTTGAATACAAAACAGACGCCACTTCTCTGGCTGCGAGGACACTAGTTTTATATCACCACGTAAACTAAAAATTGTTGTTTAAATGGGTATTGCGGCAACGTAACATGACGAAATTATCGATCTTTGAATAAGACTCATTTGGAGATACCACAGTACAACTTGGACTATACGAGTTGTGTTTACCTTACTTGCATTGCTCAGGGTTCAAACATTTCATCTTCCAACTTGGTCCTTGAAGGTGGAACGAAGTGTATATCCACATCCTAGAAATTGTATGAACTCGTACGCCACTCCCGAGCTTGGTGGTGTAACGGTTAGCGTTCTGGCCTCGCATTCGGGAAGACGGTGGTTCGAATCCCCGTCCGGGCATCCAGATTTGGGTTTTCCATGGTTTCCCAAATCACTCCAGGCAAATGCTTCCTTAAAAAGGCCATGGCCGAATTCCTTCCCATTCCTTGCCCCCAATCCTTTTCCGTCTCTACAGACCTCGCTATTAAGAGACGTTAAGCAGTTAAAAAAAAATCGTACGCCACTTACCGAGTTAATTCACTGAATAGGTAGAAATAGAAGAGTACCTCTGCTTTTGCGTAGATAACTGGGGAAACTCTAAGAAGGAAATGTAAAAAAAAAGTGTTAGGGTGATAGGATTTGAATTTGTATCACACATGCGTCTCTCAAGTCCAAACACTGCACGAAACTGTCGGATATGGGGTATGAAACTTGTTAAGAGTATTTCGTACCGTTCTACAAATTTGTTTTGAAATGTGCTCGACCTCCATCGTAAGCCGCGTTCCCACAACGTCTTGTAAAGAAGGCGGGACAGGACCTCATTAGCCGAAGTGTAGGGACGAGCGCGCGCTACAGGTTAGCCCTCGCTTACCTCGCCGCCACCTCCCCACCACGTTGCCTAGTGTCGTTTGGCACAGAGCACTGTACAGCAACAGAAGGGGTGCGCTCCGCTGCTGCAAACCGATGGCAACAGCGCACTGCTACACACGCCTGTGATGATTACCGACTCAGAGTGGGTAGCTGCGTCTCGTCCCCGCTAGCAGAGGCGGCCCCGTTCCCATGGCGTGTTGTTGAGTATTCGTCCCGTCCCGTCCCACCTTCGTTACAAGATCTGGCGAGAACGCGGCTGTAGACCACTGCGCTATCGGCAAACTACGAAACATGAAAGTTTTTTGTCATCAGTGTTTATAGAGGGAGAATGCTTTCTCTTGTCAATATGCAAATTTATTTGTCACAATAGCATGTCATAAAAAAAACAGAATAATCTATGGTTATGACTAAAAAAAATTCACTTCATCGTCATAATGTGTTCACAAAAGATAAGCCCTTCGAAATTCGTGTTATAGAATTTTTGAAACCGGAATCAAACATCGTTTACACGCTTATGTTACCCGAGCTTAAAATTTCTGGCTAAATTTTACCGCTCTCCGTGGAACATAACACATTTATATTCAAGTTTCAAGTGAAGCTATCGCGTTTCCCAGCAGGTCACCCGCAAGCAGTTCTGAAACACAAAGAAACGGCAGCGGAAATCCCATCTCGGGTTGCAGCGCCGCCCCGTGGTAGTAATTAGCGAGGGGTTGCCGCGGGCTTCCTGTTCACAATATACCCACCTGCTCTTCTTCATATCTCTCTCCGATCTCTCCTCACTATCCATTGCTTGCGGAGATGTGGAACACGCGGGGACTCGTCTCGTAGGTGTCGACAAATAATGTCAGCAGTCTTCACCCTAAACATAAGCAACTCCACTACATTCAGCAAAGGTAAGAAAAAACGTCGATTAAATTGAAATATGTAAAACTTCATGCATGAATCACCTTATGATAAGATAATTCTCTCAGTTACACATATAACGGTCGTGCCTGGCAACCGGGGGACGCGGGTTCGAATCCCCGTCCAATCATTTAAATTTCGGTGTTTCAAAGTTTCCCCAAATATCTTCGGAAGAATGCCGGCTAAGATTCCAGTAAAAATAGGCTATGACCGAATTTCTTTCTGGCCTCCAATTCTTACCGTCTGTAACGACCTCAAAGTGGACGAGGCGTTAAACTGTCATCAAAAAGATAAACTGTCACAATGAATTTTACAAAATGTAGTTCAGAGTTGGTGCGGTTTCACCAGTTTTGACAACGTCGACAGATTAACAAATGATTTTCTCGGGGAATACCTAAACTGCAGGAATATAAAACCTAATTCGAATTTTGCTCTTAGTAAAAGAAATCACTGACAGATTTTGTTGTGGTGCTGTATGAGAGGGAATACGTACTAGCTTGCCATTTGTAACCCGCAGGCAATGTTATTTGTTTGACAGGCATCAGTAGATGTGCATCAATATTAAATTTTCTTACAAAATAAAATGTAGAACTACGAGGGTGGCCCAGAATCTAATGCACCACATTTTTGTCTTAGTCCTCAACAATGGTACGAATACGAAACTTTAGATATGAATTCTTTGAAGTTTTCAGAGTGCGCGTGCAAAGTTTCCGTTTCTTCCGACAGATTGCGTACTTGCAACAATGGTTCAACTTGGCGTCTGTGAGTGATGTACGTTATGTTACGATGGGTTCCGCGCCATCTTACGGAGGAACACAAGACTCTAAAAATAATAATAATAATAATAATTGAGTTGTTGCAACGTTTTGAAACTGAGGAGGAAGCCTTCTTGACCCGGATTGTGACAGATGATGAAACCTGGGTTCACCATTTTGAGCCCGAAACAAAACGGAAAACGATGGAATCCTGACTCTCCACAGAAGAAAAAATTCAAAGGAACTACTTACGCTGGTAAGTCATGGTCACTGCGTTTTGGGACTGTGATGTTATCATACTCATTGATGTGATGCCGAGAGGCACCACCATTAATTCTGAAGCATATGTGAACACATTAACCAATCTCAAGAAGCGCTTCCAGCGACTAGGACGGCACAACAATCCAGATGACTACTTCAACATGATAACGCACGCCCTCATACAAGTTTGAGGACGTTGGAAAGAATCACCAAAAAGGGTTGGACAGTGTTACCTCATCCACCCTATAGTCCTGACCTAGCTCCCTCAGACTTTCACTTTTTTGGGTCATTAAAGAATGCCATACGCGGAAGACATTTTGAGGATGACGAAGAGTTGATTCACAGTGAAGAAATGGCTACGTGAACAGAACAAGGAGTGGTACCGCCCTGTCATACACGCTCTTGTGTCTCGTTGCAGGATGGCCATAGAACGCGGATTACGTGGGAAAATAGGGAGTCTGTAAGAAACATCATTCTTTCTTGTGTACAAGTTTCATAGTATTCAATAAATAATTGCTGAAGAAAAAAATATGGTAAATTAGTTTCTGGGCCACCCTCGAATTAAAATTTTGTGGCAGTTTTAACACAATCTTTGGCGATGAAATATAATCAGATTTAATCGAATATCAAGGAGTAAAGATTTAAAACTTAGCCAATAACATGCTGAGAATGAATAGAATTTAACGTCCGAAACGTCGACAGCTTAATAACAATTTTTTTTTTGTTAGCAAATACATCTCCTACATAATATACTATGCCTGTGTTCTTTAAAAAGAGGGATACAGTTTTTCAATTTTTATATTAATGGGTGAGTGGAGACTGATGTGGCGACTGATTGGTGACAGCTAGAAGGGACCTGACACCTGAAGACAGCAGAACTAACTGTCGAAACGCCATGTTTATACAACATTATCCTGCTGGACACCCGAGAGGATTATATTGCATATTATTTTATATTAATTTTTGAATAAATAATAATTATTATTAAAATTTCAACAACCCCCCTATTTTTACGCACAATGCCATTTACTAGCAAGCAATTAGATATATAAGTCCGCAATTTATGTGATTTTGTTATGTATTTTGAATTTTCTTTAAACGTATTTATCATTGATTTTCATACTGAAGAATTCAGTGGTTTCATGACGTTCTAAATATTCTAGATATAAGAAGTTGCTATCACTAATTCATATCATACTGCAGTAAAAAAATCGAGCACAGGCTTAGTTCCCCACTACGTCCGTTTCTGACAAGCGTCCGCTATCTATCATCGGGAAGGGTGTATTCTTGTTCTACTGTATGTACGCATGCCGACGCTGTTCCTCAGCAACTTGAGCCCACAGTTCCAGGTCAAACTACGCTAGTAATCGCTATTCTTTTTTATTTTAATAGTTCTTGCGATAATACTATGCCAAAAACCATTTACCTGGACTAAAATGTTGGTATCTTTCAAACTTAAAATATCTTTCTTATTAGAATCAGGATTTAACCTCTTCAGTCCCGAGGTCATAATAAAAGTGCAAGAGAACTACTATTGTGTTATTTGCTTTGTGTTAATGCTAGTTAACAATGAATGACCATAATTTTTTTTGAAACAATAATTAATTTTTTATAGATGGTATATACTGTATATCTCGGGAGTCAAGCAGGAAAATTATACACACAACTTTACTGCTTCATGTTACTTTATGTCATGGAAAAAATATATATCTTTACCTTTATTTCGACGAGCCATGTTATACAGCTGCAGGATCCCAAGTTTCCAATCAGGGCTGCCAAAAGCAGAAGATCGAACATATGAGCTGTGAGAAGAGCGTTGTATATTGTAGAGGATACGATAGGCCAGAAAAGGTTCAGCTGTGCAGTGGCCCGAGAAAAAATAATTCCTGGAGGTATCATATATGATACTTCGGGACTGAAGTGGATAAAACGAGAAAAGAATCTGGGATAGAAACTTCTCGTGAATGTGACCAGTGACAGTTTGGAAGCTCCACAGTGCTTTATTAATATTTAGACCGATCAGTTTTTTCAAATATCCTTCGCAGTTTCCCAGAGCGTAACAAAATATCACCAAAGAACACATTATACTCATGAGCTTCCTCTCCTGTAGTTTAAGAGCAGTTTTCTATTTGTAATATACTTATTTATTTGTATCCCCAACACTGAGAATATAAAAAATCTAAATAAGTACGAAAAATATATCTGCACATACACAATCATGATTGCAAATTGCGGTAACAGCAAGCGTTGCTGTGTATCATATTTTAGGATTTAGAAGTTATTTAGTCTGAAACCAGCACACTGCTTGGACAGGTCTTCCTCCTAGCGCATTCCTCACCCAGTTTGGACAGCTGACCGCAAAACACGAGTAAAGATCCACTTCACATTCCCGTCTGTTCACGCTGAGCTTGAATTTTCCTCCGCGTGGTCAAACACGGTTTAGGATGTTGCATATGGTCCATTTCTGATAATTTACTACACTATCATTTTGTCTACTACACACATTTCTTACGAGGTATTTGTTTCATTTCGCAATGATGCGAATAATTTTACTTCACCATAATATCGAGCGATATAATTAATGATCCTTTTCTGTACATTCCGCACAGTATGTCCGAATTGCAATCATATTAGGTAAATGATAGCGGGAAAGATACGACTTGATAAAGATGAATTTCTAAATTACGATTTGTATCGTAAATAATAGTTAGAAAATTATAAATTTATAATTAGTCTTTTATTTTTGTCGTCTGCGATGTTGGGCAAGTCAAGGTTATTATATATACATATAAGGTAAGATTATATGATACAAAGAAACAGTTAAAATTTACAGCTGCATTTTTTGTAAAAATCTAATGAGATACAATTAATTGTTTTGTTTTCTACAAATTCTTGTGTGGAGTAGAAGGAGTTACCAATAAGAGACTTGTTCAGTTTTCCTATCAATACATCTTTAGTATATAAAAACCATTTTATACCATTAATAAATTTATTTAATAGATGTCCCTCAGAATAAATAATACCTCTTAGTGTTAATGACGTTGAGTTTCATGCTGGCTATTTTTGTCTCTTGTTTTGAAATTAAGTACCTAGCAATTCTGACAAAGCATAATAAGGAATATGTATATATATATATAAGATATACTGATCTAATAGACGAAAGTGGTTTCACCAATCATAGCATTCTAATAGTTATAACTTTTTTACTATGTGAAGAAATTTCCCCCAAAAATGCCAGAAACCAATAGTAAATGAAAATGAGACGAATACATCTGCATTTTTAGTTTCACATCTGCTGTTAAGGAAAGCGTTCATATTATACTTAACATCTTCGGTAGTAATGTATTATGTTCTGGTCAGTTAAGTTTTCATTAGCATGAATCCCAAAGGATCTTATACTCTTTGTTTCGAAATTTATGTTATTTTACAATTCATATGTAAATCTTACAGCGCCCATTATTTTTGTTTTAAATCTTAATTCAGCCCATCAGCCAGTAATACTGTTATGATGTGTTCGATAAACAGGAATTCCATACCACATTAACTTATTTGCTCCTTTTTATATCTACACGTATAACGATCTCGTTTTATTACACTCATCACTGACCATCTGATAGCGATTCATTCCGACACTTCCATGCCCTGCGCATTCCATTATTCTGTTTAAAGACCACTCCTTTACTAAACTACCAACAGCGCATACCAAGCGCTGTCATAAAAAAGCCACTCTCCGGTATGTATGTCAATAGAGGCCCTAAACTTGCCTTCAAGAGGAGACACAGGACGGGGTAATTTTTATTGCGGCCGGCTGGAGAGATTAGAAGCCTAGCCAAATGAAAAGGCACAGAAAGCCTGCGTGTAAGAGTCTACGCTGAAACGTCAGTCGTAAATCTTGAGGTTGTCTCACTCTAATACTGGCAGTTTACAGATAATTTACAGTCCATAAGTTATATCTGACATGTTGTCATAAGTGCTTTGCAGAGAAATACAGATCTTAATGGTCATAACTGTTGTAATAAGAACACGCAATCTGATGATGAGAATCTCAAACGCCAATGTGTTTTATTTATTATTTGTATCGTTTCGTTTTAATGGAAACTATATTAATCGTTAATACATCATCGAATGACCAGTTTTTTTTTTTAACTGTACACGATAATGTGGACGAAAATATAATACGCACCGGTTCAGATTTCTAAGTTCAACGGATTTTTCCCCTTTTTACGCTGGAGAATGTATCCTTTTATACGGAATTTTACGATTAGTCAAAATTATTTTATACCAGAGTTTTGACGTCGTTAAAACAGTATCTTTTCCAGCACAAAAATCAGCGAATATATAGGAAAATAATTGAACAAAAAGTATTTCGAATGTATAGATTGATGATGGAAACTTTAATAACAACTATACAAAAAGAAATAACTGGTTTCTATTTGTTTGGTGGTTTTTACGAGGCGTATTTTTTAAGTAAGAACCGGTTTGCAATAAACTTTTAACAACGAAAAATATTTTGGTAACTTATGCAACATGACATTCTTCAACCTTTCGGCTACTTTTCCACATAGTTGCCATTATTGTTCAAGCATTTGTCATACCGTGAGATGAGTTTTTGTATACCATCATCATAGAACTCTGCCGCCTGAGCGGAAAGCCATTGCTGAACTGCAAGTTTCACTTCATCATCATTGTTGAAACGCTTGCTGCCGAAGAACCTCTTAAGGTGCAAAAAGAGATGGGACACCCAAGTCTCGTCTCCTGTGATGATGTGGTCCAAAAATCCAACACCTTCTTCTTGATATCGGTCAGAAACGTCAATGCACTAACACACCTTTTCGTTTTGTGTTCCTCAGAAAGCATCTTTGTAACCCATCGGGAGGACAACTTCCTGTAATCCAATTTCTCCGACACAATGTTGTAGAGGACGGATCTTGAAACTTGTGGAAAGTGCAAAGACAACGTGGAAATTGTGAAACGCCTGTTTTCACGAATTTTGTTGTCTACCGCACGCAAAAGATCGTCGTTGATTACGGATGGCCGGCTCGAGAGCGGTTCATTGTGCACATTCTCCCGACCTTCCGTCATTCATTGCATTGGGGCCATACACTTGACAGATCTGGCGATGAATTTCCGCCGGTGTCACATTGCTTGCTGACAAAAATCAGATGACTGACCTTATTTCACATGCGGCGGGATTCTGAATCGTCTTAATCACTTCCATCGCTCACCACGAAGTGTACACTCCGCTGACTTAGCGATAACTGTGTCTATGTGTGCTCAAAGGATGCCAGAATAGTGTGCGCATGTGCTCAATTTCGTTCGTGGGTGATTTAAGAGGATATCGCCGACCGGTTCTTACTTAAAAAATACCCCTCGTATTATTATTTCAATGGTACTCGGATATCCTCGATACAATTAGATACCTGATATATAATGGAAGCAAGATTTATCATTAATAGATACACATATTAACAGAAAAATTACGTTAAGATGAAAAATAAGTTTTTAAATCAATAGATACAGTGCCGTGTATTGAATAGGTTTGTCAGGGATGATGTCTCTTATCTATACAAGATCCCGCGAAGCTTTCGAGAAAACTTAAGACCATGTATGTACAGACTTGAATGGGGAATTGTCATATTTCAATTTGGTGATCTTCTGAGTAGGGTATACGCTCTTATATACCAACTGCTAATATGTGGTGGACTTCAGCTGGTAAGCCTATGTTACACTGAAACATATCTCTCAACAGCTGCTTATTGCTGTCTTAGTATTTGTTGCACCCAAATATAATATGCTTTGTGTCTTCCTCAGCCATTCGCATATCGGGAGATGATTATTCCAATTCTGTATTTCTAGAATTGGCCATGATGGATTTCAATCTCACTACAGTTGTTAGAAGATTTCTAGTTGGTTCTATAATTTGAAGTTAATACGGAGAAAACCAGAACTTGAGCGCATTATAATTTTAAAGATTTTATCTAACTTTTCATTCAGGTAATTTGTTTAGTACCTCTGTATTTAATTCATAATTTTACAGTGAATTTTCTTATGGTAAAAATAAGGAAATACATCTTGCAGTAATTGCTACTATGACGGATGTACAAGTAGAAATTTTAGTTCGTTTGAAAGCGGGAAATCACAGTTAAATTACGGATTGTGCAAATGACTTTGTTGTAGTAAGTATTACACTATTCTGATGGTAAGAGGTGCCATAGTATTCTTCTGATTTCTTTTCGTGAAACGAATCGCGTTCACATAAGCTGAATAACTCTTACAAAGAAGAGCAAAGGGCTTTATTTGAATATTCTAGTTAACTTCGTTAAAGTCTATAAACCAGTTAACCGATGAATGTATGGCGAATAAATGATAAATATTAGACTGTTTAATTTTTAGCCTGGAGAATAATATGTTAGACTATTCCACCATTGCAATTAATTGGAATGAATAATAGTGTTTAAAAGCACGTGGTGTTGTTAAAAAAAGAAGAATTTAGTTAGAAAGGAAACAACGAAAACTCGTAAAATGGTATTATCCTATCAATGAACAAATCCACTTCATAACAAATAATCAGTATGAGTAGCCTAAAAGAAAAAATATAACAGCACTATGCATTTCTAAAACCAGAATTTCTTTATGCAGCTTACTGTATTCAATTTATACAATGAAGAAGAAACTGGGATATTAAAAACAATGGAATGAGATTTATAGGAGACTTCTCAATAAAAGAAAAAGGACACTGCACTTAATAAAATAAGTAGTTTGTATAGAAATTTAAAGTCTGGGATACTGTCAGAAGAAGAATAGTTGCTTTTATGGCTATTTGGTGCGAATGTGTACGAAATACTGACAAAAACGTTAATTAATTACTTTCATAAAAACCGTCAAAACATAAATTTATTGCTTTACTGAAGTAAAAATGTACATAAGTTACCAGGAATGAATGATAAGGAAGAAGGAATCTTGGAAAGGGTATTGAATAGAAATTAGATAGCGGAGTCCAAGAGAAACCATGGAAAGAAATTTGGAGAAAAGAAAGAAGGAAAATACAGGTACATTTAAAGAATGTGTTTATATCGCTTCGTCGACGTCGAGATCACTAGAGGTGGGAAGGGACTGGGGGCAAGGACGGGATTTAAACACGCGTCCTCCCCAATGCTAGTCCAGAACGTTACCGCTGACCCACCAATCTCAGTAGAAACAATGAAGAAATATTGGTATAAAGAACAGGTAAGAAGGCTTGAAGTTATTTCCCATGGTCAGGTGTTGTCTGAAGTCGAAAAGAAGAATAAAATGGATAAACAGCGAAGTTATGCAAAAAGATGATTTAAATTAAAACACAAGCTGAGTTTGATCTTGTCGGAAAGCTGCAACTAAATAGCCAAATAGGAATTGCATAATGATGTTATCGAATAATTAATACCAAGCAAGAAGCAGCAGGAAATCGTAAAGTTCGTCTCAATAGTAGGCCACATACCAGTTAAAGATTTAAGGGAACCGTCTGAATCATTAGGTTAATGCCTTCGAGTCAATGCTCGTAAATAAATACCCATTCACTGGAGCAGATGTTACATTCGAATACAGATATACGATTTCATATAAATCACAATTCGATTATTCGAATTACATGGGCACCACGAAAGTAGTCAAAACTGAAGTTTGAAATGTATCTCCAGTAACCACACTTTCGTACGTTGAGAACATGAAGACGGGGAATCAATGAGCATTTCTCATTTCTAGAACACAAAGCTGTCTTCTGTGAGATATTATTATTTTTGTGTAGGTATCCACGCCGATGCTAGTCCGAAACTATGACGTTATTGGCCAGACGGAATGTAGATAAAAAACAAAACGTGTAAAAGCGTTGTCCGGTGAGTGGTTAACAGGCGGTGCGATCTGTGTTCGTCCGACCGTGGCGCGGAGACGAGCCGGGCGCGATAAAACGTCAGCGCCTGAATGCGCGCGCTGATTTATTCACAAACTAACGCCCGCCGCTGTTTTATAACTTGTTAACTGCTCTTCTATTAGCGCCCAACACTTACTATGCATTCCGACTGCTCCGCTAACGAGTGGCTACATATTTTCATTGTGTTCCGCATATGTTTACTTAAATGACAGTGAAATGCTGAACAGGAGCTCAGCTATATATCTCCGCTACGAGAAAGAAAAAAAAGGAGGAATGTAGAGAGATGGTATCCAAGAACAGAGGTTATAATATAACTTGGAACCAACCTATTTCGAGTTAAACTATTAATGAAAATAAATTTCGAAGATGCAGAACTGTCCACCTTAACGCCCTCATTGATGAGGGTGTTTGATAAGTGATTAAGTCAACCATAAAATTTTAATTAGCACTTAATTAGTACTACAATCAAACTGTTACAGTAGCACTACTTGTCAGATTAAACAAGGCACATGCAAGCCTAATTTTAATTTAATTTAATTGCGGTGGAGTACAAGCCCCTACTCACCTACTTTCATATTTCACGATTTTTTTTTATCTTCAATTATTTTAATGCATTTTACTCACTCATCCACGTCACCTTTTAACGAGTTTTATTTCAAAATTCTTTCAGTGTTGTTTATTATTTTTCTTGTTAATTTTTTCCACTCCCAGACTTCATTTCCTACAAAAGAAAATACTCCAAAAGAAAATATTCCATTTACTCTAAACATGAAATCAAGCATCAATTTAAGTCATCGCTTCCATTTCATGTACTATTCCTAATTCTTAGGCCAATATCCAGTCAAGCCTCACTGTCAGTGTCTGCCATATTCATTTTTAGTACTATTTTCGCCGATCTCCTGTCTCCCAGTGATTCCCAATCCAGCTTCTTTATCATATCAATCACTGATTTTGTTCTGTGGTAACTTACACAAACAACTCTAATTACTCTCCTTTGCATCCAATCCAAATCCAGAATTTTATACCAATAATGTGGGTTCCTACCACTCAACCACATCAAGCAATAGTGTGACCAATGTTTTGAACACAGTTCTCTTACTCACTGATTTATCTCCTAATCACCCTTTAAAATAAATGAAAGAGTCTGAAATCAGCTCGACACTTGAGTGCGACCGCACTGATTAGTAGTCTAACTGCGCGACTTAAGTACAAGGAAAATTCTGGAACACAATTTCTGGAACGAAAGCTGGCAAGGCCAGAGTAAAAAAATTGTTTATCATTAAATAAAAATCTAATGTATTAAATTGTATTGGTACTTAAATGGTAACGATTTTAAAGCATGATAAATATTTTTCATGATTTAAAAAACTAAATTAAACATAATCAACATTTTCAAACGACTTAAATAGTGCCGAAATGAATTAGTCACAGCAGGCGCATCAAATAAAACGTTTTAAGCAAAACATTTATTAACAACAATAATTAATAATTATTAAAAACTCTCGTACACTACTAACAATCATTTCACAACATATTTACGACATATACTGACATTCTAATTCAAAAATCGTTTCAAAGTTCATAAAACGAAATTATTTTCCCCTTTTACATGAAATTAATCAATTGAATTCGTTTAAACCATACGATACAAGTTCATGGTTAAATTAAAGAACAAAATACGTACTTCTAATTAAGCTAGACAAGCGTTTTTCATTTTATTTAACAGTAATGTGTGTCATCGTTCCTCTTAAATAAACGGAGTACCACAAAATAAGTTTTACTACCCTCACAGATTCTCATACAAACGACAACACTAACTACGCCCGCTGTTTGTGGTAATATTCCCTTATTGATTTCTATCTTGACATCCTATGGAGACGAACCAACCAATGTAATAAAAAAATCTAAAACCTCTAACATTTATATAATATATATATATATATAGAGAGAGAGAGAGAGAGAGAGAGACTGATTATGAGTTTTTACCATAGTTTTGTTGTACAAGTACAACAAAATGAAATTAGTAAAAAAAAGTGTTGTTTCTGCTGGGTTCTAAATTCTTACAGTAAGCAGTGAACTAAACAGGTTTATTTTTTGTTTTAGACTGTTAGTTGTATGTCCAATGTCGTAAGCGTCCTATGTCAACTCGGATTTCCTACAACGCACAATACGTGAAACCTATTTTAAAGCGGGAGACTTAAATATTTGACTGTATTTATTATTTGTGGACAAACGTTCCTACTGAGAAATTTATTTGTTTAACTACCCAACTAGAAACCCTAGGAGAACGTAGCAGTAATTTTGGAACAGTCTGTAACGCTGCAAAGGAGGTTTTTTTCAACTCCCACCGGAGAGCACGGCAATCTAATGAGACGTTTCGGAGTCACTCTCTTACTGAATCTTCTGGAATTCACATTGGACTGACGTGCTCCCACGGTAGGAGGCCTCAGACTTCTCACACAGTCTGTAACATGTTTCCAGGTATACCATTTTGCGCATTTAACTAACGAGAAGAGAGGAATAAGGCATAAGTTCAGTGATTTTAGCCCAATTTTGGGTGATTCTTATTTGAACAGAAGAATGAATCATTAATATAAAAGATCTGAAGAAACACTGCAGAGCTTTTAATTCTTAAATAGTGTTACGTTTTCAATTACACCAATATTAAACTTCGGTGACCCTGGATTTTTCCTGTTTCGTGCAGTGTTCTTTATGTTACTGCCTCAGTATTTACCGTCACCCACTTTCATTACGCACAGACCAAGTTACTGCTACCATAAAATTTTTGCAGCTTTTAAATTGTTGTTTGATCACGTCATCCAAATGGTAGCTCTGCTAATCTTTTGCCAATTTTGATTTCTTTGATAATTACGTCATATGTTACGTGTTATGTCGTACTTAGCTACAATAACATTAAATGGTATAATCACTTGAATGAAACATAAGCGCTATTACGTGAGTTAAAAGGAAATATCTGACATTACTGCGAGGCTTATGACTTGCTTCAAGTTTCCCACTCACTCTGTACGCTGTCAGAACGTACAGGCCAAAGAAGCGGCCCACGATAATGTGATTACTAAAGCTTATGTCTGCGACAAAGACCCGGCAGGACGTTGTAGCGTCCCATATGCCGGGCAATTAGCATTGGGCGCAGTGCCCGCAAAAGAACAATATGCCTTCAGGAGCAAAACTGGAAAATGGAGCACAGAGGACTTTGCAATGCCCCCACCCTTTCCGTCCCTTTGCCTCCCGCAGCAGCCTCCGGCATTAACTACAAACGAACAATCACCATGGCAACAGGCGGCCTGACAGCCAGCGATATGCGCCACCAACGCTTTAAATCCATAAGACGAGAACACTAGTCCCAAATGAGCGCCACACACAGCTCACAAGCAGCTTCCATATGTGCCCGCCGTTTTGGAATTTTATTTTAGCCTTTGATTTTGGAGATGGAGAAATGCTGCATCCCTTTTCAACAAAAAAATTCATTCAAAAATATAAAACAAAACATAGTGAGATAAAATCTGCCAAGAAACTAAAAAGAGACATAAAATTAATAGCAGTTTAATTCTTTTTTGTTTAGGGCTTTACGCCTCGTCACTGTCGAGATGATCATAGGCGGGAAAGGACCAGGGGCAACGAGAAGGAATTTGGTCATGGCCTTCGAAGGGACCATCACGGCATTCGCCTGGAGTGATGTGGGGAAACCATGGAAAGCCGAAATCTGGACGCCCGGACGGGGATTCGAACCCATGTTCTAGCGAATATGAGGCGAAAGTGTTGCCACTCACCCACCATCCTCGATAATAACAGTTTAATGTTGTTTGCTGATTTTGCAATATCTATAGGAAAGTAAAGGGCACAATACCTGTGATAAAAAGGCGATGGCTTAGCGAGTAATAGATCGCACCTGCCGCTTGCAGTTTATTACTGTTGGTATACGACCTGTACCACTAAAGAACACTTCTGGAACTAATAAAGTTAATTACAAGTGGAAATTTTAAATATACATCTTTTCATAACATTTCGCCACTGAAAAACGCGTACCGTCAGATAATATTTCTAGTACTAATAAAAGTTCTGTGCCAAAAATTCTCACTTAGAATTAATTGTTTAACATTTGACTTTTTTAAGTACTTTGGTGTAACAGTAGAAAGCAATGTGAAATAGAATAAGCACACAACATCGGCTGTAGGTAAAGCTAATGCTAGATTTCAATTAATAAATAGACTTTTTTTTAATGTTACATTCGTACAAAGTGTATAACGTATATCATTTTTGTTAGTGTCGCAAGGGATTTGTTAATAGGATCAAGAAAATTCAGAGAAGTGCCGTGAGATTTATGACCTCTAACTACCACTGCTCCACTTAATGCAGATATTGGTACGGGATTTTCTGCAAACAGTCGAAGTAGTTTAAACATAAATCTATCGGCTAACATGCGAACAGTCTCTTTCATTTATTACTGCAACCTCAGATAAGGAAAATAATATTCCATATTGATGCTTGTACGAATGTGTACTTTCTTCTGTTGTGTCGTTAGGAAATGGAATGTGCCAGCACTCACTACGACCCACTATTTTGTGAATTACAGAGTGCAGACGTAGATGTTGCATAGGGGTATCCGAATATATGGTTTTTATATTTACATATTTATTCATTTTTAGAAGTTTTCAAGTTAAGAAGAGAAAAATCACAGCAGCTCACAACTGGTGGTATATAAATGAAATGATGGAAGACATGAATAAAAATAGGAAAAGACAGCAATATAGAATTTAATGCTACCTAACCAGTAGTAGTTAATTTAGAGAGAGAATTTAGGTTAGTGACAAATTAGAAATATAAGCTCTGACACCATTAATACATTATCTACTGATTAACATCTCAAAGCAAGTAACGATGATGTAATTTATATTCGTCCACATAGCAGCGTCTGTTTTGTTCTTGTGCCGTAATGTGTACCGTTACGTGAGTGGTATTTATTTTGACATCAATCTCAGTTGTGATGTGACGTGTCTTTTATCACTTCCTGTCATCTCTTCTGCTCTACATAGACATTGCAACCAAGTTTTATACTGGTATGAACAATTTTAGACAGAACCATTAGGATATTTCTTCTCAAAATCACCGATATGTTACACGATGAATATGATTTCAGTGTTCAATGAAAGACAAAAATCATCAAAACCGATAACTAACTATAACTAACTGAAAACAACTTTCTGAGTTAAAAAAAAAATCTTCCAATTTCCTGGCATGGAGTTTGCTGATACCTCACATAGATTTTTGGTTTTTCACCCCGTACTGTTTATTTTTAAAATATTATTGAATACTGCAATTTGAATTTAAATTAATTCAAAACATTAATATTCTTAGGACGCAGATATTAGCTCAAAATTCAAATCTCTATTGTACCGAACGCCAAAATCTTCTCTTTAGCTCAAACTCGGCATGCAGATTACTTTTCTCAAGTCTGCGCCACTCAAATTCTTATGCAAAAACGATTACTTCCTTTGATTCAAATTATTATAATTGATTTCTTGCTCGCCGATTTCAGCTTTATGTAAAGTAAATCCTTCATAGGCCTACTTGGGTACGCTGGATACAAATGCAACTTAATTCGGAATTGCATTCTAGTGCTTGACTGTGATACAGACATAAATGCAGCTTCTATCTCCGGAATTGGAACCAAACTGTTGATCATTGGTACGATGTAATTGTTGGACTGAAACATTATTACAAATGGTTTTAAATGTATTGGTGATCCGCCTGGTCAGTATCTATTCCAAGTGTTCCGTTCACCAAACCCTTGTCTAGACACTATTTCTAAGCAATACAGAGAATTCATTGCAAGCATAAAGAACAGGATCAAACCCTTTGGCAAAATACGCTTCTACAGTATTTCTAGAAGCCAATTTGTTGTTTGCCGGAATTCTACAGCCATTTCTCCAAATTTCTGTTTATTGTGTTCTTGAACGCTTTGGTTCATTGCATAATTTACCTGGATATCGCCACCTGCAGAGGGATTGCGGCCACGCCATTGCTGCGGAAGAATACGATATTCGCAACAACTTTGAATCTGTTCATAGCTTTTTGCATCATATATCAAGACACTTCTCACCGTTTTCATACAAATGTTCAACAAACAAATTCAAAATGTTCAGTTTTTGTCCTCCTGCCACAGTCAAAGGTCATTCAAGGTCAAGGTGGAATACGAAAAAGTTTATAAATAACATGCTTAATCACCATGCAAGATTTTAATTCAATATACTTGACGGTTTTTTCGATATCGTCAAAAAAACTGGTTTTTAACTTTTGACCTTTTCCGACCGCCAGTGCGATTTAACGTCAAACTTCTAATTTTTGCCATAACTTTGGATCATACCCCACCTATGTGTAAAATATCAAAAAATATGTTAAGTACTTTTTTGTTTAATGTCTCGACAAAATAAAAAGACGTGAATTTTAAATCGTTTTTCCCAATGTACCTTGTTTCCGACAGATTTGCTTAAAAAATAAGTGATTTTAAAGTAATAAAATTATGTTACGAAGAAATCAATAACTTGTAAAATGTTATCTTTAATTGGTGCGGAATAATTGTACCTCAAATTCGCTCAGTAATAAATACACTTTAGGAAGACCTGCTGTTAAGTGGATTTTTTCCCTATACACCTGCAGTAGGAGCTACATTACATGCATAATATTACTCGTTGGTAGGTGTGTTAAGAATTCCGCCAACGGAAAGTTATTGCTAATGGAAACTTTTCATGGCCGTAAAACCCTCTCGTTTTGATGACCGAGTTCTCACGAGATTTCATATTTATCATATTCTAACATGTTTTAAACACAGTTAGATTTTTACTTCCATAAGTCAACTTATGTTGAAATATTTTAGCGATAATTTGATAGGGTTTCTGTATTAACGGATTTAAGCGCCCTCTACGATTGTATTCGTGAGTGTATTAGTAACTGGCATGCTAGTATGAAATCGAGTTTTAAAAAAGAAAGGATGTACAAAGAGTTGTATATCATCTAGACGTCTTGTTCTAATACGAAATTCGAAGATAAAAACAAATACATACCTACGTTGTCATGCATTCATGGATTTAGCATGTAAATACCGTGACATGGTGAAGGGTGATGGTTTCGTGCCTGTGTGGAAGAAATTAAAGTTGTAAAGATTTCTTGAAACTTTGATTTCACTCATAGAAACCTTGATAAACGGAAACATCAAACAAACATTTCACTATATGGAATGAATAACATCAAAAGTGATAAATGCCTCGCAAAACATATAACAAATATACATAAAATGTAATAAAAATGGAAATTGGTTACTTCATGAAAATTATAATTGTACCATGATAAAACTGTGTGTGTATATTGGGGATTTTTTTGAAAAGATGATTTGTAACCACAAATGGACTAAAACTTTTTTAATAGAATTTTGTCTGCCTGTGTCTTTATTTGCCTTTATTCCGGTATTGGGAAAAATATTCTGAACATCTTTTGACGGGATTCCCGTATTTAAACCCTTACAGCCTGACTTAAAATTTGAGTTATGTGTCTTCACGCTATATTATTTGTTGCTGTAGCAGGTTACTAAACTCTGTGCTGAGTAATATACTTTTTTATTACAATATATGACATCACTCAAAAACTACGAAACGAATTTGAATGAGTTTTTTACTGCTTGAATGCTCGGGCTCTCGCTTGAAGTCTGAGGTATATATTATTACTTTACCTTACTGAGGTCGGATTAAAACCTGAACAATACAGACAACAAATATGTATTTAACATCCACAAGTAGCCTGAATTTTCACTTTTTAATTTACACTTACTTTTTATTACAACGGTTCACCAACAGTTTACATTACTCGTATATGGCGTATATTTTCTTCAAGCCTGAATTTTCTAAAATTCAGGAGCCTACCTTGTCTGAAATATACAATTGAGTAAAGATATAATATATTTACATTGATAGCAAAAACAGAAAAATATGCCTGTAGTATTACATTTATACCAATTATTATCTCTTCCCAACAATACTACAGTATAAAAAAAAAACCTATTTTACCAAGAAATATCAGTAAATAAGCCGATAGGAACCTGGAAAGCAGGTATTCAACAAATTACAAAAGCTGATATGTACAGTATATGTTGTGAATAAATTTTACTGTAAAAATATTTTCTTAAATGAGTTTCAGAAAAGCTATTATGGAATTTCAGGTAGACATTTTTAGTAGCACCCCCATACTAAACGCCGACGTTCCAGCAACCCTTATGTCACAATCTAAATCATGTAAAATAATCCATATAATACGTAAAAAAAATTCCGGTATTTCCATTGTTGTTTGGATATTCAAGTTCTAAGTGAGTTCAAAGTTCATATCCACATGGATTTTACTTATAAGATAATTTCCTTGTTTTTCTAAGAAACTAAGGCTCAAAGTAAACACATTGTCTATCCAAGAAACAAATGTTCTGGCACGGCCAAAAATCTCAGAAACTTTAAACTATGTGTATGACCCACCATGGAAGTTAACGATTAACAAACGTTCTTAGAAATCAGTTCGCTCTAACTACGCCACTTTAGTAACACAAAATAATAGAAATCAGTTTGTCCAACAAACATAGAGAAAAACAGGGAATATAGTTTGCACCTTTCCCAATCTTAAGTACTAAATCAGTTGGCATTTGGAGAGAGGCTAACGCATCACCAGTTTCCATGGAAATTGAAGTAGAAATATTTTGTAGAGGAACGATTTTTTCCATTGGACGGGTGAGGGTGATGAGTATTTTGGCCGAAAACAAGAAATAGTGGAATACAGTAAACCATCATTGTGGAGCACTTGAATCAACTGTTGCCTGAGTTGCCTGATTTTGATGAGCGTATAACAGATATCCCGCCTTACTATTCACGAAATGCGTTACTTCTGAGGCAAGTGAAATGTCTTTCTAGCTCATCATATTCCTAACGTGCAAAGGAAGTGATGAAATCACTCCTTATACTCCTTATATTCAACTACAGCGGAGATACTACTATGCAGTTTTTTCTTTTATTTCATTTCGCACTTATTTAAATGAATGTAACGCTTATTGATGACTACCTAATACTTTAAAAACCGACAGGATTGTCATCAGGAAACTATCGGTAATGCTTTTAGTGACAATGACGTATCCAATACATCTGTTAAATACGGCAGTTTTCGAATCCAAGCCCAAGCTGCATCATACCTAGGACGTATGCATTATCTGATAATAGACTCCTGTCAAAGAAAGAACTTACAACTACTACTTAAATTCAAGTTAACAATGACGGCGAAAACATCTCCATTTATTCCATAGCATACCTACCATTTCTTTCATTCATCTGTCGCCAATAATTATCGGTATGTCATAGATGCGCTTCTCGATCGCGTTGTCCTGGAACAATTTTAAACTGAATCGAGAATTACAATGGTATGGGCATGTAAAGAGAATGGGAGAGGAAAAGATACCTAGAAAGATACTGCTCATACAGCTGAAAGAGAAGAGGCCGAGAGAAATACTGAGAGACAGATAGGTGAAAGGTGTTAAAAAGTGTGTTTAAGAAAGAGGAGAAAATGGGTTGACAGAAGAAGACGGAATATGGTCGATGGACAGGAAGCGCAGGAGAGGCTTTTGTTCCAAGCAGACCAGGCCAGCGGTTGGAAACTGTTCAAGATGATGATGATGATTTAATAAAATTATTTAAAATAGTTATTAATATCACCCCGATATAAATAATTTAGATAGGAATAGTTGCACAGCTTGTATCTTATCCAATAATTTAAAGTATCCATGAACAATGGACTGAACTGAGATTGCCGTTGCTTGAAAGTCTATTTCCGGCTAAGGTTCCTGGTGGAATGTTAGCTGCTATTGAGAACAAGTGCCACGAAAGATAGAATAATAATAACGGGGAGAGGGGAAGGGAAAAAAAGCTACTCCGTCACAGGACTGTGGGGTGAGGCCAGTTGAAGGTGGAACACGGGAAGGCGAGAGCAAAAGTCAAATAAGGAGTTTGGTATTAAATTCGCCGCTGCCGCTGCTGGTGCAACAAACCTCGGTTATTAATTTCTATGTTCTGTAAATCAAACAGAATTACGGCGGGGCCAGTTAATTACGAAGTCCGCTGCCGGAATTCATTCTGAGGGCAGCCGCTGGCTTCTCCCCCAAGACCGGCCTGCCCGCTAGCTGACCTGCGCCCTCCGCCTTGCTGATTTATTAAAAACTCCAGCCCCGGGGGGCCCGGCCACGCCGCACCGAAAGGGGTTTTATTTTTCGAAAAAAAGTGGAAAGCCTTGAGCGCTCGCTCCGTTCAGTTCGGAAGGCAGCGCCGGTCGGAGGAGGGTGGAGTCTGCAGCGCCGGGGGCACAGCCCACAGTACTTTTGTGTACTGCCGACCTGCCGATATTCAAAGGGAAAATTAATCCCGCCCTCCCAAACTGCGCGCAAAAAAGTACTGCTAGATGGATGCTGCGGGCACATCGTGCAGAGGTTGCCACCGCGCGAGAGGGTTTAATCGTCCGCCAGTTCTGTGTGCGCCTCGACCACTCTCGCCGCGTAACCTTACTGCACACCGTTTGCTTGTTCTATGTGCTATTTGATGAATTCCCCCATCTCTTCCTATCTTACACCGATCTCTTTATCTCCACGTCTATTTACAACCGGCTTAGCTGAGAACTGGATAGGGAGAGGTAAAACCGGTGTGAGTTGGAATCCAACCATCAGCATTAAGGCTCTCCTGATAATGGTTGTAAACTATTTCTTTTAGTAATTTTGATAAATGCTGATACACTTTCAACTTCTCACCCCAAATTGTACGTCACACAAACAGCGGTAAAGAACTTCACAAAGAACATTACACCGTTTGCAGACAAAGGGGCTCACCGATTTTTGGCTTCTTGTTTAGTAATTTTTGGGATGTAAATCGTCAGAAACAATGAAAATAGCAGTAATAATAACACCCAAAACAATTATAAAAATAAAATTCACAACCTTTATTCTCAGTTGCTTCTTTCACATACTGTAACTACATTACACAACATTACGAATTTTCTTTATTTGAATGAGAAACTAACTGCTTGCACGACTCTATCACTTATAATTCCACAAGTTATTAAATTATTGTCCGAAATAATGCGTTATATATAACCTCGTTGAAATGTTATAGTTCACATAAAACGCAGGTTTAATATTTAGACAAAGTGTTGCATTCGCGTGAAGTAATTTGAGGAAACCATGGGAAACTCAGATCTGGATGGCCGGACGTGAATCCGAACCCGCGTCCTCCCAAATGCGATTCCAGAGCGTAACCACTCACCCGCCACATTCGACATCAGATTCAAGTCTCCATAGGAAAAGAAAACAGATTATCATCCTTCTAACGATTTTCTAGAACTTCCGATACAAATCGTTTGTTAGTTAAGTGGGATTCCATGCTTCGCATTTTTCTGACTACTAACTGAATAGTCTTAGCTACTGTGTAGCCATATTGCTCCAATTTCGTTATGTCCATGTGTAGATATCTCTTTCATTTCTTTATGCCCAGTAATTTGTGGATAAATAGTTAGCGTAATGTACTGAACCCCACGTAAGTACTGGAAATAGTTCCTCGTGCTTGATTTTTACTTAATGCAGTGACGCATTTTAGTGAAATATCACCGAAACATTAACGGGATAACAATATCTAAGTTTGTGTTCTCCTTTTGAGAAGAGAAAAATTATTGTTCAAACAGTTTCAATGTAACTAAGCACTTAGCTTACTAATATCTTGGGTGTTAAAAAAAATCGTGTAGCGCAAGTCGATTTCAATAAGTGCAATGTCAACAACAGAGTGGTACCGATCTTCAGAAAAAAAACTAGGACCATCAATCTTATGGTGTTTTCTACTATGATATATTTACAAATAGCTACCATAACGCTATGATCATCACCACAAATAGCAAAATAATTACTCATTATGTGGTGATGATGAAAATTACAACTTTATGTAGCGGTAGTCTTTTAGAAGCTGTTGAGCAACAGCACACTACTTGGTGCAAAAAAATTGCAATTCGCAGCTCTATCAAATTCCTTAAATGGAGTAGTAATAGCGCCAACTGATTACACGATCAAATGGAGGCTGTTCCTGGTGATTATGAAACTGTTGTTTGCTATTTGTGGGATACTCCCATTGAGGAAACATATGAGGACTGTAAACAGTATATCTAATCTTTTGCTGAAATAAATACGAAGAAATGTTTAGATTAATATGAAAAAGTATAATGTCAGTGTGCGGAAAATTATCCACCAACAACTGAACAAAGTGTAGCACATTTAATAATACTATCCAAAGTTTGGTAGCTTGTGTCGAATCTGGTAGAGAACATAATAGAAAATATCATGTTTCGAAGTATCAAAGACGATGAGTAATACTGCACTCTCCTAAGATAAAACAAAAGAGCAAAGAAATGAAAGCGGACGATCTTTTGCTCCCCAAAAAAAACGCAGAAATTGGAAGATAAAAGTCACCTCTGGCTTTCTGATGCGATCACGAGAGGAGTGGGGGTGGAACGCCGTGGCGCGACCAGCGAAAGCTTCGTTCTGTTAACCAACAGTGCACCTGCCAATCTCGCACAAGGAGCAGCTGTGGAAAACGAAAGGTTGGTCTGTGTAATTTTGCCCAATTTCCTCGACCTACCTGCTTAAGCCGAGGATGATGTATATCAAGAAACTCGACTACATGTAAAATATTTCATTTCCGAATATCGCATTTAAATATTAGTGATACTCACTTAACACATGCAATATGCTTTGAGATGAAATATATTTTCAAACAAAGGGGCTCAGTCCTTCTTCCCCCCCCCCCCCCCCCCACCTCCGGCCAGAAAAAAAAAAGACAAACAGAAATTCATGAAAAATAAAACAGTAAAAAATTGGCTGTTTGTAACAAGTTATCCATGTTTTCACTTCCCTGTTAGACGTTCTTGGCATTATCCATAAATGGGGATGCTGATTATATTAAGTTTCGTAGTCTGGCGCTAAAATGTATATGCATAAGGTATTTCTGGCTATGAAATTGTCGAAGCATTGTTCGTCCACCGAATGAGAGAGTTCCTGTGTCAAGGCGGGACCTAGAAATCAGAATCATCGAAAGTTCTTTCATATCTGATATAAACAATCCGTTACCTATTGAAATTCAAGTTCGCGTCAGGTTTCTTATACGAGATTCAGAATTTTGTAGAATTACCTGAACGTTTAAGCTACCGGATCGCTCAGATTATTGCTTCCATCACGATCTATGGCTGCGGCCGAGAACTTTTGAGACCATATATTATTTCATCAAATGGCCCGGATTATTAACATGTGTAATTTATAACCATTAATTACACGTAATACCGGTAAGGCAATTATTAAGTAAAACCACAGCCAAGAGAAAACAAATCAGAGATATTATACTCACTGTCAGCGAAATATAATATCCGTACAGCTACTTTCGATGCACCTTGACAGATCATAGCGATTAGGAAGTGGACGAAATTTTTGGAAACAGCTTGTAGTCGGTCAGAATGTGATTGGCCTGATCTATCTGGGGATTCCGTGGATGTCGAATGGGTGGCCGGGGAGAATGCGGTTGGTGTTATCGGCAGGCTGATCACAGCAAATCGTCCGTTGTTAGCGCGGTGTAAGGAGGGCCAGATGTGATTATCAGATGCCGGGCCGCGGGCTTTCTCCTACCAATGGCGCGTGACAGATGGGCTCCGGGGAGAACGCTGCCGCGCCGACCAACCCAGTCCCTCCCGTCTTTCTAATACTTCTCTTCCATCTAATGAGGAAACGATATTCGCCACAGTTTCGGCCAATCATCTTTGAGAACTCGCACTCACGAAGTGACTAAAATTTCATCTTAATGTTTGCGTTTAATGATTCTATTGTCAAGTAACCCTGTAGCCCACACGACAGACGACGCTGGACTACTGACTCCAAGTGAATTTAAACAGCTCACATCTCATTGCTCTAAAGCTGTTCGTGATCAGACCTGTGGAATGTGACATTCATATATTCGGATGAAGAAACTGGACGGCTGTAACGTAATGATAAAATGAAGCAAACAATAGTGTATGAAACGCAAGTATGTCCTCCCTCTAACTCAAGACGTTGCGGCACCATAATGGTTCGAACCCGACTAGTGAAAAAAAAATCACTATCAATGATTGGTCGCCAGCGTGGGAGAGCTGGTGATCCATATCTCCTTTTCTTCAGATTATATGGCTGCTAAAGTACCCAGGTTAAAATCCGTACCTCTCCGCATTACGTATGCAGTGAGGATCTATGACACTATCAATGGTGATTTACCCGTTGGATGGAGATTTCTAATATGCCGGCTTCTTCCATTTCTTTGGGGGCATCCATAAATTACGTGAGGTGTTTTTCCGAATTTCCGGACCCCCCGCTGGTGACACTTCGTGAGATCTCGTCCGACCTCCCTTCCCCCTTTTTGAGACCTTTTTTTTTTAGGTCTCACCCCCACTTTTCGACGAAATGCCCCCTAAAATCGACTCTCGCGTCATTTCTAGACTTTTAAAAAACCTCACGTGAGATTTCCGTTGACTCCCCCCTCCCCCTTGGTGAGATTTGGTGAGATTTTGCCGCCCCCCTCCCTATTTCACCTCACGTATTTTATGGACGGCCCCTTTCGGTAAAGTAGGCCTCAATAGGCCGGCACCAGGTTTCATTCTTTCGCTTCATTTACATATACTCACCACAAGATATTACCAGAAACCACATTACCACATTCCTAAAAAGATATATAACGTTTGGAGTCTCAGTTTTTGCCGTACAAAAGATAAATTTCAGAAAGAAAGTCTACACTTAGCAATACGGAAGAAACATTACACGGTTTCCAGCATGGTGGCGACAAGTAAACTCACAATTCCACTAACGGAAGGTGCTGCGACTAGGCCGTAGATAAACAGAGTTGTTTCATCCCATGCACGTAACAAACACCGGATCACGCGGAAAGTGTTAAAGCTCGAGGAAGGTGACGATGATATGGAACACCAGTTCAAACATTTCTAGCTTCATATTATTATTATTATTATTTTTTTTAATTTATTTGGCCTTTAGCCATGCTGGCCATTTAGCCATTACCAAGTGTACAAGCGTTTATTACATTGTTTGTCTATTACATCTGCAACATTTTACACATCGTAGCAGTAAATCTTAATATACATTGTCTCTGTAGGTTATCTGTATTTCATAGTACCTTACACACATTAAAAGCCAGAACTAATACATTTACGTAATACGCTGGATGCATAAGGTAGTAACTTTGCCTGGCACATACATACCTTAAAATGGACGATTTGATATTACATTATACACATTGAAATATTGAGTTTGGCAAAAAAATCGATTTACAAGGTTCATATATACATGAAATGTTATGATATGTTACATCTGATTATACACTTAATTATTGTTCCTTTGTTCGGCATATAGGCCTACATACATTAAAATAGTCCATTTGATATTACATTATATACATTAAAATATTAAGTTTAGAAAAAAGTAATACAAATTAATAAAAAATAAAATTATTTACAAAAACTCATATATACATGAAATGTAAGGATATGTTACACTTGATTATACAGTTGATTATTGTTACAGTTCTCGTTTGATTTGCCGTAAAAATGAGTACATGAAGAAGAAGATTTTAAATCTGTTTGTATTTAGTAAGTCTTCAACACTTGCCGGGAGTTGCTGTCCTGCTTGCACCAAGTGCTTGATGAGGTTGTCAGAGGCTTGTTTGTTAAATGGGCAACCAAAGAATATATGATTAGCGTCTTCAAAGTGTCCGCACTGGCAGTACGGTTCCTCTACCACACCGATTCTACATAAGTGCTTCTTGAGGCAGCAATGTCCGAATTTAAGCCGAAAAATTGTGATATATAGGCTTCTAGGACACCGGATGTTCTGAAACCATGGCCGTTTTGTAACTTCAGAATGTATCCTTGCGTAGTGTTTACCTTTCGTAGCAGATGTATATCTCCATTCTACGTTCCAATCTTTGTATAATTTTTCCTTTATTGTCACAATCAGGTCCGAAGTAGGTATCTTACGGTGTATAGTTACCCCGGTCTCAGTTGCTTGTTTTGCCAGCTGGTCGGCTATTTCATTGCCCCTGCACCCATCATGGCCTCTCACCCAGGAAAGTACTACTAATTTATTACTTTGTTCCAGGTCTATGATTGATTTAATAATTTCGTATATGATCGGGTTGTTGCTTTGGTTTATGTGATGATTTTTTAATGACGTTAAGGCAGAGAGTGAATCAGATAGTATGATAATGTTACTATCAGGTAAGCTCCCGGCATATCTAAGTGCTTCTAATATTGCTATCAGTTCCGCTGTCATAATAGAGCATTCTTTAGGCAGTTGGAAAGTGCCCTGTTCCATGCTATCAAGGTTGATGTATGCACAACCAGCATAACTGTTGTTCTTAGACCCATCTGTATATATGATTCCAGCCGGAAGCCATTTGTTCAATTTTTCTAGGTATGTCTGTTTGTAGGGGCTCTGTTGCGTTGTTTGACCAAAAACTGTAATTTCTTTACATGTATGCCATAATGGAGTCTCATAGCAGTATAGTTGTTCACTCTTGATGGCTTTATCGTATAGTGATTTGGTTTCCAGATACGCTGAAGCTAGCGGTGGCAGTCGTCTGTTTTTCCAATATCCTTTTGTTAGGCAGTCTATGGATAAGTTGTGTATGGAATTATATAATTTATTGGTCGTCAACTGACTCTGTTTCAGTAAAAATTTTGAACTTAGGTAGGATCTACGTAGGTGCAGAGGAGGTTCCCCTGCTTCTGCGCATAGTGCATTTGTGGGCGTAGATTTCATTGCCCCTAGGCAGGTGCGTAGTACCATGTATTGTAGTACATCAAGCTTCGCTAAAGGCCGTTGGGAGGCCGCACCATAACAAATACACCCATAGTCAAAATGTGGACGGACTAGGGCTCTATATAGAGTTAGTGCTATTTGTGGACTTGCTCCCCACTATAGTCCTGTTACTGCTCTTATAAGGTTGTTCCTTGAGCAGATTTTTTTTCTATTTAGTTTGATGTGTTCACACCATTTGAGTTTATTATCTATTATCAGGCCTAGATATTTCAAGCTATTCTTAACTGGGAGCTGGTATGGTCCAAGAGTCATGCGGATCATTGGAGGAATCCTGTGTCGTGTAAATATGCAGACTGAGCTTTTATCTATTGAGATCTCCTGTCCATTGTCTGACAGCCATTGTACTAGTTTACACATCGCTTCGTTTAATATGGCTTGGCATCTTTCGATGCTTGTGCCTATTGTATACAGGCAGATGTCGTCCGCATATTGAAGTATTATGACGGAAGGTGCCATTATTTTGTGTAGGTCAGTTGTGTATATATTAAAGAGTAACGGAGATAAAACTGATCCTTGAGGTACCCCTTGGCTACACTTTCTTGGACCTAGAGTAATTGTTTTCCACTTGGCTACTAACCATCTATTTGTAATCATTAGCTAGCAGCCTCGCTGTAAAGGGGCCCGGCACGCCATTCTCTTTTAATTTTTTTCCCAAGGTCGATGGCAGAACTTTATCATAGGCAGATGTTAGGTCAGTGAAAATGGCAACCATGTATTTATTGTCTGTAAGGCACGATTGAATATCTGTAACAAGGTGTGCTAATATGTCATTCGTGCCTTTCCCTCTCCGAAAGCCGTACTGAGTATGCGGCAGCAATGTATTATGTTCGAACCACCATTCGAGTCTATGCTTTACCATTCTTTCGAGAATTTTGAAAACACAAGATAAGAGGGATATGGGTCTATATGCTGAGGCACATTCAGTTTCCTTTCCTGGCTTTTTTATAATAATTATTCTGGCCGTCTTCAAAGGTGGTATCTCGCTTTTCTCAGCCCAAATACGATTAATGAGGTCGAGCAGGTATGCTTTCCCGTTGGCAGGGAGTAGGCGGAGCATGGGGTAGTGTATGTTATCCGGCCCAGGTGCTGATGATTTGCCAAAGGAGAGTGCTCTGCTGAGCTCTTCACTCCTGAAAGGTTGACATAGGATGTGCTGTGAATTTTCCTGTACGTTAAGGGGTTGAGGGTCCACATAAGGTGGTGTTATGTTTTCTAATATCTCAGTCAGAATATTCAGTGGTGGTGTCCGCTCTGGCACCCTCGCTTCCTTTATATTTTTCAGCCTTCGTATTTTCATCCACACTTCTTTGGTCGGCGTGTTGAGACTCAGTTTTGAGCAGTAGTCTTCCCAGTTTTTCTTCTTCTTCTTTCTCAGGAGTTTTTTTGTTTTCGCACATGCCCTTTTGCATTCAATATAATTGCTCATTGTGAGGTGTTGCCTGTAATTTTTGACAGCTTTCTTTCTTTCTTTTATTGCATCGTCACATTCCTGGTCCCACCATTCAACTGGTGTTGTGTTGATTACATAGTTTTGTTTTTGTTTTGGAATGCTGGAGCCTGCGGCTTTTTCAATGCAATCTATGAAGGCTTTATAATCATTTTGTATGTCGTCTGTAGGTTTGTAATGAGAAAATGCAGCTTCTGCTTCCTGTTGGTATTTTTCCCAGTTGGCCCGCTTGATATTCCATTTATAATGCGAAAAGATAGTTTGCCCTATCAGCTTAGTGCTGGGGAGCTTCAGCAGAATCGGGAAATGATCCGAGCCCAGAGTATCTTCTATGATTTCCCATGTTAGGTGTGGGGCAATAGTCGCCGATGCTAATGATATGTCAACAGATGATTGTTGTTGTGATGGTCTATTGATTCGAGTTGCAGAGCCATCGTTTAGTACAACTAGTTCCTCCATTACTTCCACAATTAGTCGCCCGTTACGATCGTCATATGTACTTCCCCATAAGGAATGGTGGGCATGTAAGTCACCAAGGAGCAGAATTGGTTCTTCTAGATGACTTTTTAGTATTTCCAACTCAGATCTTTTTAATGCTGGTTTGTTTGGTGACCTGTATACAGATACTACCGTCATATATTCGTCTTTAAAGAGGATCCGTGCTGCACAAACTTCGAAAGACAGATTAGTAGGCGTAATGTTTACGGGCTGGAATGGGATTGATTTCTGTATCAATAGGGCAGTGCCGCCATAACCGTCCGCTCTGTCTGCTCGCACGATATTATAGTTTTGAAAAAGGAAAGATTCTCCTGGTTTCAACCAAGTTTCTGAGATCGCACTTACTGAGATTTTATGGGCCAGCATATATTGCATCAGACTTAATTTATTGGCTTTGATTGAGCGCGCATTCCATTGTAAGATTCCGAGTTCTTTGATTGCAATTTTTTCATTCGTTTGGGGATTATTATGTGGTATGTTATTTTGGTACATGGAATCTAAGCCTCCAGCAACGGGTATCGAATGCGTTATTGTGTTCTCAGTTGAACCCATTGGTGAGTGTTTGTTGTATAAGCTGTTTGATACTTGGAGCATATTTCAGTGGATCGATCTGTTGGTTACCGACATACTGGTTTAAGATATTCATTATGATTTCGATCATTTTGTATGTGAAGATATCAGCTGTGCTTGCGCTTTGTACAGTGCTGTGAGGTTGGGGTGGGTATGGGTTGTACGCAATTGGTTGTATATTTCTGTTGTTAGGGATCCAATAATTTTTGTAAGATAGATCCCTAGAGTTGCTTCCTGCTCTGTAGTGCCTATTATGTCTTTCCGTTAAGGGGGATTCTGCCTGGTTAGTAGGCATTGGATTTATTTGCATGTTTGTTAACATGCCAGGTGGGCTGGTGGCCAACTGTGACGTCTGGGTAGGTAGTTCTTGGTGGAGTTGTTGATGTTGTTGTTGCGATGTCCCTACAGGCACTGTGGCAATGTTTAAGTTATCCTGTATGGGGGTTCTTTGCTCGTAACATTCCGAATTTACGACCGTGGTTTGGGTGGTTGCGGCCGGTCTTGCTAGTACACCGGCATACGTACTGGCGTTGATCTTTCTAAGGGCTTGTTTATAGTCTAGGTTCTCGTACGCCATTAACTGTTTGATTCTTCTTTGTTTTTCATATTCAGGACATCTTTTTTCATTAGATGGGTGGCCACTATTACAATAGATACAAATGGGGTTGTTTTGGTTACAACAATCTTTGTCGTCATGTGCACCAGCACAGAATACACATCTTTTTTTACTTCTGCATTGCTTGCTCAGGTGACCATAGCGCAGGCAGTTAAAGCATTGCATAACAGGTTTTATGTATGGTTCGACTGGACAGCGGACACCGTGTATGTAAACATAGTTGGGCCGTCTTTGCGATTTGAAAGTTATCAGGCAAACTGGAAGTGGGATTGTTGTAGGTTGACCGTTTGCTACCATTTTCTTAGCAAATCGTTTAACGTTTATCACCCTGTATTCACATCGCGCTACCGCTTTAATTTCATCTTCTGATAATTCTGTCATTACGTTTCTAATGATGCCTTGTTGTGTGGTGCACGAGTATGGGATATACGCCTGCAAACCGTTCTGCTTCCAGACTGAGCTTTGAATCATAGAATTGGCTGTATTACCGATTTCACCTCAATTTTGACACGGTTACGGCCGGCTGTAGTTATCTGTAATATTTGATTATTTGTATCACGGCAGAGGGAGTTAATGAGGCGACCTATAGCCATTGGATGCAGTCTACTGATGTTTTTATCGACACTTTCTACAATCACATAATAGGGACCTAGGTCATAGTTTTCATATATCACTGGCGTTGCGCTATTTACCTGTTGATCATGGCTGACTGTTGTGGTTGTAGTCTGGTTTTGCTGTGTGTTGCTAGCTGGTGACGTCTCCATACTGATGTCTGTAGGTTTCGGCTGTTCTGCTGTTCTTGGTACTTTGTAGTTGCAGTTGTTGCTAATGTCTTCGATTGTTGGTGTGCTGGGGCGTTTCTGGGCTGCAGGTGGGGTCGTTTCTTCCTCTCCTACAAGTCGTAGTTCCTGTTGTCTCGTTTGGTCAATGGTAAGATTAGCAGCAAAAGATGGTACATTGACGGTTTCGAATGACGATTGTATGATGTTTCTCGTTTCCCTTCCATCTTCACTTGTGTTGTGATGTAGGGATGGCACTTGACTGTCTAAGCTATCTTCTGTTGCAATGTTCACGTTACCTCCATTATATAAAAGTATGTGCGGTGTCGGCTGTACCTGTTCGTAGCCGCCTTCACCATGCTGGCCACCATACATGGCGGCCAATGTCACTTAACACTTATATTAGTTGTTTCTTGATTATCAATTCACTTTTCTTGTCCACCACACGAAGTTGAAAACTGTTTATGTTGTTGGCACTTGCCGTCGAGTCAACCCGCGATCGCGCACACTACTTCCTCGTATCGGAGGCGATGTTACCCGTACGACGGTCTGCTCACGACTGCTTCATATTATTAACCTATACGGAAACATTGGTTTGTTGCATTTTCTACACTAAATTGAGTGGACTCTTTCCAGAGGTATTTAAAATGTATTTAACTTCGAAAATCTTCCTTTTGTTCATTTCGCTGGTATGTTCTATCAGCATATGATCATAATGTAATACTACAATTCATATAAAATAAAAATGTTATACCACACATACAAAGACAAAGTACATACTATAAACTTTTTTATTATTGCTACTAGGGATATACGCCTCGTAGGCATGACCTTTTGATAGAATCATACCGGAATTCGTCTGAAGTCTGCAAACCAAGAAAAATGGAAATCTAAATGGCCGAACAGATATCGAACTCGCGTCCCTTCCGATACTCAGACCCGTGCGTTTATCAAGCTTGGATTGATGTTCTGATACAATCTAATGTTTCCACTTTGTTAAATTTTACATCACGGGTAAATTCACTAGCTTTCCAAATGGCTCTTGCTCACTGTATATCATATGCTCATCTTGTTGTTCCTCCTCAGTTATTGGAGGTTGGTCCGACATTATCTGCAACAGACCTGTGAGAAGTTCACTACTCTGTCGGCAGAAGATTTTGATGTAAGCTGTTGGCTGCACGCCGCTCTGGTCCTGGCGAACTGGTGGTCAAAGAGAACCAGCCAGCACCCTCTTGCTTTCATCTCCTCAATCGCCCTGAATCGGGCGAAGCAGCAACTTCTGCATCCCTGTTGCCGATTACTGTGTTCCAACTTGGCCGGTTCAGTTCGACTATGTGGCCAGTGGGTATTTGATTCGGCTAGAGACCATCAGCGCGCTCCAAGTTTTAGGAAACTACGATCAAACTAATTCAAGTGCGATAATTAACTTCCACTGTAGAACGTAGAGTCAGTGATTCCACAGCATCTAACCTGATAAACCTAAACACCAAATATTTTACCTGTATAGCTGCATCATGTATGTTCAAATAAAATAAAAAATATTCCATTAAAAGTTTTTTCTTCTTCTGCTGGGGGTTACTTTTCATATGAAATTTTGACTGGGTGGTTTAGCCTTGCCCTCCCAGTGATGGAAGAGAATTTACGTGATTTTTGTTTTCTTCATATGACCTTGATGTGCGTATGTTCAGTGCAGTGTGTTTGTTTGTTTTGTGAGTGGATGAAAGAAGGAAGATAGTGAAATCTGGTTCCGGCCTACTAATCAATATTGTTTCGAAAAACATCTATGAGCTAACTAGGCCTAACGTCCCAATAAGACACCCCATCAACAGTGAGGTATACCCTCACTTGATGCGCCCTGCGGAGTCGTTTGGGGTTCATTCCAAGATTTTGGTGCATAATCTGGTGATTAGGAATTGTGCAACACCGCTTCTCAGACCCTGTAGTGAAGATGAAAATTTCTTCCACCACGAGGACTCAAACCAGCTAAACACGTGTCAGGAGCCGGGCATCATAACGGTGCCACAGCCAACTGAGCCAAAGGGGTGGGCAATTGTTTTTCGTCTGTGAAATTTGGTAAACTAAAAAAAAAAACATTAAAAAAAACAGTTGTAGCACCAACGTAAGGATTATTGTGGACACTAGTTTGTAGTGTAAGCGCTTTGATATGAATATGTTTGGATTTGTACAAATGTATGATTCATCGGTATTCTAAGTATAAGCATGTATCCAATCGGAACAATTAAGCGTTATTCACTTTCTGTTATGCTGAAAACAAAATAATTTCCGTAGACCTCATCGATTCTGTTAGTGTTTCCTACGTCATTGTGTTTTTGTTCTATATAGCTCAGTTGAAAACAAGAAGTGCAGCTGTTTTTTTTTTTTTTTTTTCACTGAAATCTCTATCAATTTCCGTGGTACCTAACATACTTTTCTATTTTCACTCAAAAAATGTCTATTGCGTGATCAGAATTTTAAAACATTGCCTTCTATTTTTTCAGTTATTCTGCATCATTGTCTTTAGTCTCACATTTTTTATATGTGAATCATGAACATTGCCTTACAATACAAGGTTAACTAAAATTTCTGATTCTACTACTCTAAGATATACGGCTCGTAGTTTCTGTTACACATTTCAAAATTTCTGATTGATTTCGTTCTCTGTTTCAGGTAAGCTGGTAGCTGCCCAACATCCTGAAGTCGTAAGTTTACTGTTTATCTATGGTTTCGCTACTACAAATGAGCTCGTTTTTTTACCTTAACTCAGTGCACTTTTGAAATTGCAAATAGTTTCTTGTTGAATATCTTCGATGAGTTGCACAAGACTATCTGGTTGATCGCTTTCACCAGATAAACCAACTGTTATTGTCCTAGACTTAGATATAATTACTATCGCATCGTTTGAGTAAATAACTAATGAAACACGATTAACGTAACAGGAGAACCAACTAAAAATATCACTGCGGTGCGGTAAAAATTAGAAAAAGCTGGATTAAGATCTTCCAATCTTACACTCATTGTTTCAATTTAGGATGTATTAAAACACTGCAAGGAATTTGTTGACTGTAACTAAAAGTGATGAATGGGTGTTATTGTAGATCATAATTAACCTTCAGCCATTGTGTTGATAATCCCAGATACTTTACGGGATCTAAGTTATTATATTCTTTGCTTCACCGCTCCCCGACGTTTGATATTAAGTCTATGATCATCTTTAAGGATCGAAACACCTGCTGAGACTGTTGTTCATTAACCATCTCTTGTGTTATAAGAACGGCCTTCATAATAGAGAAACGACAGGAAGCTGTGATTTATGCAGCTTATTATTATTATGACTTTATGGAAGAGGATTAGTGCTAAGGAAGAAGTGGGAATTTGTCCGCGGCCTTCATTGGAATCATTGTGATTTTCAACTGAAGTGATTTCGAGGCCGTAATTAGGATGTCCGAATGTCAGTGCCGAGCCTTAACCACTCATCCACCAATCTGATGCACTGATTACGTATCTTAATTCAAAGAGCGTGACATGCTGATTTCTTAAGCGTTGGCAGTTACTATGGAGTTTCTTACCCGTTCGTAACAAGATCACGATTTTAGTTTTCCATTGTTTCCCGAAATCACAACAGGAAAATGACGGGATAGTTCCTGCTAAAGGCCATGACAGAATTCTTTCCAGTTCCTTGCCTCCCGTCATCTCCGAACTGTAATGACCACGACGTCGACCATACGTAAAACACGATGTAAAAAAAAAAAAAAAAAAAAAAAAAAAAAGATTCCATTTCCTTCACGAGTATGGTTAGTGTTATAAAAATGTTGCTGTCCTTGTAGATGAGTGAGGCGGATATATGTTACAGTGGGGCGAAACTAAGGAGATAGTGCGCTCCCTTCAAGTTTATTCTTCTCAGTCAAACCACTGGATCACTATTTCAACATCCTAACAGATCGACGATTCACCGTCAACCTTAATTAATGCTCTTAGTACATACTCAAAGCGGAAGGAGTTTGAGATTTAACCCATACGTTTGAAAAACGATCTGCTGATTTCTTCTACAGTCGTGAACTATTATAGGTTGTTGAAAATTTCTTCCATGCAGTTCCACCCATCAAGCTTAGCCATTGTGTCTTGTCGAGAAATAAGTGATATGTTTCATTAATTAGTAGTTATTACACTGACGATGACGGTAAGCTATTAGTGGGAAGCCAGTGAGAACCATACTAAAATTTCCCAATTTTCAGCTGGAGAAAAATTTGGCATGAATGAAACCGAGACTGATAGATGAGTGGTAACGCTCGGAACTGGTATTAGGGAGGACTAGGGTTCAAATCCCCGTCCAGTCACCCAGATTTCGGTTTTCCATGGTTTTCTGAAATCACTCCAGGCAAATGCCGGGATGGTTCTCTCTAAAGACCATGGCCGAATTCCTACCCCTCCCCCCCCCTCAAATCATCTTTCGGCTTTAAGGACCTCGATGTCGACAATCGGTAAAGCTAGACGCTAGCAATCTACAAAAAATTGTGGCAACTCATTATATGGCTCATATTACTCAGGAAACTATAGGACAATTGTAGGCTGTTCCTATTTTTATAGTTTTGGTGTCAGCAGTTGTGGCAGCTCAGTGAATAGGAGTTTGGCAGATTGAAATATTCAGACTCCTTTCACTCTAGAGCATGATTGTTGTGGTCACATGAACTGTATCTTATTCTTCATATGATCACCTTGTCCGTGCGCTAGGGTAGTTGGGTTACCATGGCGGATGTATATCCCTCCATGGGAGTGTATGGGAAGATGAAATGGGATGGATTCCCACTGCGTACCCAGTGTGACAGTGTTCGTACGTGTTGTTGTGGGTGTTGAAAACTGCGATAGGGGAGCGTGCACAAACTACGTGCTCAGTCCAGGGGAGGGAGGGGGGAATGGTTGGCTGGAAGGCTACGCTGAGCTACGTGGGAGGAGAGAGGAGGTTTCCAAGCCGGGCCACGTAGCTTTCCTTAATTTTTTACAGTTAAAATGAGGAACGGAACGCACAACAGCATTTATATTCCTCAGTTATGTAATTTACAATAGTCTGGCAAGAGAAAACAGTACAAAATGTCTTCTGGAATCAAAAGGGAAAAAGCTACGTGCTTCGTTGGAGGGGGGGGGGGGGGGGGTAGAAGCAAAAGCCACGTAGGGCTATCTGGGGGGAGGGGGGGTTTCACAGGAGGCTAAAATGGAGCTACGTGGCTTATGGACGGTCCCTAGTGTGTGTGTGTTGAATGTAGAGAGTTGTGGATGAGTGATGGAAGAAGGGAAAGGGTGAAACCCGGTGTCGGCCCATTCAGGACTATTCCTTCGAAAGAGACCTGAGGACTACCAGACTTAACGTCCCTGTCCGACCACCAATAGTTTCGTATCCCTTCACTCCATACGCACTGCGGAGAGGTTTGGGATTTAACCCAGGTCTTAGGCGCGCAATCTGGTGCTTAGGAGTTATGAGTCGCCACCTTGCCTACCGTGCCGGCCAAATCCCGACCAAGAAACTTTCTCACTGGGGCTAACCGCATGTTAGCATTGGGCACCATCACGGTGCCGCAGCCAAGAAAGCGGACTAACTGTGTGTGCAGAGAATATATTTTTCCAACGGATTCTGGAATTCAGTTTTTATGGCCAAACAAGTGGACGAGTAGGTGCGGGGAGACGGTGAGTTGTGTTGCTGTACTATTGGATGCTGGTATGTAGTGGATACCAATCAGGGCAGCGCGATCGTTGTGCCGTAAAGCCGTCAAGGGCGAGCGGCCGTCTTATCTGTTGGACTCAGTCCGTCGCCCGGGGACACCTCGAGACGGCGAAGGCCAGCCCGACCGCCGTAATGGCCACGCGGCCCAAAGAAACGGCGCCGCGGGCAGCGCGGGACTAAATTGGGCTGCACAACACACCGCCCGAGCGCTCGTATTTTAAATCATCGAAAAGGCAAAAAGAGGTGTGCTGTGTGTGTCCGCGGGCCACGGCGCGGCCGCCCACCACTCCGCCCGTCCAGCTCTGCTTGACACGCGTGCGGCAAGATGCTACGTCACACAAACGTCAAAATCTCGCCCTTCTCACATGTAGTCACATTCGTGTGACCCTCTCTTCCCCATGTCGTCTCATCACTCATTTTGTAATTTGATCCCAGATTGTTTTCTTCTTCTTTTACCTTGTGGCCATTATGAACCACGTGGTTCTTAACTTTGGTGGTTGTCTTTTCGTTCCGGGAACTATTTTTTCCCGGATCCTTGGTGCAGTGTTTTGGCTGAATGGAGAGAATCGGACGATGAAATCAATATTCTGTACTTATCCTAGTTATAAATCACGTTAGGGTCAATTTCCAGTTGTTCGACATCTTTTCTAACTAGCCTCGTACACTTTGCGTTAGTTGCATTCCCTTTGGAGATGAGTCTATGATTATCCATCCGAACTTTGTGACCGCAGAGCATCTTTCTCATAGCTGTTGTAATACTCTCTATTTGTTGATATATGTCCTTCGGCGTCTGAGTTGGTATTTTCCCTCTTCTTTGATTGCTTAATTGTTTCTATTAGTATTTAAAATATTAGGCTGGAAGCGACACAAATACTTTTAGGAATGTAATCTTCCAAAAGCAATGATTTTTTTTTTTTTTTAGAGAAGCTTTTTTAAAATATTCTGAAATCATTTTCATAAAACACATACAAGCACCGATTTGTTGCTCTTCTCTTTTGAGTTGTAGTAGTAGTGGTAGTAGTAGATGTTACATCACGAAACTTATAAATCCGTCCCCACCCACCACCTCGTCATTTCTTGTCTCACTCTCCCCCCTTTCCACCTTAACGTGAGACATAAATAGATGGTTTCCATCCTCGGAGATAAGAGGGCATACAATAATAACGATTTATTATTATCTACACTGGTTACTTTACATTACCTTTTTTGTGATGAAATTTCTTATTTTTTCGTTAAAAAACTAAAGTAGCACAAAAAATATCATATTATCTTCTACGTGAAAGAAAATTGCGCTGCTGATGTAGAACTCAGAAGACGAGACCTGAAAGTTGTTTACTTCCATGTCGTTTATTTTCCTCTACTGTTTCCTTTGTGATTACCTACGAACGAGCTAAAATAGCGGCTGAAATATGCTTCACAGATCAATAGACTGTACTCTAATTTACTACATTGTAAACAAGCAACATACCTGCTTCTAAATTTCTCTGCTCTTGATATATGGTATTAGATATAACCGGTTATGACTGTATTCGTGTATACACCTCTTTGCATTAAGCATAAAACGATAAAACTTTTGCGACAAACATTGGCAAGTTAACATTTTTGAAAATGCGAAATCCTCTAGCATGAATTCACTAAGAGTAACATGTAGAAAGTATGTACAAGGCTTGTCACGTAGGTGGCAGCATGTTTGAAAGACAAACGGTGAGAATGTATAGTTCATGTAGTGAAACCGAACCCTCCCTCACCACGGATATTAGATGCACAAAAATCATGAGTCTCTTCCAAGTGCAAACAGAGCAAAAATAAATATTTCCTTATTCTACCTGTGGTTATAATATGGGAACTTAAATACCACCTCCCTTCGCCCAGCAAGAGTGAAGAATCACACGTTGACTCTAGATGAATTAAAATTAATACACATTTATAAAGGAAATTTAGTGTGGTAAACTGGGATATTACTTTTTAATGGAATTTTGTATCTACAATTCCTTCTTATAGCTACAAAGTAAATTTCATCTGCTAGAATAGTTATGTAATAGAGGAAATATTACAAGCCGGAAAATTACTCCAAATAAAGAAGCTATACTTTATGTAGTTTACCACGTAACGTTTTAATAAAATAAATAGTCTACCCTGCAAACGCGTAGTCTCACAATCCAACATTATTATCCGAAATTTTTTAAAAAAATAGAAAGTTAGACATTTTTAAATTGTCGGTTAAGAAGTACGAAGATAATTTCACTAAAATTCCCACCGTTTGAATAAAAGATGTCACGACGACGAATAATCAGGTGTCACTTTCTAATAGCAAGAAATTATGACATCCCTTCAACTAATTTATCTGTGGTACCTATCCAAATATATTAACAATCATTTGTTGGGAGATTTTAAGCAAATTGAAGATACGGGAGAGCTAGTAAGTAATTTTCTGAAGTAAGAATCTAAAAATAAAAACACAAGCAGGGAATTTTAATTTTACATTGACACCTCAATGAAACAAAATTTCAAACAATTTTTCTGATTAATGTACTAGTTATTATACTTTGGGAAAATGTAACGCGGAGAGTTGGAACAATTATGCGCTAGGAACAGTCCAAACAATACGAGTGAAATCACTGAATCTTTAAATCAAAATTTTGCATTTTTACATTGCTTTGTGTACACCGTCTCGTCGGATGAACACAAAAAGTAGAAGGTATTACACATTATTGTTTCATATTCTCAGATAATAAACATTTAATTCATGAGGCTGGAGACGGAGTATGATAATTTCTCTAATAAATTCGTTTCGTCTATTAATTCAAGATATCTAAGCTACGCTGGGCTTAGTATTCAACCTGAAGGTTAGTTGGACCCTCCTGAAGGAAGTATATTCAGCCTGGTATTTGAGGTAGTGTGGCCAGCACTCTTTCCTTCTTACTTCACCTGACCCGAAGTGGTTTTCAAGCAGGCAACATGGTTTCAGGCAAGGATATTCATGCGAATCTCAGCTGGTGGGATATATGCAAGATATTTCTGATGAAATGGACAAGGGAGGCCAAATTGATAGTGTAGCACTAGATCTGTCTAAGGCGTTTGACAGAGTAAACCATAAAATGGTAGTAAATAAGGTAAAAACCATTGGAGTGGATAAGAAAGTCATTTGCTGGGTAGAAGAATTTTTAAAAGGTAGAAAACAGAATGTTAGGGTAGGAAATGCGGTATCAAAGGAAATGGAAGTAAAAATGGGAATGCCACAGGGTAGCGTATTGGGACCATTGCTATTCATTATTCTAATGAATAATTGTGTTGATTGTTTACTATCTGAAATTAGATTGTTTGCAGATGACATAATGCTGTATAAAAGAATCAAAACGATTGAGGATTGTAAACAATTGCAGGGTGATCTGGACAGGATATCTAATTGGGTTGGTAAACATGGAATGAAGATAAATGCAAAGAAGAGTCAGCATATTAGATACACAAATAAAAAACAAAAGGTTAACTATGAATATAAGGTGGGGAAAGAATTGCTTGCTAAACACTTGAAATGTAAATATCTTGGAATTACTTTTGATAACAAACTTAACTGGGCAGGACACATAGGACAGGTGATAGGAAAAGGTTTCAAAGTTCTGCATTTGTTGGAGAGAGTGATGAGGGGAAGTACGAGAGAAGTCAAGGAATTGGGTTACAAAACTTTGGTCAGACCATTGCTCGAATATGGTAGTGTAGTATGGAACCCTCATTTTACGTATCAAATACAGGAGTTTGAGAAGGTGTAAAAAAGGACTGCTAGATTTGTTTCTGGAAATTATAGCAGAATGCAGTCAGTGACGGATATGATAAAGGAGCTGGAATGGGATTCATTGCAAGACAGGAGGAGGATGAGGAGGGTCATGGGAGTGTACAGGGCATATACTGGCGATGAGGCATGGAAAGATATTGCAATAGGTATGAAAAGTAGTGCATGGAAGGGAAAAGATGACCATGACCACAAGCTGGCACTCGATTTCAGGCACAAGGGTGTGGGAAGATTCTCATTTTTAGGTAAGGGTGTCAGGGATTGGAATGAGTTACCAAGAGAAATGATGAATAATTTACCGAAGACTTTGAAAGAATTTAAAGACAAAATTTGTAGAGGGCAAATGTAGGTAGGTGCAGGATAGGGGATAGATTGGTGTGTAGGGAAATTGCCACCGGAGCCTGTGTTCCATTGCAATTAAATTAAATTAAAAAATCCTACAGAGTGAAGGGGACCAACAGTTTTACGCGCAATCCAACCACGGAAGCTGTCTGGTGTACTTCACGTTACACAGCAAGCTGTGTCAGGGGTGAAGGTCGGGTTAAAAACGTATGATAATCCCCGCCGAGACAGGGATTCGGACCGAGGAACTTTCATCTCCATTCAGGCGTCTTAACCACTGAGCCAACGGGTCGCTTTTCTAGCTATCATCAGCAACGAATCTCATTAAACATATCCCGAAACAAATTGAAAGAACACGCATGATACTATACCAAATTACAATAAACTGTTGTTTTAGCCAGTTAAGTAACGTTTAATTAGAATACAGTGTTCAAATCCGCAATTTTTTGATTATTTTTTTATTTTTGTTTCGTTTTTCTTTGACCAGATATAAAGCCGAAGCCTACCCCTAACGGTCGTCAAGCATTCTCGTTGTGAACGCAACGTTGTTTCTTATTGATTACTCTGATCAAGAAACCCAGACATCTATTCGTTGCGTTACTATCAGGGACACCTGCTGTCGAGATTTAATTAAATGTTTCTCTGACTTATTACGAGAAGTGGAACCGTATCTGTCACGTCGCGCTGTTAGTTCCTGGAGCAACGTTAATGTCTCCATTGTGGCCCCAGGTGGCGACAGTGATAGATCGAGACGAGGTGTCTCCTAATGAGCGTCACCTTGGACGCACAGTCATTCCCTTTCAGTATTCATTACCTGCTGACCCGAGAGCCAATCACAGCAGCTGATCGGCATCCTGATAAATGGCAGCAGCCACCGTCAGCGGTCGCACGCAGGGAAATTATTTCCTGTCGCTATCGCTGATCGGGTGTCTCTGTAATTACTCGCCCACGGAGTGATGTTTCATTTGCCTCAGGGGCGATCTGCCAAGTGACATCGAGAAATGTGCTGAGGTCAGTTAGGAGAACGACTTTTCACAAGTAGAAAGTGCGCAGTTGAAGAAATTAATTAGTCGTACTGTAAGGCGTTACACGAAAGGAAAGTTCACACGTGGTGCCATTAATAAGGTAGCGCCGTTTAGGTTAGTGACGTATATGACTCGAGGGAAGGCACTTTCCTCTGCACCGTCTGAAAGCCACGCGAAGAGCGCCACGAACTATAGGGTGACCACCAGGAGAAAGCGCTTGAACCAAGTGGCATGAGAGATCTGATTATTCAGCTATCGATTTAACTAAGAAGAAAAGTTCTGATAAATTGTGTGAAATTTCTTTAGGTGTTCCGTTTATTAAACAGAAAACACGACTATTCTTTTATTTTCTGTGAGCTAAACTCATTAAAAATATTGAATTAGCTGTTGAAAATTAATATAAATTATCATTCACTAGTGCCTAAATAAGTCAATAAACAATAATTTACTAGCACTTCAATAATTCAATAACAATATTTTTGTTTTTTGTTTACGCAACAAAATAATTATTACACGATTCATCATGAATTATCAGTTCATGAAAACTAACTCTGCATATATTAATTTCTCTGATAACACAGATAAAAAAAAATTACTTTGGATATAAAAAATCAAGACCGATCCTTTGAGGTGCTTCACTGATGGGTAGCGTCAGCTCGTCCACTCACTTCCTTTGTTGCGTTACCGTCTTTGACTACTCGAGTGGTCTGGTGGCTCAGTGGTTAAGGCGTCTGAGTGGAGATCGAAAGATCCGCGGTTCGAATCCTGGGGATTATCGAAGGACCTTGAGCTGACCTACGCGACCTTCACCTTCGCCACAGTTTGCTGTGTAATGTGAAGTCTGTCAGAACGCTTCCGTGGTTTGAATTCCACATTAAACTGCGCGTCCTCTATTCACCCTAGGATTACCAAGTTAGGTTAAAGAGGACATGATAGGGGCGAAATCCGCAGCAAAAAATAAATAAAACCCTCTCACCAGGTCGCTACGACCACACGACCCTTTACATTTTTAAGCTTTCGGTGACGTCAACACATCCGTTCCACCCAAAATGTCACCATATTTTGTGATAGTTTCTCAGGTCACCAGTACGCGTCAAAAACTTCCTTTCACATCAAAAAAAATTACTTCGGCTCCATTAATTGTGTAGCATTCATTATTATTTCGACGTTGTTTGGTTAGAGGATGCTTCGTGAAACGAAAGTTCAAGATTCGGAGAATGTAAGTATAAACATGGTAATGGATATCAATGCTCCCACCAACCTGACCAAAATTTATGAGCTAATATCTTTCTAGCTTAGTAAAAAACATATTCCAAACCCACAAGTACGTTTTTTTCACATTAAAAATTAATGTATACATTTGAGATTATGCCAATCATAAGTTAGTTGTCCCTTCAAATTTATAGAAAGGCATTACTCCGTGGTTTCTTAACTTTGACGTATTTTGTCTTAATAGTAATAATTATTCCGTGTGGTCGTAATGGCCTAGTGACAGGATTTCTATTGGCTCCGCATTCCGTCCATGTCTGAGCCGCATCAACCAAACTAGACAGTCTTACCGGGCACAGGGGACTTACAGCTTAACGTAGAATCCGAACCGCAGAAGCGTTCTTACGTACTTCACATTACAAAGCAAGCTGTGTCAGAAGAGAAGGTAGGTTTAACGTCTATGAATATGCCCGCCGAAAACAGGTATGCGAAGTGGGGACCTAGTCAGCTGCCACTAGACCGCTCACGTTGTGCGTTGATCAACTTGACACTGGAGAAGGTTTCATTTCAACTGGAAACCTCAGGCTCTAATTTCCGTGTAGATTTAACGAATCCAGTTTCTCTGAATAAGGTAGACTGTAAGAAAAATTCACAAACCTACCGAGATTAGAGCTGCGCCGTCTAAATAACAAAAATAATTATCATACCGTTACTACCACTGCACACTTTTTCAAGAAAATTGCGATGCAATATTTATTCAGTATGATGCGTTTTGTTCTGAAACACGATGCGATAGTAAAGTATCAGTTTAAAGTTACTGCGTTTGAGTACCAAATAAAAGTAGAAAGGCCCTATGATAGCCTTCAGAAGCTAGCGTTTCTTAGTTAGGAAAGTAATATTGTAAGTAAAAATACATAACATATATCATGCTTATTCGTGTGACCTTAATAAGAAAGTTTAGTCCACAACGCGCCTTGATTGTAACTGCCCTACCTAATCCCGCAATCTTCAAAGGTTACCAACAGTTTTATGTGAAAACCGAGTCGCCAAAGAGTTCTAGCATGGTTCACTCAAGTAAAGCAAGATTTTCCAGAGTTCCTAGCAAAAATTAGAGACCAATAGATTCAAAATCTATTACTGCCGATATCCGTTTAGCTAAGTGATCCGATTCATGAATTAATAAGGGATTTAGTATTTCATTTATTCCCCTTCAACATATCAGGAATATGCATGTCCTTTCTAATGCGGTATCCTTGACTCACACACCAACAAAAATGTTATTTTTTATTAGTTGTTATCATTTTTCTCTGTAATCGAATTCTTAGGACTACGGTAATTAAAAGTAATAATTCTACATATTACTTCAGTAAGAAAATATCAAGTTTTCATCTTTGGTTTCTTTTATTGTCGATAACAACCCATAAATTAGTTCACTATTGAGGAACCTTACTAGGAAACTCAAGGTCCGTTTCGAATCCCGATTATAGCTGGGATTTTTACGGACAAATAATAACACGGCCTTCACCTCCAGCAAAGCTTACTTAATGTATGTGAAATACGCTATAGACTTTGCGTGGTTCGGATTCCCCATTAAATTTTATAACTAGCCACGACAGAAGCCGAATACGCGGCACATCGAAACTGTCACTTAGCGGCTCTAGCAACTTTTCAGTCTCCCAGCCAGTAGTACCAAACACATTCGCTACGCATATTGTTGCCGACACCAGAACTAACATCACCATACGCTATCTGATCTATGGATTGCCGAATTACTACAAGTTATCATTATTTTCCCAATTAAATCTCAATAAATTATCACATAGATTGCTTAAACAAAAATTTTACTATATTTAATTTTAAGATCCCAATGTCATACATTAAATAGACTTTTTATTTCTTTTTTAAAAAATACTAAAAATCAGAAGAGTTTCCTGAAGGAATATTATTCGCTGGATAAGCATTTATAAAGATAAAAACGGAAAAAAAGAATCCAGCAGTGCTTACTCGCAAGAAACGACATAAACAAGATATGCAAGAAACCTAAAGAAAAATTGGTGCAAGATAAATGCGGAGAGGTATAGTAGAAAGCAATGTACAGAGAGCAAACACAAACAACTGAACAGGATTTGGAGAATTGAATATCATTCTGAACTTATATCAAAAATCGTGATGGTAAATCAGTTTTCTGATAAGAACAAACATTGATGTTTGAATGATTATGTATAGCATCAATATTACATGAAAAGTCCGGGCAAGTAATATTTCAAAAAATAAATATTTTAATAATATATGTACTCAAATTCTAAATACAGATTTAACAGGATTGTACGTGAAATTACGCAAGGTTAATCTCATAAGACAGATTAATAAAACGTCAATAATAGAGGAGGTAATTGCATAAGAAGTGTCGTCTTCACACTTCCCAAAGAAGTACAAGCTACTAAAGGAGAGAAAAATTCTCAGCAGTTTTTATTTTTTTAACAAAATTACTACAATATTGTAGAATATTGTATAAATCTGAATATATTCTAGAAGGTCTATTTAGATCAAAGATAAGCAGCCGTACCAGACAAGCAATTATGGTGATTTTATTAATGTTACAAAAACATATCAAGTGACTTCCCAATATTTGTAAAAACTTAGAGAGAACATTAAATTGGAAAAAGTTTTTAGAGTTTTAATAGGAGGAGATGGTTATTTAGTTCCAGTCAGATGGCTACTATAGAAATACAAAATCCTGAAAGGGAAAGCCAGCTTATCACGGTTTAAAATTTTTGAAGAGGGAAAGGAAATATGGAACAGGATGAAAAATCCAAATTTTGGATTCAAAAACACAGAATGATTAAATTACGATCATATGAAAGTGAAGATGTAGAGAATCTGCATGATAGCATCAGCTATACGGAGTAGCAATTTTAATAAGATCACAAAGATCACAAATTCAAAAGAAACGACACCAGAAAATCGAGTATGGTGGGTGATAGATACAGGCTCGGGGATGGCAGCTGGGAGTACGTGGGTTCAATCCCTGACCAGGCTTCCAGATTTCAGACAAAAGGTAGAATGAGAAACAGCCTTCAGTCACTAGATTTCGTTTTTCTGTGATTTTTCGACGTATGCCGGGTTTGATTTTTTTAGAACACTATGGTCGAATCCCATTCACTTCCTTGCCACCCCATCATCTACCTGCCCTAATTATCTCGTCATTGATGAGTCGTAAAGCTCTAAGAAAAAAAGGAAGGCAGAGATAGCAAAATACTGAAAATCACAACGTAAAGCAGTAGAAGAAATAACAGGATTATGTTATTTATAAAGTAAACTTATGCCTGATAGGTGAGGTAAGAAAAATTCAGGAGCCAATCCTTAGGAGCATAAGAGGCTTTTAGGTTATTAAATACTCCCTAGCATCACATATTGACACAGTACCCTGGAAACCTTTCCTAAAAGTGATTGTTACGCTGCAAGCAAAGCTGTGCTGGAGGAGGGTCGGAAAAAAATAGAAAAAAATGAGTTTAGCTGTTATACAAGGAACCTGAAAGTTAGGTAATGTACAAATTTATTGATAGAATAATAAATGAGTTTTGAAAGAATCTTACATAAAGAAAACTTTAGAGAGATAAAGTATATGGATATCAATAGATACAGAAGAGGAAGATTGCATCAACGGACTCAAAACTAATGACAAAATAATCACAACTTAATTCTGCAATGTAGTTTTTACAGAACCTTTAGTTGTTTCGTATACATAAAAGGCGTGTGCTTCATCAGAGACTGTCTTTGCACTAATGAAGAAAGGGACCTGAATCAAGAAATAAAAATGCAATTAATTCATTAATGCAATTAGGTTAAGCACGGAGGCTGAAATTCTCGGTGTTCTGGTCGGATGAATTCAAGAGTTACGAATCTGGTAATAAAATATAATATCTGATATACTAGTATAAAAAACATTCGATTTGTTGCAGAGTTTCGGAAGCTTTACAGTTAGAAGCGGGAAATCATTTTAAATGAAATATGTATAGATACTTCATTAAACCCGATCACAAGTAGCCGAAAGTTATTTATTTAAAATAACGAAAAATGTAACATGATACACTGTGGTGTGTGCATGAGAAAATAGTTTGGTGGCTGAGAAATTATTTTATTTTGGTGAGGGACAGTTTCAGATCCAAGTTAATTAATCCTATTGCCTGTTCAATATATGTTACTCCCTGGTGATAATGGTGTAAGACAAATGAGATTTGTCGCTTCTTTTTTATACGAATATAGTTACTAATGTCTATAATTAGCACGTGTAGCTCCCATAACATTATATGATGCAATAAATAAGTTTGATTACACCAATAATGATTCCCATCTGAGAGTTGAGGTTCCTTTACCAACTATCGCAAGGTTGCAATTTAAACTTAATTATATCGGATAAACAGAAGCGGCATAGCAAAGCGCTTAAAGATGCCTCCTGGTGCGACGGTATGCATTAACACTGTTTGGAGACGCCATAAAAATAAATATACCTGTAGCGGAAACCTGTAAATACCAGGCAGCAGCTGCCTTCATTACTACCTACATTAGCTTGCGCTGCCAGCGGGTAGTCTCCTCAGGTGCCCCAGTATCTAAACTGTACACTTACATCTTAGCACAGTGCAACTACTGCTGCCGACTATGGCGCTCTTTGGATATGCATAACTCAGCCTTCCTCGCCTATCACAAGTAATGGATATTTTTAGTTAACTGTTGTGTTTGTACTGTATTATGGGCACTGTTGCATAACCATAAACTCTAAGAGGTTGACGTATCATGAATCTTTCTTTGCGTAGTAAATTACTACATCTGGAACACTTTACATTGAATAACGCCAGATTAAGGAAATGTTAAAGAGTGTGGTATTAGACATTGCACTTCTTTCCGTTTCAGTGGCATTTAACATAATTTTTATTTTTTGCTGTGATTTACTCTCCTGCGTGTTTATGCCAGCGGTTTATTTTTCTAAAGTTACACCAGCGTTGTTTTTTTCGTAATTTTCCAGTTTTCCTGTATATCTGTTCATTATTATCAGTTTTATTATTTACAAACTATTTGCTATAACTTAGTATTATTTCGGACTGATTGATTCGTGTGTCAAGATATAATTGCGCCTTGGTTTATTCTTATTTTCACAACCCGACAGTTATTTAAACAAATACCACGTGCACTTTTACAGTCGCCTGTGGACCAACATGTAGATTACTAACGGGTGTAGAAACCAACGACCATGTTAGGTAACGATCAACGCGTTAGTTTATTCAGTCGGATGTTATTTTGTTCACAATTAAGTTTATCTTCTCTTTGTTATAATTTTTTTTCATGTATATCGTGTGTCGTTAAGCATTTCAATAACTCCAATTCACTACAGTCAATGCGTTGATGCTATGCCTATTCTAAGTTCATCTGTCGGATTTATTTATTTTATTTATAGCCAGTAGGATAATACACCCAATAATTATCCCATCAGGAGGACAGGGTTTTATATCTTTGGTTCTTAATACATACGTGTCTATTGGTTTGATCGCATTCTTACTTGTCATGGACAGGGTTGTCATCATAACTGTTATTTAGTTGATATTCAGTTCTTTTCTAATCGTACTGTAAAACCTACATCTAACAGTATATTTCCTCCTCCTTACTGCAGTATTGGCACATCGGAGAGTCAACAATCTCCATGATGAACATTTTGTTAGCCGGTGCTGGTAGTGTAGGGACTAGCACGCTGGCTTCGCATTGCAAGGGCCGCCGGTTCGAGTCCGGCCTCGGACATGGGTGGTTTTAATTAAATGTTGTGTTGTGTTCGTCTTGTGCTCTCCTCACTGTAGTGTCAACAGTATCATAATTAAAGCCTGATACAACAGTTGGTACAAAAACAAATTGGAGCTAGCTAAATGGACTGAAAGCCACACACACACACACACATATATATATATATATACTTTTTTTAAAATTGTTCCTTAGTGATGCGTCTCCTATTCGTAATCTATTCATCATCGCGACTTCGTGTCTACTTATCCCTATCTCGGTTTACCATGGTTGATAGTCTATTTCGTCTGTGAAAGCCTGTACTCGTACCATCGTCCTTTCTCCTGCCCTTCTTTTAGCCGTCTTGTATTCCACTCCAATGGAAGTGTCAAGAAACAATGGATTAATATAGAATAGCGTTAGCAGTCGCTGAAACGCAATGGTGTTACACTTCAGATTTTCATTACAATAACAAATACACATCCCTTCACAGTCGAAGGTACGCCATTTATAATTCATATAGGTGAAGGAATACTATGATGTTAAACAGTAGTGTCCAGGTGACAATGGTTGATGTGCTCTGCTTTCGTCATCAGTTTCCATTTCCTATTCCCGTCCTTCGTTATCTGAAGTGAATCATGCTAGGCTCACAATCAAGGTATGTGCTCCCATTCGTTGTAAAATCATTCGAGTAAAGATAATCCAAAAGAATTATGTGTGAAAATACTTCGTCTGAAGGATTTTACGGCGTTACACCTTAGTAAAATTTGCGACGGTTCATGCACGTTATCATGACAAATGTTTGGAACGTATCATGGTGAAGTAATAACGCCTCGGTTCTGATTTGATTTTTCTGGAGTGGGTACAAGTCAGAGAAATCTTATTCTAAAATATTAACTTCAACCTAATGTAACGTATACGTTTAAAATTGGGCATTAAAGCAAGAAATTGTGGGAGCTGTAAAACCGTTAGTCGATGTTAGTGAAAGTATTGTAGTTTCTCTGATATTAACGCAGTGATAGCATGTTTTTCATCAAATTTCCGTCAGTTTACCATTTTCTGTAACTTAGGACATGGGAAATGCCATATTTTTATATGTTACTTTATTCTCTATTACTAAAACCTAAGAACTTAGACGATTATTTTTCCATCCTCAAAATCACAATGAGGAATTTTAAGAAAAAGTCATCACTTCGGAGCATACTTAGATGAACTTCTTCTACGTGACAAATTTTAAAAACGTCAATCTTAGGCCACAAATTTGACTAGTTTACTTTTATGTACTGTAATGTGCACATGTTATGAAATATTAATCATGTAATGCTTCAATGACTTGATTAAAAAATATTTTTTTCCATTGAATGTTAGTAATCATCAAGGGGTAAAGTGAAACAGATTTTCGATAAACAACTGATTTAATGAGTGAGAGGGTGTCAGCTTTCTCGTTCATTATTTTGAATCACTTTTTCATTTTGTAAGATGTTTGTCATACCGTAAGCGTTGTTCTGTTGCTTGAGAAACATAGTCAATGCAGACGGTATTGACAACTGGTTCTGGTAGTTAGGTAGTTAGCAGTCAGCACAAATCAGTTGAGTAATGAACCGAGGGCTGTAAAGTTTACATTCTGCTACAATAGCGTTGTAACTTCCTTCTCGTTTCCTTTCGCCTGTAACGGTACAGAACAAGCAGCAATCACATTCCTGATCTTTCCTCGCTACTTTGCTAGTACTTTCAAGGAGACTGACGATGCTAGTCACCGTATATCTAGTTGTTTTTTGATACGTAACTCACACCGTGTAATGGTAGACAACATAGGCGGGACTGAGGCTACTTGTGTAGCTCATTGTTTCTTACCACATGTTTCCGCAGCGAACTAACCAACGCCAGAGAATGCCGGGATTGTCCTTCAAATTCCTTCCCGTTCCTGAACGACGTATCCCGCAGTCACCTCAAGGCGTTGAAGACATTTCCCGCGCTATACCTTCCGGGTATTACATCAATATAGAAGAAAAACAGCAGATATAATACAGATTTGAACAATTTACGAAGATATGTAATCACAGTAACAAAAATTAAGGTTGTAACGTTCTGTACACATTTTGTTTTACCTATTTTTTAATAAACCTATTTGATTTTATTTGTTCTTTTGTTTTGTCTGCCCTTTCGTTCTTTTACTTAAACTTCAATTACTTGTAGTCCTTAGTATGGCCATATTTCAGTTATGAAAATAAAAACTATCCTTTTAAATAATATCATCTCCAATTAATACTTATTTTTACAAACGTCAATAAACCTTTTTTATTCACGTTGTAATTAAACACACTTTCGTTTTCTTAATTATATCAAGATTTTTTGCTTTACGCCTCATTGACGTCGATGTCATTAGCAGTGGGACAAAACTGGGGGCCATGGACTTTTAAAGGAACCACCCTGGAATTCACCTGTATTGATTTTGGGAAACCATTGAAATCCGAAATCTGGCTAGCCAGACGGAGATTCGAACCTGCGTCCTCCTGAATGCGAGGACAGAGGTTTACCACTCACCCGCCACGCTCGGCCAGTACTGGGCTAAGATTCCAGCTGCTGGGACGTGGATCTGGTGATGGATAGTGGTGATTAACAAATTGAGAAATGAAGTGGTGCTGAACAAAATAAAAGAACAATTTAAACAACAATTAATAAAAACAAAGCAATTTGGATAGGATATGTCCTGAGAGATCTCTGTAAGATACAGTATAGGGGAGAGGTAGGACAAAAATAAAAGTAATGTAAGACAAAGTGTGGAGTGTTTCAGGAGACCAAAGCGTGCGGCTGGGACAGGTTCCATATCCCATCAGAAAGAGACACTTTTACGTCAAGTAAATCGAGTGCAAAATGTACTGATCTACTGATCACTACTTCATTGGAATAGGGGAGGCATCATCATAAGTGTTATCCATATGTTGATGAAGGAATAAAATTTAGGGTGAATGAAGTGATCTTGAGAGATGATTTTAGTCATTTTCCTGTGAAATATACATTTCACAGAAGGCAACCTGAAAAATATCTGACTGCCGCAGTACATATGCTGAAGTGCATAGCACCCAGTAAGGTGGTGATTTAGCCTATTGGGATGGGTGCCTTGCTGAAACTAAGACTTGCTTTGGCTAACTATTGCTTTCTGTTCTTTAAAAACCTAATTTTACTAATCTTAACTCCTCAATAAATAGACAAATTTACACGATATGCAAAAAGTGAAGAAAGAAATGATCCGAATGTGAAGTTGGTATGGAATTTTCACTGTCTATTTGACAAACTCACCAATTACACATCTTGTCCTCTTACGGGAAAGATGATTTTGATGGAAGATATTAGACAAAAGATCATAGGTATAAAATCTGATGACCACATTTAGGTCAAGCAAGTTTGTGTGTAACTTCAAGCAGTCATCTTTTAAGATTTTCGTTTGACTTCCATTTCACAATCACCACATACTGTGCTTTGAATTAATTTCTGATCTAATACGGCAAATTTTTGCTGTGTGTATCGCTAGTATTAATATGGACTCAGTAATGTTTGATTTAAAATAAAAGATAATTCCGTAATTTGTCATTAATCTCTGAGGATACTTGAGTGAAAACAAAACCATTACAACATGACTTGATGCATATCGTAAAGAGGCGGAATACGAGTGTATCTTGTTCAAGTGGTTTTCAGAACGTTTGCACTGCCAAGCACTCGTCGCAGCAACCTTCTTATCAAGGACGATCCTTCATACTATTTCTATATTCTGACTCTTTAATATTCTCTGTTTTTTTAACTACATCAGCGATGTTATCATTACCAAGGAGATGATTACTATTAAGGAACGAAGGACTTCAGCCGCGCGAGACGGTTGTGTAGAACAGTGAAACACAGAAATACAAGTATGTATGGGTATTGAATAGCGCCGACAATAATTCCGAGATAGATACCACTCAACTATCAGGTCCGATTCTTCTGTGTTGACCAGACTAGTGCAAAAAGGGTCAATATCTTTTCGGCACAACTATTCTGCCTAAAAATCACAGTGACAATGGTTGAGCTGTACATTTCTCAAGAATGGATACATGAGAACTCTGTGGTAAACATGCTATTTATCCTCACTAAATGTTGCACTCCATATTGCGTGTGGCTCTCAGCTACAGTGCTGCTTCAACATGCGATTATGAACTTTAGTACCGAAAGGACTCTCTGCGTTCTTAAATTCTGCTCTGAAAGTATTCGATTATTCCAGTAGGTACAGTACTCCCGCAGTAGGAAAGAATGATTCGCCTTTTCTTTGTCACGGTACAGGAGACTGTTCAATGCGTTACCTAATTGGAAACGACTTTCATGACAAGCTCAGTGCAACTATAATAATTTTATACGCTTTGGCTCAAAGAAAAACCCTCAGACTCGCCTCCCTAGTCGCGAGTCGGGCTCTCCAAGGCAGCATTAACAGAGCGGAACAGAGGTCCGAGTTGTTAACGTCGCCATATCGAATTCGGTTGGTCGTGCAGTGTTTACCATTAGTGTGGAAGGCGGTTTTCCTTTCCCCGGCTCCCGGAACCGAGCTACCTGCTGTTAATGTTCACAGCCTGTCCGAGGCGTGGATACGGATTTTTCACGGACCGTATACAGCAGAAACGAGAAGCCGTTAATGCAAATGAAGTAATAACTGGTACTGGGCAATCACCAAAGTTATGATAGCAGGTGATAGGGTTTTTACTAACCACGTTTTAGTGTTGGATGGTGATCATTCACTACTGGTGACGGCTCCTGCATCGAGTAATGTTTATCGTCCCTTTGACCCTAGATCCGGAAGAGCGGGTACATTCATTCTAGAGAGACCCATCAACCTTACACTGGTATTGTAATGGTTCAATTCCAGTTCGTTTCATTCTCAGTTACCGAGCTTGGTGGGTGAAAGGTTAACGTTCTGGCCTCGCATTCGGGAGGACGCGGGTTCGAATCCCCGTCCGGGCATGCAGATTTGGGTTTTCCATGGTTTCCCCAAATCACTCCAGGCGAATGCCGGGATGCTTCCTTCAAAAAGGTCATGGCTGAATTCCTTCCCGTTCCCTGTCCCCAGTCCCATCACGCCTCTAATGACCTTATCCGTCGACGAGGCGTAAAGCAATAAGTAAAAAAGAAAAAAAAATCTCAGTCAAGCCTCGCGAGGCGGATCGGACATTTCTTGCGGGATGCCCCTTGGTCTAAGTGACCGACAGACGGTGAGAGGAATTGGACAGCTTTGACGGCATTCCAATTAAGGAGTGCGAGCGAGGAGGTCATTCTCAGGCAGGACTGTTCGAAGAGAACAGCTCAGGGTGCCGAGTAAAATAGTTTAATGTGAACATCTTACAGAAAAGGCAGGTCGTGTTTATTATTTATTCATCGCCTGATATCGCCAGAAAGGGTTAAATCGTTGCTTCGAATGCTCTTCAAATCCTGTGTCAGTATCGAAAATTTCAAGTGATGAGTTTTGAATAATTGTTACATGAACTGATCCACTGAAAAGAACCCGTAAGCGCCGTGAGCTTAAGAGATGTTTCATGTCTTTAATAAAGCCACATTATGTTTATTTCTCTATAAGTTATAACTTTGCTTGCTTGGTAACAGATATTATTAAATCAATATTTCATTCATTTTTACTCTGTGATGTAAACGTGCTGAAATAAATTCTAGGTTCCTTTTCAAAGTTTTGATATAAATTAATTAATTGATGTGTGAAATATCATTTATTTTGGGAGTTCCTTGAGATAAATAAATTAATAATTCATAAATACAAATAAAATAAATATTTATCTAATAATTGGAACCTTTACAGCCACGAGGGGTGGTACGGTAACAATGTCAGAAACCTGCAGACACAAAAAAGTTAATACATATTGTCAGTAGACCCAACTAAATTGCAATTTAAGTCCGTGTCTGTAAACCAGTAAATCATAACGGATAAAAGAGACCTGTAGTTTCAGCTGAAGTCCAAATCATGGATCTTCTTAGAGTACATCACATGAACAAGACAAAGCTTTCGCCAGAGATGGGATCAGCTTAAGGGGCAATAAAACTTCTGGCCGAACTAACTTTTAGTAACTAAGTTGAGTATTCGCATTTGGGAGGAGCTGAGCAACAGTGTGATCCTCCCGAGGTGAATGAAGGAGTATATATATATATATATGTATATTTACTGGAGGAACAGACTTATCTGGATATGACCAGTGAATGGTTTCTCCTCCAGAGGTGCTACTTTCATGTCTCAACAAAACGCTATTCCTCATTTCCACTTGAAATTTACGGTATTTTTAAAGCAACACTTAACCGAGCAATGGATCGGTTTAGGGGTTAACATTGATCTGATCCTTTTGCCTTGGCCACCTATTTCACTGGACTTAACACAATCTGACTTTCTTTCTGTGGGGTCAAGTTTTTATCACTCTATCTGTCTACAACTAATCCGGATATAAAGACGCGTAAACTTCAATGTTGACATATTGCATCGTGCGTGGGAAGAAATGGAATACTGTGTATATGTTTGCAGAGTGACAAAGGACACAAGTATCAAGCCTTTGTAATACGCTTTGTAATAAGCTTTGTGGCTTTTGTTACACAATAAACCAAGATTCCTATTCTACCTCAATTGCATTACGTGCAATAATTTTTAGAAACCCAGACAATCATTTTTTTAATAACACTATTTATTACAGCTCGTCGACGTCGATGTCGGGAAAGGATTCGGGACAACGAATGGGAAGAAATTCGCCGAAGGCCTCTCGAATAAATAATCGCGACTCTAACCTGTAGTAATAACCATGGAAGACCGTAATCTGATGAGTCGGGCTGGGAATCGAACCCACTTTTTCTCGAAAGCCAGGCTCTACATTAAACACTCACACTCTAGGGGTCAGAAAGAGACCCACGTAAAGATCTCATGTAAGCAGTGTACTTGGGAATTACCACAGCTGCCGGAGAGTTTGAAACAACACTCTGTCGTTGAGCTTCCGAACAAGTATTTAATTTCAGAGTTTATGTTATCTGAAACAGCGGATGACACTAAATACTGCCACAAAGATATATTTTGTTTCGCCTTTAATTTGAATGTGCCTCATGCAATCTTGTTGAACCGGTCCCAGACAAGGCTGCTCCAAAATTTTTGATACAGTACTTACTCTCGAAAGAACGGATGTTTGTTTAAATTAAGCATTTATTACACACTTAAATTTATATTCTGACTGGTCCAGCAGCTAAATAACATTTCGACATTGGAATGTCACCTGGAGTCATTCGCCTTGTCTCATTCGTAAACAAATGCATACATCACTTTCATCACTCCAATAGCACTTCCTTAATTACCATAACTGTTGTCACTTCTGGAAACCTTCGTCCAAAATTTCATAGTCGGCCAATACTAACGTCAGACTTATCCCGCTCTATTTTGAAGTTTCGTTGGAGTATTGTTATTGAACCAACAGTAATTATCGTTCAGATTGTTCCGAACAGAAGAAGAAGACGGGTACTAATATACCTAGGCGAAATCCTAACATAATATACAACACTAAAGCGACATGGTATAAACATTTCCTTTGTATTCCGCAGGGCCTGCAAATCTCTTGTTATAGTCTGATTTTGACATGTTCATTAAGAGATGGTTTCGTGGTTATGTTTAGAAAGTTTTTTGCAAATGCAAACGTCAAGAATATATAATCATGTGATTCTTGGTGTCATACCGCCAATCAGAATAAAAAGTTGCTGGTAAATTAATGGAGAATATATTTACAAATAGCACGTTTATATTTCATTGGATTTACGAAACAGTCAATTTTAACCACAAAGTCTACGAGCTCCAAGCAATAAATCGTAGCAGTACAATTATATTATGTCTGCCAAAGACATGCAGCACTGGAAATCACGTGTATACAAGAATCATGCGCAAGGTGCTTCTTAATGCCAGCCCCAGCATGGTACATGGATTAGTAGCTACTACTAGGACAAAACCAAATAGAAGCCTTCAAACTAATCCCAGAGGTTGCCCACACTTCTTTACCAACACTTCTTTACCAACAAAGAAGAAGGCGTTAAATACCATCAGTTGTGTGTGATATGATAATGTTAAACACCATTACGATTTCCTCTTTGTTTGCTAAGCTATTTTTACGCAACAGCTTCTTCAGTATCTAAATTACTTCGTAGTCACATGGACTAACCAGTAACACTGGGCTAATAGGAAGAGTATTATAACGCGCCATAAGCAGATGTTATTGCATGGAGCTCCATTGCACACAGTGCTTTTACCTGAAGTGATTTAAGGGAGACAATTGAAAATCGAAAGAAGGTTGGCCTGACCGGGCATCGAACATTCGTCCTCCTGAACTGCAAGCCCAGCCATAACACACTCGCCCTCCGTACATGTGTTGCCACACGCTGGGAAGAATTAACATGGCTGACATGACTTATGCAATGACCCATACACCCATCTTCAACAAGCAATGCAAATTTGCTTTGGGAGGAATGAAGTCCTTACTAACATTGGAGGTGCCGGCCTCGGTAGCGTAGGGGCTAGAGTACTGGCCCCACGAACCGAAGGTCGCCGGTTCTAGTCCGGCCGAGGGCATGGGTGTTTAAAGTGTTGTGTGTTAGTGTGCTTGTCGTGTCCGTCCTGTGGTGTCTGGAATTACTTGAAAGATATATATATATACACGTATAGAAACTGAAAAAAAACACTTGATGAAATAAACACATACTTGAGTTGGCTGTATGGCCGAAGGAAGCCAAATGCCATTAAAAAAAAAAAAAAAAAAAAAAACATTGGAGGTCGTGTCTGTAACTTCCCATTCGGTAATCCAGATTTTAGTTTTCCCGAAATCACTCCATGCGAATGCCCGGACGGTTCCTTCAAAATACCATGTCTAATACCTTACCGATCCTTGCCCTTGCCTCCAATGACCTCAACGTTAAAGCTAGAAGGGAAAAAAAATCATTTTTTGACATGGCTCACTAAAAATAAATGTTAAAACCATTCCGACCTCTTCTGCGATGTGTTTTGTTATTTACCCCAGCATCATTTCCTTAGAAGCCACACTATGTACTTTGTGAAGCAACCCTTACGGCTTCATAATGAAGTTTGCTTTAGCCCTGACCAGTGCTCCTTGCGGCGTGGTTATTAGAGTTTTTTTGCGGTTTTAAAATGTTCATTTCCTTGTGCGCCTGAGATGAGCTCCGGATATTAATTTTTCCGTCGCACCTACCTGCTCCTCCGCCGCTGGAATTAATTTGTGTGGTGGCCGCCAGAGGCGCCACCCGCGGTGACGCCAGACTACCTTGCAGCCACTCTTTGTCCCCTGCCAGACAATAACATCTGCGGAAGTGGCCAACTCCGCCGCTATGCTACTTAGCCTGCATTTGAAGACACCCGTGACGTCTGCCAAAGGTCTGCGAGACCATTCAACAGTCAAGTAGCTAAGAAATGATAGCAGCACATACATACTCACCGCTTGCTTCCATTATGAGTAACACGATCAACAGCTTGAAAAGATTGAAAAAGTGACGAGCTTCATAGCAACACAGGCACTAAAAGTCGAGTCACAGTTGGTTAAGATTATTCTACAGTATTGTAGGAAATGTGTTGTGCTCAAAAATTTCTGACGTAGTGTCACTTGAATTATTATAATACCTTAACTCCAGAATATAGTCTATGGGTCACTGGTCAGCTTCTCTTGTGGTTTCTGACATATTTCCAGGAGGCTTTATTGTTTGATTTAGATTTTAGTTTTACGCCGAACTCCCTAATATGTCAGAGGTGGCGTCTGCCGAAGAAAAACAGGAGAATTTCGCGCATGTGCATAAGAATAGTTGAGACCTCAAGTCACTATAAGATATGTCACCTTCGTATTTTCGAAACTGTCTTGCTGAAAATTGTGAAATCTCATATTCGATTCAAATAGTAAACGTAGTCAAACTCTAGATCATTGCGTCCATGGCGTATTTGGACGCTGCTCAAATTAAAAATGATTGTTCCAGGAACTTTTTTTTCTTATTGCTTTACGTCTCGTCGACGGCTAAGGTCATTAGAGGCGGGATGGGACTGGGGACAAGGAACGGGAACGAATTCGGCCATGGCCGTTTTTGAAGGAAGCATCCCGGCATTCGCCTGGAGTGATTTGGGGAAACCATGGAAAACACAAATCTGGATTCCCGAACGGGGATTCGAACCGGCGTCCTCACGAATGCGAGGCCAGAACGTTAACCACTCACCCACCACTCTCGGTTCAAGTATTTACAATCTTAATTGGTGTTTTAGCTCTTATTTTGCCTAACCGTTCTGCTCCGTAAGTTATAACTGCGGTACACACTGATGTCAAATTTGTCGAAGCAAAATTTTCTAAATACTTTTGGACGAGCAGCGTCGTAATTACATAAAAACGATAAAATTCTAGAATGACTGATACAACGTTTTTATATAACCGCAAACATAAAACTTCAATTATTTCATGAGACTAATGAAGCTTGTTGAAAGCAGTTGGATTTTTAACAGAATTATTGCATTATGTGAGGATTTCGTTTAGGCTCTATACTAAATCACAGTATCCGTTTTCCTAATGTTTACGAAACCTCGAAATCTGTTTCTGAGACTTCTTGGTCTATAGAGGTACGTTACTGTTAACTACTAAGAGGATTTTTTTAAATTTTAACAGAGTTATTTGCCGGACTCGATAGGGTAAGGGCAAGCGTGCTGATTGCAAGTGCCAAGAGGCGCCGGTTCTAGTCCGCCCAAGGGCATCGGTGTTTAGTGTGAATGTTGTATATGTCATCCGTTGTTTTCCACTAGGACAACCAGAAAAACACCTGAAGACACAGTAATTTACTTTATGATTATAAAAATACACTGAGATTGGATAACATGCCGAAAGTCGTAAAGAAATAATTAAAAAAAAAACAAGGCTATTGATGTGGACTATTACGAGTGTAGATATCAATATCCATCAGGCTACGTACGCAACACAGCGCTCCTGATAACTTATTTAGAACACTCTTTTTGTAAGTTGATGATTTCAGAAAATCTCAAAACATGACGATACAATACAATTTTTAAGATTTAGAGACAATTATTTTCCTTTGTTCGTCTTATATGGAAACTATAATGTGATTAAATCATTTAAAACGACATAAACTTTTAATTAGCTTCATTGATGTGTATATTTGCGTTCAGATCAAAGGCTGCACTTGAAAATATCACATGATTAACACAAATATTGACTGTGTGTTTAAAACTCCACCATCCTAATGACGGTATGTACCCAGTTCAAATTAATCACCAAGAAAAATGTTGTTCTGGACCACTCCGACACAAAATCAATGACTCAACTGTCCATATTAAGTGAATCCACAGAAAAAAAACTACTGTCAGTCGAAAGCAGTCGTGTATTATAAACGCAACCACTATAGTACGTAGAACGTAGCTCGAAGTTCCGTCTGTTTAAGGGTTTGTTTTGTGACATCACACTTGGTCTTGATTAGGACCACAGTCAATGCATACATAATGATTAATAGGAAATGAAAACATAACTTAGTTGTGCGCATCATAAATATAGCTAGAGATCAAAAGTGAAATCATGGTATTCCACTGTTGCCTTGAAATCCTGAAAGATTGTTCGGCCGCCAAGTGACAGAGTTTTCGGTTCGCCACGCAATGCGACTCTTGTCGTGGGCTAACTAACATAACCTGATAATCCCACTGATTATTAAAGGAATCTGAACCACGGGAGCGTTCTGACGTACTTCACAATATGCAGCAAGCTGTGCCAGAGGTGAAGGTCGGGTTAAGGGACTCTAAAAATGCAGGCCGAGACTAGGATTCGAAGCGTCGCCCTTTCGATGTTCAGTTAGACGGATGGAGTCAGATGGAGGCGATTTCTGGGAAATAGTGAAACCAAATTTCTTATAGATGGACAAGGTTCCCCTCCAAAGCCTACCGCTCACCCACCGAGCCCGTTATGATTGAACACAGGCCGACACCAAGGAAGCATTCGCCATTAATTACTGCGTGCGTGTTTAGTTACTGGCGTTTAATATTCGATGGGCCCTGTTTTATAACTTTACAGGTTCCCAAACCGCCCGGCCGCACGTCTGCAATTAAGTATTCCAGGCCGAGCAAAAAGAACCCGCCGGACTGTTTTAATTACACGCGCCGAATTCCCTTCAGCTACTCTAATAGATAAAATATTGCTTACATTAACAGCTCGAGGGAATTGCTATCTGTTTTTCTCCGACTTAAATAGCGTGGAGAGCCAGCGCTCATAATCTCTTCGACACTCTCGCGTCCCCGCTAACGACGGTCGTGGCGAAATTAGTGGTACATTTCTCGTGCCGTCTTCTGCGGGGCACGTTTAGCTTGTCTCCATAAATTATCAAACACGCGATAACGCGTGGCTATTATCGTCGCCATTAATTCTTCTACCTGCAGACACCGGAAGTGTTTTCAAAACAGTCGTCTGACCCAATCTCTGCTGTATTAGCAACTGTTTCGTATCACAGTACACTGAAAAGTCATAGATATCAAAGCTTCCCCCATTATTGCTCGGTATTCCTTTATGGAAGTTAGAATTTCAAACTCTGTTGGGTGCGGCATAAAGTTAACTTCTACACTGATGGACGTAATATTTCGATTTTCCCCATTACTGGCAGATCAAGCAGCATTAAAGAAGCATAAAACCGAGTCGTACTATTCCATTTGTATCAGAAGCCATTGATTAAAAAATAATATTTTTAAAGTGACATCGCATAGCTTTACGTCCATGTATATTAATAAAATACGCCCCTCGAGTGTTACGTGCCTGGAAAAATTGAGAATTTTTTTCATAATATTTGTGTAGAACGGAAAAGAAATAAACACCTAAAATTGAAAATTTATCTTCTTCTTATGTATTAATGTTTTCTCCACGAATACAAATGTTTAAGTAGGATTCGTTAACGCACTGTGCCTATAAGAGCTGAAATAAATTTATAAATTAGTAAATATTCTAACATAAACCCTCAGTAAAATACATAAATGGGACATTAAAGCATCAAATGTAATGAATAAACAAATGAATAAAACGCTGTTGTAAATGAGGCGCTTCCATGTGAGTACAGCGAACTCGTGGTTTCAATTTAAAATAACAATGAAGTTATTATAAATTAACAAAACCTACATAAAAACTGTGTGCACAGTAGAATAAGTCTTTAAATTGCTGTATCTGATTTAAGAACAACTTATAGTTTTAAACAGTCGGTGACAATTTCACGGTGACGGGCAACGGAGTATTGAGATTGAACAGCTGTTATTACAGGCTTACTTTTTTGTTTGTTCTTGTTACAACATTCTAAAAGTGTCATCCTCACTATGTTCCGTTACCCTGTTATGTAACACAGATTGCATAAACCTAGCCTGAGGATGCGCGATTAACATTTGGTCCTGGAATTTGGGATGACGTGAGTTGGGTTCCCTATCCTTCCTTTCAGATTTCAGGTTTTAGTTTCCCCATGATTTTCGATGCAAGTACCGAGATGTTTCCTTCAAAATACCAGCAATGAATTACGTCCCTTTCCCTGCCTCCAATCCACTCTCATTGACAAGCCATAAAGCCTTAGATGAAACAATATTGTATCCATAAAAATCTTTTTAGAAAGAAGAGACGCATTATTACGATAGTAAATTTTCTAATACGTTCTATGTTACCACACTTATGTCGGTGTTATAACCCGTGTTTAATCCTTTATTACTTGTTGATGATTACCTTCCTTTGTTCCGTTCTGATAAGGACATCACTAGAATACAAGACTAGTTTTCTTGTTCGCATGTCCATACACACTCTGCTTGAAACTCAACTACTTGTTTTCACGCAGATTTGCATTTGAATCATGAGACCTTTACGACGTGAGATAAGCTCCGCACGACTTTAAAACCACCCATATCCCAGAACGGATTCGACTGACGAAGAGCGGAGTCTGACGTCATATGGGTACCACCTCCAAATGAGCCGGCGTGCGAGGGAGAAAGATTATGCTGTATGCAACGAGTCATACTGCCACCCTGCTTTCTGCGTATTCTCAGGGCTGTCGAATATCCTAAAGATACTCGAATTTCACTGCTAGTTTCAAACAAAATAAGGCCAAAAACCAGTGGATTAGCTGTTTATAATGTTTTCTCTTTTTTGTGAAGAAATCAGCAAGCTGTTTCTGACCAGATATCTTAACATAATTGTCATACGTCTGGCCGTAAAATGATTCCTTTTTTGTGAAATAATAATAAAAATTAATCCTTTAGTTAGTCTCCAAGAAGGAAGAATGTGGGTACCGATTAACTATAATGTGGCGTGTACCAAACATAAAATTTAATTCTTAAAGTGCCTCATTAGTAGAAATGAAGTGATAATATTTGTCACTTTTGTCTGTTGATTCATCAGTCGAGTAGACACTATATACCTAGGTTCATCGTCTGAATTGCTCAGACTAGTGCTTATATAAGTACAGGAATAAAACACGTAAAACAAGGTAGATAAGCGAAGGAAATAAGTGTCCAAGGGATTTCGAAGCTTTCGGACCGGCGTTGCACAGAACAGTATTTCTTTCCTTTTTTAAAAAAATACATATGGTACGCAAAGACAAAATAAACAGGAAAATTCTAGGCTTTTTTCATGAATGTTGATAGACTATGTAAGGGACGGACTAAATTGTTTTGATAAGGTGAATAAAGTATTTAAAGGTTTATCGTATAGACATACAGTGTCAAACAGTTTCGGAGAGTGAAAATTTCCCAATGAATCTTGTCCAGAGCGTTGTTAACACGCAACATTTCCCCCCGCTGTAGTAACAACAAAGCGTATTGAATTTCATTTTTCTTTTCAGACTTTGTGGAAGGTTTCCCATGATGTACAGTGTTCCGCAATTAAGTTTCCCGTAATGTCATTATCAGTTATTTGTTGGTTAGTTAAGTTTGTTCGATATAATTAAATATTAATTGTTAAATCCACAAATTATTTCCGATTTAATCCTTCACGCAGTTCGAAATGTCTTGAAAGGAAAACCGCATCAAATATTTTTTTATAATGATTGCACTTTATACGCATATTTAAAAAAAGCCATATGTGGTAGACAATGTTTTTGATCGAGTTAATTAACTTAAATCTTACTAATTAATTTCTTTTACTTAAATCGATAACCAGTATATATCGTTAATCCATTACAATCATCATGATATACCATTACTGTTATTTATGATTATTTTTTATTAAATTAGTATTAATTAATGTTATAATAAATATAAAACGTTTATAGTACGTGACAGGCATAGAGGAGACGGTATATCAAAGCTAAGTGGTTCCTTTCCTGAGCCGCACCTCATCATGCAGAATGCACAGTGTTTCGAGTGATTGGAGAGCATCTACCTGGTGAAAGGCAAGCCACAGTTAGAAAAGTAACGGCGGCCTCCCCGAATGGCGATATTTTATGCACAGCAGCTGGTAGGCCTGGCTGCGGGACTTTCACCACATCCGCAAGTTAGCGTGTTCTTCACATATGCGGCGACACCGGCGTTTCTTTTATGTGTCATTGACTCCTGCTACGTAACACACAAACACATGGGAGTAAACTGATTACCCCAGTAATCGTCCTCCATTTACTTGTGGTTACCAAATTGAAATTTTTTTAAATATTATTTCCAAATCATATATTTATTTTAACTCATTCCGGCTATTAAGGTTTTTGCCGAAGTTTTCCAAACCTTCTCAGGGAATCATAAAACTATAACGTTCCAAATCGCTTGCATAATGTAAACAGTATATAATTTAAGCAAAATCTATGTTCCCAATACACAAAAGAAAATAAGAATACCAGGTGTTATAACAAATCATTTACTTCCGAAATTTTACAATTACCAGGTTTACAGCAGCTATTAGCTCAATAAATTTGTTGTTTTTTTTCTCTATCAACGGGTTGCTCAACCGTTTTTTCAGACGGGTATACGCTAATATTTTGACGTTTTGTAATTGAGAATTATTATAAAAGTTGACAGTGTCTCGTTTAAACCATCATGTATGAGGAAGCTTTAACCAATGTTTTTGTTGCATGCTTTGATTCGTCTTTTTCTTTCACTGGATCCTTTATGTTATTTCTCTCCCGTTTAGGTAATCTTCCGTATGTTTCTCAAACACGACAAAATTATCGAATTGGCATCAGATTCCGTAGAAAAAATGCTCTGGCGGTGGCATCTGCCGAATCTGGTTGTTTTTTACTTGTTATTGTAATTTAACGCCGTAAACATGTTTTTTTTGGTTTTTTTGTGCAAAAAATACCTTAAAATATTTTGTATTTTAATTAGAAGTTCTAGTCTGGACATGAAAGAAAGTGTGGCAGAAGTAACACTGGGGAGATTGTTATAAAGTTTTGCTGATAATGCGATCTGAATATTTACCCAAGGAAGTATTAGGACTATGATACCTTAATAATAGCATAGGGTTATACTGAGTTTAATTGACATTAATAGAGTCCAACAAATCAAATCTTTTGAAAATTTGCATCATATAATAATGTTTATACATCTGTGTGCTAGGTAAGGCAGAATTGCTTTAATGAAGGCATTCTGCTTTGGTATTTATTGTTTGCTTGGGGTGTGGATGTTTAGAGTGTTCACCTGTGTATGTGTTGTAGCTGACTGCGTGCCTCTGGTAATTGGAGGCGCTCTCGCTGGAACGGCAATTTCATTAAGTTCCCGGTGTTGGTAGCACTGATTCCGGTGAGCTGGGTCGCCGGCAATTACTCGCTGCCCGCCCCGTAGATTTATACCCGCGACGCGTAATGACGCGTTAATAAATGAATTGCCTGGTAGCACAGCACAAGACAGCCGCCGTTTAATTGTGGCTGCTGCAACTGCATCGTTGTTAGTGGTGGGCGATGACTCGGGTTATCATCCAACACCATCTCGGCACTGGCCAGCGTCCACAATTTCCTGTTTCTCGTGTTCAAATGACGAACCTTTGTGATTTGCAGTAGCAAATGTCAGTTAGTAACCTTAACATCTTTGTGAGTTGTGACAGCAATCAGAGTATGACGCTGCCAAAGTGTTTACGAGAAGTCAGCGCAAGAGCAATGCATTGGAGCGCTTCTATAATTTGCAGCGGAAGGTACAACCAGATTCTCCACTAACTATAAAGCGCCCATTCTGATTATGGTCTTAACACGATTTTTCTTTAATAAATTAGGCAAATGTCAACAACTTTGAAATGAGTTCACAGAGATTGTGACTATAGTTTGCTCACCGTAAATTACTTATTTTACTCAATCTTTATTGACGACATGGAAAATAAGCACATCTCTGCATTGAAGAGGACGGCAAAAGATATTTTGTACCATCCGGCATAGATAGAATCAAAATACTAGTCTGTCGTGTTGAATAACGTTACGCAGAATTTTCGTTCCAAGTCTTCAAGCAATATCATAATTCTCGTTCCAACACCTAAGACTTGTATTGAAAAGTCTCATTTATTCATGTTTCTTGGCACATGTCATCAAAATCCTAACACAAGTATTCAAAGGTTGCAGCTTTTTTAAAAATCAATTAGCTCTTTCATTCTAAGCGAATAGACGTCGAATGTTTCATATATTCATCAGCTGTCATCGGTAAGATCAACCACGTGATTGACGTTTTCATTTCCCTGCCGTCATGTTTATGTGTTGGTATCACACAAACAGTTTGCAATAACATATATAAACAAGTATATACGTAGAGCTAAGACTCATTATCATCACTTTACACTACTTTTTCGCAACGGTTAACCATGAATTGCAATTCACAGCTCCTAACTAAATTATAAAACAATTTTAATTTTAACCATAAGGTACATACTGTATTTTTTATACATCAAATATTATACTGTATAGTTTTCTTGACAAAACAAAACACTTAGTTTTTAAGTAAACGCCATTCATGAGCTGTAAAACTTTGATTTAAATAAGGAGGTTCATTCAACAGGATCAAATGTTAAGGTATAATAAAGTAAGGAAGTTTAAATTAAAATTATTGAGTAATGATTAACATAGTGTCTATCGACCGTATGTAAAACATGTTTTGAAGTGAAATGGAAACTAAGAATTGCCAAAAAGTAGAAACAATTTTAGGAACTACAGAACAAACCAAACTGTTTATCTCAGCAGTCAATAAATTGTAAGTGAAATTAAAACTTTAAATATATATATATATATCATGTCTTTCAAAAACAAAGTGTACGAAATAAATATACCTAAAAAGTTCAGTCAACATATTCCTGAAAACTTACGGCTATTAATTTTGTAAATGACAAATTAAAAGTTATGTTTCAATTGTGTTTTGTAGTACATTATAACAGTAACATTTAAAACCTCTTTCTAAAACAGATTAATTTTAAAGTAGATTAAAATAACAATATTGTCCAAATTAAATGAATTCTTCTAAATGAATGTAAAATGAAAAAGTGGTAATGCAGAAAATGTAAATGTAGATGAAGTATCTCCAGAAGGAAATAGCGTTGTATTTAATAAGAGAATAGAATAAAAGTAATATTTTGACAGTGGAAAGAGCCTGATGCGTTAAAAGAATATAAAATTGATTAATTGCAGTATTATTAAAATAGATCAAATATCCTTCGTAAACTAATGAATTCTGAAGTGTAACTGTAATTTTAAATTTTTCGGTCACTCAACGACTATAGCCCAAGACATGAAAAAGGAAGTTATTGTGGGGAGAGAAGTCGAGGAATGGGATGTTACTGCTCGCTTTGTCTCATGACTGGCAAATGAAATATTGTTCCGAAGAAACGATTATGATTTAAATAATTCTTTGCCAAAGTTTAAGGCGTAGACTTCAATGTAATGGTGAAATGAATACTTTAGATCCGTCACATTGACTATCAGTATGCAGAGATCCTGGGAATAAAACACCGTTCATTGTAATCGGTGAGATTATGGTAATTAATTTGTAAAATTATCATACAATTTATATCACAGAAAGAAAACATCTGGAAAATGTTAACAAAATCAACTATCAAAAATAGAAATCTGGAGCAAGTGAAACATAATCACACTCTGATTACTTATAACGACACTTAAAAATTTATCTATCTGATCACCGTTCTCTACCTTATATGTAATTTCTTTTGCGTATCGTGTATTTTGCGTTATGACATAATGGATAATGTACGCCACATACATGCGACAACAACCGAGTCTTGTATAGAAGTTAATTACGTCCCTGAAAGGTTATCGCTGGAGTCAAGAGAGAGCTTTCACCACAGAATTATTGTAATTACTTCATGTCACTCGAAAATTTTGAATAGAATTTCTGCTGGGGAAAGTTGGAGTCCAAATTTATGGTGGCCGGTTTGTAAACGTGCCATTCCGAGCCGGAGGTCCCGCGTAATCATTACCTTTCAACAACGATTTTGTTTTATTTACAGAATGATCGCAACCAGATAGACATCTCCCTGTCACATAGGCGCTCTCGCTCTTTCAACCACAAATCCTTGCGGCCAAAGCGCATGTTGCCTTCTGTAATGCAGATACCTTATAATTCAGTCATATTAATATCCTCCGGCCGTGTTTCGAATTTCATGAATGAAATATCATAGATTAAGTGAAAAGTTTGCGATCTACGATGCCAATAAAAGGATAGATGGCAATGAATTTCTCTTGACTGAGTTTGAAGATAAGTTTCCATAATCATAGGAAGATAAACGTCTTCGTAAAAAGTTGGTGTCAGGTGAATGATCCTTCTCATTTATTCCACACTAGCTTTGCCCGGCAGGCGTTGCAATGCCTATTTTTCTTAATAACTTTGAACACATAAGTAAAGCAGACACATTTATATGTACAAAATAAATAAAAGTCGATGGGTTTTTTTGTGTAAAAAATTAAAATAGTAAAAAGTTTATTCTAGTGCCTTGGGAAAGGCATCCATAAGTGCGGAACTTTCGCGTGAAATTCTATCTCCACATCGGCAATTTTTAATGTGCATGTATTGCGGATGTTTCTTTTTATATTGCAAATAGCTGATACCCGCGACTTCGTACGCGTGGATTAAGAATTTTTTGCCAGAACTGAATATAGAAAGTTGTTGGTAACGAAGGATTGGTCCCAAACAACACAGAGTCGGTAAAATATGACAGGAAAGCTATCATTATACCGTCGAACCAGTCTCTTGAAGAGAATCAATTTCCAACATATTTCTGTCAACATTCGATAAGATCTCAAAATTTCGTGACTAGAACTATTAAACATACCGGAGAAAATGTCCTGTGCCCTTCATACAGATTTTCTTGTCAAATTCCATCAACATCGATATAGCCATTTGGTCGTCAAAACGTAACAAAAAGACAGAGACTTACTTCCGTATTTATAGTATTATTACTGCGGTTCACACACACACACACACACACACACACACACACACACACACTCTCTCTCTCTCTCTCTCTCTCTCTCTCTCTCTCTCTCTCTCTCTCTCTCTGACTGCGAACAACCCCTGAGGATCATTATAACGTAGAAAAGTGTACACCTACAGCATTGCAAGACTACCTACGATTTGCCTCGCATTGCACCCCTAACTTTGTGATATCTACAGTTTAACATTCAATCCGAATAACCTACAGCCCAGGCGTGACTCTTAATATCAAAAACAATTTTTTTTAAATCTTAGCCTTCACGGAGATTTGAACCGGAGACCACGACCCAAACATTTGTAAGCAAGCGCTTTAACCACTGAGCTGTCTGACCGATACATGAAAAAAAGCAGTATACAGACGTCCAAATCCAACGCGTCTGTCTATCGCCATTCAGTAGTATTTCGAAATTATTTATACAGATAATTTTTCAACCAAATGTAGACAGTATTTTTCTCCTTGTTTCAAAGGAAAAATGTGCAAAAGTTTCATCGAGATAGGTTGAAAACTGTGGATTTGTATGAAGAACAAACAAACTAACAAACAAACAAACAAACAAACATACATACATTCATCTTTATATATATAGATATATTTTACTCTTTTCTCTTTATACGATATTCTGTCGATCGTCGATTAGCTAACAACAATCTGTTTGTTTTTTTCTTACGATCCTGCAGTAAAAGCAACAATGAACTGAACGGTGTAATTACCTAAGCGACGTATTTATAAGTTTGAACTTGCGTGTAAAGTAAAGCGTCCAATTCACGGTCTAAATTATAGAACATCAGCGTAGAACAACTGTAGGATGCGCTCACCCATACACGCTATTGAAGGGGTCGAAAAATGTTCCAAGCAATCCTCCCCTCTCGTACTTTGTGGCCGCACACCAGTGTTGTTATCGCCCTGTCGCATGATGTTTTCTCCAATCATGATCCAACGCCTTAGTTTGTTGGAGGGCAAGGGCCCGTGTTGGTTGTCTGGGAGTCCAACGACATCCTACAAGTCCGAGTCCTATATCCGAAAATCCTACCATCATAGGTCCTGCAAGTTGGACTGTGAATGGGCCACTACAGCGGTGGAAAGGCGAATAGCGGTCATGGAGAATTGCGGTTTCGTGGGCTTGTGGTTGACGCTTGAATTAGTTGATCTGCGAACTCCGCAAAGTTCATATGACAAAAATTGGTTTTTAGACGCGTGGATAGTTGTGTAAATAATTTAATTCACTTGTGAAATCTTTCCACGTTTTTTGTTGTTGAAACATGAGACAAAAAATAAATCAATAAGGCAGTATTATAAGGAAATAGGCTTTACTTATTAAAAAATGTAGAATTTGCATAAAAATATACTTTTTTGATTTTAAATTTATTTTTGATAAAATATTAAAATCTAATTAATTATCAATTAATTTTACAACCTCCGCTTCCGCAAAATATCCGCTTTTATGCATTTCAAGCACTGAACATCCGCATCTGCATCCGCAAAGACGACCTCTGTTACAACCCTACATTGGGATATACAATATTTTTGGTCCTTCCATCTTCTGCAAAAGCAGAGTACCCATCGTTGATGGGGGTTGGATATGAAAGTTCTTATGTTTTATCAGTTTTTATCAAATTGTGATCAACATTCTACATCACCACTTCACCTACCGTTTTGGAAATATGTGCAAAATATGAAAAGGTTGCACTTGTAAATTTGTCTCAAAAGTTGTAAAGGAGAATTGCGGGTGCAGTTTCTGTAAAATAATGTAAACATAATTTTTCACTTATTCTAAAGCATATGTGCCCAAATTTCGGAAAAAATGTAGATTTTACAGAAAATGTTATGTGCTCTAAGAACATCACTATCCACGTTTGCTGATTTCCCCATCGCTTTCGAGATATTTGTAAAAATGAATGGTTTCAAGTGTAAATGGATGGAATTTTGTAAAGCAAATGTAGACAGTGATTTCTCTTTGTTTTTAAAGTATACGTGTAAAAAGTTCCATCGAAATAGGATAGAAACTATGGGTTTCTATAAAGAACATTGGCAAAAATTAAGCAGGGAGGATGGGGGAATAAATGTGGAGAGTGGGTGGGTTTTTCTAAACCAAATGTAGACAGTATTTTTCTATTTGTTTTTAAAGTAAGTGTCATCGAAATCTGATAAAAACTATGGGTTTCCTTAAAGAACATTATCAAAAATCCAGGCTGTGTAAAGAAGGAGAGGGGTTGTGTATTTGTAAACAGAATTTTTCTGTTTATTTTAAAGTTTAAAATTATGTCGATATCGGATAAAAATTGTGGGTATGTGTAAGAACACTGGTAAAAATTAAGGGAAAAGGGTAGGGGGATAGTAGTTGGCTATCACGCTGATGTCACATCGATCGACGGGTGAATGACCAGGGAATAACTCTTGCCGAATTTCTGTCCACTGCGGATTGCACGTGAACATGATGGACAAATCTGGAGTATTTAATTTAGGCTGGAATGTGTTTTTCCAGATTTTTCTCCAGATCTTCCATATTTTTTTCCATTGAAAACATTCAACTAAGTTAATTCCACCCCGGGAGCTTAACGAACTAAACGAAAAAAGGATTATGCATATCATCGTTCGAATCGTGAGTGATGGTCTTGAGTGCATACAAAAATCCCAAAGAAATAGCACTTTCAGTATTTCCTGAATTTTCAGACCAACTTTTCTAATTTTTCTTTCTCTAAAAACGTTATTTGGACTGTTACAAACATTAAAAAAAAAAAAAACCTTGTCAAATTTCAAGTGACGCGCAAACTAGTGAACAGCATTTAATTTTTATTTATAAAGCTTCACCCAGTTACTTAAAACGCATTTATCTTAGGATGTTACATTTTACTTTATTTTTATAATAGTTACTCTTTTATATGCCCTAACCATTATTCTGAAGTAGTTATTATGTGCCCTATAATCATATTGTTTCAAAACATTTACAATAATTTTTACTACGAAGTATATCAACCCTGCTTTGTAAATAAAAATTTCTGTGTGTTATATATATATAAACAGATTATTGTAGAGATAAGAAATACTTTTCACCTAATATTTTAAAACATTTGTACCCGACGATGTTTCGATCTGCACGAAGGTCATATGGTTTTAACCGTGTGTTATGTTTGCAGATAGTACTGAAATATACAGATATTACATCGATAAGAGTGTAACCTGAAACGAAACTGAAATGATCGAATAAAGAATTCAGTAAACATATAACATACTGCAGCCTAGAAGTCAAATATTTCTAGTAATTATCCAAGTGGTAAAGAAACAAATACAGAATTCTCTATAAGCAATCTCCCGAACACTACAAAAAGTTAAAATAGCAATGAACGTTGGATTTTGTGGAATCAGTTCTGCCGATACACATGTTATTTCAAGAAGCGACATATATTTATTGCCCTGAGCATTCAGCCGTCCGTATCTTCTCTGTAGTGATTTGTGGCGAATAGAAGAGTCAAGAGACTTCTGCGTCAGTGCTTCAGTAGAATATAGACGAGGCTGCATGGAAATGAAAATTAGAAGTAATGATTTTAACCTGACGCGACCGGACAGTTTTGAACAAAAAGTTGCAAGGGAAAGAAAATTAAAAAAAAAAAAAAAAATATAAAAAACTGTGGTCAGTCTATTAGCAGATCATTGTGACTACCGTGATATAAGAGGAGAATTGTCTACAAACGATGTGAAAATCTAATTGCGACCTAAATGCGGATAATTTTTTTCGTTTTGCTGCCCTGCCTCATGTTTCAGACGTGGAATTCTGTCGTGGTTGCAGAAAATGGGCACTGGGGGCTTAAAAGAGGCTGATAAAACTATCTTATGCGCGCAGAACAGTAGAAAGTTATCGTAAGCAGAGCTCCTATATCGGTGCGGCCACAGATAAAGACATTACTCGACTTCTGTTCTCCGCATCGAAGAAAAGCCATGATAGTACGATTCTAAAATTAGAAATTATTTTTTTTTCCCTCGCTACAAACTTGCCAATCTTTATACGCTCTCGACTTTATCCTTCCAGATGTCTCAATGAGATTTGATAAAAATCAGTTGCTATTGCTTTGAGGAGGCAGGCATTTCATCGTCTCTTATGCTTCTTGTTACCTTTTATTTTAATTATTATTACTACCAGAAGTGTTTTCGCAAGTTAACAAAACTCCATTCTCGAATATCTACAGAGCACATCTGCAATAAGTGATACTTTCAACGTTCAAGAGCCTTGCTAGATTAAATTTTATCATTTATCAAGATACATTATTGTTATATTTTTCTGTCTCGTTGGTATTTATCGTTCTGTTAGACCACCAGAGAAGTCCATATTAAACTATTTAATTCCTGTAAAATAGTGGAGGCTTTCTCGGCGTTTTATATAGATGAAGTTTTCTAGAGAAACTAGTCGAATTTTTTCTTGTTAATTCTATTTTTATTTTCGTAATAAACTTAATTCGTTTTTTGTTATTAGTCTTCCGCCTTGCAACCAAACTAATGCTCTTTATGTCAAACACGTACATCTTTATTTAAGACATCTTTAGCGTCCTTGATAAATATAATTAATTAATTTACAAAAAAAAACACAAATCAAGTAACATTATTGCATATGTATATATGTTTATCTAGGGCACTGAAGATGTCATAAACATAGGCCAAACGCGTTTGCCATAAAAAGCATTTGTTGCAAGACGGAAGAGCAATAACACAAAACAGTTGTCATAGCAACTAAGAACCTTACGCCAAAATTACCAACATGTTAGTTAATTCGGTTTTAGTTTAAGATATTTAGCTTATTATAAAAGGAAAAACCATTAATCCAAAACAAATTAAACTCTAACTGAAGTAAATAGCTACAAAACTTTTTTTAAAGTATTTGAAGAACTATTGCTTTTAAAGGCTATTTTTCCCAATTTCATCACTGTTCATTATTTAAAATTAAATAGAGACACATCCTGAATGACCCCGTCATAAAGCTAACGAGCATCTGTACGCTCCGACAAGGTAATTTGTGTCTGTAATTCATCGTTGTCGTGTTTTATACCCATCTGTTTTCACCGTTCCCTAAGACCTTTACATGGTGTTTCAGCCAATCTTCATTGGAGACTTATGTGAGAAATGCTAAACGCTACGAAGTCGTAAACGAGAATATTTTATATGTCTGCGAACACTGAACCAGCTGTAAAGTGTCGTAGCCTTCAATATACTAACTGGAGACTGCCATTCAACTTTCGATGCAACTGGGAAAAGTACTATTATTAAAATCCTCTTTGATACATTCTATCCCAATGAATCTGTGTCATTCTCGTTCATTTGTTGCAACCTTCATCATCAATATTGAATGTTCTTAATGTGAACAATAACCCAGCCTGCGGTTTCTGTATTGATGTGGTTAGATGACTACTTGAAAGTGATTCTGGAGTACAAGGACTTTTACTACCTTGTTGTCGTCCAGTATTTAGAGAATACGACTGCAACAGCAGCTCTCCAACTAATCATAAGCGCTGACGCGTCTCCAAGTTACCATATTGTACCCGAAGTATAAGCTACTGACTGTTTCCTCCGTACTATTTTGAAAAAGAGGGTTACATGTTCTTTTGTCAGGTTGTACAAACATTTACTATAATATCTGGAGTTACTCATTGTTCGCAAGTCAAGCTTCCCTATTCCTAATCAGATTAATAATAGTGGTAACAGTAGCGATAAAAGCAGCTTTGACTGATGTATCTACTTGTTACAGGTTTCATATAAGTTTCATTATACTGTAATAATATTTCATAAAGGATCATATATATTTCTATAAGGTTTTTTTTTGTCACAAGCCATTATTTCCCTTCATACCTAACCGAAATCGACAAATGAGGTATCATTTTAAAGATTAAGGTATAGCTTTGGTGTCATCATATATTAAGACAGGAATTTTTCGGAATCCGACACTTAAAGGTCAAAAATATCAATATTTCTACAACGCGTTTTTGTGTCGTGAGCCATTTATTTCCCCTGATATCTAATCGAAAGAGAAAATTGAAGTATAATTGTAAAGAGTAAGGTGTCCGCCGTGGTCACATCATATTTTAAGAAAGGAATTTTTCGGAATTTGACCCTTAAAGGGCAAAACTATCATTATTTACACAACGTATTTTTTGTCACCATCTATTTATCCCCCTTGATATCTAACCGAAATCGAAAAATGAGGCATCATTTTAGAGCTTAATGTCTCTGCTTCGTCACATCATATTTTAAGAAATTAATTTTTCGGAATTTGACCCTTAAAGGGCAAAACTATCATTATTTCCATAACGTATTTTTTGTCACCAGCTATTTATCCACCTTGATATCTAACTGAAATCGAAAAATGAGGCATCATTTTAGAGCTTAATATCTCTGCTTCGTCAAATCATATTTTAAAAAAGGAATTTTTCGGAATTCGATCCTTAAAGGCCAAAAGTACTAATATTTCTACAACACGCTTTTGTGTCGCGAGCTATTTATCTCCTTTGATATCTAACCGGTAAAGATAAATGCGGTATCATATTAAATATTAAGGTGTCCTCCTTGGTCCCATCACATTTTAAAAACGGAAGTTTACGAAATTAGAACCTTAAAGGGCAAAACTATCATTAATTCCATAACGTATTGTTTTGCCATGAGCTATTTATCTCCATTTCGATCTAACAGAAATAGAGAAATGAGGTATTATTTTAGAGATTAAGGTTTAAGATTTGATAAAATCATGTTTTAAGAAAGGAATTTTTCGGAATTCAACCCTTAAAGGGCAAAATTATTATAAATTCCATAACGTATTTTTTTATAATGCCATTTATCTCCTTGATACCTAACTGAAGTAGATAAATGAGCTATCATATTAAATATTAAGGTCCAAGCTTTAATCACATTATATCTTAAAAACGAAATTTTTCGTAATTTGACCATAAAAGGGCAAAAGTAATAACTGTGAAAGTCGCGCGTGTGAAACAGTACAGAGCCAAGGCGGTAGGCAGCAGTAGCACATATCACAGAGATATTAATAAACTGTTTCACTGTTGTCGACTTTTGTTATGTGCCTATTACACTAAACAAATAAACAATTGAAACAAATGAAGCGATTCTTCTTTCACCCTACTACAAACCCCCAACCTTGCTATTCACTGTATTCGGGAAATTTTCGCACGGGTTATCTAGTCTTACATTAATTACATAAGATGAATATATGCACGTAAAATAATGGAAATAGGAGCCCACATCAGATAGATGCTACATTATGATGTACATAAACCTATATATATATTAAAATGAATGTTTGTTTGTTTGTCCTTTATGCGTTCCAATACCGTTCGACCGATTACGACAAAACTTTGGTAAGTTGTTAGTGCCCGTCTGCAATGGTTCCTGTCAAAAACACCCCCTTATACTCTTTACACCACTTAATTTAAACAAACCCACTGACTTTATCCATTGCACACCTATACTTTAAAACAAACAGAAAAATCTGCCTACTCATGGTTTCCAAAAACGCAACCCCCTTCCCGTTTACATCCCCATAATTTTTTCAAATATTCTTTACACAAAGTTACAGTTTTTACCAAATTCTGAAAGAATTTTGCACACGTATACTTTAAAAAAAAGGAGAAAAATACTGCCTACATAAAAAAACTTAACTTAGTCCACAACCCGAAGGTTGATTGGATCTTCCCGAAGGAAGCATGCTAAGCCAAAGTGTCAGAGGTAGGACGGCCAGTTCCTTTCCTCTGGGACCTACAGTTTAACGTGGAATCCGAAACACGGAGCGTCCTGGCATAGCAAATATGATTAACCACAACTCTCAAAATTCCTGCGCCTGGCCGGATTCGAACCCGGGACTGGAGCAGCGAATGTTTTGAAAGCAAGCGCCTTAACCACTGAGCCACCAAAACCGCAACCCCTCTGCATTTTTAAATCCCTTTAATTTTTTCCATGTTCTTTATACAAAGCTACAGTTTTTAATGGATTTGGAAGGAACTTTGCACAAGCATACTTTAAAACAAACAGAAAAATACTGTTTACATTTGTTTTGTCAAAGCCCAACCTCTCTCTCCCTTTACTCCCTACTCTCTTAATTTCCAGTGATCTTTATAGAAACACACAGTGATGGAACTTTGCATATGTATACTTTAAAATGTGGAGAAGTATACTGTCTACATATGGTTTAAAAAAAAGCCAGTTACTCTCCTCCTTTACCCCAACTCCATAATTTTTGCCAATGTTTCTTATACATACAATCATCTGCATTGTTATAGCGTCTAAGACACTGGAAGCGCCTCTTTAGTTTGGTTAATATATTCACATACGCCTTAGAATTAATGGTGGTGCCTCTCAGCATCACATCAATGAGTATGACACCATCACAGTCCCAAAACAGTGATCACGACTGAATTTTTTCTTCTGTGGAGAGTCAGGATGGCGCCATTCCATCGACTGCCGTTTGGTTTCGGGCTAAAAATGGTGAACCCACGTTTCATCACCTGTCACAAGAAGACTTCTCTCTCAGCTTCAAAACGATGCAGGGACTCAGGAGAAATGTTTTTTTCTGAAAATTTTGTGTTCCTCCGTAAGACGTCGCGGTTACACATCGTTAACACGTTTTTGCGTAATCAAGAGCACTGACGATTACACCCACACTTCCGTTGCTGATTGACAGCTCCCGCGCCAACTGCCGAGTCGTTAAGCGTCGGTCCTCGCGAATGAGCTCATCAGCAAGCGGCTTCTCCCTCTGTGCCCAGCAACTAACGGTAGTTCCGTCGACTGCTGATGCTTCATGAACTGCACATAAACGTTTGTGAATTTTTCCAATCGTTTCTTGCTCCGCAGTGAGAAATTCAATAACGACACGCTGCTTATAACGTACATCACTCACAGACGCTATGTTGAACCATTGCTGCAAGTACACTATCTGTCGGAAGAAACGGAAACTTTGGGCGCGCACTCTGAAAACTTCTAAGAATTCATATCTAAATTTTCGCAATCGTATCATTGTCGAGGGCTAAGAAAAAAAAATGGGGTGCATTAGTTTCTGGGCCACCCTCGTTCATGAACTACCTTTTGCGTTACGTTTCTTAGATTCGATATAAGATGGGCATACGGAGGATCTAAAAAGACCTGTAGTTTTAGCTCCTCAGATATCTCAATTCAAATACTTCGTGAAATAACGATTTATTTAATTTTTTTCATATAAATTTACTGTTGGTTGACATTTTGTAATAATTCCTTTCTTATCTTTGATATAATAATTTTAATAATCATGATATAAATCAATTTGAATGCTAATTTTATAAATTACCAAAGATTATTCTGAAATTAAATATCGTTTATACTCGAATATAACATTTGTTGTGCCATCATGTTAAAAAATATGATATTATCAACATGTATCAAAATCAATTATATCTATCATTTTTTTTAAATTATTTGAGGGCTTTAAATTTCCACGAATGAACTATTTACTTACTAGCCTCAAAGCCCGTCAAACATGACGGGATTAACGGAGTGTTGTGGTAATTTATTTCTCTGCAGCTACTTAACTATATAGAATTGTTATAAAATAAAGCTCATTGTTGATTCTTGGCTGTCCGGGTGGCGCCGCGTCATGTTCATCGTAGCCGACGTTTCGACCCTCATTCTGTGGTCTTCTTCCAGGGCAGAACTGGAAGAAGACCCCCAGAATGAGGGTCGAAACGTCGGCTACGATGAACATGACGCGGCGCCACCCGGACAGTCAAGAATCAACTGACTCTGGCCGCGGAAACCTACGATTACAAAGCTCATTGTTATTTATCGACCCTTGTGCTGTACAAGAAGCTTCAGTTGTCAACTTGGTCCAGGATGCATTTCAGCCTAACTACAACTCCGCTAATATTGCAGCTAGGAAAGTAAAGCTTCAGTAACACACGAATTAATACATTTCCTGTGTTGCTTGTCAGTGTCGCCAAGCATCGCGATATAAACTTGATCCAAAATCTTCACAGGTTCCTACACCTTTCTTCCTTATTATCTGAGATGAAAATTGATGTTTTAAAGGCTGACACATCGGCTTACATCGGCTGAAATAATGACCCCAGTGAAAATGAGGGATTCTAAAAATAAATCTTAACAACTTACGCTATGCCACGTAATATTTAATTGTGTTTTAGGCCACATAGATCGTGATCAATTTAGAACTTCTTTCATTCAAACCATGTAATGATTTCAGTAAAAAAACCTGATAATTAATATGCCAATTTTACGAAATACATACTTTTCTTTAAGTGTTCTGACAATTAATTTCCTAGCAATTGATTAACTAAATAGAATTGTTATAAAATAAAATTCAATGTAATTCCTCGTGTCTTGCGCTGTAACAAATAGTTTCCATCCGGGTCCAGGATGCATTTCAATCTTACCACATACTACTCTAAACTTGCCGCCAGAAAAACAATACTTCAATCTCACGCATATTAATACATATACTGTATGACATTTTAGTGCCAATAATGCATCACTTTATACATTTTGGCTCTAGCGTAATCAGTGGGACTCATAAAGGAATTGTCATTTTGGTCTGAAAATTGTTACACGCGTTCGATAGATTCTATTGTTTAATGTGTGTTGTTCTTAGAGCTGTAAAATATATACATACGTCACAAACTTCACTCAAATGTGCCGTAACTCGAGCGACTGGGAGAAGCTATATAGCGAAGTATAATGATCTTGCACACGTTCCTTGAACGATATTATTTGGGAATATATTGCCATCACAGCCATCAAAAATATAAATATGGAAAAAATTACACACCAAAAACTGCAACAGCTTTTAACCGTTAGTGAGTGAAGGAATTTAGTTTTTATAATCGAAATGTAACCTGTACCGAAATGGCGTTTGGTTCTTGTTGTTAAGGCATAATTCGCTAGAAATTTGGATTTATTAAACATTTTAAACATCATGATTTTCGAGCAGAATCAATAGCAGCGTCTGTGGATAGGCTGGAATGTATCCTGGACCAGAATAGCCATAGATGCTTCCTTTTGTAGCGTAATGGACTTTGTTTTAATTATAAAGTTGCTTTGATCTTCATCGTTTTTGGTCATTGATGCATTTTGTTGCACGTAATATTAATATCGCTGGAGGTCGCATATGATAACAAATAGCGTACTCTAATCGCTTAGTGTGTAACGTTACACCACAAATATATATATAATTTATTTTTTATTTTATTTTTATTTTATTATTATTATTATTTTATTTTTTATTTTTTTTGCTTGAAGTTTGTGCATTATATACTATTTTGATGGGTGTATTAGAAACATATTACTAAATAATATAGTCGAAGGAACGTTTGCGTTATCATTACACATCGCTATATGCCTTCTCCCAGTAGCTCGCCGCTTAACGTTACGGTACTTTTCGAGTGAAGTTTGTAAGGATGGATATATTTTACAACTCTAAAAGTAACATATTTTAAATAATATCACCCAACGAACGTGTGCGACAGTTTTCAGACCAAAACGACAATTGCTTGATGAGTCCCAGTGATTGCGCAACAATCTAAATTTGATCAAAAATCTTCAAGAGTTTTTAAACCTTTCTTTTTTGTTATCCGTGATTTAGACCAATATTACAACGTTTGAATAGCTGACATAGTTACATGTTGCGAAAACAATAGCCTCAGTAATAGTAACAGTGAAAAAAAAAGAAGATTAAAATATCTTACAAACTTATATTATTCCACGTAATATTTGTTTTAATTGTAGAGTAGGCTGCACAGTTCGCTATCAGTGTGCAACTATTTCCGTTAAAATGATTTAATAATTTCAATAAAGGACACAGTTTAAATTATTTTGGAAAAAAACTAATTTATTCATGCCCTTTGCTGTAGCGTCAAATGCCAGTTGTAATTCTGACCCATGCTAAGTAACAATCTAATCAAAGCATTCACTAACATTGATATTCGAAAATTAAAACTTTTATCTTACATATCTATGGACAAAGAATTTTGAGGAATATTGCACTTACTTGTCTCGTTTACGGGGTTTGTGTTGGTGCCTTCGTCAGACCTTCTCTCTATCTAACCACCTCGTTTTCTTGATAAACTTGATAATTTGATTCACTGTGTATTTTCTCAATAATGACCCCTCCAAAAAATGTGAAATTTTATATAATTTAAGGAATACTTCTATTTATCAAAAGAATAATACGTAAATATAAGCATAAATATAATTATTGATATGATGATTTAAACGCAATACGTACTTTTATTTCAGTGTTCTGTCAGTTAATTTATTCGCGGATGCTTAGAAATGTTATTAAATAATGTGCATAACCAAAAAAAAAAAATTGGCGTAAAGCGTGACGTCATTGCACGACGTCATAGAGTGACGTCATGACGTGACAGCTGACGCCATACATGAGACACTTGCTTATTATATGTGCAGATACCCAAGTTAGCATCAACACTATAAAATTACCATTAAGTACTATATGCACAGACAGAACACGAGATTTACCTTTAATTATCAAATGAATACAAAACGCTGTTAAAATCTTAAATACTATGCACACAAGTTATATTCTTTTATGTCCGACCAGCCAATAAATGAAAGTAATCAACTTGGCTTTGCAAGCAGATATGAGATTTATCTTTCGAGAGCTTAATGTTCGAAAATGTTTTCGCTGAACTCGTTTCCAAGAATTGTTAAGCTCGTTTGCCCATTCAAAGTTGTCTCAGAAATATTAATAATGCCTCGCACCTCCTTTCTTCCACGATAGAAACATGTAGTTATTACACTTTACCTTCCAGCATAAAATTGACCTACTAGGCGTCCATGGAGACTTATTCAGGGCTAGCTAGATAACTGTTTGTTCTCTTAATTAACTGTCTATAGTATCCTTTCTGTACAACATCGTTTGCTCTGCTCTGTCCTAACACAGAATATTTCATCCAACCATTCATGCCTTTTTCTTATTTCCAAAACCTTATTTGCTGTCTTCGTTTTTAGGGTGTAACTTGCATTTCAAACTAAATTCTCCGTATCGTCGACCAAGCCATTTCCAAACGGTCGGACCGAGTCTTTGACCTAAAGGATGCTGTTTTGTCAAACTCCCAGGACTCCAAGATATCTTAAGCTCCCCACTCCACTTCCTGTCTATACATTGTGAATACACAACTGGAAACAGACTCGTCCCTTTCGTAAGTGTTTGGCTGGCATTCCCCGTACGAACAGACTTCTTTCCCCAGTGACATTCGGCTACTAGGCCACAAAGGCAGTTCAAGTGTGACTACGATGCTTTAAGTGTCTCAGTTCTTACAGGACATTGTTTTCATCATGTATAAACAACACAGGACGGACACAACGCCAACACAGACAACACTTAAATATCCATTCCCTCAGCCTGAATCGAATCGGTAACCTCCGGTACGTGGAGCCAGTACTCTAACTCCTACGCTACCGAGGCTGGTCAAACTTTTCTTGGCCTTTATTCAAATTACCGGTTGTTTTCTCGCAATTTTTTCGATAATATTTCAGTGCATAATTAAATAACCATACATATTATAACTACAGAGATGTACATTCCATAAATGTCCTGTGCGTAAATATTGTTATTAAAATAGTTATCATAATTGTGGGCCAATTATTGACCAAGAAATTGTCAACATATCCATTTTTTTATTTTTTTTTCCATGGTGACTCTAATCATTCGTTCACGAATAGTAAAAACTATTCCTTAAATGTCAGTTATACTTTCTTCCTACTATATGGCTGTAATACTGCAAGTGTTGGGTTCGCTGTGTTACTACTTGTTGCACGTCGTGTTCCTGAGCTCGTCGTTAGCCGCGGCCCGCGCCCTCTGTGGAAGCATAGCGCCGCTGCCCTCGGTTCGTTAGCCGATTATGCCGGCCGGCCCGGGGCCCCCAGGCGTGGCATCGCGGTCGCTGCGGGGGGAGCACGCCGTGTTTAATACCGCTTGTCAGCGATTTGTCAGCGGAAAAACGCGCCGGGTTCTTATTTCTCTCGGTACAACTCGTTCCCTCGCCGTCCAATCTCTATCCCACAGCTGGTCCTCCCACAGGTAGAGAAAATTAGCCGCCGGCTGTACCAGACTTGCTGTCCCGCTGCTACAACAGGAACGAGACTCGGCGGCCCGATTCGAAGATTGATGGCCGTCCAGGGCGCAGTTATTAACAGTATTCTCAGATTCCTTTGTTCCCAGTGGACTTGCTTTCAGTTGTCGTATCACAGTAACATTGATTAGCTTTACGAGTGTATCTGATGAAACGAAATTTTGGATTTCTTGAGTGTGACAGCATCTTCTCCCAACGAATCCGGATGCAGCATAGGTAAGCGTTACAGATTAAATTGCATAATATTATTTTATACGTTAAGAGTGAATTAAATGAAGACATAACAACGATCAGTACAATAATTTTTTGTGATTTTTTAAGCAAAAAAAGTATATCGCAAATCGTTTTTATACTGTATCTAAATGTAGAGGTACCTTTTTTTAATACAAAATATAATGTATGGAACACCTGTGACAGATCGGACGAAATTTCATTCTTAAAATGCAATGAGAAAAAAAAAACAATGTCGCAGCATTATAAACTGGTATGGAAAGGGAATTTTGAATACTGTGATATTATTTTGGTTTTTGATAGTCAACAACTCTCCGTCATTAGTCACATTACATTAGAGATTTTTACCCCTTGTTAGAACAGAAACGATATACACTACAACTGTAATGAAATGATACCAATTTGTAGCAAGCGAAGAACAGAAAAGACTGAAAAGAACCAAGTACTGATACCGAAGGAACACAATAATTGTGAGCAGATTTTGTTTTTTAGCTGATTGTTATGGAGTCGTTCATAATCCAATAAACGTGAAAACATTATATAAACCTAATACCGGGATATTAACTGGAAAATCCACGGGACAAACATTCAATTGCACCACTCCTTCGATAACTAAACCCCATGGCCCAAAGTAGTCAAAGAGACCCTGGTTACGAACAACAAACTACATCGCATATACCTTCAACCAACCGATAGATGCGACACTTGCAGAATCACTGATGTGTTAATACATCAATTTTTTGTGGAAAAGCGGAAGAGATCTGAATATGAAAACACGTAGCAGTGGACACGATGCAAAAACTGCCTAATGTAGTAACCAGTAATATATAAGGAAAGCCGGGCTTCAGAATTATATCTAACAAAAACACATTAGTCTAATATTTATCCCGGGTTACAGCATACACAATGTAATAAAGTTTTACTACCCACTTACTTTTGTCCCCTTTACAAATTCCAACTTTAAATCCCTTCAGTGTTCTTGGTAAATTGTTAATTATTTTCCCTTGTAACCTGACTAAATTTGCAACACATTATACTCCTTGTGACATTGTCTCCATTAGCTTCGCATTCCGTCCCTGTCTTAACCGCTTCAACCTAACCCAGTAGTGCTACCAGGGGAAGGGCACCTACAGTTTAATGTAGAATCCGAACCACGGAAGCGTTCTGGGGTACTTCACATTACACAGCAAGCTCTGCCATAGGTGGAGGTCGGTTTACGAGTCTATAAAAACCCTCACCGAAACAGGAATTCGAACCGGGGACCTTTCATTCTCCAGTCAGACACCTTAACCACCACCAAACCACTATAGATTTATTGTCAACATTAGCATGTCGGTGACGTGAGCTCATAAGATTTTACCCATCCAACTATTACCCATCGCGCCTAAAGAAGTTTTCACTTCAAAAACTAAAAGTCTAACTTTAGTCTACAACCCAGAGGTTGGTCAAATCTTCCCGAGAGAGATGTACGAAACTATTGAGTCAGGGGCAGGAAGGTCAATTCCTTAATTCACCTGAAATAATGTGATAGCTTATGGTTAAAATCATCTCTTCTCTTCGGTATAATCCTTCTACCAATATCTATCCATGCTTCATGGCAATTAAAAGATTTGTACAATCCAAACACCCTCTTCACCCACCCTCTGTTGTTCTGAAACGACACCCATCCTGTGATATCTGTTTCATCATTTCGGTTACTGAATACACAAACAAATCTAGATGCTATGATAAATCCTCTATAGATTTATTATGAAGAAGATAAGGACCAGAAAAAGTAGGTTTCAATTCATTGTGAAAGGATGGCCAGAAGTGGTGGAGGCTGGAGAAAAGGTAATAAGTTTTGGTTAAAATCAATTAATGGTCGGAAAACAATTGATTTGTATATCTAGTTTTCAGCAAAGAAAATACGACGTAAGTCTTAGCATGGAGGTCGTGGATAAGAATAAAAATTTGGCTAAAGAAGAACATTGACGATATAAGTAATGTTGCCGACTTGACGACATACTTTGCGGAATGTGATGAGTTTCCTTTTTTCTATAGCGGCGAAACATTACCAGTGTCGGCGGAACTGGAACCAAGCTAGGGGCTCAGGCTGCCACCAGCACAGCGCAGGAGACATAATTCCAGCTGTCTTCTACAAATTACGTGCTGATGTCCTATGTTCCAGTCTTCTTTCAGAAAAATTTATGTATCTGTTCTTGAAAATCATGACACAGCGTTTGTTGCGGTGAATACCTGTGCGCCTTGTTCGACCTCTGCCCTGCGCTGCGACTGGCGAAACATTCCGAACCCTGCTGTCTGCCCGCTGTAAAAGCCTGCGTTGGGAAAGCGGAAAACCGGTGACAGTGTTAATTCCTTCTCGACTTTCTTAAATACTTTCAAGTTCCCTCGTATTCTGCATGAACAAAGGTCTTACGTAGTATAAAGTGGGTATTCTGTAATGAGGAACTTTAAGGTCGTGATTTTAATTAACATCTTTATAATAATGGTCGTAGTAAAATATTCCCTCTGATAAATGTTGCTTGGTTGGTGTTCGTTGTCTGTATCGAAGAGGTTTTGAGACAAAACATAAGTTCCTCAAGGAGAAATACCAGCTCATCGTGGATTCGAGTCGTGAATTCTTGGTATTTATTAATCATTAAGAATTAACTTCAACGCATTACTTATAATAAGTATCAATATATTTATATAAATAACTTTATGACAGCGGTAAAAATAAGTTATTGTGATCAGAATCTGTATGTCTGAGTTCCACAGACCAGCGCATTCCGTTTCTGCCGTGGTTGCCTGCAAAATTAAACCTACAGTCTAAATCACGGAACGTATATAGCGTGTTTCACATAAAGGAACCAAGTTTCGCCAGAGGTATAGGTCAGTTCCATCAGCAACCGAGAAAGAAACAGGACACTTGATTTTCAAGTCATGTGTCTTAAGATTCAGCTATCAGGTCGGTTTTTAGGATAACTTTGCACGCTGGTGTTTTTGGATGTAGAGCTTCGTGTTTCCATCGCTGACCTGCGGCGTGTGGACTGTGGTGCAACGCTAAGGCCGACTTCAAACTAACGGATAGGTTCCTCTCCAGTGCTAACAACGTGAGTGAGCCGGTGGAACTCCTCGGCTTTATCAGGGGTCGAACTCCAGTCTTCCAGATCGTAGTAAGATGTTCCAGTAGCTGAGTAACGCGGCCGGCAGGCCATATTTTTGGCAACAGTACTCTCTATTTACTTGGCTCGAGCTCCAAAAGCGTTACAATTCTCATCCCGTATTCACTACCATCGCTTCTGGCGGAACCAGTACAAATAACAATGAGTTTTCTGCCCTAAGGCAGGTCTTGACATAAATCTTCTCCAATCCTGTCTGTTCTGGACAGGATATCTAGTTGGGTTCGTTAACATGGGATGAAGATAAATGCAAAGAAGAGTCAGCTTATTAGATACGCAAATAAAAAACTAAAGGTTTATTATGATTATAAGATGGGAAAAGAATTGCTTATTGAAGATTCGAAATGTAAATATCTTGGCATTACATTTGATAACAAGCTTAATTCGGCAGATCACATTGGACAGGTAGCAGGAAAAGGTTTCAAAATTCTGCATTTGTTGGAGAGGGTGATGAGGGGATGTATGAGAGAAGTAAAGGAGTTGGGTTACAAAACTTTGGTCAGACCATTGCTTGAATATTGTAGTGTAGTATGGGACCCACATTTTGAGTATCAAATACAGGAGTTGGAGAAGGTGCAAAGAAGGGCTGCTAGATTTGTTTCTGGAAATTATCGCAGAACGCAATCAGTAACAGAGATGATAGAAGAGCTGGAATGGGACTCATTGGAAGACAGAAGGAGGGTGAAGAGGGTCATGGGAGTGTACAAGGCGCATATTGGTGATGAGGCATAGAAACATATTGGTGTAAGAATTGAAAGTAATGCATGGAAGGGAAAAGATGACCATGACCACAAGCTGGCACGCGATTTCAGGCACAAGGGTGTAGGAAGATTCTCTTTTTTAGGTAAGGGTGGCAGGGATTGGAATAAGTTACCAAGAGAAATGATGAATAATTTGCCAAAAATATTGAAAGAATTTAAAATCAAAATTTGTAAAGGGTAAAGGTAGGTGGATGCAGAAAAGGGGGAACATGGGTGTTTAGGGAAATTGCCACCGGAGCATGCGCTCCATTTCAATTTAATTTTATTTTATATGATTTTCTCCCTTTTCTTTACTCTAGTATTGTTTTTCTTCTCTGTAATACCATCCATCGTCTAAGATCTTCGATGTCCTTTCTTTCTTTTTTCCATTTACGGTACCTTCAAAACAACCAAAATAATGCTTTGAGTGTGTTATTAAATACTCTAACCATTTTTCCCAATTTCTGAATGTCTTCAAAATATTTCTCCTCTCAGCAACTCTCGTTTAGAATCTCTTCATTCTTTACTCTATCCATCCATCTGATCTTATCCATCCTTCGCCACAGTCACATCTCGAAAGCATCTAGTTTCCTTTCCGTCTCTTTCCTCGAGTCCAAGTCTCGGTACTCCACCCAAACTCCGCCACTACCAAACTAAATATTTTATCATTATTTTTTCGTAATTGTTTCATAGGAGGACTATATTGCTGTGTTTCTTCCTGAATTCTGCACTTTACTTGTTGCCCGCAATTTATATCTTCCTTCCTTAGGGAATCAAGATATTTGAAGACTTTTGGTATATAACTTAATTAACTATCTGGAAATGCATTATTTTACCTTCAGTATTTAATATCATACATTTTGTCTTCTGAATATTAATTTGAGTTGAGTATTATGCATATACACCATTAGAATTATTAATAATTACACTGGAATTCGTTATGCTTAAGCTTTTAATACCGTGTCATCAATAAAATCATTACAATTTATCTCTCTTATTTTTTACAGACTAGATATTTATTAATAACTTCTTTCAGGCGTATATTGAAGAACATGGATGACAAACAAACCTTGTCTAACTCCTCTGCCAATTTGTACTTCATTCAGATATTTTAGATTCAATCATCGAAAATTATGTTACCTTCTTCACTCAAGATAGCTTACTAGAATCTTAATTTTATTAGACATTACGGTCATTCACTGATGAATATTCTTCATGTCATCAGTTCATACAGGAGACGTTGATCTTCAAGGATATGATGTTCAAGCACGGCATACGCACCAAGACAGATTGATATTATGATGTGTGTTTTAAACCATCTGTGTGTTACGTGGATGGTGTACTTTTTGAGGGGGAAATTAGGAACAGTTCACTTAATGCCATTTGGGATAATGGCCTAAAAACTCTAATGAAGAATGCCGTTGCTCCAGGTACAAGGATTCAGTTCGGCCTAGTTGTCCTTGTCTGTGACCTATTTGACGGTTTTATAGGGTGTTCAATTACTTCCACTCGTTTAGTGGAATCGTATAAATTTAAAAAAGAAATTAAAATACAGAATGGTTTTTTGATGTAAGTGAAGTAAACCACTATCTGTAAATTAGTTATCCGTAAATAATGGTAACAAAAACATTTCGGTAAGTTCAGATCAATTGTATTTACTGAGGTTAAACATCGTATCTAATTAATATTTGTAAACGAATATGCAGTCTCTTAACAACTTTTATTTTTGTAGGCTCAAACGCGTTTCGCCCTTGTGGAATGGGTAATCATCAGTGAGATTTTTTGATACGAGCAGTCACAAATCTTTAACTAACATCTGTGGTAGAATGGCCTATAACCTATTGACTAATTAATATTGTTTCGTAATCTATTCATAGACAAGTACTATTGCTTAGATGCAAGCCAACACAATTTAATATTTTATCATTATGATGGTGATTTAATTTCTAACATAAATGTTTGTGTTTGTTGCAGGTTAGTAACGCTGTCCCATTATAGACGTCAGTTCACGTTCGCTTAATGGGATGTACATTAATGGATTTTGGTAAGGACTGCTACGTCTCTTTACATTTCCGATGCCAATTTGGATAGAATGAATCAAATTGCTAAATATTACTAGAAGAATAGACGTAAATGATTGGAGCAGAATTGTGAGAATAACTGAGCTAAACAGTGGTAAAAACTTGTCATGGAACTTTTTGACATTTAGTTTGTATCATACGTGACTATAAAGTTTATTTTATGCATACTCTCTTGGGTAGTCTACACTACTGCCCTCAAAAACGAAGTTTAATCAAGTGTGTGGATATGGCGGCTCCCAGTCGTACTGAACGAGACTGAAATTTCGGTACCAAGTGGCTGCAGTGTAGAACGTTTCCATCTGTATTCTTCAGTCAGTGTTACATAAAATCTTACTGTACCCGTGAGTTTGCTATCAAGAGACGCGACTTATAACGCACAGTACTGTCTTCATTTTCATTCGTTACAGTATTTAACTTCTTGTGCAATGGATCAAATATGAAACGCTTAGTAATTAACGATTAAATGAAGCAGTGACAACAAATTATTCAGATCTTTCAGATCTGCTGTAAGGAGGTAGAAATTTGCACCCAGAAATCAGGACTGCAAAATAAAACGGAGCTTCATGTATAAACAACATGTAATTTCTAAAATTAAATTGGCTGAGGTTCTCAGAACCACCTTCCCCTAACTGAAACAACATGATAAACAGTTGAACTGTGAGAGAACACTAAAAAAAAAAAAAAAATACAGATAATTACTCTCGAAATAGATAATCCCTCTCCTGTGTGAGGTTTATAACGCAGAACTATTGCAGAAAAGCTCTTAAAATTAAATTTTAATAAACTAATGAATAATAATATAATTAATTCGTTAATGTAATTTCGCAGCATTAATAAAGAAATCCGTAAAAGAATATAAACCAATAATTCGGTTTTAAAATTTGTTGTCTGGTTTGAAATATTTGTAAATGGAGCGTCGTTTATGTAATTTGGCGGTGGTATGTTATTTCAGAAATATAATGAATAACACGTTAAGAGGAAAACGTGTGGGATAGCGGTGTCACAAAATTTATAAGAAATGTGATATTACAAACATTTCTGCCTGGAAGATTGTCCAACTTAATCTGAGAAGGGATGAATATTTTAGCAGTTGGTTATGTTCTTTGCTATTGTTACTATGTTATTTGGAATTCAGATTAGTGTAAAGATAATCTAAGATACATTTTACATGCAGTAAAAAAAGCAGCTGATGTGTTTGGGTTTCAAATTTGTCATCAACCACGTGTTGAGTTATGCTGTGCCAGGTATACAAATATAAACTGCTGACGCACCTGCAACTAAACGTTTCCCAAAACAATACCAGCGTGTAGGTTCATCGTTGATAGAGGAAAAAACCTGAAAATAGTTTTACTTATTTCAAGCACTACCTTATGTTGTACAATTCGTAATGCTACCGTCAAATACTATAAAAAAGGAACTGTGAAATAAAAACATTGTTCCTGAAACATATTTGTCAGGGTTTCGCGTAAAACTTGGAGCAGTGCTTGCGGTGATATCGGCTTCTGAGGAAACGCTTGGCGCGCTATGCAAATTTAAAAGTTCGTGGAAGGCCGCTCAAGTTTTGCGCCGATACAGACATCGATTTATTATAAACAATGGCGCCGGGGGCGTTCAGACCCTCACAATGTCGAAGGGGAGAACATAGCGCGAAAAAACTTCGCGAAGCAATCCTTAGATCTACAGTTCCAACTTTTACCATCACCCAATGTGTATCTCCGTCGAATCCAATTGACCATAAACACTAGTTGCGTCACTAATTTAAACGCGATTTTCAATTTATTAACATAAAATAATGGAGTAGCTTTCGATTTAAAGAGTTAAACGACCTTCACATCCCCTGAAGCCACCTATTTATAACATCCGCCACAGATTTTTATATGAGCATTAATTCTACTATTAATGAAATAATTTCAATGAAATTTTCCGTTACCACTTATCTAACTAATATTGTTCAGGTGTTTCTTCGTCTCTGACAAGATATTTTGTTTAGAAACTTTGTGTTTAAAATTTTTCTTGAGTAACTCAGTTGGAACATGAAAATTTAACCGAGAATTTTGACTAATAGACTTTAATACCAGTGGTAAAGTGGCACTGAAATTTCAAGAGAATCGATTGAATGTAAGATGGAGTTCTCTACGTTGATTGATAACACCTGTTATAACTTCCTTAAAGTACGAGAACATTACAAAATATTTTCAGTGACAGTTTATATTTAACAGTGTGATTTCAATTTTTTGATATGATTAAATCCCTTTATATGCTGTGGGTTTTTCCGGTAGGAAGTAGTAATAGTGTGTGAATATTTCCCGGCGTAATGATGCTATATTTCTTCGGCAATGTCGAACCAGTTACAGCCGAGAAAAAACAAGATTTTGACAGCTTCATCAAATATACCACAGCCTCATTCGATTATATGCCTTATTGGCTCCTAATCGACGGAATCAATGCTACACCTGATAAAGATAATAGAGCCAGCTGTGGAAACTTTATGTTTTCTGAAATCCCTCTAGCTGGATAACCGAGAATATTACATTGAAGTTAACGAGATTACGCGTCTAACGTTTACACTGTATTTCATATTGCTATGTATGAGTATCCATTAGGGAGCCACTGATGGTAGCTTGACAACTGCAAACAGCAGTTTCATATATAACAACATACTGGAGTTGATAGCCGGGGATGGATGTAGCTCTATTAGGATGGTGGCATGTAGTGGCGAGATTTTAACTCCTGCCAGTTGATACTCCAAAGTCAAATGCTTTTTTTTTTTTTTTTTTTTTTTTAATGGCATTCGGCAACGGAGGCCATACAGCCAGCTCAATGTGTATTTTTTCCAATGTATGGACGCCACAGGACGGACAGGACATTCACACAGACACACAACACTTAACATCCATGCCCGCGGCCGGATTCGAACCGGCGGCCTTCGGCACGCGGAGCTAGCACTCTAGCCCCTACGCTACCGAGGCCGGCATGTCAAATGCTTTAACGCGCTCGCCCTGTCAGTCAAATAGACGAGCTTGCTATCTTGATAACTGCTAACTGTATTTGGCTTCCTGATGTTAACAAAATCGAAATGATTATATCTCCTCCCACGTTTGCTGTAGTTGATATATTGATTTAGAAGGGTTTTCATTTTTCATGGCTGAAACGAACTATCAAAAGTTTTGAAATGATAAGGTAGAACTACGTGATGCTTTCAATGAAATTATTTATAATTTACTCCACTCATGGAGCCAGTTCTACTGAGTATACGAGTATGTGTTTGCTGTAAAGATCTTTAAATGATTTATTGTTTCAACAAATTACGAATCTTGTAATAAAGACGTATATATATGCATATATATTCAAAAGAATTTCTGTGGCGTGCACTGTCTCTTGCTCGATATAGGTAGCGTTTTCGGTGAGTTGTTAATGTTCGGGTATAAGAAACGGAAGGACGTTGGTTTGATCCAAGGTCTGGACATCCAGTTTGCGGTTTTCCATACTATCCCTTAGTAGCTCAAATTGAATGCCGGGATAGTTCCTTCAAAAGACCATGGCCGAATTCCTTCCACCCAAACCTCTCTCGGATCTAATAACGTTGACAAACCGTTATCACCCCGCCTCTCCACGCAAATAATTGGCTGATGCTTTAGTTACTCCTTTTTCGGAAACATTATGAGTTGTTATTATAAGTTATTACTTAAGATAGAAACGGTAATATATGCTATGAAATATATCTAGAAAAAGTTGAGGTAGAACAACTAAAGGAACTAGGTTAGTTTATTATTCTCGTTGTTGAGTAAGTGACACAGTCGACATTTGTTATTTAGAAGCTTTCTTGCCAGTACAGAGCAACATGAGCGCGGACAGTTGCTAGGTTATTCTCGTTATAAGCGAAGAAAGCAGTACATATATCAACGTCCTCAGAAGCAGCAAATGTAGTCGGACAATGGTTGCCACTGCAAAGTCTCTTGATATATGCAGCTACAGAGAACCTTTCCTGGGGCCTGGTAGTTGGACATAAATCTATAGCATAAGGAAAAAATAAGTATCGTTTGGCGGTGTCATAAATAAGTATGGGGACTTTACTGTCAGGTTGAGGAGACTAGTGCTTTGTGGCGTCTTATGGACACATAATTTCGCCCATCCGTTTTGTAATGCGCGTACTTCGTCGTACCATTGTCTCCTTAATGAGCAGCGATATATTCAAGAACAGGCGACGGGCACACATACATCTTGAGTACAAAGGCGGGCGTGCTGCGACATTCCCAAGGCCTTCAGCTAGCCCCTTGGACACAACGCTGTCCACTTGCAAAAGAATTTCACTTTATCCAGTTATGTAATAGGCCTGAAGAACATTGGTAAAAATAGTCCTGTACTTTGCGTCAACCACTGTAACTACGACTTCTAATGGCACTTGCTTCAGAGAAAGATAAAATTGTGGTAATTAATGAACAGCGTTCAAAGGAAAAAGGTTTTCAAAAGCAAGGTTTTAATGAAACAAAGTTTTCTTTTGTGATTAAATGTGTGTCTGCAAAAGGTTCTAAATAGCTATTTGCATGAACATTGTGTTTTTATATGTTGTCTGCGGAGTGAGATTGTTGTGCACAAAAATCTTGTATGATAATCCAATACTGTTCTTATTTGTTGCACAATGGATAGAAAATCACAAGAAACTCATCTCTAGGGTGACAAAATGTTCAAAAACGTCGTAAAGATATAAGGAAGATTATATGATAATTTTTTGTATTTATAATAAGATATTTCGCATTTAGAAGCAACTTACACATTAATTCGTTGGTAGGTAGAGCTAATTCTAGGCTGCGATTCATAGGTCGAATATTGAAAAATTGTAATGAACAAACAAAGGAGATAGCGTACAAATCTCTTGTGCGTCCACATTTGGACTATTGTTGTGCCATTTGGGATCCGTTTCGTAAGGGGTTGATCGAAAGTATAGAGAAAGTACAGAGAAGAGCCGCTCGATTCGTGACCGCTTGCTACAGTCCTTATAAAAGCGTCACAGAACTGATTAGTAGACTAGGCTGGGAGTCTCTGGTAGATAGACGACGCACGTTTCGTTTAAACTTTTTGGTAAACATGCTTACTCACATTTTCGCTTTTGAGTGTAGTGAAATACTTCTTCCACCAACCTATTTGAGCCGGAATGACAGGAAAGATAAGATTAGAGAAATAAGGTGCCGCAATGATTCTTATATGAATTCTTTTTTCCCTCGTACCATTAGGGATTGGAATGCAAAACAAAGAGATTAGCTTTGGTGCTGAGCACCCTCTGCCACCCACAAGTTTGTGAATTGCAGAGTACATATGTAGATGTAGATCATCTTCTAGTGACCTGTGTAGACTCATTGACTACAAATTGGATTACAAAGGCTCAAATTCAGACGTCGCTAAGATAATTGTAATTTGATAATTGAGAATTTGTTTTTGACAGTGTAACAGCTATAATCCAATTAGTGGCAAATTTTTCTGTTTATCACTCAGCATTACAGATAAACGTTAGCTTAGTTATTTCTGAAAAACTCTGTAAAACTTATCTTAATAGAAACCTACCAAAGATATTTTTGGATCAAAATAAAGTAAAATATAAATTTTGAAACATTGTTGAGCTAACCACATTGCAGGGAGATATAAAGTTGATACTTTGGCGCTGAATTTCATACAAACGGAAGAATTATTTCTGGGGGCTGATGCTGACAAATATCTGCCAGGCATCAAGCCAAAAACGTCCAATTATTGTAGTGGTACAAAAATTCAGAGAAAATGTGCACCAATGTAGTAAATTCTTTATGCCATGTTATGTGGAAGAGATGAAGGCCAAATGGTGTGTGGCACGCGTGAGTGAGTGGAGCCTTCCGGGCCGAGACTTATCGAAGGAGCCGTCACGACTGCCGATTGATTCTCAGCCCGCAGGCAGCAGAGTCCGCCGTCACCACGCCGACCACAGACGCTGGCCGCCACCTTAGCGTGGCTTCCCATGGTCCTTGACTTGCAGGCCGGGCCAGGCTACGCCGAGCTGTACGGATTAGCAATTTAGCACGCGCCACAGGCGAGCCCACGCTTCCTCAGGCAGCCGGTGCGCGGTTCGTGGGACACGCTGCCTAATGTCGCTTCAACTACGTTACAAAACAGTCAGTTAGGCTTATAAATATCGTCTTAACTACTCCCTGTCTTCATACATTCTTTAATTTTACTACGTAACTTTGTACATGTTGACCGCGTGTGGAGGGTGAGCCGTAACGCTCTGGCCTCGTATTAAGGAGAACGCAGGTTCGAATTCAGATTAGGGTTTTGTATGGTTTCCCTCAGTCATTCCAGGCGAATGACGGGATGGTTCATTTAAAAGTCCATGGCCGAATTCCTTCCTATTAATTGCCCCATGTCCTACCCACCTCTAATGACCTGAAAGTCGAAGTTTTTTTTCCCCTCGGGCTTTACGCCTCGTCGACAGCGAGGTCATTAGAGGCGGGATGGGATTGGGGCAAGAAATGGCAAGGAATTTGGCCATGGCCTTTTTGAAGGAAGCAGCCTGGCATTCACGTTGAGTGATTTGGGGAAACCATGGAAAACCCAAATCTGGATTCCCGGACGGGGATTCGAACCCGCGTCCTCCCGAATGCGAGGCCAGAACGCTAACCGTTCACCCACCACACTCGGTGAAAGTCGAAGAGGCGTAAAGCCACTAGTAAAACCAAAAAAAACAACTATATGTTTGCATTAACTTATCCTTTTCTTTGATCGAGATGTTATCTTCCATTAATTTCCTTTTGATAGTACTGCACGCATCTATTTTTATGTTCTGCGATATTCCATACGGCTGGACAGGGCCGGCGCTAGGAATTTCGGGCCCGGGGTAAAATGGGCGACCTTTTTTTTGTAGCTCTACAAAATGGCCGGGCGACAATGGGCGTAATCTTGGCTTCATAGTCTGAGGGCCCCTATAGTCGGTTATCGGGCCCCCCCATCAGCCCGCGAGGCCCGGGTACTTTTGACCAGCTTACCCCCCCTCCCCTAACGCCGGCCCTGCGGCTGGATAGTTATCGTTTGCACTCAACAATTCGAAAAGTAATTCATTTGACCACTCCCTATTGATTACGCACAAGACAAAATAAATTGAAGCGACACGATCGTCCACATAAAGGACTGTACAGCAGGAGAAGAGAGAGTGCGCACCTCTGCTGCAAACCCTGTAAGTCTCGCCGCTCAGCTGGCAACCTCACGCTCCTCCGCGCGGCTTTCAAGCTACCGAAGGGCGACGGATCCAGGCGCGCAACCACAGACCAGCACGGGCCGCTGCGGCTACGGACGGCTCCATTACCACAGTCCGTTGGCACGAGCTGACACACACACACACACATCAAATGAAAGCAACATACAGATTCGGTATTAAAAACTGAGTTTTATTAAGAAGCACTTTTTAGATTAACTTGTGTAGAGCGTTCACCGAGGCTAGTGCGTAAGCTGTAGTGCTCGGGCCTTCCATTCGGGAGGACGCGGGTTCGAAACACCGCCTGGTAATACAGATTATGGATTTACGTGGTTTCCAGATATCACTATAGCCATCAAAAGCCTAAGACTGAATTTCTTCCCACCCCGTGGCTTGCTCCCAGTCCTCTCCCATCTCTAATTACTTCGACGAGACGTAAATACCTAAGAAAAAATACGGACCGTCCTTTGTTGGAGCAATGTATTCATAGAGGTGTGTAGAACAGAGAGGGGAGAAACAGAAGATATTTGAAAGTTTTATATACGCTACTCACAGATTTTTCTAGATGACACGGCAGTTACATATCATTTAGCAGTCAGTATAGAAGGTGATTAAAATATCCGTAAAGGTAATAAATTAATAAAATCGGAAAATATAATAATCGTCCTTTCTTGCAGCTGGTGAAATCTGTCGAAATGTATACAAAACAGAGGCTTTAAATACAAAAAAATTATGTGTCTTATTACTAGTCGTGAGGTTTCAACCATTGTGAGGACCAGAAATGAAGAAGATTTTGTGGTTCATTACTACAGCAAACCATCTTGATGTGTAAGTCAGTGCGATGGTGCTTCGTGCTCGTATAAAGAGGTTCTCGGTGGTGCTTTAGAACTAGATCGTTGGGGTGAAAAGGGCAAGATTCATAATCACCAGGTTATATACCGAATTCCTGGGTTAAAATTCCAAAATGCTGCGCGTTGCGTATGCCGTCAGAGCATACGACACTGTTATGGTGATTTGTTCGTCGGGTAGGGAAATTAAGTTTGGTGGCTGTTTAGGAATAATAGGCCTGAATTGGTCGGGAGGGGGCATTTCATCATTTTCCATCTTTATATTTCACAACTCACACAACACTCTAAACAGAACACTAACACACTACAGCCATCTACAAAACACTATCGGTTGTATACACTTTCATCAGTGAAGAAGAAAGCAAGGCTAATCGAAACAAGTTAAATTTCCAGAGATACTGTATTAGAGGAGTAATTCCCAACATGGAGGTGTCATTGCCTCGTTCGCCGAGTACAGGTTCATTTACGTTACAAATCCGAAAGCTTCCAATAAAGGAGGGGTTCCTCTGTTAAGTCCCGCTTCTGAACAACCCAGTCAATCTCGGTATAAAATCTCTTTTGGGCTCTAATAAACTCCATTTAGCCATTATTGAAGCCCTAAAATCAAGTGAATTAACGACGCATAGTTCAGTAAATTGCTTAAGATATGCAATGTACTCCTCCTTTCTTGAGGCATTAACTCTATTTCTAATTTATTCACCAATCTTTGTTTAGATTTCTTCCTGATGGTTATTAAAAATTAGAGGAGTGGGATTTCTTATGTATTGTTGTTCAATTATTCCCTCTCCTGGAATTCGTGACTTTAATTGCACTCGTATCATTCACTTACTGTTAAATTTGCAACTGTCTTAAACAGAGAACAGATGTGTGCGTTCTTTCAAACGAAGTTGCCGGCAGCAGTAAATTTTGAAGTTGCTCTAGAAAGTAACTCGAGTTGCAGCTGGGTTAATCTTCTCTTGTGCAGTATCGAGAGTGAGAGGAGAGAAGCAAAAGTCACCTTGAAGGCCGTCGGAAAGGCATCCCCGCCCCCGCAGCTGTAATGACGGCCTGTCTCCCACACCTACAATTACAGCCGCAATTAATGGCTGTGGCCATAATGGAAGTCACCCTTTCTCGTGCGCTACTGTTCCGAGCCCACCCGCCACCACTACATTCCTAGTGCTCGATCCTTCCTGACAATAGACCAGGTAGTTTGAAGAATTAAATTCAACAAAGTACGAAATAGCAGAGAACGGACGCAGAAAGGAAGAAGTTAGAGTAAACGAAGAATTGTAAAATGTGTAAAAGTTACACGAAGATATATATAACAATCAACTGTAATTAGAAAACATCATAAAAACTTGAGTTTCGTTTCAACTATTACCCTCAGTTGTTGGAAGGTTTTGGAACTCTTAGTATATTCTGGAAACAAAACCAATAATACTTTGGGTTTTAATGTCTGGGTTTAGTTGAAAACAATGGTGAGTAAGTAACCTGCTTGTGCAGTTATGTCTAGTTAGCACTCTAAAATGTCACATTCACACATAGATATTTAGGTTCCTGAATTGTTGCCACCATCCAAAACTATTAACACTGAAATGATCCAAAAACTTCAGAGCTTGATTGAAATATAAATCATAGAATCAAGATTTTTATTAGTTCACAAATACTAAAAGAAGTTGGCAAAATGTATTTCCGAAAAACAATCCTGAACACTGACTTCTTTGCAGAGCTGTCCCTTTGATGAACTGATGAAGTATACTAGAAAACAATGTGAAAATAACCTAGCTTGTTTATTCATTCCAAAAATCAGCACTTTTCCTTATATTCTAAGACTTTAAAAATGATTTATTCCTTGAAATCTGAATCTTACGCAACACGGTCTAGAAAATGTATAACTGTGAAACCTTATTCATGAATAGACACACTTAACTGCTACTTTCAAACTAATTTATGGGAATAGCAACACGGAACTGCGCGGCGTCCAGTGACAGCGACCTGCTCTTTCGTTAACATTGTAAATATGAATTAATAACAGAAAAATTAGGGAATATGTTATCCGATACATAGTTACACTGTTTTCTGAAATAACCGATTTTGCTAAAGGTACTAACTTTAAACGAAAAATGTATTTTTGATGTTACAAATTGCAGCCTACCTGAATAACTGTAAAAGAATGCTATTGCATCATCGTGATACCTTCAGATTAACACTGAAAGATTAAGGCAAAGTAAAAACCACAAATGTACTAATTACCCTCGATTAAACAATATAAATAAAGAAATAAACAATGAAATAAAATAACCAACAAATATTGGAATTCTCTCTGAAATAACAACGCAGATGGAAAAAGCATTTTATAAATAATGCATGCCCAACATGTCTCCAAACAGTATTTGGCCGGACTATGTTTTGTGATAGCAGAACGATAATGTACCGGTATCTGGAAAACAACAAAGATGAACGCCAGCCTGTCAGGACGTGGTTGATTAGGTTCACGAAAAACAAACAATCCGTCATCATTTAATCACTTTTTAAACAATCAATATATTCTTGAATTAATTAAAAATTAAACGATATTTTTAAACAATTATACGGATGATTTAAAGGTTCTGAATACCATTTTAGACATAATTTTAGACATATTAAACACTTTTTAATGAATTAAATAGAATTAAAAGCGAGCAGCGTCCACTGGTGCAACTGAATCAATAAACATTTATTTAAAAGTTATAAATTTTTGCTAAAAATCTATGTAAATGCACTGAAAACTATTTTACATCATATTCAGAGGGTGAGCGTTCTGGTAACGATTGCTTTCAACCCGATCTCGGGTCAGGAATTTTTAAGAATTTATTTGATCATATAACCTATGCCAGGTCGTTCCGTGGTTCAGGTTCGACGTTAAACTGTAGGTCCCAGAATAAAGGAATGTCTTAACATTTCCAGTTCGGGCGGATCCAAGAAATATTCGGGTTGTGGACTAAGTTAGTTAGTTATTCGCAGCATATATTCTGACGAGGTTACGTTTCATAAACTTCACTAAACAAAATTATCCTTCTTATCTAGATGAAATTAATTAATTAAAGGAGGAATGGTCAGAAGGAAAAAATAATGATTATCTGAGAACATAATAGTTACTGTCGTTGAGCACCGGCGTTGTGATTCACTTCAGTGAGCAACTGACGGGTATAGCTTTGTGGGAGACTGAGTATTAATGTAGCTGCCAGAACACGTCCAACTGAGATCTTTCCTTCCATTCGTGCTATCTGGACCTTTCAAAGCCACCTCACATACCGAACACCTGCGTCGAAAGCACTGCACCGCCTGTCTCGAGCACCTATCAGCTATCTCGGTGGCAGCTGTCAAAACGCTCGCTCAGCTTGTAATGACGACAGGTACCACGATGTTCTGTGTTCCATCTATGGTCGACTCATCAGGAACGGTAATAAAATGCTATCGCAAACTTATGGAGACCTCCCGAGCGTAAATACCAGCTACAGATACAATTCGAAACCGTAGTTGCTATTTAATGACTCGTGAAAAAAGCTGTCACAAATAAAAGAGTTTTGAATCTTCCTTTGCTTATGCCTATTGTACTTTGTGCTTAGTTTTTAGATAACAAATATACTCCATATCCTTGGCGTTTTCATTTTTCTGACTTCTGTAAAGGTTTTTTTCCACCTTTATGTTATTTGCATGCGTTACAACAGCGTAAACGTAAGTGATAATTATCAGTTGCATCGCTACGTTCACGTTCGGCCAGAGGTTAAAGCTATGACCTTCAGTCAGGTTGTGAGGCAACGACTACGGGTAGTGACGCCTGAAACTCGTCCGCAAGGGTCAATATCAGCTCCAGTGCTGTTAAATACCTTTACGGCTAAACAGTAGGGCTGTTTTCAGTTGTTGCTATTATGGTTGTTCTTTTAATGTCGCATCAACAGCTAGTTCTTTGGTGCACGCTACTGTATGTGTGTCAATAACATTGCACTGCAAACAGTTAACTGACACCGTCGTTTGACTGTAAGTCAAACATTTTCTTGAACCAAATGAATATTTGGCACTTATTCTTCAGGACGCGAATTTATTTGATGACTAACCATATCAATTTTATAAACACTTCTTTACCTCATAAGTTTCATAACACTGTTGTTGCGATTTCAAAGATAAGTCAATGTTTCGACGTGTAATCAGAAAAAAATGTGTTCAGTTTTTTTATGTAGTGTCCTAAGCTCTTTTTTTTTACTGATAGTTTGCATTTTTTAACGTTTATATCAATATCTGAGATTTCTTCTGGAAACTGTTTGCAGTAGTAATTGCTCCACTAAACGTAGACATAATGAATTAGAGCCATACTTTAAACATGATTCCTAAATGAGTAAAAAATATAATTAACCATAATTTTTTAAACTTCCCTGATATAATTTTGAGAGCTTTTATTTTACTAACAATAGCAGTCTCCACTATCAGATTAACACTTCCTTCTTCCTTTCCAACTTTTATAACTTCTGTTTGTTGGTATTTATTTCCATCCCAGATTCTTTTCGAGACCTTCCGATATTCTTAATCACATCCTGCAGCTCTTCTTTAGACTTTGGCAATATCACCATTTCATAAGCGTACAGCAACTTAATTAGACATTCAAACTAATTAAAATCGAATACTATTTTTAAGTGTTATTGGGTATTGATAAAAGTCTCACAGAACGCTACAGATCCTTTGGACTATACGTAATAACTGTAACAAACAGGTTATGTCGCCTGGCAGATCCAGAATCTTTAACAGCTTGGGCTGCGGTTTTGTAAATTATTGCAATAGAGGTCGAGACTCAACTAGTGAAGCGAGTCAGCAGTCGGAGTGTAATGAGAAAGTGGTAGCTTTTATCGAACACGTTCGCAGCTAATAGATTCGATCGGGCAGAGCAAATCAACAGCGAGCAAACAAACCACAAACAGCGCGTGCGCTGCGGCCAACAAGCCAACCTGCGCCAGGATGGACAGTTAACATCTGCCTCTGCTTACTGTCTGTCAGGAGGCAACGGACTTCGCATGCCAAAGGATAACCCAACCAATTTCTCACAGAGACTAACCGACATATAGCGGCAATTCGATTTTAGTTTTCAGTAGAACGGAGTCTAACCTCCTGGGCAACTAACTTGATCTGTACAGGATATCCTCTTGAACATTGCAGACGTAAACTTCAGAGGATAGCGGTAGTTAGGGCACGACAGAGACTGCAAGTGTTTCATCATTCGTTGTCTCACTTCATATGTTTTTAAACTCTACAGCTTTGTAATGCTCCGATATAATCGGAGCTTCGTAAGTAAGATGTAATGTTACGACGTAACTATTACGTTTCAGGTTTAAATTTTACTCGAATCAGCAACAAATTATGGATTGTTGCTACAATGCCTGAACAACTGGCAACACAAACTGTTTTGCCAGTTAGTTAAATGCTCCTGATCCCACAAATCCGGATAGGGCTCATTACCCCCCCCCCCTCCCCCCAGCATCTTGATTCGCCTATGTAAACAATGACCACGTCATCCTATGTACCTGTATTGAGGAAGAAACTTCTTTACTAGTTGTTGATCAATAGGAGGGATTGCTACAATTTCTGCTTGCTAATCGATTTGTAATAATCGATCAGTAATACTGTTACATTGAATTGTAAAACTACTGAAAACTGTACCAAGAAAATTTCCCCATTATTTACAAGTCTTTGCCACTTCTTACGCATAAACAATAGTTACGTTTTCTACATTTAAGTGATTAGTCGAGGCTTTGTTGGTATTTGTAGCTCCCATTACGTTTATTTCATAGTCTCCGATATCGGCAAATGGAGAATCTGGTGTAAAACTAGGTTTGGAAATCATAAAACTACGAGTAAATGAAAGTTACCTATGACCGTCCTCGTTTAAATTAAAAATTGAAATATTACTTCTAATTAGACATTTCATCTATCTATCTATATCTATAAAACGAAAACCGGGTATATTTGTACCAGAAAAACTCGAAATCTACTGCGAACATTTCGATGGGGTTTTCACCGTTTTAAAGCTTAGAATCTCAACTCAGTTGTTTCGCATGTCATATGCTTCTGAGTTACATAGCCTCGGAACATTAAATGAAATTTTGAACGTATGGTGAACAGATGGAACCACTAGATGAAGCATGCTTCGCACTAAACACACAATTATAATGTCTCTGACCATAGCCTTTAATGAAAGCAATAAGATAACTTTATAATAATAACTATTATGCACATTAAAAAAACCTTGGAGTATTCTTTCCTTTAATTCGGGATATTCAATTTTTGAACGCCATAGATAGCCGTAAAAACAACAGAGATTTTCTTTAAGCACGATCTCTGGACAATGCCTTTGGTCATCAGCATTAGTCTTCTGTTTACGATAATATTATTCCGGATTCACTTTTGATATTTGTTTAAAATGCTGAATCTGCGGAGTTAAAGTATCTGGCATTTCGAGCAAAACGTATATCCATTCACTTCGCAATTGAATCAAATGTCAGTTGCGTTGTTTAGTAATGTAACAATGCAATTTCTTAACCAAATTAATGAAGCTTGATACACATGAATGTTTTCGGACGAATGAAAATAGTTTACGTGCAAATAAATTTCAACCTACCCGTTTCTCGATAAGGGGGCGTGTGAATCTAGGTTTGCTTTAATTACGAAAATTGTTGTCGCGAATTTTTTTGAATCTTTGTGCAAATGTTTCTCATTGCGGGAATAAAAATAGCGTACGGCTAAATCTACGCCAACTATACCGGGCAACGCCGGGAACTCTGCTAGTTGTAATGATAAACGTAGTAATTCACGGTCACCTTGAACAACTGTTTGTGATCGTTATTGTTTTGAGTGAACATTTCCGTGACATGACAGTATTGAAGAATTATCAAAGGTTCCATCCATAAACTCAACAGAAAGTGCTGTAACTTGTGTTTCTTAGAGGACTTTATAAAACCCAAACTTCTCTGACCCACATTTCGTCCTATAATTTATTTACTTAACCGCAGCACACTTGAAAGATGGTCGGGATCGTACTTAAACCACGTGGCTCGGACTAGGGGGAAAGAGGGGGTTGGGTAGAATGCTATGTTGGCATACGTGGTGGATGGGAGGGGGGGGGGGGGAGGGTCCGAGCCAAGCCACGTTGCTTTCCTTTCTTGTTATTTTTCAAAGTTAAGACACAACAGCATGTGAATATTTATTTCCGTCATTTATTTACCTCCGTATGTAATTTGACAAGAGAAAACAGTACAAAATGTCTTTTCAAATGAATAGGGAAAAAGCTACGTGCCATGATACAAGCAAAAGACGCATCAGGCTACGTAGGAGGGATTCATAGGAGGCCAATATGGAGCTAAGTGGTTTATAGACGTTCCCGTGGATGCTTATCCTCCGCGGCAAACAAAGAGCAGACCCAGGTAGGAGGCGGCCACATTGAAACTCGATGTCCACCGTGTGGCGTTACGATGCGGACTTGAGAGCCCACTTCAATCCGTCTCATTGCGAAAGGCCGGCCGCCTGGGTGCGGTTTACACGTTTTCCTTGAAAGCAGATCGATGGCTGGAGGATAGGCGGCTGACTGATGGACCGGTTGGCGATGGTATCGGTGCGTCGTGTGAACATTGGGGTACCACTATCACTCTCTCAGCATCCACGTCTCCCGAGAGATCACCATCTTTACGTCTTTACGAAGGCGTATTGTACTGATTTATCACCTGCAGGAAAGAATAATAATAAAAAAAGACAGGCATTTTCGATCATAACTTTCATAAAATAAACCACACACTGCTACAAAAATATTTCCTTATAACAGAGACACCTCTGAATGTAGCCAATCAGTTGACTTCTCCAATGAGCTCCGTTTTCCCATTCTTCCTCTTCTGGATTATCTGCTTCCCTGCTGTCATCCATGATTGCATCAAGCCATCTTAGTCTTCCCTGCAATCTACTTCTTTCACGTCATTGATGATATTCCCATCCTTTCTCGTTATGTGACCATACCACCATAGCTTCATTGTAGCGACCATATTAGGACGTTGATACAACTCTCCTATGTATCTATTTTGAGTTCATTTGCATTCATCAGCCTCTTTAATTGGACCAAATGATTTTATCAACTTCACATAACGGAGACCTGAAGTCGTTTTAGCTGTCTTTCAGTTGATGTCTCTACTTCTTTCTCCTATTTTTTTTTCTGTGCTATCTTCTTGTATTTCTTCAAAAAATCGCTTAATTAAGCAGAGTCTAACATACTGTAAACGGGAGGATCTTAAATGTTCTGGGCATTCATTGAGATCCTATCTACAGACTACACAGAACGTAATACCACGAAGGTTTTGTGAGATTTATTCTCTGCAGCCAGGTATACATTTCTCGTGGAATTCTTTAAATTTTTTAATCGCTTATAAAAGTTCAAGATAATGCCGCATGTTGTCCAGAGCTCTACTTAACCCTTAAGTACTTCATTGAAAATTTCTTACGAGAACTGAACCTTATTTTTGTTCCTTTTCGCAGTACATATGATTTATATCCATAAACTTATGATGAAAAATCTATTGTTTAAAACTGAGTTGGTTGGTGTAACTTTGTTACTAACTGTAAATGTTGGTTTGAAAAGAGAACTGAATTATTTGAATGTTTTCGTTTTTATTTATGTGCAATTCTATGATTATTGGTAACTCAATTTATTCTTGATAAGTATTAGAAAAGATTGTTTCTACAAACATACCTATCACTTTCAATACATATAGAACCACCAAAAAAAGTTTTTTTTTTTAAAAGATTAATTTTTTTAATTTATGTTGATTAAGATTTTGTTTTTAAGTCGTGGTACCAACTTTGGCAATTCTAATAGTTTTTAACAATTTCTCTAGAACGTAATATGTCAGCTTAGAATTACCCCGCGTGTTTTCTGAGCAATACTCATATTATATGGGAAATAAGTTTTAAGATCGTAACTACGTAGAGTGTTCTGGAATTACGAATTTTATAATACTGCGTGCTTTTTCCTTGATTGAAAGCACCCGCTGGATTTACTTGCAGGATCAATCGTAAAGTAACCAGAGCCCCATTAACGGTCGTTATCCTAGGGTTCCTGTAGTGCCTTTACCGATACCACATCGTTGCCCATCTATCAATACGTGGAAGAGACGTACTTTTCTACTTAACGGTTGGGCCAAAGCTATTTTAAGAAAGGCACTGCGAGTATGATAAGGATCTAATCATGGTATGTTTGGACATTGTGAAAGCATGTGACAGCATCTGCAGAGAAGAATAATGGGAAGCACTTTCAAAGGGATTGATTGAGAGAGTCCGGATTATGTACAAGGCATGTGAGACTGGTTATGGAAAGAGCAAATGATTCAAATTTAAAATAAAAAATAGCTCAGGTTGTGAAGTGGTTTCTTTTCGCTTCTATTCATTGTCGCTATGGATTAAATAAAAAAAAGCCGTCACAGCATTTGCAGATGTCGAGACGGTTTGGGAAAATTGCAGGTCGGTGTACAAGAGAAACAGGGTGCATGGCAGGAAGTGGTTCAACTTTTTATCACGCAATACACGGTAAAAAAAGAAAATTTATGCTTAGTTACAACTCGAAATAAGGATTGGGATAATCCCGATGTCACATGCGGAAATGGAAAATTTAAGTTTTTAGAAGAGTCCAAGTATTTGAGAAATGTGGTAAAAGAGAATGGGAGAGAAATAAAAGAAATAAATTAAAGATGCAGAACAACCCAATAATTCTACAAGAATGTAAGAAGCCGGATTTGGAGCAGCGAGGAGCCACAGAAATGCAAAAGGTTTGTATTAAATTAAACTAATACTAAGCAATAGTGATTGAAGATAGCATAATTCAGGTCACAGAGATGAATTTCAGTGGAGTACGATCAGTGTAACAAGACTAGACAAGGTTCAAAATGATCGTGTTGAGGAAGGCAGTTAAGGGGGGATTCTTACAGTATATAACTGAAAGACCTAAGACTCTTGTGGCATGCAATCAAGAAGAGGATAGTGATGATAGGGTGCCAAAGAGAATGTGTAATTTCAAAATGAAAGGGAAGAGACCTCGATGATTACCTTGGAATAGTGGATTATGTGAATATAAAAGTGTGTGTAAGACGGACGTACAATCTGGAATGTAGTGGAAAAGAAGGAATGAAGGAAAGACAGGAGGTGCCGGAGAGGACTGTGTTCCCGGCAGACCAGGCTTGAAGCTGACTACGATGGTGATAATATGTCTGTGTACATTTAGCACAGAGTAAGTACTCGACCATTGTAAGGACTACCAAGTTTTGGTTGCAGAGTATATAGCGCACTGCCCTTCAATCAATTACAGTTTTAGAAATTGCCCTTCCTTCCTCTCTCCCTTTTACTATATGAATCTGCGCTTCTTGTTTAAAGCAAAGGAGTTCACCTTTAAAAGGAATCGGATAAGTAGGCGTAAAGAATTTGACTTCTTCTATTTTCGATGTGCATTTCCTCTCTTAAGGCAAAAATCAGCTAAATTTGCTGAATGCTCCACCATTAGCATGAGTAGTGTAACTTAATTTTTCCAAGCACACGTATTGCAGACGACGATTAAACGAGTACACCAATGAAGATTTATCAACTGATCTGTGTAATATGGTGCACAACTGTGTGAATCAGAACAACAGTGAAAATTAATTGAAGTGAGGAACCTTAATTAAATTATAATGACAATTTTCAGCGAACCTTTCGAGATGACGTGGGTGCGATTCCCCGTCCAGGCATCCAGATTTTGGTTTTCCATCGTTTCCGCAATCACTCCAGGCGAATGCCGGGATTCTTCCTTCAAAAGGCTACGGCAGAATTCCTTCCCATTCCTTGCCCGTCCTTTCCCGCCTCTAATGACCTCGACGTCGACGAGGCGTAAAGCCATAAGCAAAAAACGTCCAGCGAACCATAAGTATTTGATTGTTATCTGTAACTGCAAATATTTGTGCCGAAGCACTGACTGTCATTAACGGTTCTCAAGCACTCCTTATGCAGGGCAGTGCTCACTGGGTCCTACAAATAGTTAATCTCTTCAACGTGAGAGCGCGGGATTTCCTTTTGTGGTAAGCGGTTCTCTGACCACCTCATTCGCAATCGTAATAGTCTCTCTCAGACCTCGTTCAGGACTGAAAGAAGAGGCAAGAGTAAAGTTAAGTTCAAAGGACCAAACGACGGCCAGTAATCTGGTTAATAAACTGGGCTAACGTTCCTACTATCTGGGATATGGCTCACAATAACGGACAATATCACTCAATGATTAGGGAGCGTTCACAAACCACGTGGCTCGGTCCAGGAGGGGAGGGGTTTTTTTTTTTTTTTTTTTTTTTTTTTTTTTTTTTTTTTTTTTAATGGCTTTTGGCTGCTAGGCCATACAGCCAACTCAAGTGTATTTTTGAATCATCCAGTGTACTTCATTGCTTCACAGTGTATTATTTTTCAAGTGGGCAAGTGGTTCAGGACACAACACGATGGACATGACACAGAGACAACACATACACTAAACACCCATGCCCTCGGCCGGACTCGAACCGGCGACCTTCGGCACGTGGAGCTAACACTCTAGCCCCTACGCTACCGAGGCCGGCGAGGGGAGGGGTTGGCTGGAAGGCTACGCTGGGCTACGTGGGGGGAGGGGGGGTTCCGAGCCAGGCCACGTAGCTTTCCTTTTATAAAATTTTTCACAGAACACACAACAGCATGTGAATATTTATTTCCCTCAGTTAATTATCTCCTTACATAATTTACAATCGTCTGACAAGAGAAAACAGTACAAAATGTCTTCTGGAATCAAAAAGGAAAAAAGCTACGTGCTACGTGGGGGGGGGGGGGGAGGGGGGTTCACAGTAGGCCAAAATGGAGCTACGTGGTTTATGCACGCTCCCTTAGTATTACTGGGTTCTCCTTTCATATGATTTAGGGATTATTAATTTCCAATCTTTAAGGGGCTGAAGTTGCTTCTCCGAGATGATTTATCTTTTATGTCTTATCTGCTATACTTGACTAACCTTCAATGACAGTATCAACAGATTTTTGTTGATTTTTCATATCTTAAGAAACGGGTACAAATTAAGGCTAACCTATGCTGGTTCTAGCTGAAATAATTTTACAAAACCAGAGGAAAAATACTACTAAATGGATGTACCAATATCATACTTTACTTTAAAAAATGAAAGTAAAACCGTATAACCGTTGTGTCACTTTGCAAGATGTCAGGTATAAGTTGTGGGGGACAATAATCCGAAAGACACAGTCGTGAGGTGAAGATGGAATCAGTGGCCGAACTAAACAATTCGTAGGAGCAAAAAGTGAAAGATAAGAAGGGGGGAATCCTGGGCTCTTCCTCTACCTGGATAGAGTGGGGGAGAAGCATACAGCACTACCTTGAATAGCCAAGCCTCATCACTTAGTATTGCGGCGTAGGAAACACCAAAAATAATCTGTCCATTTTATTAAATAAATGTTTGTTAAAGATCATGTGTATTTCGTTTTATGATCTGAGCTTAAAAACTACACTTCAAAAATTATAACACGTATCGCGGTAATATTTCGGATTTCAGCGCTGCTGTGGGGTTTATATCTGATATCCCGATACAAGATACAAATAAGGTTGGTCAGAAATTGTTCGATTTCATGCTTTCGAATAGCTTACGGTATCGTTAAATCACGTTAAAGCACATATTCGCATTGAAATTTTGATTCAATAGACAGAAACAACAGTTCAGTTGACAAATATTGTATTAATTCGTTTTATATTGCCATTCCAAGAACCTGTGCCTCTTGTCTGGAATACAACCTGCCACGCAAGAGGTGGCATTGGCTTTTGGAGTTCAAGAGGACATTGGACGGGTCAGCGGGTCCGCATTGAGGACACAGAACACAGGACGCCGACCCGAATAAACTTGCCAACAACAAACCACACTACAGACTTCAATATTTAATGTTCTATTGACGCCTTTATGGTTCCAATGTCCTTTTTCCGTCGCTGCCATGAAGCTAATAATTTACTGCAATGTGTGAGATATTTTACTTAAAAGCAATCTTTAAACAAGCTTTTTTTTCTTCTGCTGTCCATTTTGTTACCCTATTTGCTTTCTTGAACCTTCGGCAAAGAAAAGAAGTGAATGAAGTTGCTTGTCCCAATTACGTGGATGGTCTTATTCTCGATGGTAGAAGGCTGTAGTATCGGCCAACCACGAAACAAGAGTTTATACCAAAATTTAAGGATCATTATTGTCTGTAAAGAAATATTAGTTTCTTAAAACATTCAGTAGATTACTTCACTACAGCGTGCAAGGAATAGTCTACAGTCGAAAACTTTCAGGCTTTTACGATATATTACTTTAAAAAATTAATTACGAATACGTGTTGATATTCAACCACTGTTTATTCTGACACATTCGGTTCTTTCCTAACACTTTTTGCGTAGATTCAATCCAAACAATCTTATTTTCATATGTGGCAGGCCTGAAACTATTTTGCATAAGTTAATTTAGTTTCTTTACTTTATCCATAATAAATGGACTCAGGAGAGTCTGTAACTGTTTTCAATTGACATGTAAGCAAGGCGTAAAAAACATCATCAGAAGTAACTGTTTTGCAGTGAAATTATGTGCTTATTTAATTTAGTTTCATCTTTTATAGTGTATTGTTTGATCGTGTTATGTCAAAGAATGGTTCCTATTCTAATATATTTATTATAAAACTTGTTTCTGTCCTAGAGTTGAAGGATAAAAACAATGTGGTAAATCAGGATGAGTCATGCTGAGTGAAATAATTATTTATTTACAGGAAGAAAACTGTAAACAATGATTCTGTTTTTGGTTTACAGTCAGTCGGTACGTTATTTGCTGATGGCATATTATTGTATTATAGGGTTAAAATGATAGGGAGGGGAATGAAGTTGTAGACGCTGACGGAAGGATTTTAACAGGATATATAATCGGATATATCAGCACTGAATGAAGATACATTCCAAAAATAAATAAAATAATGGGTACAAAAATAAGAATATAAAGGTTTTTTAATGATGCGTGGTAAAGGGGCAAGTGTTTGAAAGAAACTATATCACGTAAATAGATTTCCACATTTTGCGTATTAAATAGACGCATTTGGCATGGTGCAGAGGGAAGCAACTATATTTGTTTGTGGAAATTACCATAAAACTTCGTCTGGTACAGGGTTGAGAATAATTGTAAGATTTACACTGGCGATGTCGAGTAGATGACTAGTGGGTGAAGAATAAGGGTATTCTGTTCAAAGGAAGGAATAACCATAATCATAAATTAATCAAAAAGGTTTAGTAAAGGAGTCAGGATCTGTAATAAATTGTCAAAAAAAAATTAGGAGAAATTTGTCTAAACATAGCAAGCGAATAGAAAATAAAAATTCGAATAATGGGAAAGAAAGTTTGTACAGAAATTGTCACCGGGAGCTATCGAAATTAAAACAATAATATTAATAGTGATAATAACCTGTATATATTAACAAGTAATGGAAAAATTCCAGTATTTCTTAATAAATTAGCAGTTAAACAGCCGTACAGTGAACCGGAGATCTGAGTTGTCAGACTGTTCGCACTACACGGCATTCCAGGCGGGCCAAACAGAAGGCTGGAACTCTGATCGCAACGCTGGATAAAAGACACGGCGTTAGTTACGTCGACCTTAAAGACTAATACCAGCTTTTGAGTCTTATCCCTGAAAGTTCGTTGCATGGATAAATAAGCAATAAATTAGTGTAATTGGCATTGATGAGCTTTATACATAGGTCACTAATATTTTTTTTTAAAAATCAACAAAACAAACACATTTACAGATAAACTAAACATTCACAGTTAGTTCGGATGGTAGTATACACTTCTTTTTACTGTTCCGACCTCATGCTTTGTAACTGTCTTATGAAGGATTCGACTCGATGTTCACGTGAGATAATTTTTTGGTTCCTTGCTACGGATCGAGGCCCAATCCTTTCACTTTCTTTACCAACAATTGCTTAAAAGACATCTCTCTGAAGAACTTGACTTGGAGAAACTATAATGCTCAACGAAACGGTAAAAAAGCAATTTGTTATGCGATTAGAGTTTGAGAATCTGAAGGCCGTGTATACTTCACATCGTTGACCCTGTCGACGCCGCAAGACGTCAAATCTGTACAATGGTTGGCTGAACAGCATCACAGGAGGCCGACGTCTCACGGCTCTGCAAGCCGCTGTTGACGGCTACAACGCACTCGGCAGGTAACCTTTCGGCGAATCGAGGTTCCAGGCAGCCACTAAGAAAAATTACTGAGACGCTGATTTATAAACAGCCCTCCATTTTTATTGCAGTGGTCTCAACCAGAAAAATCTCTGTTCAGGAATCCTGCGGAACGACAGATTTTTTTAGCTGTGTTCGCCTACAAGAAACAGTTCCGCTTCTGTGAAAATAACACCATTGCCTCGGTTTAAATTGAAGTTTGGGAAGTATCAATAAATTAATGATATTTCATAGTTCCTGAGTCCAACGTTCTGTCCAAAGCGAGACTGATAAGGCAATAAGGAAAAGAACCGCCTTGTTTAAAAAAAAATAATAATAATAATTTTGCTGTTGTATCGCCAATTCAAGGACATTGGTTGTTTATGTAAAAGTAAAAGCACCGGTCGGCCATAAATGTCAAACGAAACAGTGGCCGGATTTAACGCAGTGTGACTTCTTCCTTTGGGGACACATTAAGGAAATATTTTAGATACCCCAACTACCAAAAACGATAGAAGAGCTCAAGAAACGTGTCTGTGATGCATTGGTGAATATTGACGCGATCACGCTACAAAATGTGTGGATTGAATTTAACTACCGCCAGGATGTGTGTCGTATGACGAAGGGGGCACATGTAGAGCATTTGTAGAATGAGCATAAAACTTGGATCTTTTGTGGTTATTTCCATATATCAATCATATTTGTAAGTATAGTACTTTGGAATAAATCAAATTTTGAAAGTTAATGATTCTTTTGAAGTAACCATGTTGATAGATGATAGATGCTTCGTGGTTTAATTAATACGATAATTAAGTAGTCCATGATAAAGTTCACTTTAACATTTGTTTTTATTCTCAAAGAAAACGACGTCAACGATACTGGTTACATGCATTCATACAATCCAGACATAGCATACAACACTTCATCCACACACAATACAGTTCCCGGCCATCGCAAACTGAGTCTGTTTAAAGTACAACTGTCCTGCTGATTTCTTTATATAGGCTGTATCGAAATTTCTAGAACACTTCAAAATATTTCGACACAGATTTCTCGAACGTTAACAATACTTAAACAATCGAAACATATTAAAAAACAATCAGAATTAATATATAATCATTTAACATCATTACAAAATGGTCAGAAATGGAAATTAAAGATATTTAAACACAAAATTATTCACAGAAATCATTTTAAACTGTAGTAAATTGTCCTTTAGACATCGTAACTTGCATCAATACTTGGAATTACAAACATTTAAACAACTCTCTTGCACATTACTGTACTTAAACATACAATGAGTGCTTCGTAAAATACAATTATATTTAATTTTAGGTTTGAGGGCTGTTACACTGTGTTTAAGTACAATAAATACTGATTTCATCAATTTATCTGGTCTGGAACTGCATCGTAACAGTGCACAAATAATTTTGTCACTTAATTTAACTCCTAGGGAAGTCTTTTAGAGCGCCATACTGGTTCACGTAATTATTAATTTTTCTGAGCGATTCATCAATTAGTAATTTTTTACCAAGCATAGTCTGTTACTAGTATAAGTTTATATTTTAACAACTACATTTGAGTATCTCGCTAAGCAGTGCAAACCAAAAAAACTAGATTTTATATATTATTTTAACTACCTGAATTTGTGAAACAGTGATTTAAAACAGACATCATTACTCCAACAATCATTATTTCTGTTTCAGGTGAGTCAAGAATCGGATGAAGCTTGATATCGCACTTAAACCTGGTAAAAAGCCGCTTTTGTGAACGGTAAGAAACGCGTTGCATACATTATAGCAGTGACTGCCTTCTAACACCTGCACTGAGCAACGAAAGCATTCATCTTAGTTCCTGAATACTGATTTAACGATCTGTTCGACACGTTGTATAGCCGCAAAAGCATCACTACCATGTCGCTCACGAATATGAATTTTAGTATTCCAGTCTTGTTTCACAGCACTTAGTAAATTAACATAATCTGCATCACACCACTCTTTTTCCAGATTTTTTTCTATCACCAGTTCGATAAGCGAGGTATTACGTTTTGTATATCGTTTTTGCGCGTATCGTAAGAAAGAAGTAAGAGATTTGCCTGGAGATAAATGCAGTTGATATGGCAGTGAAATACGTAGCCTGCAGGGCGCGCACAATATACAGGCTCGGCCACATCAGAGCTCGGCGGTATTTCCTTATACACGCCTGCGGCCAGTCACGGCGCCCACACCACAATTAATGGGACTCGGTCTGTGGCCGCAGGGCCCAGCCAGGGCAGCACAAAGTCGCCTCCAACCCACCTTGTCAAGCTCACAATATCAACGTAACCGCAGTCTCACCACTAAACCACTCCAGAAATGTTCCTTCAAAATGCCACGGGCAAATTTCCTCCCTTGTCCCAAATCCTTTCCTTACTCTAAGCGACCAGCCGCAAATTTTTCTTTAATCGGAAGTAATGTTTTCGTATACTGCAGCTGAACCTACAAGGAATTTTTTTTATGTAACTGCAGCTACCCGGCCGTGTGGCAGTGTGTGCTGAGGCGCTGCACACTGGATCAGGGAAGTACAACGGGACGGGCACGAGCCCAGGTTCTTACATAGCGGCCATCCTGACCGCGGTTCGTAAGCGGTTTTTCCGCAGCCATTAAAGGCAAATGCCGGGACGGTCTTTAATCTCGACCTCATAAACCACACATTTCGCAAACAAAAAATACACTTATCACATACAGAACATAGTTACACATTTCACAGACAGATGGCAACCCTTCATTTCCGCCATTAGTACGTAGCAAGACCTGGCGGTGGGTATTAAATGCTTGGCTCGGCAAAGGCATTAAACCGTAATACCAAAGCCTAAAAGTTGACCATGACAACGATGAGTACAACTCAACCCAGATGTTACGAGGAAGAAACAGATGATACATGTAAACTGTAGATGAGGAGCGTTCAAATTTATAGTTTACTATCTGTTCGAAAAGTGATCTAAAACAAGTAGTCACATATATTAGTTTTCAGCATAGAGTCACACATTTGCTCAGTGCCTTTCACGCAGCTTCTATACGCCAATAATTAAACATTCTGTTATTTGGTTACCAGAAGTGTATTTCAATTTGAATAATCTTGGCAACGTTTGGAAGATTTAATTCATTTATTGAAATTTCTTTCTGAAAAAATTCCCTTCCAAAAATTTGTGATGGTTTCACAATTTATTTTGTCCTCGTTGCCAATCACTGTTTAAGTGCTTGACTTGTTACGCCGTACAATGGGTTCTCATGATTTATTTCTGTTAGCTTTTAAAGGAATCCTGTAATCTCCCATCCTCAGTACGTTTTTTGAAAGGAATTTAATACCAGCGTCGCAGTAAAACTTTTGTCTGACTTTCTATTACACTCAAATCTGTGAAGCAAATATCAGGACACGGGTGATAATGAATGACGAAAACATGTTAGTGATTGTTTCTCGTATGAGAGATTCTATTAACTTCTGCATTTTTTTACAAGGTGCTTAGTTTAAATTGTAATTACAGTCTAACAACTTTCGTTCCTGATGAATTTGAAGAACTCGGGCTTACAAATTTCCAGATATCTCCAACTTTTTTCTTCATTTATGAGGGTTTCCGAAATCTCTCCATGCGAAAGGCCGGATGATTTCTTCAGAAGGGCATGGCCCTATTCCTTCCAGTTCCTAGAACCCATCCTCTACCACCTCTAACGACAAGCCGAAAAATAATTTCTCTTTTTAACCTATTTAAAGTGTGCCTTGTTAATCTGTCATTAAGTCATAATTCTCACTTTGTGTCACTTCAGGCGATAATTATGGCGTGATTTCCATTCTCGCTGGGTGAAACCGACCCCGATGATTACTAAGCTGGAAGCTATTAATTCAATAGAGTGGAATCTAACCACATCGGTGTGTCATTCGCTTCATCCTGTCGGGAGGAATTTCGTAATATATCTGCTCATATGTTTGACTAATCAGCTATAATCTTTACTTTTTTCTGCACTTTGTCCATTCAAAGATTTCTGAAATATTGATAGTCTTGTCTTATAGTTTTCTTTCAGTTATTCGAATAATCAGAAAACGATCTGCCTTATTCCCAAAATACTGCTGCAACCGGCACCCTTTCTACAGATTTTCGAAGTTGTTTCATGGAGTTAACTGTACATTTGAGTCGCACAACCTACTTGCAAATACAAAATAGAAGAAAAAGTAATCACAGTTTGAAAACACTTCTAGTTGAATTATTTCACGAAATCATTCCAACTGTAGCAAAGAACTAGTGTTTTAATTATACCCACGGAGACACAATTTTAGATCAAGATACTAATTAAAAGGAGATGACAATACAACTTCCTCCGTAGTTATTGCTAGCTGAGTTACTATGTTGAGCATAAATTTTCTCACCGTACCAAATCAAATGTCAGAAGCTCAATTATGTCATTCATATCTGCTCAGCTGCTGCAGTTTTTTTAAGTTATTATTTCGTTTTAAGTTTCAAAAAAATAATATAAGTGAATACCAAGCCTTGCAGTTTTAAGCAATGCGTAGAAGCACCTCAAATTTTCTATAACTAAGGTACTAATTAATTTAAGAATTAATTTTTTAAAAAAAAGTCTTTCACACTCATACACACTGCCAAATATGAAGACAGATGCAATCCTGAAAATAGCCGAGACATCTTCTAGAGAACGAAATAAGAAATTCCTTGAAATCTCAAAATTACGATTTTATTCTTGCTGAATTCATATTTGATGCCTGCGAATCTACCCTTGCTAGTACGTTTGCTGATAGCCTATTTTTCAATATGGTACGTATTTCGTAATTCTGCAATTCTCTGTATATTGTAGCTAGATACTCCCTCTTTAATTCAACACAGTATGAAGTGTAATTGATGTGTGGTTTTATACGCTTAAATCAATTTATAAAACAGAAATATCAGATTTTAGCGTCTGTTATTTAGGGATATTTGAAAAGAAAATCGTTTCCGATCTTAAGACTTCAAGATTCATATGCCAACTTATATCAGTGTGGGAATGAAAATGGGATAGGTGGGAGAGTAAATACAGTTCTGTATGTAAACAAACCGACGTTGCCCTCAAAAGCCGACTTGTTCCATGTGCGAGTGCGGACACCCGACCGTATTCTGTGCCCCGCCTCGGCCAGGGTAGCTGGCGCCCGCCGCCTTTCAGACGTACATCCGCCTGCGGCGTCGGCGGCGCTCTGACAGTTTGACATAGGGACCAGCCCGCGGGCACACCGAGCGTCGCGGCGCGTTCGTCAACTGTCAGGGAGCTCGGGGCGACGGCACCCCCTCCCTTCGCCGGACAAACCTCGGCGGCGCGGCGGGCGGCTTCCAATCACAGCTCTGCTGCGCTCTGCGCGGCCGGGCGGGCAGTATCGCCTGAAGGCAGACTGCCCGCAGCGCCACGCAGCCCCACAGCTCGCGGCGAACACTCCGCTGTGCTGCGGGCTGCCTCACTCCGCAGCCCCTCTGCCAGCTGTTTTGCTCAGCAGTGTACCATGCATATAACTTGCTCGACAAATTCCGAGTCATGTTGCACACAGTACAAAGAATGCATTTATTTGAAACTGCTCTAATAACATATATAAATAATTTTCTCGGGTGACTAGCCGAGTTATATGAGTGTTATAGTTACACTGATTCGCAACGCCGAGAAAAACTACGTAATTATGCTCTAATAACGTTTGTCAATTCACAGGAAAATACTTAATGATATCAACTGCTAAATTTTAACTTTAAAATAATAAGACACATGTAAATTGTAATTCTTTTAAATGTTTAGAAAGTAGTAATCACTTTTCAATTACACGAAGAATTTTCTGTTATAAACATTAATTTCGGAGAAAAAGGAATTACTTATTCAGATACTTTGGCCCAAACGTCTAGCAGGTTATAATTAGAGAATGGAGGTTTTCCACGAATTTCTAGAGGAACATCTTTTTGTTCCGAACCCATCAGGGTTTGTAAAAGACAGTGAAAGGTTTAATCTTGGTGGAGTCAATGTGTAAAACTAAGAATGTCGTTATGTACTTTCGTCTTGCTTGTGTTGACGATACTGTTTTACCTTCCTTCAATATTAACTAATAAAAATAACATGAATCAGTTCCAAGGGACTATGAATTAACTGAGATATATGGCAAAAATCATTATGGACGACCGTGGGATTAATGTTAAACGTAAAATGTACTCGAAATGTCAATTACGTGGCAACGTCTTTTTCGTATGAGTCTTTTAAACGAAAGAAAAAACTATACATGCCCGCATAATTTTTAAATGCAACTGTTTTACCACATATCGTTTTAAGTTCATTAAAATCAAAAAGTTTTTTTAAAAAAAAAGGAATATAAAATGTCTGGCAACATTTGGTCTTTATAAAGTTTTTTTTAGGGGGAAGTAACCAATCCTTATATTCGTGTACTGCATGGTAGATGGCTAATCACTACTAAAACTTCATAATAATCTGTAAATTAGTTTTATATTCTGGAGATACCTAATATTCTACCGAAGAAATCTCAACCGAAAAATAAAGTCTAAACCAACGTTTATTTAACGGAAATAAATCTCATCTTTTTCAAGTGATTCTTTGCGGATTTATGAAATACTAGATAAAAAAAATAATGATATTTCGTTAGCAAAAATAAAAGACTGACTTTTCTGTAGTATTCTCAATACAGTCTTCATTATTACTTCATAGTAACATTCTTTCTGCAAGGACCTTTTAATTTCGTTTTATACAAATTTTCAAGGTGAATTTTTTTTCTGAACATAAGTTATAATCGTTATCTGTAGTAAATATTTCACCTTCTTGTCAAAAACTAAGCGAAACGTTACTTGCCGAAAAACTGTGGGTTTCTTCTATTTTTAATTTCATCATAATAACAAAGAACGCTAGCATCAGTTATGTGCAACAGAATTGGACTGGAACGAATCTGACAAATATTAATAGCACGGCGCCATTCCACCAGTTGTCGATCATTTTAAATCAATTACCGTCATACCAGGCTAAATATTTGCTCTTAAATCTTTGAACATTTTTTCTCTGGCAATAAAATATTGCGATTTAGCAGATCATTGGTGTATTTTCGCTTCGGACAACAAATATTGAAAGCAAGTATTTGATCCAAATAAAAAAGTGGAGCTCAAAGCAATATAAAGTAATTTTGTGAAATATCTGTTATCGTATGAAAACACTTCGCTCTTCATTTCGGCTCTAATTACTTCCCCATATAGGATTTGTAAGTTACCAATCAATACAGCGGGTGTGTATTTTGAAGCACGTTTCCAACAAGAGAAGCCGCACAATATAGTCTCTCTGGTTTGTAATCACATAAATCTGTTGCAATCGTTCCATATAAAAACAGATATCTGAGTAAAAAAAATTATTCGGTCTAGCATATTTTTGTGCTCCAACTAAACTTACTTCTTTTACTAAAAACCTATAACTGAAGAACACTTGAAAATATTGTAGACTGTTCTTTCGTTTTTGTTTGAATTTATGGCTTAGGATAATATTCCTTAAAAATACTCGGTTGTGATGTTTTTAAATTTGTTAACCACCTACCACAACTTAAGAAAAAAAATAAAACATGTTTTGAATAGTATACTTTTAATTTGAGTAGGCCGAGTTTCCTGTGTAATTTGACAGAAACAACGACAAAAATAATTTAGATAAAATTTTCTTCACACATTCAAGAAAAACACTCACTATCTAAGTCATATTTACGAATATTTCCATGATTAAGTTATCTCGAGCCAGTTATGTATTCAGATTTATTAAGTCTACTGGCCACATGATATTATTTCTACTAAACGAGATTTTTCTCATTACAGAGGTTTCACTCAAACGTAGCGATAAAAACTCGGAACACAGGACTTGACTTTATCTCCTCAAGATATTTCTCCACATACATCAGTCTTATGTATTTTCTTCTTCTGCACTAAATCTTCTCATAACTTTATCTAAATTTTGGAGCCAGATAAGTATGGCTGGCCCCTTTCTTTTTCTCCTTCCTTCAACTTCCCATTACTGTACACGTTTTGGTACCCTAGTTTCTTCCATTCTTCTTACATGGCCATAAAGTTCCAATATTTTTCGTTCTATAACTTCATGCATTTATTCTTTCGCTACCATTACCCTTATTATTTCGGTATTCCTTACTTTTTCTTTCATTTAACTTGGTCATTTTACAAAGTTTAGAGTGTACAAATATTACTAGGCAGAAAATAGATTGTTATCCAAAAATAAATATCGAACGAAGTAACTGAATATATTGTCACCAATAATAGGTTTTCCCGCCCAACTTTGATATAGCATATTGAGATCGGTCATACATATTGTTTTAACACTTCCTCATAATTTGATTATATTTTACATGGTGTCAAAGAACTTAACTTTGAATAAACATTGAGGAAATTTGATACTAGATGCCTTCATGCAACTGAATTTCTGGGAATTCCAGACAACGTTTTGGTTGATCTATTAAGAAACGACAAGAATTACTGATAATAACCAACAATCGTATATTAGTACAGAAAAATATCAAAGTTATTATTGTTTTTAGATGAATATTGTAGGATCAGTAAGACTTAAATATTTATTTAAAACACTCAATTATTTGTATCACATCTGTATGTTTCAAAAAAAAAGTATATCTTTGACATTTTAAGAATTATAAAATAGTAATCTGGCACAAAATACTGTTATCTACAACACAAAATTCAAGCGAATACCAACACATTCCACTCCAATACAGATTTCTTTAGTTCTAACCACTTTATTGCGTTAGTGAACTGATTTCTGATATACTCCCAGTGTTTTGTTTCTGACAATGATATTTACGTGGAAACATTTTTTATGATACAGTATTCCCTTGGAACAAGTGAAAAGCGCTTACGCGTAGAACCAATCAGTTAATTGGATATGAATGTATTGCAGATATTAACGTGATAAATCCGAACAGAAAGATGATGTTAGAAATACTGTTGACCTTTTTCAGTGTTATTACATTATTTTTTTTTTGTAGTCACCCGTTTAGACGTAACTGAGTACGGAAAAACACCATTAAACTATTTTTGTAAAAATATTTATAAATGAATTTTGACACAAATGAAACACCACGTAACAAACATGAAACTAGAATGAAACTCATGACACGTATTGCTGATACCATTGTAGGCTGGTAACAACACCACAACACATGAAAATCTGTTTCTGTGAGCCATGGTAACAGAATCAATATTCTAGATACTTGAGATGGAGCGTACCACAAATAACAATGCAAATGACTTCCTAAATGAGCGCTTATTACCCCTGGACGTTCATAACAGCAATTTTTAGATTTCTAATTTGGTTCGCATGGCTAATAAAAATATACCATGAAAATATTAATATTTTGTAACCTTTTGCTGCGGTTTTTATGACTGCCGGAACACTGTCCCTCCAAAATAATATGGTAGATGAAACTTAGCCAAGCCTAGGTAGCCCAGACTGGCCGTGTTCTGTTTTCTGCAAGTCAGTGGTCTCCCATTGACTGAATGAGTACCAGCTGTTCTCTGAGGCACTCGGGGCCCATCTCCTACTCCTTCCTCAAGACTCTTACCTCACCCTCCAAGTGAAGTCGACTGTGAGCCGGTATTGAACTGCCTGACGGTCTACTGCCGTCATCGATAGCAAGAAAATATAAAAAAAAATATTTAGTATTATTGTGCTATGACGTTCAACAGGAGGGCTTTAATAGGGTACTCTTAAAATTTATCTTGGGTTCCGTTTTGTCAACGTCGAACTTATTAAGGATAGTTTGAACTAGGGGAGAATAATGAAATGGTCATAGGTTTGGGTACCGTGTAAGTTTAGTGAAGTTATTATGATTTGTGTTAGTCTGTTGTTACAGTGTGTTATTTCTGAAGTTGAGACTTGGAACATCTCACCAACCAGTTTTTCTGACAGCATTAATTCGCTGCCATACACAACAGAAAACTATAACAGCCACATAATCAGATATCGAGCCTCATGCACCTACCGCGCAGATTACGGTTTTCAAATCGCTTTCCGAAATGATTTAGACCAGTGGTTCCCAATTAGTGGTACGCGTACGTCCAGGGTAAGCGAGGTTTCTTGAAGTGGTAGGCACGGTAATCTCTTGGCTAAGGAAAAAAGTAATTACGCAAACATTACTATCGCCAAATATATTTTAAAACAAATTGCGTGTGTGTGAATTATATTACTGTAATGCTGTGATTGTGAGGGCATTAGACTGAGATTAAAGCATTTATTTATAACTTCACTTATATGGTGTACGCGGGGTTGAGCTCTTTCTTGAAGCGGAACTCGGAAAAAACTAATTGGGAACCACTGATTTAGGCGAATGCTGGAAGAAGCCCAATTTCTCAGCTTCAATAAGTACACGAATCACTAATAACAATAATTCCGCGTGGACGTAATAACCTGGTGACAGAGTTTCTCTTACCTACGCATTTCACCCCTGTCGCAGCCGCCTTAACCTAACCCGGTATTCCTACCGTGTACACGGGACCTACAAATTAACGTGGAATCCGAACCACAAAAGCGTTCTTCACATTACACAGCAAGCTGTGCCAGAGGTTAAGGTCGGTTTAAGCGCTTATGAAAATCCCCGCCTTGACAGGGATTCGAACCAGGTACCTTTCGATCTCCACTGAGCCACCTCACCACTGCATCGTACAAAAAACACTGATCACACAGACCATAACAAATTCTGTTCATAAAGAGATGATGACGCTTGCAGTTGGAACACGGAGTTCCTTGGGCTTCAGTTGGAGCTGTTGCCAACGGAGGTCCAGGGAAGATTGGATCTTGTCGTCAGAGGGAAATGTTATCATCAAAAGGCTCAGAATTAATGTAAGTGGCTACTAGAAACCTTCTTACATCCTGACTAAAGTATTCGCTGCGCCGGAATCGAATTTGAACAATGGTCGTTAAGTTTCGACTATGTAGTGCGATAGCGCCTTACCCGGCACGGTCAAACTGACGGGTGCTAATAAGTAATCTCGACTGAAGTCGGCGATGTTGTCGTTACACTTAGAAACATAAAATTTCACACATTTCTACGGAGCATTATTTCCTGCAAATGTTTGTAATTATTTTTTATATTTTTCTATGACTGGCGTTGTAAGTCGAGCGAGTTAACCACAATGATGGTGCCTGCCGCTATCCGTGGTGTTAGCAGATTACAGCCCTGGTGGTGTAAGAAATTTCAGCACGTGCCTTTTGCTGTCAGGTTGTGGAGAACTATTCTTAACGCCAGACGGTGTACCAAATCCCTGCTTTAGATCCCAAACTTCTCCAGAAAAGGTATGGAGTGGCAGCTAACCGGACTGTACTTTAGTACGTCCGTTTAGGACAAAAAACTTAGCGACCAAACTTGCCTCTTTTGGAAGAGCTGTTCTGAATCGCCCTTGACCTTGTTTCGTCCTTCCCCGCCTTCTACGCTTCCAGGTGCACAACACAGATCATACTTAACAACGCTAAATACTGTTATCCAAACACTGTTTTGAATGTAAATGGAATTGTGACCATTTAATTCATGCGTCAAGGTCAAATGCGCGAAAAAATTATTCACTAACAGCATAACTGACCCTTTTACGGCCTACCTAAATTAACAAAATGCTTGTGGAATGACAATAGTTCTTTTAATACCTTCTAACCAATTTAAATTAGAATGACCGAGCGTGATGATGTAACGGTTAGCGTTCTTGCCTCGCATTCGGGAGGACGGTGGTTCGAATCCCCGTCCGGGCATCCAGATTTGGATTTTCCATGGTTTCTCCAAATCACTCCAGGTGAATGACGGAATGCTTCCCTCAAAAGGCCATGGCGGAATTCCTTCCCATTCCTTGCCCCCCATCCTTTCCCGTCTCTAAAGACCTCGCTATTAAGAGACGTTAAGCAGTTAAAAAAAATTAGAATAGTACAGTTTCATTCAGTCTTTGCAATTAGTAGGTTGTTATGAAACAAATTAACTATGTGCTGTTTAATTTCTGAATACTTGTTATCATGGTATCTCCTGTGTTTCTCGAGTGTTTCATAGTCCTTCATAAGCCACCATTTGGTGCGCATCAGATTTATTTTGCTATGCCAGGTTGTTCAAAGTACAGCATATCTGCGAGCCTGTTGCCTTTCATCATGTTACTGTTAAGCAGACAACTTCTAATTGTAGGGCTCTAACTCTTTGATTGGACAAACAATCTCACGATACGGATTTTTCTGTACATGAGTTTTAAGATGTTATAAACAAATCAAGAAGTAATTCAAATATAATTTTTTTTCCCACAGTCATTCAGTTACCCCTTCTTTTTAAATTAATCTCATACAATTTTACTGTCAAATTGCTCCCCAATCTACGTTTTTGATTTACAAATTTTAATTTTAAATTCCTTCAGCTTTTTGGTAAATTATTCATCACTTCAATTCGTAATTTGTTTCAATCCTTGAAACCCTTACCCCTTCCTCCTGTCCTCTAATCACTCCCAATTGTAGTTACGTTGTACTTGTCACGCTTAACTGCAGACATTTGAATACTCTTGATAATTAGCAAGATAAACTACAGTCAAGAAGAGTAGCAGGTAATTAAGCAATTACAGGAACGTTATGTACCCCAGGCAGGACGGTAACAAATGGAAAATCTACCTACTAAAAGTTGTGCTGATACGACTCAAATTTTATTCACCGCGACAATGCTCCCGTAGAATCAGCCTTGCTATTTCCTCAGTTACACAGACGGAAAAAAAATCCCAACACCAAGAAAAACTTATTGTAGAGTAATGAAATTTGGACAATGCATTTGTCAAGTTAACATGTTTAATTGATTAAATTTTCAAGATCACAGGTTAATTTAAGCTCAAGAAAATGCATTTCAAATGTGAAATACTGTTAAATTAATAGCCGGTGTAACCTCCAGAATTTTGAATGCAAGCCTGCAAACGTGAATGCATTGTGTCATACAGGTTTCGAATGTCACTTTGTGGTATGGAGTTCCATACTTGTTGTACTTGTGCTGTCAATACTGGGACGGTCAGTGCTGGCTGTGGATGATGCTGGAGTTGTCGTCCAATGATATCCCATACGTGTTCAATTGGAGACAGATCTGGTGATCTCGCAGGCCAAGGTAACATGTCGACACTCTGTAGAGCACGTTGCGAGACAACAGCGGTATGAGGGCGAGCGTTATCCTGTTGAAAAACTCCCCCTTGAATGCTGTTCATGAATGGCAGCACTACAGAAATTCGAGCTGCAGTTGGTACCACAGTGACACAACGAACTGTTAGAAATCGGTTACTTCAAGGACAGCTCCGAGCCAGGCGCCCTGTAGCGTGCATTCCACTGACTACAAGCCATCGCCGTTTGCGACTCCAGTGGTGTCAAGCCAGAGCTCATTGGAGGACGGAGTGGAGATCTGTTGTGTTTTCTGATGAAAGCAGGTTCTGCCTTGGTGCCAGTGATGGCCGAGTGTTGGTCAGAAGGAGGCCAGGGGAACGCCTGCAACCAAACTGTCTGCGGCCTAGACACACTGGACCTACACCTGGAGTCATGGTCTGGGGAGCAATTTCCTATGACAGCAGGAGCACTCTTGTGGTTATACCAAACACACTGACTGCAAATTTGTACGTCAGTCTGGTAATTCAACCTGTAGTGCTGCCATTCATGAACAGCATTCAAGGGGGAGTTTTTTCAACAGGATAACGCTCGCCCTCATACCGCTGTTGTCTCGCAACGTGCTCTACAGAGTGTCGACATGTTACCTTGGCCTGCGAGATCACCAGATCTGTCTCCAATTGAACACGTATGGGATATCATTGGACGACAACTCCAGCATCATCCACAGCCAGCACTGACCGTCCCAGTATTGACAGCACAAGTACAACAAGCATGGAACTCCATACCACAAAGTGACATTCGAAACCTGTATGACACAATGCATTCACGTTTTGCAGGCTTGCATTCAAAATTCTGGAGGTTACACCGGCTATTAATTTAACAGTATTTCACATTTGAAATGCATTTTCTTGAGCTTAAATTAACCTGTGATCTTGAAAATTTAATCAATTAAACATGTTAACTTGACAAATGCATTGTCCAAATTTCATTACTCTACAATAATTTTTTCTTGGTGTTGGGATTTTTTTTTCCGTCTGTGTATTTGTCAATAATTAAATGACTAATCCTCCAGATCTGGCCTGGTTCTCCGTGATTTTCTCTAGTTTTCATAGTTAAAAATCAGTGATAAAATGCCACCGTTTTGATATCTTTGATGGCATTAAAACAAATTCGTCTCAGTCATTGGATGACATTTCAAAATAAGCTTACCGGTATTTTTTTTTTTTCTGAAGTATAAACTCTCTGAGAGAAATGTGTGAATGAGGAAGGGGAGTACTTTGAAGGTGACGAAGAATCAGAAATTTTTAAGTTATGTCAGAAAATGAAAGTCAGTTTTTTTTCTAAACAGACTTCGTACAGCAGCTTTTAAAACAGCCAGAAGAAATTAATTGGCAGCACAGTCTCTTTTACGACACCTAGAACGACTTCCGGGGAGGAAGGGGAGGGGATCCAAACTAACCTGGTACGAAGAATATATGATATATGTTTCTATACATTCATATATCCATTTATCGTTAAAAAATACTAACATTTTAACCTATTATAGAGACCTACAATGCTTCAGACCATGACTTTATATAAGAAGAAAGAAACACCAACGAAGAGTTTACCGAAACATTCAAGTTGCGAGCCTTCATACGCCGTTTTACACGGAGAGAAATATGCACGTGGGTCAGATCAGAACGGAGCAAATGAAGTGAAGCGGAGTCGATTTGTGGCTCGCCCGCAGCACGCACCTGGCGGTGTTCTTTGACCGTCAGCCGCAGCCAGAGTTCCGTTTGTTATTTCAACCCCACCCTGCCGTTCAAGCTGTAATTTTTCCCCCGCTTCGAAAAGAAGCACTGTGTTTGATAGGTTCTGTTCCGTGTGTGTGGCGCGCCTGTTGCTGTTTTTTTCCTCGGCTATCGCATTCGTCGGGGCGCGGACTCTCACCACCGGCTTGGCTTTTTAATTGGTAACCTGGAAATAAAATGGTGTTCCCGACCTGTTGGTATCGAGTTGGACGAAGTTTATATTAAAAAGCAATCCTGTGCAGCGTTTGGCAGCAACGCAATTTTTTTTCCCCTCACTTGTTCCCTTGCCTTTTAGAGTAGTCTCAGGTAAAGATGAAAAATTAATTATTATGTTTGCCTTTTTTTCATTCGATTCAAAACATATTTCATGAATTTATAAGAACACCATTGGTACTCTGTATGCATGAGAGTAGATGCTGCACATATTCTGTAATTAAACTGTAGTCTATGCTATTAAAATCTAATCAATTGCGGATCGCTGGGTTGTATCTTTCTATCATGGAAATACTATTAACGTCTTTGTCTTTACTGCCTATATCCTGTATTAATATTAAGTCTGTTGCGACTCACGTAATAGCTGGTTGCTCCATTAAATTTCTCACCTGCTTGGTGTAAATTTCATGCTAATCTCAACTCCAGTGATCGCAAATTTAAAACATTTTCATTGACACGAAGAGAGAGTTGCTTATTCAGAGTAGAATGAGACTGTTTCAACTTGTCTGACATATGCTCTAGAGTCACTACAGTGTTACACAACAGTATTACAATATTATGCAACCTGAATCAAGTTCGTGCATGAACTGATTGGGACGGAAATATTCCAGTCGTCTACAAAACCTGTCCATGACCATTGCTGCAAGAAAATTGGATTCAGAAACAGGTTTATTCTAGCTATATCATAAAGTTTGTCTTAATGCATTTTGTGAAAAGCTAGTGTAACTCCATAAATAATGGAGGCAAATACAGCACGGATATTTACAGTCTGCCTCAAAAGCCATCAACAAGAGCTGTCACATACTGACGACGTAGATATCACGCTTATTCATTCTTTTATTATAACAGCGGCCAATCACTGTGTTACTTCGTAATCTGTGTTAGCATAACCAAGAACATACGATGCTCATTCTACTACAATTTGACATATCTTATTGAGCTTGCATTTCTAGTTGTCAGGATAGAGCACTAGTAACGCAAGCCTGTAGGGACATCCTCAATCTCAATATAGTTAAATACATTTACCCTTATTCAGCTCTCAGTGCATTCTAAAATTATCAAGGGATGTGGGTTATCGCAGGGTACACCTAAATATACTTTGCACGAACGGTATTGTTTAAATCTAAGTACGATTTTATGAATACGTATTATAAATGATTTGAAGTTTCTTCTTAGTATTTATGGTTTTATAATACAGTTATTTGTGAGCACATCTGCTTACAGTTTCTGCAGTGCGTTGATCAGAATATCATACTGAATCATATTTTTAAAAATATAAAAAGATTTAATTAACTGCAGAGTGGTAATAGTTTCAGACTGAAGATAATATACACATAATATCGCACATCTCTTTAGAGGCAGAAAGAAAACTTTTCTGTTTATTTATATCTCTGCTGATTATTTAATTTCCATTAAACAACAATACAGCTGCCTTCGTTAAAGAGTCTGAATATTGCCTTACCAATTTTATTTATGTATATACTTTGCTTTTTCACCCCCCCCTCCCCTCCTCCCCAAAAACATAGAAAACACCGACTGCTTCAACATTTCTCCACTTACTGCTATTACAAAAAAAATTATTTTGACTATTTTACTGTAGCACAATACAGTAAAACAGTCGTAACAAACAATGATACTTAATTATACAAATTTAATAACTTTCTTCTCTGACTATGTCTTTGTTCTTAATGTTGTCTTGTTTCTGGTATGTTGAGGTGAAGGAACAGAAAAGAATTCAGTCATGGTTTTTTTGAAGGAACGATCCAGGTTGGAGTGAATTCTGTATACGATGGAGAACCTAATTCTGAGTGGCAACGCAGGGATTCAAAACCGGGTTCTTCGAAAGCGAGGTCAGTGTGTCACCACCTGCCCATCACACACAGTGAGAACATTTAGCTGGTGCTTCAGCTTCACTATTAGCGGAAGAATTTTACCGGCATTTCTCCAAGGGATAATTTACTAGTGACGGACGAAGAAGTAATCCAAGGGTCTGATTTATAAAAGAAACCGGCCATACTCTAGGGATAAAATTGGAGAATCACACAAAAATGTGTTCCATAGGACCAGCTCTTTTAGAATCTGATTATTCAGCAATTTATAAATTCTTCAACAAGCCTCACATATTACAATCTTCATTCATCCAATAAAAGAAACTAAGAAACTCGTGCACGGGGTTACATCCAATCCTACCTCCCTGCGTTAATATTCTCTCTTGCCGGAGGATATCAATGTTGCTTGCAACAGAAATTTTCAACATTCTTTAAGTTTTCAGAGACATTTTTCCCAGATCCTTGTTTTATGCATTCGGAATCGTGGTGAGGTCTTCGAAGTGGAGATGTAGGAGAGTTGAGTTCGTGCACCCCTGGCCGATATCGGGTGTCGGCGGCCGTGGGGACACCCGAGCTGGCCTTGGCTCGTGCGGACCGTTCCTCCTTTTGCAAACGAGGAACAGGTTAGGGGTCTGTGAGCCTCGTCTCACTCTTCTTTCTCACAGCCACAGATATCTAAACAGATCGGATACTACGGTTTGGATTGGCGGTCACTGCTTCCGTTTGATGAAATTATTTCAAATACAAATCAAAACCAGCTTAATTCACAATATAAAATCACTATCAAAGATTCCTCTCAGGACACTTACGAAGTTACACAAAGTTATTAACATCATTAAACTGTTCAGTGGTGAGCGGTTAACATCCCGGCTGGTCATTATGGAGGACGCGGGTTCCATCCAGATTTGGGTTTTCAATAGTTTCTCAAAATCACTCCACGTGAATGCAGAGATAGTTCCTTCAAAAGGCTGTAGCCAAATTTCTTACCATTCTCTACCAGCTCTAATGACCTCGATATTGACGATCTGTTAATACGTAACAATTTTTTATATTTTTTTTTACAGAAAGTGAGTTAAACAATTGTGTATCACATTACTGTTATTTTATCGAAGCAGTCTAGTACGAAATTGTTAATAAATGGTTTCGATACTTCAATGCTTCAATGGATGGTTAAGACTATGAACGTCTTAAGTAATTTCAAAACAGTCATCTGTATAACTGCGCCATTTTTCGTCAACATGAAAATTCGAGTACAAAATTTTGCGTTCTGGATTCGCCAGGGTCCTTATTTGAGATTTATGATAATACGAAGGATGTAATGTGATAGCTACTCATGACATTATTATAGCGGGTTTTTTCTAATGAATGATTCGTTATTCGCATCTTATGAAATTCTAAATTAATCTAAACAGTGTAATTTGTGTATCATCAGCATACAAGAAACTGTATCCAGGGTTATTGATCGTAACAATCTTTAAAAATAAATTGAAGAAACAAAGGCACTTGAAAAACAGATTGCAATCGCTTCTATTTTAAGACTTATGTGTCATTTGATAAAGAAAATCATTAAATTTCCTGTGATCGTAACAGTATTGGAAAAAACATCTGATAATGTTTTAAGATTGCTGTAAAGAATTTTGACATGACCTAGTGTTTTGTGATCTTTTAATGCTGTTTAGATTTTTTAAATTCTCAGTCTTAATCATGGCAACTGCAACAAAAAAAAATCGCTCTCATTTCATTTTAATATTTTTGATTCCATTTGAGGCTATTGATTCTGCTACTTTGCTCGTGAAGATTATTTCACAAGTATTTTTTCAAGTGAAGGAACCAAGTTAAACGTGAAGGAAAAGGATAAATAACAGTCAGGAATATTTGCTATAAGATTCATGACTACAACGCAGACATAAGTATTTTGAAGTCGACGACCCTTTAGGAAGTAAGATCGAATATTCATATGGTTTGATATTTGACTGATTCGTAACGAGCTTAGTTTTAAAGTTTCAAATAGTATTTTCCGGTTTTTTTTTCATTATTCGAATTGTTATTTGAAACTTGTTAATGTGTTTGGATTACAGATGTTAAGAAACGTTCTTAATCGTTGATCATGTCGTAAATATAAATTCTATTTAACAAAAATTTTGTCAGTAAGGTTATGTGTAATGCCAAGTTTTAACCCGTATCCATAAATAATTTGACATTACAAAGAATTATACGCATTATAGGTTTTAATAAGTCTAAGATTTTACATTTTACTGAGCGAATTAACTTGTGATTGAATATGTCGCTAGTTAATAAACTAGTTTGAAATAAGATCGAGATTACGAGTACTTTAATGCCGAGAATGTAGTGTGGCTGTCAGACAACTTAAAATTATTATGCCGATTATTATTTAATAATTGTAACCACTTTTTACTTAAGTTATTCTGTCACTCTAACTTTGGTAGCCCAGCTTCGTGTGTTCTCAATATGTAAATTAGTTGTATCTATTGTAAAACCTGCATAGCAGGAATAAATACATACTATTCTATATCCACTGGTTTTTATCTCATAGCAAATGAAGCGTCCTAACCTTAGTGCGGTTGTGGGATGCCCGACAAAACAATTTCACTTTCTGAGCAGTGTAAAAATCTGAAGAAAAATGTAATCATTAATTTTTTAAATGGAAGTACAGCAACATTTGGTATACAATACAATATCAAATCTTTTAGATATGATATATGCGTGAACTCGTATTACCTATATAAATAACTGTATTTTAAAGAAACCTCTTCGTCATGTAGCTTAAATTGATTCTGAGAAGCTTCTGTCTCGTTTGATTTCATATTCTGAGGAAGGAAAATTACAAAGCCAGTAATCATAAGAAATTTATTATTAGCCGTTCCATATCATATGCTTCTTAGAAGTTATTGAATTAAACACCGTCAATTAGCAACAAATAAATAATAATCTAGTGTCGCCCTAATGACCTGGTGAAAAGGTTTTTTTAACCACCTGCACAATCTGCATCAATCGTAGCAGCCTAACCTAACCCGGTAATCCTACCTGGTATTGACACCTGCAGCTTAACGTGAAATCCGAACCACGGAAACATGCGGCGTTTTTTCAAATCATACGGCAAACTGTGCCAGACGTTAAGTACTGGTTGAAGACCCTTGACCTATTTAGAATTGTTCATTCTCCTAAGCATCTCGCTCTTATGATATCGGGTATCTTCAGTATTTGTTAATATGTGCACGTTGTTATGACAATATCACATCCCCTGTAGTTGTTACGCAAATACATTATACTTACAAACCTGGTAGTAGCGCTTACGTCTTGATCCTAAGGAACGTACTCGCCGCTTTGAACACAGTTTTATCCTACTCTCGATGATTGTTGTATCTCTTAATTAGCTTTAGTGAACCACCGGCAAGGTAGCCTGACTTTCCTCTTAGAATAACAAGCAGAGATGTCACCGTTTTGCGTTCGAGGCTGAAGCGAGGATGGTTTGTGTGTTAATTCAGCCAGATGCCGCTGCAAATTGCCTGCTAGACAGCCGCTAATATAAGACAGGACGCGCTACTGACAGGTCCGTAGTTTACACGGAGAGGGGCGGCCTAATGGATACAACCTGAGCTATTTTTCGACCAGTTTATTAAAAAAAAACGAGAAATATCTTGACAATGTTCAGTTTTTATTCTGTATAACTTCCCGAGTGTCACCTTATCACAAATATATGAGCTGAAATTATTACGACAGTTGGGCGTACAGGTCCACTTTAAGTGAAACTAAATCTCAGTAGTTATCATTGTTGTTTAAATAGTACTTTTATTAAGACACTACATTCTAGTGCGCTATATTATGAATTAAAAAAACATCATATTAATTTTTAATATTATTGTCCGTTTTGCAGTTAAAATAAAACGCATTTCGTACTTTTAATTCAACACATTGTCACTGCAAGACAGAGGAAGCGTCATACAGTTAATATAATAACAGAGGAAGAATATTTTATAACACAAGAATGATACTGATAAAAAGGAATATCACCTTTCAGTGTCAACACGCAACATAACACCGTCATTATTCCAATAAGCGAGAAATTTTAATTAAAAAAAACGGCTCACTACTTCTACAGAATGCTTCAACCATTAAGTTTGTCACGTAGAAGCGAGAATTGGTGTAGGCGCTAACCTTCGCAATGGTATGCGGTTCTCATCCACGCTATATTAAATGCTCCCTCTCAAAGACCCAGTTTGAGTGTCATAACAGCCATCTCTCCTTGGAACCTTTTGACGGGTACATTACAAGCATGTCGGACTATCATCTGCTTTTTGAACATTTTACGAAACAATTCTTCGAAGCAGTTATCTCATGGTCATCCCAAAAAGGATATCTGCAGACACATATAGAGCAACAAATTGCAAATGATTATAATAACAATTATTGAGCTAACGACCCAACCATTCGTATTTCTGTACTTTTGTTTGTTTTGAATTTTTTATATCTGTTTAGCATAAGACTGGAATTCGTCCTGTCTTTCAGTTAGATTTCAGCCTTAATCCTTTCTGATGTCGATACCTCTTTAAGTTGGCTTCTGTATATATATAAGCACACTCCATTAAACGGATGATAAGAAACTCGAAGGATACCGTTTGGCATTGTTGCTTCGAATATGTCATCTATTGGGTTGCACCACTCTGGCTATATACGGAGTAAAATTAGTGCAATAATGTTTCGTAACTCAGATGGTAGACCGCCTGACCACAACCCGGACTATCGAGGTTTGATCCCCGACGAAGTCGAGTATGTTTATTCGAAGCTGAACACCCGAAACGGCTTTCCGTGCACACTCAGCCTGCTATCCGATGAGTACCGTAGAGGAAACTCAGCGGGAAGATAGGGAATGGGCCGAGCGTGGCGCTGACTAATAGTGCTAATGCTTGTGAACGGGAATGCAGAGCTCTATCTCCACGAAACTAGGGAAAGCGGCAGGCAACGAGCTGCAGAAGTCCTGTGACCTTTAGCTATAATTTTTGTGAAACGTTTTGATGAGTAGAGAACATACTATCACTGCATCGATGCGAACGCAAAACAACCTAATGAGCTTTGCAAGGTCGACAGGGTTGACGTTTAAAAGCACGAGGTCTATACCTAACTATTTTTAGTTTGGCGGAACTTAATCGCGGTCGACAAAACTGACAGGTCTCTCTTGAACAGTCATCCCTGGCTACGATTTTTCGCTGACATGCACTTGAATCTCGGTTTGAAACGAAGTCGTGTTGTTATTGGTTAGAATAACCGCACAGCGGCGTGCAATATGTTGCCTAGCGCAGAGTCGTGACGTCCTCGGAGAGTGGAGACGGAGAGCCTGGCTCGTCTCGCTGGAGGAGCCCATAACTACTGTGCTGCGGGCAGGCTCGGGCGCGATGGCAGTTGGCGATAGCGGCCAGATAATAAGATAGCGTGCCAGGCATCAGCATTCAGCTGTCGGTGCTAACAAACAGCGCGCCCGGCGGAAACAAATTGCGTCGCGCACGCCGGAGCGTCGTAGGTAATTAGCAACAAGTGGCGACACGACGCGCCTCGCGGAGATTGTCCAAAACAGCTCTACCCGCACGCCGAGAGCGCCAACTCCTGAGAAAACCCATTAAAGGCGCGGCAGCAGTAGGCCGTGTCCAGGGTCACCGGGGAGGAAGGAAAGTCTTCCCGAGGCACTGTGTCCACCGTATGTCCTCCTCTTTTCGTTGCAGCATTTTGATCTCCCGGGGCGGAAAACTAGATATTCAGCCTTTTTTTTTTTACTTATAATTTTACGTCTCGTCAACAGAGCAAGTAAGGATGGGGATGAGCGGTTAACGTTCTGTCCTCGCATTCGGTTCGAATCCCCGTCCAGGCATCCAGATTTGTGCTTTCCATGGTTTCCCCAAATCACTCCAGGCGAATTCTGGGATGCTTCCTTCAAGTGGCCATGGCCGAATTCCTTCCCGTTCCTTGTCCCATTCCACCTCTAATGATCTCGACGTCGACGAGGCGATAAGCCATAAGTAAAAAAATAGGTTGGAGGAGGGGGAGGGAGGAGGAGTGAAAAGGAACGGGAAGGACTTCAGCGAAGGAATCAACCTGGCATTCGCTTGGAGTAATTTCGAAATTTCGAGAATGCACGGCAAGCCAACATCAGGATGGCCCGATCGATTCATTACCAATCACCGATACTCTCATTAGTAATATTTGGCCTGAAAATACCACATAAAAACTAAGAGATATTCCGTCTAAGCAACAATGAGATAATAGAATTTCTGCTCTGTTTCTGAGAGCTTGTCCCATTAACGAAATGCGATAACAAACGGCGAAACCATTGCGACCATTTTTACAATCAAATATGATTTGTCGCAATAAAGTGTAATTTATACAGTTATATTTTGTTATAAAGTTCTCTGCTAATTTTGGTGTACATAGGACTGGTATTACTGTGTATGAGCATGATGTGTATTAAACACTGTGAAGAGTGTTACCAGTCAATAAGAGCCTAGCTGTGAACTGTTAACATTCCACGCCTTTCCCAGTGATGATAAATATATGTTGAATCTAGTACGTATGGTGTCTGCATCGTGAACGATTGACAAAAGAAAGTAAATGGTGAAATCCGGTGCCAACCCGTTCAGACCTATTCTCAAGAAAGACGTCTACGGACCCCCCTTTATAGTCAACGTTTTATGGAAGAATCGCCATTAACAGTATTGTATGCTCTCAATCCCTACACACTACGGTGACATTTGCGATTTAAACCATGATTTTGGTGCACAATCTGGTGATGAAGAATCATGGACCATCCAATCTCCTACCTTGCTCATCAAATTCTGATTGACGGTAAATCCTTTTTGCACAGGAACTCAAAGAAGTAATAGCGTATTGGCAGCCAAAGTTTCTGAGCCAATTAGGCGGATAGTAATAAAATTGTAACTTAATAACATGGACCCATACTGCGAAATTGTGTAAGTTAACAGAAACATCACTACAGAGTTCTGAATCATTTATTTAAAGCCGAAGGTCATATATTTAACAACTGATACATATCACAGAAAAAAGAAATTTAAATATTTTTATTTTTTCCTACGATTAAGGAATAATGAATAGCGAATAGCGTAATATGCTTTAAATGATATTTTATTTTCTTCATACGTACACTGCTGAAGTGAGTGCAAAGAGTTAATGGACACATCGGTTATTTAAATATTCGGAAGAAGCTGCATATGGTGAATTTGCAATTCAGAAAGCGCTGTGTTTATTTCTCGCGCTGTTACTCTTGTGCAACGTATCTTTAGAACAGCTTGAGTTATATGAGATTTTTAATATCGTCTCTTCGCATCGACTAATTAGAATAGTTTCTATAAATAATTTTCCATGCGAAATGTTTCATATTTGCTGTTCAGTTCCATCTTCAGCTAACGAAGTTGGTGTATTGCTTCAACCAGCAATTAAAATTAAAAGACCCTTGTTAATCAGGCGTAAAAGTATTGCTTGCAAATAAAGTTCTCAAGACAAGCAGCAGTTAATTGTGGAGACAGTTAAAAACAGGTTCCGCAACCTGAAGGCATTCCGAGTAGTCGAGGGAGTTTTTTCCAATGTTGTTACGTGTATCGAATCTTGCCAGATTCCAATGTCCACGGCGCACTTGAGTCTCACAAAGCATATTAAAGCATTCTAGCAAATTCGCTATCTTTGATTACATCATACGTATTGGCTCGAGTGACTCATTCAAATTCAGTCAAAAATTTGAAAGCCGTTTCTCAAGACCATTGGAAAATATCCTGTGAGACGAATTTTTCTCTCGGCTGATAATATTTTTTCATTTTTACTAGAGATTCATAGACCATCAGATATAAGTAACTATATCCGGGAAACACTTGTAAACAGAAAATGGGAAGAAACTTGGCAATGGTGTTTGAAGGTACTTCCTGGCATTCACCTGGAGAGATTCGGGAGATCACAGAAAACAGAAATCTGGGTGTTCGGATGGAAAGAGATAAAATTCAGTGGACAATAAATTACTACAAGCTCATTAGAAAACAAATACTTACTGAAAGTTTTTATATTGCATCAAAAAGTTCATAATAGACCTACTTAATAATTACATTACGTTGTAATTTTTCTGAAACAAGGAAGTTAGAAATGATAATTATGGGGCAGCCATTTTTCGTAATTCTCACATAGGAAACATCAAGTTCAAAATTACCACGAAACTTTATAGTTTTCAGCGCTTCTCACAAGTTTAGGATTACAAAATCTTCCAATCGATATTTTCTGAGCGCTGCCTGTTGGTTGCTTGTTAACACTTGAATGTTAAAAAATACGCCACTTACACAAGTTATATTTATTATTAAAATTAAATATATATGAAAATCCTAAACAGGTAAGACGTTTGCTCTCTTGATACTAATGTGTTGAAAGCAATCTCCACACTCTGATTTGAGACGAATAGGTGAAAGGTTGCTGTCTTCGCGGGTCAAGAAACCAAATCGTTTACTGCAGTGGTGATTCTACGAAGGGATATGCGGACAGAACAGATGTTTAACTCTTGTATAATTAACTTGTCTATTATCAATTGAATTTTACTGACGTAAACTAAAGTAAGAGCTGCAATAGAACTCCAACAAAAGAAGATATATTTCGCCTCGATAGATTTATCTCTGTAGAGAGCAGCATCGAAAAGAACTTTGCTGTGCCAAGTCCTAAGGTTCGAGCAGCTGCGTCTAAAGACAGCGCAGAAGGCACACGAGAATTATTTGCGACGGTCTTCTATCTTGAATCCACGAAAAAAAAAAAATTACGCATCCTTCCTCAGAAAAATGGCAAAAAATCTCAGAATGTTACCAGATCTTATGTAATGGAACTACTTTAGTATTCAAATATTCCGTACTCTGATCTTTAGAAGGTCCACTGATATGATCGATCAGATCTGGCGACATTAAAATGTTTTCTATCTTCTGGAAAATTTCACTGTGCTTATCCTCTGTTAGTGAAGGAGATGTGTGTCGCGTGGCGACTTTCTCGGCCGTCATGGCGCCCCACGGGTCAACGAGACACACGCCCGGGTCAGCGAGTTTCACACCGCGCGACACCAACCTGCAACACACAACTCAGATTCCGCGCGGAGATTACACCACGGAATCTCCACTCTCCTCAATTCACAACACTTCGTTTATAGCCTGCTGTAAAGGTTATAGGGATAAGGTAATCTATCAGTTTTGGTGTTGACAGTTACAATCATCACGTTTTTAATATGTTATAGATAATGCAGCGAGGGGGTGAAAGCAGAAATTGCCACCTAATTGCATACCCATTGCTAAGTGTCTTTCAGTTTTTTTCTAATTGTTTGGTATCTAAGATCATAATACCACCTGTGCAGCTTTGTTCGCTTGGAAGATGGAAATTGAACCAACTCCAGAGAGGAGAATTATTTTGCTGTGGACTGGTGTCTGACTTTAATTACAATTAGTTCATGAAGAGTTTTACTTTACACCAGCTGCGCCGGCTACTTAGTTCACGCGTAATCTGAGATATGTGCTGTTAGATTGCAGATAAACTAACCTTCCTGGCGCTGAATATTAATACAATGTGCTCGGGAAACTAACATGGTGTTTTCACACAATATTTTGGCAATCAAACTCTCTATGACCATAATCAGATGAAGCGGCCAGGCCCAGATGACCCAAAAGCGGTATTGTATCCATAGCTTCTGTGTATGTAATACCTGAAGCGTTACTACCTTGCTTACGTAAGAACAGATTGCTTTAATTTTACGCATATAAAATATGATATAAAGTCCTTAAGTCCCCAACTGAATCTCAGAATAATATGGCCTTTGTTTTCTGCGACTGTTTAGCCAGTTTCAATTAATTTTGTACTATGTATTGTATCAGGCTTTGCTCATATAGTTTTGGGACAGAATGGTAAGAACAATACAAGACGAACACAACAGTTAATTAAAACCAACCGTGCCCGAGGCCGGACTCGAAACGGATACCCCTACAAGGAGGTTCTAGTGTGCTATCCCCTATACTAGCGGTGCCGGCTTTGTTATTGTTTTTGCGATTTGCATACACCGTCACCGCGCCCATAGCCACCTGACCTATTTAATATATCTCGTATAAAGGAGTAATCTCACTCCAGTGTGGCCCAGTGTTTGAGGTGCCGCAAACTGGTTAAGGAAGGTACAACGGACCGGGCACGAGGCCATTTCCACGCTTACCGACCGACCTGAATGCGATTTTTAGGTGGTTTTCCGTAGTCATTAAGGCCAGTTCCGGGATGGTCCATGATCTCGCCTCATAGAATACACATTTCACAAACAAAAAATACACTTCTCACGCACTGAACATAGTTACACGTTTCACAAACAGATGATAACAGTACCCCTATTAGTGCGTAGCACGACTTGGCAGTATGTGTGAAATGCTTGGCCTGCCATATTGCCAAAGCTCCAAATTTGACCATGACAACGATGAGTAAAAAAAAACCTAATGAAAGGTAGCTGATGCCAAAATGTTGGTAAAAGGAGGCGAAGAAGAAGTAGTATAAAAGGAGGTGAAGAAGAAGGACTATAAAAGGCTAATGGTTGGGAACATTGGACTGGGGAAAGCTTGCGCCAAAAAATATTAACTGGGTAGGTTCTATTAAGGAACAATTGTTTAAAAATCACTGGTTGGATTTATAGCCGCGTAATTTAATATTTTGGTTGTTTATGGGTTCCACATAACGGTCCTCACGAAAAAATAGTCGAGTTTAATTTAAATGGATGATGGCACTCTAAGGACCCCGCAACGAAGAACAGAAAATCTCAAGAACAGGAATTATTTATCGTTCTGTGTTTATGCAGGTGTAAGAGACTTTGTTCATAATGTTTGATTCCTTAAGATGCTTTATGTATCACTGGTTACGTGAAGGCAACTACTTGCTGGATGCGTCTCGGAATCTCGCATGCTACTTGGAGGTTTTAGACGGCGCACAGTGGCGATGTAAGCGTGACGTCACCCTGTGCGCATACTGCACGGGCCACGGAGCAGAGCGGCCAACATAATTAGCTGAACAAAGTGTGTGGCTTAATTGCCGGTGTCGTAATTACGCGAGGCCGTGTAATTATTTCTCGGGCAGCGGACGCGCCCTGCCCTGCCCGCACACGCCTTTGTCGTCGAGACGGACTACGCCCACGTACGAGGAGGGCTCCGGGGAAAAAGCGGCGAGGAACTGCACGGCCTTTGTGGCCGCCACGTTCTTCATAAAAACAGTTCCTACGCCGCTCTATTACACTTGTCAGCGCTCACAGCAGAGTGAAATTAGAGCGACGGGGTTGATGTACCCTGTCTCAGCTGACCAGAATAATCTCAACTAACCTCAACACCCTGTGTCTACTCCAGATGAAATCTCTTTTCCCTGTCAAGAAAATTGTGCAGACTAGTACTCACTACCACTAAGACATTGTTACTGACATGAAATGCTGCACGATTCCTCTTCTATATTTCTTATTGCAGCTTTAGCACTTTGTCAGTCTATCCGAAGCAGTCGATAACACTGTGGTCCTGAAATTTAATATCAGAAAATAAACCTACAGACAAAATTTCATGCCACATCTGGCAAAGGAAAGTTCTGCTTTTTATTAATTTATTGAACAGTAACAATGTAGGCGCATACTTCATTCTATTCTTTTAACAAAGTTGTAATTTTAGTCAAAATTTTCAGGATGTTGTAAACATGGAAATATAAACATATGTTTTTAGTTAACAACACGGAAATTGCACAAGATATTGGTGTTATAATCAAAATCGTAGTAGCACACGGTGGGCTAACGGACGATGCAACTCCCAGCCTGCACCGGGATTCGGAATCGGAGACTTTCTGAACACGTATGAGGCACTTAACAATAGATCAATAAGAGAAGTAAGTGCGTTCTGATCTGGAGGTAGGTAAGAGGTTCCTCTGCCAGATGCCGAGTCAGGATGGCCAGTTACTTTCCTGCGTGTATTTAACTGTAAGAACTGTAGGCGTGTAAATTACTTTTGTTAAATGTGATATGTTGTTTCTCTTGTGAACATGAGGTTAAGGCGAGAGAGTGAAATCATCATAATTTTCTCCTTCTTTTCCTTATTCTTCTTTTATGAAAGCGTTGCTCAAGTCCTGGCTTTGGTGGTTGCTATGGGGGTTGCTCATCTTCCCATTGGAACATCTGGGAAAATGAACTGGGGTGGTTTCCCGTTGCCTTACAGTGTTCGTAAGTATTGTTATAAGTGTGGGTGACGGTGATAGTGCGCGTGTTTAATGTAGATCGTTGTTTATGTTGTGGATGAAAGACGAAACGAGGGAGAGAGTTATACCCGGTGTAGGACCATTCAGGCCTATTCTTCAGAAAAACACTGCAAAGCTTAACACTGTTGCCTAATTCAGGTCTGTCAACATTCACGTTACCATCCCACAGAGAAAGGATCATAAATATGGTCGTGTACTCTCACTACATACTGAAATAATAAATAAAAATTAGAAAAAATAGGTTCGGGAAAAGTTAATAATTTAAAATTTTAATTTATATGGTTTATAATTAACAATTATGATGGAATACTTTATTGCACCTTACAACAATCAAATATGAAATTTCACAATGTTTCATTTATTTACACAGAAAAAAAGGACAACTCAATGAAATGTATTTTTCAAATCCTTTTCATTCAAGAGCTGAAATTCAAACATTTAACATATGAGAATTTTAAAAAAATAGGGCGCCACTACAACTTGCAATTACAAAGAGCACTGAGTAATCTCTTTATTGCAGCAGGTCTCCCTGCCATAGCATCTCAGGTTCAACCGAAACCGAGAAGCAATGCAGTTTTGTTGGTCAACTATAGTTACCGTTGTATACAGCAACTCAGCACCACAGCTGCATCTGTACACTCCAGCTCATAATTCCACAAGCGACACAAAATAGGAAGGCGGCTTTACCCTCCAAGACCACCTATCACAAACACTTGTGCAGAGTGTTACTATCTGTACCACGCTAAATCACTTGCTTCTGGAGACGAGCCAGCCAAGTCACCTCATGGGCGACCCCCACTCGACTTCTCCGTTCGCGACGTTCCGTCGTCTCCTCTCCCGAAGCCTGGCCTCGGCTCGCGTTGGTTTACAGGAAAATAAAAAAACACACACCCTTTGAAGTTTCTCTGCTTTCATGGGCACATACTAATAAATCTGAGACTCCATACACTTGTAAATCTTTCCCCATTGCCGTCCCAGCGCTAGCAGAAACTGTCCTTTGCCAGGTCAACTACTTGCTGTGTCCAACACTTAGCTCACATGGGAACAACGACCCGATCCCGGCCTCTTGTTTGACGTACGTGCCTGCTGTCCAAATAGAAAATTCCTTTCTCTGTTTCGTAGCTACAGCATATAGTACTGTTCTTTCTCGTACGTATCATGATTATCAAATGACTCAACTTTTACTCATTTCAGTACACTTTAATAAGGAAGATTTTGGATTTAATCCAGGACATGTCACTAAGTCTGCAGATTAGAAGCGGTGCATATCCACATCCTCTATGCTCTTGATCAGGTAACTGATTGTGAAAATTTCTTCCCTCATCTGGGCTGGAGCCAGTTAACCCCGTAGTAAGCGCCGCATATTATCACGGCGACACGATGCCCTGACGTAACTGCGTTGTCTCAGAGAACTACTGAAATGAAAATTTAATCTGAAATTCCTTTATCTGAAATTTAAGTTAGAAGTTAAGACTAAATTTCACCAACATGGCCCATGCATGAAAGAAATATTGAATAACAAGTCGGACCATTTCACCTAGCTGACATATAAATTGAGGGTTTTCTTCGTTAGTTTCTAGTCGAAATCTCTGTCATGAGTGTCCGTGTTTTACAATGGCCCTGTGTATGCTCTTTGGTGCATTTTGTTGCGTCAATATGATTTGTAAACATAGTATTTTTGAGGCAGTAAAGGAGATCGTATCAGGTAACTACTAAAATAGTGAACTTTTTAGACTTTTAATTTCATTGTGGTTTGAATTCGGATTCGGTTATCCATCTTTTCCCCAAACCACTCACAGAGAATGCAGGGATGGTTCCCTCAAAGGCCATGACCGCATTCTTTCCCATTCTTTGGCCCCAATTCTTTTCCATCTCTAATGACCTTGTCGTCGAGAAGAAGTAAGGCTAAAAGCAAAACAGCAGTCCTGCCCGATTGAATCATGGTAAAAAATATACATTACCAAACTGTTGGACTGTAGCTGTATGAAAAATTAACATTATTCTGAGTTAGTGAAGTAATACATAAAACGTGTCATTTGCTCGATGAACTGTTCAAAAGTATGAATGTTATACTTGAAGTGGATTTGAATGTTATCTGGAAACACTGCTATGTGTCTGCTTATCACGACCGCAAGTTACTGATCCTCCATGTTGCCACAGTACGTAGACGGAGACGAGACGTTTAAAGTTAAGTAAATTGAAGAACTGAAATCGAAGGACAAAAGTCACATCAACAGGCCTTATGCGTTTGTAGCCGTTGTAGAATGCTGCGTTACATGTGCCTGGCTAACGGCAACAAAAATGAATGTAGGTCTCTCTGAGAATGGCACTTGACCACTGTTTCAGGGTACTCGGCCCACCTGAAATTGAAATATTCCGAAGAGAAAAAGCTGACGGAAAGCATCCATCTATGGTTTATAATTTGAGATATGTATTTAAACTTCATTTAAAAAGATACAGTACTAATCAGAAAAGTTTTTTGATTCTCACCAGACGAAATATTGCCAGATTTAAAACTTGTAATTTGTCCTTGAGACTTCTCCATAAACTGTTAACTTACACTCGTGACTAAACCATTTACACAGACGGAAAAAAAAATCCCAACACCAAGAAAAAATTATTGTAGAGTAATGAAATTTGGACAATGCATTTGTCAAGTTAACATGTTTAATTGATTAAATTTTCAAGATCACAGGTTAATTTAAGCTCAAGAAAATGCATTTCAAATGTGAAATACTGTTAAATTAATAGCCGGTGTAACCTCCAGAATTTTGAATGCAAGCCTGCAAACGTGAATGCATTGTGTCATACAGGTTTCGAATGTCACTTTGTGGTATGGAGTTCCATGCTTGTTGTACTTGTGCTGTCAATACTGGGACGGTCAGTGCTGGCTGTGGATGATGCTGGAGTTGTCGTCCAATGATATCCCATACGTGTTCAATTGGAGACAGATCTGGTGATCTCGCAGGCCAAGGTAACATGTCGACACTCTGTAGAGCACGTTGCGAGACAACAGCGGTATGAGGGCGAGCGTTATCCTGTTGAAAAACTCCCCCTTGAATGCTGTTCATGAATGGCAGCACTACAGGTTGAATTACCAGACTGACGTACAAATTTGCAGTCAGTGTGTTTGGTATAACCACAAGAGTGCTCCTGCTGTCATAGGAAATTGCTCCCCAGACCATGACTCCAGGTGTAGGTCCAGTGTGTCTAGGCCACAGACAGTTTGGTTGCAGGCGTTCCCCTGGCCTCCTTCTGACCAACACTCGGCCATCATTGGCACCAAGGCAGAACCTGCTTTCATCAGAAAACACAACAGATCTCCACTCCGTCCTCCAATGAGCTCTGGCTTGACACCACTGGAGTCGCAAACGGCGATGGCTTGTAGTCAGTGGAATGCACGCTACAGGGCGCCTGGCTCGGAGCTGTCCTTGAAGTAACCGATTTCTAACAGTTCGTTGTGTCACTGTGGTACCAACTGCAGCTCGAATTTCTGCCGCAGACGCAGTACGATGCACCACAGCTGTACGCCGAATACGGCGGTCTTCCCTCTCAGTAGTGCCACGTGGCCTCCCGGAACCCGGTCTTCTTGAGGCAGTACCATCCCTTGACCACTGCACCCAACAATCATGCACAGTGGATACATTCCGGCCAAGTCTTTCTGCAATATCGCGAAAAGAAAATCCACCTTCTCGTAGCCCTATTACACGACCTCGTTCAAACTCGGTGAGCTGTTGATAATGGCTTCTTCGTCTTCTTAAAGGCATTCTTGGCTAACATCAACTCACTATGTCAAATCTCAGCGGTAAATAACGTTCACAAACTTTACAGCGCGTATTTAAAGCAAACCTGATTTGCAAGCTCTGAGTAGCGCTACTAGCGCCACACTTATGCGCGAAGCGCGAAATTTGAATCGATGTCATCTTTCAGATGTATAAACACGCCTACCAAATTTCGTTTATCTAACACAAGTCTTTCTTGGTGTTGGGATTTTTTTTTCCGTCTGTGTATCTTGACCGTACCATATTTTTGTTACGTAACTTGGGCAGTATACTCTCACAGCCCTGCATCAGTCACACTTTTGATCCATAATCAACACTAAAGTTTCTAAACAGAAACCACGATTAACGACTCAAACCTATGAAAAATTATGATTCATTAACGAAGAAAATGACGATGAGTGCACAAATAAAATATGACAACACCAAGCTCTTCACTCCTATTAGTGACTTAATTCTTATTTCAAACTTATTCAAAAATTTATACCGGACTGTGGGACATCCTAGTGCTGTTTAACAAAATTTTTATATTTAAAGGTTATTTTTAACCTTTCAGTTCATATGCTACAAAAGCGTGTATTTTAGTTTTTAAACTATAATTTTATTATATAGCTTAAATGAGAAGAAGTAAATGTACAAAAAAACAGAATTATCACCGAACATTATTGATAATCTTTAGCGTAAAACTTGACGACATACGTATTTTCAAAGTATTGATGCGTACGGCACCTAAACGTCACTCTCAGGAAATTCTCTAGATTCTTTCCTTTAGGCCTGCGCGTAAACTTACGGCTAGCCAAAAACGCACTATATGTATCTCCAGTCCTTAAATAATGATCCTAGGTTGGAAAAAAGGTTTGACCTCCCATTAACATGAAACGTAGTTGTCGGCGAACTTTGTAATAGAATGTTCTCAGTTCATATCATTCTGTTTATATTTCTTATGTCACAGAATGAAAACAGAAATTAAGGAGATAATGCGAGTTTTGTTTCTATTTTTACATAAACGAGATTTCACTCTATCTCGAGGTAAAATTACGACGATTAATTACTTTCCACATCGTTTTCTTTTCGAAACGAATGTTTCTTAGAAACCAGAAATTCTTTTTCACAAAAAAAAAAAGATCTCTCGTGCGTTCAGCCACCAGCGGACATTTGAAAACATATAATCGTTTCTGGGTGTGGCTCCTAAAAACTGATACAGCAATTAATTTCGCCGGGTTTCGCATCGACTGACCCCGAGTCCAGAGGCGCTACTGACAGCATGATTGATTGACTGGTAGATTCGGCAGCTAATGGAGCGCAGTTTTATTAATAAGCATCACATGCCAGTCGGTTTAAAACAATTTTCAAAAAAAGTATGTTAAAAAATTGTAGCCGCGTGATTTCTGATCAGAGTGAAAAGTTCTGTTCGTTGATTACAATATTTAACGCCGTAAAACTGACATCGTGGGCAGTGACGACAATTGCTGTGATAGAGTTATCGTGTTGAGGCTTATGAACGTCGGATTAATAACAAACACTTCTGTTCCAAAACGGAAAATAATTTTCATACTTCTCATCAATAAAACCCAACATGCCCTTTCTGGTATTTTATTTATTGTTATAATTAAACTATAAGTTTTTAAACGCAATTTTTGAGCGTATATCTGTCTATATCAACAGTTATTAGATGCTCCATCCAAATGTCCACCAGTTCAGTTAACAGAGGCGGCTCGAGGTCAGTCTGCTCTATACCCACTCCGCTTCCCTTACATGAACACAGCAGTCTTCTTGTAGAGGTAGAAAAGGAGGTTGGGAAGGTGAGGAGCGACAGTAGGGAGGGATCTTGACCCGCCAGTTCAGAGTGAACAGGGTATACAAATTTTATGTAGTGAGATTTTTTTTGTAAAATATTTATTCTTGAAAGGATTATGCGCTACTTATTGCTTAGAATCATTTAGTCGGTATTTAATTGTTGTGGATGTATCGGTCAAGGAGGAAAGTAATTAGCATTAGTATTTCGCATTAGTTGTGCGACACATATTATCTACTAGATTGCAGCTACCGGAAAATAATAGTATCTGCTGTACGAACACTGTTTGCAGATACCTGTTTCCAAAGAAATGCATAGGTGATTAGATGTTCTCCATCCCTTATCTCTCTCTTGTTATAGATCCAGTGCGCTGTTTGTTACCTTCATCGGATAATTGTTTGCAACGAGGCCGCTTGGGATTGGCATGGAGAAGACTTGATTTCGATCCAGATATCTGTTTTCTATAGTTTCCTGATATCAAACCACGCGAATGCCAGTATTCTCACTTCAAAAAGCCATGTCCGAAATCCTTCCCTGTTCCTTGCCATCATTCCCTGCTGTATTATGTCGACGAGCTATAAAGTACTCAGTAAACAAAAAATCTTATTTGTCCTTACGAGTCTCGTTCGGCTATTAACCAGCTGGTGCAGTGCACCACAAGGTGACAGGTCTCTCATAAATGTTCTTAATATCTATTAGCTCATCAGACCGTAAGAAGAATTAGAACGTCTGTAGCTTAAATTTCCCCGGGGCTTTAAACGGTTTGAGGGCTTATCGAATATAGCGAAACCTACAAAGAAATTTACCATCTGCTCGTGTTTTAAATTAACCGCTTGCTATTAAAATGTCCTTCCATACTGTTTGTGGCGAGATCTACATCTAGATATGTTCTGTTCGGAATATAGCAAGAGAATAATCAGGTGTCCACTAGCTTGCATTTTTCCATTCGTTTTTCCGTTTGTGATCTATAGGATTTGTGACTTCTGTCACATCTATCGTGATAGAGTCTCGATACGGCTGAGTACAGAACCATGTATAACTACTACGTGGACAGCAAGGTAGCTGACACATGTGAGCGAATGACACCGACAAACTGATACAGAACTGAGGATATCTAATATTATTTTTTCTGTATATTTAGTAATCGCTAATGCGTCTCTGTAAATTTTAATAATTATATTGAGAATAGCTAACAAATGCTTATAGGTCTAATATACCGGTAATCGGGCATCTTCCAGATTTCGGCCAAACGTCACCACAGATTGACAAAACTCAGCTCAGCACCAAATTGAGGTATGAAGAATAAATCTTTAGCTGCAAAAACAGTAAAATGTTTTATGATTTATACGTGGTTTTCGGAAGTTGTCCAATTTTTCCCACTTCGTCTGGAGGGAGTGCTACGTTTAGTTGACATCGAATTTTCGTTTTTTGAAATGACTTGGCTGTTGTTGGGAGTGTCGCCTCGGGCCGCGTGTGTGGCGACAGCGTAGGCGAGTGACCAACCCGCCGGCCTCGGCCTCCCAGCCCCCCACTGCCGCTTAAGGCAAGACCGGCTCCGTCGCCGACTGCCAACCTAACACGCTGACAGCGCCACCACACGCACTGCAATCACATCGCATTCTTCACTTTAATCTCTCATACCTCTTCACATTCACCTAATGATATTTTATTAACTATTAAAGATTCAAATAACTCAAGCTTGCAACAAGCTCAGGAGAGACAGGTTAGTGTAACGAAGCCTCGGCGCCTCTATGATGTCCGCTATTTTCATTCATCTAGGCTCTCTTCTCTGTCTTCTTTCACTGTTTACTGCAAAGGACTAAAGGACTGGCTTCAAGGACCTACTCAGCCGGTAGCCAAACCGTTTCCATATATCCGCAACACGGTTTTAAAATCTGGCTTTAGTTATTAGTGAACATACGAACCCAATCATTTCTTTCTATATTTTCAGTGTTGTTGCATACCAATATTAAAAATACTTCCAGTCTCTTTTTGTCACAAGTACTGGATATTTACTTGTAGCGGGTACAGAATATTGGTTTGAAGCATTTTTAATATCCCCCACTTCGGTACAGTTATTTTGCTTATCAACCCTAGAATAATTGGTGACATGTTGTGATCGGGCAACGATCATCCAACAAGAATTTTAAACTCTAATGGGTAATATGATGTGAAAAACTCCCACTACCAGGTCGTAGGTAGACACGCAATACAGGAAAAGTTTTTTAAATCATTGAGACGACGTTTTTAATCATAATCTCTGATGATTTCATAACCTCTGATGATTTCATAACCTCTGATGATTTATGATATAATTGTTGCTTTGTGGTAATGTGTCGATGCAAGCATTAAAATTTTAGGCTCTGTTGATAGCTTCTGAAAACATTGTGGGAGTATTATATGATTTCAGCTCAGTGAGCTGATATGATGGCAATAAAATGAGGTACATTAAAGCTTAAAATGTTACTATTCTGTATCACTACAAAAATCCAGGTGTTGCGTATTTACGTATTAATTAATTATTAGAATGAGTTCGCACACGGCAAACGAAGACAAAAATTTGTTGGTTTTGCGAATAATCTGTGGAGAAATTAGTAAGAAGCATAGGTCGCTGAATGATCCGATAACGCACTGGACAGCCTAAACCTCTGACATACAAACACAGATCTCTTCCGCTGTAGTTTCACATTGCATTGTAGCCAAGTCTGTGTGTGGTTTAGTTATGTAAGTAACATACTACGCCATAAACCATGTTTCAAAGATTCAAATAAAAGCGTATGAATCAGTAACGTAGAAAATAAACTTGTAAAACAATAGCTCATTACACTCCACAATCTATTGAAAATATGAGTCAAATTTGACAAGGCGCTTAGGAAATTTTATATTATTTCGTAAGATTTAATTTTTTTGCTTTCTTGAAAGGTGTTTCATTCATTAAGAGAAAATCCATACCCGCGCTATAGTTTGTACTTCTATTATAACTGAAATTCCAATATATTCTTCAGACAGATATATTCGCATTTCAGAGATTGCTTTTTTTCGGGTCTAGCCTAAGACGTAGGCGGTTTTAACTAACTGTTATGTCAGTCTTCTGTTTTCCTTCCATTTGTGTTTGTAAATTACATTAGAAAAGGCTTCACTGACGAGATAAACAGTGAGAAATACAGAAACATTTAGAGGTGGCAGAATGACGATGGGAATATTGTTTATGGAAATCTATCTGGGTACATAAAAAAATCCAATTTATTGTATTAAATGTATCGTACATACACTATGATGCTAAACGCGTGAAAAATCAACATACTTTCAATATCAGCTGTACTTGCATCATTCTAATAATTTTTTTCCCAAACGAGTTATGTCTCAAATAGCTCCGTGAAATAATCAGTCTAATTCCTCTTAAGAAGCAAAAGCTGCAAAGTGGCATCATAACTTAATTCACTGTATAAAAGAGTTTTTGTCTTGTACTTTTGAAACCGAAGGCTACTGGCTAAAAGATGTATATGTGATATACGAGAAGGAGGATACATCTGATAGTAACTGTAGATAAGATTTATGTTTTGTTGAACGTAGTAATATTGTTTGTGGTACAGAATAATTACGGCTGCGCCAAGGGTGAAAACTCCATTGTGTCGGTTGTAAAGTTATGGAATAAATGCCAGTGTCATGCCATTTCTGTCGTGTATGAAGCAACAATTAGTTACAGGCAATACAACGGTCATACTAATATAGTTTGTTTTTTAATAAGGTCAATAAAATTATTAAACCTAAGTATGTTGATATTGGTAAACCAATTAGAAGATTTGTCTGTAAAAGATGATTGCATCAACGGTTTAGCGGATTACCAATTTAGTATGGCAATTATGAAGGGATAGAACACTTTATTCGTACATATGTAGACCGAAGTGATGTAGGATCTTCGGATAACCGAAATGTTCTCTAAAATAATTCTACGAATCCAGCCTTTGCGAAGTGACATAGAAGAATCCGATGAAGGGATTTATGTTTTGTTGAGCGTATTAATATTGTTTGTGGAACAGAATAATTACGGCTGTGCCAAGGGTGACAACTCCATTGTGTCGGTTGTAAAGTTATGGAATAAATTAATTCACCAAAAAATGACAATTAATCAGAAAGATCTGTGGAACCTAACGTATTACAACAGAAATTTACAAAACGTTGCATATTTATTTAATAGAACTATTTGTATGAATTTATTGACATAAAAACAAATAGACGCCATATTAAAAATTCTAATGGAAAAAGACTATGTAAAAAGAGCTAAATTCCTCGATATTACTGTTCACGATGTGTTGTAGTTACTAATTGCACGATCTCTGGAAAAGCGCCTGCGAGGAGTATCAACGAGAACCACCGGCTTCGGATAATAGAATCTCTGAATCCCACATGACGATACCATAGTTTTAACATACGAATTGATGTATTTCTCATCTAAATCGATGAGCAGCTTAGCTACAAACTTCCGGTCAGTTACACATTAATGTGATGGTTATCTTAAGAAACGCTGAGTGACTCTATTGCGATTACTGATGTTGAAAGGAGTATAGTGGAGGTCCTGCGAGCTGATACTACCCCTGGTGAGAGTCGCTGAAGGCATGAAGGTGCGGCTGTGCTCGCTTGGAATGTCAAGGCCGGTCTGGTCCAGCCTGCTGCCCGTACAATACCGGACACGCGCCAAGCCACACACACTCATGACTCCGTCCTTCCTTCTCTGCTTGTACTGCAACAAGTAAATCTGATCACTTCCCACGTAAGCCTCGTAATAATATCTGTGCTCAATTCAGGTGCCCGCTTCCTGTTGGTCAGTTTTCTGTAGCACAAAAGGTGCAGTATATCAACGAAAAACAGCTCGTTTGTACACTGAAATCCGTCATGCATCTCTGCAAGTTGACAAACTGAATCGTAGGTTCTTTGTGGCTGACCTGTGAAACCAAGATAGAACGAAAGCCCCTGTAAGAGGCTTGATTCCATTCGTATACCTGTTTACAAAACTATTTGTAACGTTATTTCGGTGATCACATTTACTGTCGCCATCTTCTTCGCCAGAAGATGGCGACCGTTATTGTGATCGCCGAAATATCCTATGATAACACTTCCTCAACTGGTATAGTTACCCGAGAGCATTTCATAAATTCTCAACGCCGACGGAAATTCTGTTCTTATCTATTTGTAACGGTTATTAATTTAGTTTGACGGAATTTGCCGATTACACGTTTTATGCATACTGAGATGACGTAAGTTAGATGTTCCTCTATCTTCTTTTTCTTCACCACATTTTCCCAACAATTTGGGTTCTGCTGCCTTGATAAGTGTTACTCATCGTTGGCATGGTCAAATTCAGAGTTATGGTTTTACGGTCGCATGCTCTTGCTGACACCTACTGCCAGGTCGTATTGCGTACTATTGGAGGAAGTGACGTGTTGAAATCTGTCTGTGAAACTATGTTCTGTGTTTAATAAGTATATATATTTTTTCTTCTAATGTATAGTTTATGAGGTGGAGATTGGGTACCATGGCGGCATTCGCGACTATGAGTGCGTAAAACCGCTTAAAAACAGCAGTCAAGACGGCCGTACGCGGGTGCCTGTGCTCGTACCCGGTGCCGCTGCCTCTCCCCGGTCTAGTGTGCGGCGCCTCATCCACTGAGCCATACTGTCTAGAAACTGTCATTAAATCGTCCTCTACATACACAAACAATACTTTCTTCAAGATCCACTTGACATACTTTTAACACAAAATAAAAATTATGTTGTTCTTACCACAAGTTTTTATTGAATTCACTAACAATCACGCACACTAGTTTTTTTTTATCCTCTTCTTGCAAAAAACATCTTAATTACTTTTTGTTGTTATCCTGTTAAATTCTGTGGTGCCTGTCGCACCATAGATTGTATATACTCTTATGCTGACCGGATATACTATTTAATACAATATCTATTTCCAAAACACGTGAATACATCATGTTACTCGAATGTCCTTCAGATATTCACCTCACGACCCGCACAAAATTTCAGTTCATTATGTAATAAAATGTTAATCGTTAGTTAAAGAGTGCATGTAAAAGAGTCACTTTACTGGACCTGACAGGTATAATAGGTCCTCGCTAAGCCTCGTGCCTGATGGTAGTTTTTAGGAGAATACTAAGTCGGTTCCTCATTTTCTCCTAACAAATAATACACTTCATGACGAAAATCTCCACTTTTCATACAATAACACACATTACATTTTTCGTACATAGGGACTTCTAAGACCTTCCCCCCTTTTCCCAGTAGTGACTAGCTACGCAATAAGTCAGCCTATAAACAGAGTTGTTCCAACTATGAAGTAAAAGCGATCTATGCGTATATCAATGTTTTCCCGATTTGATGTTGCAGATGGTGCAGCGAAATGATAAAGCAAGAAGGAAAAATTCTTGCTTAGTGGAAATGTCTATAATACACATTTGTGGCATTCAAATGAACTATAGTACTTTTGTACTCACGGACACGGTGCAGTCAGTTAACTCAAAATAACTGCTGTCAGCACCCACAGAACACTTCGCTCTAAACACTTCATGTCTTCTGATCATTAGTTAGCGAGTATTTCTATGACACAGTATATGGTGGATTCAAACTGACATGGTCAGGTGAGTGACAGATTTTTCTTGGCGCTACGTCTCGTCGATATCAACGTTATTAGAGGCAAGAAACGACTGGTATAAGTAACAGGAAGGAATTCTACCATGGTCTTTTTGAAGGAACCATCCCGACGTTCACTTAGAATTATTTCGGGAAACGATAGAAAAACGAAATCTGGATGACCGGACGGATTTTCGGATCCAGGTCCTCCCGAATGCGAGGCCATAGTGGTACCTTTAACCCAACACACTCGGTTGATGACGCAATCCTTCCTTCCTTCTGAAAGACAGAACAAAGACAACACTAATAAGTGGAAACACTGTGCAACCATAAATCAAATAACCTATCGCTGAAATAGCAGATTTCTCGGCAACAGTGATGGGTTTCAGGAATGATGCGCTGCTCATTTAGTAATTTGTATTCCTAGATACGCGTATTTTCCGTTTTCTATAGTGAATTTATTTTATTTTCACCGTCTCCCCCAAAACTGTTGATCTTTCTGTATCTATACTTTAGCATTCCCAAATAATGGAGGTTGTATTACAAACAAGTTTGTTTGGTTTTCCGTGTTGGATCGTATTATACTTGCATTTACATTTCTGCAGCATCGCTTGGTATTCAAAGAATGTTCTGTCTCAGCTGGTAACTGAAATTAAAGGTCTATCTGGAACCACCGAGCGGACTGAAGGTCATCCAATGTTTGTCGCGGGCCGAAGTTAAGTGGGTAATGGATGTTCTGTGTTCCTCCTCGGCGGTATGTCTTTGGAAGATAAGTCCATTTTACGATCAATCCTTCCGACATGTGATGGAGCTACGTATACCGCCAGACAGATTCTTGATATCTCCGTCATTAGAAAGGCGAGTGATCTGGCCACAACTTTGTACACAATCATAAACGCTATAAAAAGGCTCGGGATTAAAAAATTATTTGAAATGCACCCAAATACGTTAGCTAACTAGTGAAGCTCGAAATTTGTTTCGTATTGCTCTTCGCACGGCTCTCTGAATTCATTAGCGTAAGAAATAAATTCACAAGAATCTGTCGAAGCTTTCTTTTATGTTTCAGCAATGTGAATTTAACTGTTATTCGATATGATTTAAAATAATAGACAAAGAATACAGCAGACTCTATTGACAAGTTTGAAAATCATAAACATCATTACTTAAAAATTGCTTGCTAAAGACTTGAAATGTAAATATCTTGGCATTACATTTGATAACAAACTTAACTGGGCAGGGCACATTGGACAGGTGGTAGGAAAAAGTTTCAAAATTCTGCACTTGTTGGAGATAGTGATGAGGGTAAACACGAGAGAAGTAAAGCAATTGGGTTACAAAACTTTGGTCAGACCTTTGCTCGAATATGGTGGTGTCGTATGGAACCCACATTTTGCGTATCAAATACAGGAATTGAAGAGGGTGCAAAAAAGGGCTGCTAGATTTGTTTCCGGAAATTACCGCAGAATGCAATCAGAGACAGATGTGATAAAGGAGCTGGAATGGGAGTCATTGCAAGACAGGAGGAGGGTGATGGGAGTGTACAAGGCGTATATTGGCGATGAAGCATGGAAGGATATTGGAGTAGGTAGGAAAAGTAGTGCATGGAAGGGAAAAGATGACCATGACCATAAGCTGGCACTCGATTTCAGGCACAAGGGAGTGGGAAGATTTTCTTTTTTGGGTAAGGCTGTCAGGGATTTGAGTTGATGAATAACTTACCTAAAACGTAAAAAAAAAATTAAAGTTAAAATTTGTAGAGGGCAAATGTAGGTGGGTGCAGGATAGTGGGGAGATGGGTGTGTAGGGAAATTGGCACCGGAGCCTGTGCTCCATGGAAATTAAATTAAATTGTGTGTTTCGGATTGAATGGCGTGTCACAGACCTCTGAAAACGCATGTAGCGGAGACATTCAGACACTTCAGTCGCTGTACCTCCCGTGTTTCTTGTGTTCAGTTATTCTATCGTTCAGGTGTCGCTTTCTTCCGCAGTTATTATTATTTCAAACCGCACTTAACACATTTCTTCACTACTTTCAAGTGTTGAACATTTTAGGATTTTCATTCATTTCGTTACTCCGCTGTTTCGTGAATCTAGGATTATTATTGCATTACTATATCATCAATAATATATCCAAGTGTAGAAGGTCGGTGGTACTGTTAGAGCCTATTATTTTGCAGGAAATTGATTCGATGTCCCGTTTGGACATTGTGATTTCGTTTTCCATAGTTTCCCTAAATCACTCACAGCGAACATCGGAACAGTTTCTTGTTTTTTCTGTCCATAACTCTCTCCCTGTCCTAATGGCTTGTCGTCGTCTGCTAAGCATTGGCGTTTCAGATGCAACATGCCACAATCCAGCAGTATGAAGGTTTTGCTTATGCTATACCTTATTAATGTGGTATTTATGACTTTGTCCTAAAATGATAAGCTGGTTATTAAGTTCTTTTAAAAAAATGAAGAGCCCTTCAAGATAATAAAAAAACAATATTTCAAACAGCGTCAAAATTCCTGAGCAGTATAGATCCGTCAAAAATAATTTTGTTCGTACTTGAGTGACTTGCAGTTCCATCAAAAAAATTGTGGTTCCACGTGGAACAAATCGATAGTATTTTGCGAGAAAGATAAATATTGCACAATTCTTTATCATGTAACAAATAACTGAGCATACTTCGCGATTGGCGCTGGAGTAAGTGTATTTAAACTACAGCTTGGTTTTATAAGAATCTCTTCTTTCCTATTTGACTGGGAATTCATTTAAGCAGACCAGTTTTGAAGTATGAGTAAAAACCAAACGTTTGAGTCCAACTTGTAGATAATAAATTTTCAACTACTTCTTTTAGTCAAAAAATAAGTTACGCATATTGTAGTTTCCTTAAACACTCATTAAAATTCCATGTTGTCTGCGTTTTTAAGTAATACGTTAGGTGTCCTCCATAATGATCAAATATTGAAGATTACCACAAGCAGAATATCTCTAACCGGTTTACACGTAATTACATATATTTTCTTACTCTCTTTCAAAACAAATATGCATTATATTACGGATTAATCAACAAAATGATTTCGTTGGTCTCTCTCCAGGTAACGAACGTCGTGTCTGTTAATAATGCTGCTTTGTTTTTAATCACGCTCGTCCTCTTCTCAAACAACGATCAAAGCGAAGTAGTCCTTCAGATATTAATTAGTTTGCAAATGTTAATTAACTGTAATCGTGCGATGTTGCTAAAAGCACTGCCAACAGACACGTCACAGGCAATTAGATTTCGTCTGTCACTCTCTCTTGACTCCAACTTTTTTTGGTTCTACTTAATTTACCAATAAACAAGAGCTGGAGCATTCCTGATAGTTTAGTTAAGTTGTTATAATACTATATTTTGCAAAGTTTTTCAACTCGAATTTATCTTTAACTCAAATAATTAATTATACGGCAGATGTAAGAGTGTCTCAGGTCAAATAAACTATATCTGAAAGTGAACTCAGTAATCAGTTGCCATAACAACAATTCATTGGAAAAATACAAAAATTTTATACCTCAATTTACAAAGTGAAGATAAAGAATAGGTTCAAGAGCTAAGACTCTGTTAACCACCAATTAATGATTACTGTTATCTGTCCTCGTCACCTAATTTTTTCCCTTTAACAACATTCGTTGTTAAGAAATGTTCTTAGTAGAAAAGTTTGTAAATTTTTAAAAACATACAGTTGTTAACCTGCGATTTTTTGTGCTTGCACCTACATTATTATAGTACTATCATCTCCGAAATATTATTGGCATCTACTTTAGCCTGGTATGCTGAATATTGTAACTTGTAAAAACAAATAAATTTACAAAATGTGTCGGGAGACTTGTAGGGCGTAATTACAACAAATTTTCGTGGATTCCCACGTTCTATAATTTGCTGCTAGCATCGCCCTCTATTGCAGAGGGTCAGAAGTTTTCCGATAATTTTTAGCAAATCAAGAAAAGGATAAGAACTTATGAAATATAAGATTTCCACATTTTATCAAGACTTCAATTTGACTAAACACAATTCATACTATAGTTTATAGCTGAATTGGACTGTTTTGCTCTTGCTCTAAACAGTTGTATTAACATTTTAGTTTTCCGAATATTTTCTTAACAAAATTTTTTGGAAAGTGAACAAATTAAAGAAACATGACTATGAACGTATGCAAGAAGACACAGTTAATATTATTGACCACGATCGGAGTTTGTTCCCTTGATAGTGGCTACAGGAAATTTTATGCTAGAATGAGAGCTGTAATAATAATCTCCATATCACCAGCCAGCGTGACTGCGTAAAGGCGCCACCGCCCTGCAACAGAGCTTACAACGGCAACGGGTTCGACCTTCGCACACCGCCTACCACACGTCCTGATTGCCGTTCTTAGGCGGTTTCCATAGGAAAGTGTTGGAGCGGTTTCTAATCTCCACCTCTTAAATTACACATTTCAGAAAAAAAATATGCTTATCACACAGAAATCGGGTTATACGATTTGCGAACAGATGGCTACACTAACATTCTACCCTTAGGCTAAGTGCTTCCGATATAAGAAATCTTTTTAGGAGGTGTCAATTAATTAAGTTTTTTCGTAAATCTGCCCCCCCCCTTTCTCTCTTGGTGAGAATTTCGTGAGATATCTGTTGGGGAACCCCACCCCGCTCGCGATTGACCTCGTAATTTTAGAGACCTTTTTCAGCTCTAGTGTTCTTGAATACTGAAATGATTACGTGAGATTTCTATGGATCCCCCCTGCCCCCTTGGTAAGATTTTGTCAGACCTCCCCCCTCCTTTTTTGTGCTCATGTAATAAATGGACGCCCCCTTACAAGTATGGTGCTCCCCTCCCCCTTGATTCACATCAGCTCCCTGTGCACACAAGAAGCTGGAGGCTACCTCATATGCTACCTAATCCATAGTTGTTGTAATGGGAAAAATAATCCTCAGGTTTTAATGATACTTGGTACTTAGCTGGCAAAACTTGAAGTTAGCACATCAGAAGCAGAAAAAATAAACTTCCCTTGACGCAAAACAAACAACATGTCATAGTCATACTAGAAATTTATGAATGAAGTTGTTAGTCGTAGGCATTTTGGGATAAATAAACGCCTATGTAAAAACAAATAAAAGATAATGCAAACGAATTACTGGATACTCGAGTTTTACAGAAATGACCGCTTCATATCGTCTACATCTACATCTACATCCAAACTCTGCAAATCACAAACATTGTGGGTGGCAGAGGGTGCTAAGCACCAATCCTAAACCCGCCCATTCCAATCCCGAATAGTGCGAGGAAAGAAGGAATACATATAAGTATCAGTACGGCATCTTATTTCCCTAATCTTATCCCTCCGGTCATTGCGACCTAAATAGGTTGGCGGAAGAAGTATTTCATTGCACTCGAAATTTAAATTTTTTCGCATATTCTCCAATAAATTCGAACGCAAGCTAAGTCGTCTGTCTTCCAAACTATCCCAGCCCAATCTATGTAACAATTCTGTGACGCTTTCATAAGGGCTGTAACAACAAGTCACGAATCTAGCGGTTCTCCTCTGCACCCTCTCAACTGAGTCAATCAGAACCTTGCGATACGGATCCCAAACCCCACAACAGTAATCCAGATGCGGACGCACTAGTGTTTTATACGCTATCTCCTTTGTTTGAGCATTACAATTCCTCAAAATACGACCTATGAATCGTAATTTAGAATTTGCCTTGCCTACGACGAAGTTATGTGCATGTCCCATTTCATGTTAATTTGTGCTATCACCCCCAGATACTTCACGGAATGAACCGTGTCAACAGCTGAATTGTTTATTTTGTACTCGTGAACAACCTGATTCTTCTTGTTACTTATCCGCATTGCCTTGCACTTTTTGCAAGGGCATTTTAGTTACTTATGGCCCTATGTTGAATCAACTTTCTTTTATATGCACTAAATATGACTCATAAAGAACTCTGATTACGAGGTAGGATAAAACTGATTCAAATTGTTAAACAACTACAGTTCTTCTTGTCGCAAAAACCTTCGGCTTATCCTTTCTGTCCTGGGCATGCCTTCTAATAACGTTCTTGTAAAACTCAGTACATACTATTAGATTGTTCGTGGTTTAATTAATATGATAAATAACTAGTCCACGATACAGTTCAATAATTACTTTTATTTTCTTAAATAGGACGTTAACGATACTGTTTACATGCATACATACAATCCAGAGATTGCATACAATACTCCTTCCACAGATAATTCAGTCCTTCGCCGTCGTATATTGAGTCTGTATAAACTGTTTCTCTGTCTCGGCTGTTCACTTTATATATGCTACATCGAAATTTCTAGAACACTTCAAAAGATTCCGACAGATATTTCTCGAACATTAACAATACTTAAACAATTGAAACATATTAAAAAACAGTCAGAATTAATACATAATCATTTACAATCAATACAAAATTGTCAGAAATGAAAATTAAAGATACTTAAACACAAAATTATTCACAGAAATCATTTTAAACTGTAGCAAATTATCCTTTATACATCTTAACTTGCATTAATACTTGGAATTAAGAACATTTAAGCAATTATCTTGCACAATTCTGTTCGTAAACATATTAAATGACCTTTAAATAATTTATTTTCATAAAACAAAGTCTGTATACATTGATTTACAGGAAATTGCAAAACAAACCTACGAGATCATATTTAACCAAACTCTAGCTTACTATAAGTGCTTCATAAAATACCATTCTATTTATGTTTAGATTTGAGGGCTGTTACAGTACCCAAAAGAGACGATGCGAACACTGCTGCCATACATCTTTCTCACTCTCAGTTCCATCTCTCTAGCTCAAATATAAATACAGAATACGAGATTTACAGGAAATAATTACCAATGGTAGGTTGGAAAGAAACAGCTGTAATCCTTATGAAAGAATCCAGGGGGCATCGGCACTTTCTCGGTTCCTGCGTGGTGCGGCGCTGACGTGCTGACTGCCGGAGCGTGACGTATTTATCGGGGGGCGCGCCGACAAAGTGGTCCCGTCAGCGACTCCTTCCGTGATGCATCGCCGACAAGCTGGGAGCAGCTACCTCCTCCCGGCTGATAACTCAGTTCCACTTTCCGGCGGCGGGGGTGCCGGGAAAAAATGCGGGCCTACAATTAAAAATACTACTACAACATCTATAACATTTCATATCCCGCTGTTTTGAACATGTGGCTCGCTTCCAGGAGAACGGGACATTGTACCAACATCAGGAATCTTCCGTTTATTACCATTCAGCGACTGCACAAGTATAAACCCAAGGGACGAAAAACAAATGTTCGGTTGTTAGGCGTGTCAAATTTACTTTAAAAAAAAAACATGAATGCAATGGAAATATCAATGTTAGTTCTTTACCTCAAGACCTATGTTTCCCAGCCAACAGATGGATGAAGCAAACAATTTCTATGTTGGTACGACGTCTTTAATCAGCGTAATAACGAAACAAGACAGTTGAGCGGAAACGCTCTGGCTTTGCATTCCGGAGGACGGGTTTTTTTCACGGTTCTCCGAAACCACATCAGGCACACTCTCCTGTCCTGGCCTCCAGCCCTTTTCTAACTCTTTTGACCTTGATGTCTGGTTAATTGACCCAGAAACATACGTTAAGTGCGTGGTGGCAAGGCAACATCCAGATTAATTATTGAGGAAAAGAAATGGGAGTTTTGCCCTTTATTTGACGCCACTGTTTAGTACCTCTAAAACTTGTTACAATCGTAATTTTTTTTTTTTTAGAAATCTGAATGGCTATATGTCATCTGTTTATTTGACAAATGGAAGATTTACGGTACTTAGTTTGGTAATGTGATTAAGCGTTGACAATCTTGTGTTTATTAACTCTTTAACTAAATACGAAATAGAATCTTAATCTTACAGATTTAGTTCCTAAATTATCGTCTGATAATTAAGTAGATGAAACGAGAAGTAATGGCAGAGAAACCGGTCACACACGTTGCCGGAACACCGAGCACTCTCTTTGGTATCAGAAACGGCCCACCAGCACTCAACTATCCAACTAAATGTCGGTAGGGGCAGTGGGTTGTGAGGAGAGGAGTTACTACGCGTGAGGCAAAAAAAAAACAGAATTACGATGCAGGGTAGCGTACCGAGCGTGGTGGGTGATCGGTAGCACTACGGCCTCGCATTCAGGAGGACGATGGTTCGAATACCCATCCGGCCATTTCGGGTTTCCATGGTTTCTCTAAATCAATCTAGGCGAATACCGGGGTAGTTCATCCCAAAGACAATGACCAAATTCCTTCCCATTAGTTTCCCTCAGTCCTTTTCTGCCTCTAATGACCTCTCCATCGACGAGGTGTAAAGTCAGAAGGAAATAAAGTTTCATCATACTAACTGCTACAACCTCGGCCTTCTTATATTTTATGTACAACCGGTAGATAAATCCAAATGCAATATGAAAATGTGAAAGTTTGGATGAATGTTTGTTACTCAGCCACGTCGTAACGGATTTGTATTAAATTTGGTACGGAGTTAGAATATAGCCAAGTTCTGCGCATAGGTTAATTTTCATCCCCGAAAACGAATAAATCCTTTGAAAATCGAATTCGAGTGTCAACATCACGAGCTAATAAACAGACATAACAGAAGACCAACGAAATCAAAGACTACATTACTCTGGAATATGAACACAAAGAACAAATAAAGAACGAAATGAACCATATTATTGTGGTTAAATATTCTAAGAAATTGATCCGAGAATTAGATTTCCACGCCAACGAAGGCAAAAGCTGATAAACCTATATTTGTAATGAAATAGAGTCATATTTTGCGTAACTAGTGTTATTTGTGGGAAGAACTGTAATATACCTTAGCTCTCTTTACACACGAAAGTAATAAATATCATCTTGCATTCTTTCCCGGATTCCCATTGAAAATAATAAACGAATTAACACAGTTTCTAACTTTATTGCGTTTATCAAATCTGCTTATTTCAACCCTTCACTTTCCTTAGTTATATACAGATAAAGACTGCACTGACTGAAAGTCAGAAGGAAGGCCGGCTCATGGCAGTTTACCCCCTCCTTCATTAGTTACGTTTTAAACAGTGTGTTGGCTCAATTTGCTAAGGACCCTGGCGGAAGAAATCGAGAGTCCCGGCTCGAATCTCGTAATGATTATATCTCCTCAAAGTGATGTTCATCTCTGGCAAAACTTTGGTTTCTTTATTTTAAGTACTTTAGGATGCTGCTTGGTTAGGATTCTACGTTAAAATGTAATTCCACAATACCCGGTAGGCTCGCTACGACAGATGAGGATTGAGTAGCACAGTGAATCTCTGTCACTTGTTCGTCCGAACCAACTCTCGGGGTCCATAATGTCGTACCCATTTCCTTTAGTTTCCTCTTAACTAACCTCCAGCCTCCGTCCTCGCATACTCTGTTTCGATTTCCGGTCGATATAACTGTATCGCAGTGCTGAAACAGCGAGTGTGTGTGTGTTGTCCGGTCGAGTAGCCTTCAGAATCGATAGTAGCCGCCGCGATGGACGCGAGCGCCAATTAAACGAGGCCGCGCCGCATCCTCTCATTAGCGAACAAATAATAGGGCGGGCCACGTGCCCGCTGCACTGCGGTATGCCGCCATTCAGGCGCACTGCTCTCTGTTTACAAGAAGAGGGTTGGCCTGAATCCACACCAGACACTCCTGGCTAGTTACTCCGTCCGCTTGTCTTTGCCATGTTTCGTACTGCAGCGTATTACCACATCCGATGGTAAAGTGTTACGTCCTATGCTATCGGCAGGTAGCTGTTCGATCCCGGATTCATGTTTTTTTTTTTCCCCACGTGTTTTGCTAATATTGTTATTGCAGCATATAATGTGAACTTACAATCGGAGTTATCGTTGTAACTAAAAATTTTGTTCTTAACTGAATCCTCCAAGCATGTAAGTACCATTTTAATGATTCTGAAAAGTTACTGTGTCACTTTGCGAGTAGCGTGCATTTTTAGTTGCTGACAGCAATTGGACAGATTGTTCACAGCCGAAGTAAACCACATTTTACCGACATTACAAACAAATATAATAAAACGGGATCATAAAAAATAATGTCTGTACTTCAGTCCTGTAGAATCATAACCACTATAAAATTTGTATTTTTATGGTCGTATACCGGTGGCATTCCCCATGTGTACATTTGCTTATGGTGTCATGATATGTGTGGTACACAGTTTGCTGGTTGGTTGTAAGGGCTAAATTAGACGGGTGTGGAAATAACACTCGAAAAATTTCAGATAAAGAGGAACAAGGGTGGAAAGGGATGTGTTAGGAAATTATCTCCAGTGCATGCCCTCCAACGCAATTAATTCCTTGCGGAGTAGGCGTGCTATACATGGAAGTAGAGGAGGTGAATGTTGTTAAGTACATTGTCTTGTGTTGAGTTTATGAAGAGGAAAGAAGGCGACTGTCAAATCTGGCGACAGTCCATTCGCGCTTGCTGCTCTAAAGGATGTCGGGCTGCCCAGCTTTACGTCCATATCGGATGAACGAATCACCATAAACCGTGTCGCATGCCCTCAATCTGTGCTCAGCGCCTAGAGGTTTGGGATTTAAGCTAATCTCGTGATTAAAAATCTTGCATCACCACTTCTCCTACTCTGGAGGCCAAATCCTGAATGACGAAAACTTCTTAAGCCTTCGGTTCTCTAACGAGCTAACCTTATGCTGATCTTCATACACCAGAATAGTGTCTCAGCTACTTGGACCACCAAGTCGCGTTTGTTTACAGAAATGTTTGATTTTTCTTTAGCCTACAAATTTTTATTTGTTATAAACGTTGTTGTAATGCACATTATCCAAATTTTCGTTCTGCGTAACGTTTTCATACACATGCTCACACATTTTAACTTTACTTTTGGAAATTTACTCCAATTTTTTGCTAATTATGGAGCCCTTCTGAACCTTTCTGATGCAATAAAAGTGATATAGTAAAAGTGCTCACGTAATTTGGAACTGATATTACATTAAAAATAAGGTTAAAGTTATTTCAGTTTCTAAAATCTAATACCTTTGACATGATTTTCTGATGTAATATTGTTCCTATCGACAGTTTTAAAAGTTCCTTAGAAAATAATTATATGGTTCCGTGATGCAACAATCTAGTAGAGTGATCGAGCCGCAGAGTACTTTCAGTTATACTGGGAGAAGAGATTTTTTATTTTTATAAAAAATGGCATTTCGCTACGAGGCCACGCAGCGAACACTGTGTAATTATGTATCTCGCAACTATTTATAGTTGCACTCAGTGTGTACTAGACTCAACATGGTATAGACGACAGAAAAAAAACACAGCGCTCAGTTAAAACCACCGATGTCCGAGGCCGGACTGAGCACCCTCTGCCATCCACAATTTTGTGAATTGCAGAGTATATATGTAGATGCAGAACCGGCAACCCCTCCAATGCGACTCTAGCACGCTATCCCCTACGCTGCCGTGGTCAGCAGTGAGAAGATTTCAAGACTTAGAATAGAATCTGGCACTCTAAACTACTCGGCAAAGGTTTTTCTTTGTTATTTTTTGGAGACAGTTCTAGGTTCAAGCGACTCCAAAAGTAGATTCTGCATCGAAGTTAATTTATTTGAGTTAATTCTAGTTCGCGATACCACTACAACGCTGTAAATAGTTACCGTCAATACCGTTTACGGTACAAGGATCATATCAACCTGTTTTTTTCTTTTCTTCATAGCGGTTGTGGTTAGGTTTAAATGCAGACTAGACCAGGAGGAAAATTTCGTAAAAGCCATAGAAATGCAGTATTTGCCTCAGCGAAAGCACGCGATCACCTCCATCGATTCAACGTAGCAAAAATAATACATCATTAAGCCGCATTTCTATGGCCTTTACGAAATTTTTCTCATGATCCAGGCCACTTTTCAACCTAACCGCAACCACTAGCAAGAAAACAAAAGAGTTTAGATTGATATGATCCTTGTATCATCAATGGTATTGACGGAAAGTGTATACAACGTTGTAGCGGTATTGCGATCTAGAATTAACCCCTTTTTTCTACAGCATGCCCTATTCACAACGACGAAAGTCCATACATTACTTGGGTTTCCCAACTAGGACTATTCACTAAGAAAATTTCACAGAGATAGACCAGAGAAACGTAATTGTTTGCGCTAAGCCACAACTTTTTTTTAACAATTTATCTGTTGTATTTCTGTTACCTCTATGATGATTATTAATATCCAGTACAAGATAAAATTCCCTACTGATGCAGATTAGATGCTAGATTTAATATGAATAACGATTTCCCATTTATCGCTAACTTCAATCGGGATTTTCACTTAGAAAATCTAATGTGTATATCCTTTCGATAAAAAAATAACCTTGCTTTCAAAACTCGGAGTGGCAGTGAAACGTGGCCTTGTACGACGTCTAACAAGACTCTTGTTGATACAAACTTCATAAACCGTCTGAATGTTAAAAACAAGTACTTCTAAGGATTATATATTTATGATAGAACCGGATAACTATGATTTTTTATAAAATGAATGGTTAATTCACTCCACTGCCACCATAAATAAAACAATACGTTATCTCCAAAACCTTCCGAAAGCAACAACCTAACTGCGTCTTACTCCACTAAGCATTCTTCCTCGTTAAAGCACAGGTTTCGTTCGTGTATGGTGCATATCTGAACTCTCTCAGATATGACCCGGTTGCTTGTTCTGGAGAACTAAATCTAGAAATGTTTCACTTCCACCTTCGGTTTCAATATTAAGCGAAACTCCAGGTCTAGTACAGGATTAAAGTGATGAAAGGATATACATTAAGTTTCTTGCTAATCTTCCATAGAAACCTTTTAGTTAAGCCTCCAGATGGGCTCAATTAACAGAAACTTCACGGATTACGCTCAATGTTAACCGCAAACACATGTTTGTAAATAAATAATAAGCTAGAACTTTTATGCTGACCATAATTCAACTACTTTAGTGTATAAGAACATTGGACTCTCGTGATATTGCATCAAAGCAACGTACCTCTAATAGCTAGGTGTACATGTACCGTTACACTACAAGCGGAGAATGTTAAAGGTAAACTATTCAGTCATAACGTGACTCTAGCTGTCACTTCCAAGCACACGTAGACGTAATACAAGTCTTAATGAGGGCTGAGTTCTTTCTTTATACTTCACTGAACATGAAGTTGCGTATTGGTATCAAAATATGCATATGAGTTGGCACCGAAGCCAATTTACAGAACATTACTTTAACCACTTAAGTAGGTCAGGTAGATTTCAGACTGGACTAAGAGAATGGCTTCTATATAGTACTAGCAGAGTAACCGTCGTTTCTCGGGTACTGGATATGAAAGTTCTTGTGTTCTCCCCCTTCGGTCATATTGTCAGAAATATTATTCATCACCACCAAATTTGGCCATTTACCCTACCGTTTTCGAGATATTTATAGGAAACTGAATAGTCACAGGTGTAAATTTTCCACATAGGAGTGATGGGGGATAGGGGGTGGATTTGGTATACCAAATGCAGACAGTATTTTTCTCTTTGTTGCAAAATATAAATGTGCAAATTTCCGTCGATATCGGATAAAACTGTGAGTATGTATAAAAAACAATGGAAAACATTAAGGGGGTCGAAGATGGTAGAGAATTTCAGTTTCTGTAAACCAAATGTAGACAGTATTTTTCTGTTTGCTTTAAAGTATATGAGTGCAAAGTTCCACTCTGAAATCGTATAAAAACTGTAGGTTTGTATAAAAATTAAGGGGTGCAAAGAGGGCGGGGTGAGGTTTATGGATTTTTTTTTGGTGAGAAACTGTAACATCACAGTTACCTTCCGCCGGCTACGAAGTAGTGTCTCTGGAGTGGAGAGATACATTTTTTCTAAGTCAGTCGTCTGCGAATTGTCGCAGAGCGCGGCTCGCGAAGCGCGGCTCACGTAGTTAAGGCATTGGCCTATGTACTTACTGTATGATGTAGTTTCGTAAGTGTAACTGTGTTTAAGAACTGTATGTCGTCGATAGGAACTGTGATTATAAAAGTGATGTTTGAACAGTATTTAAATGAACTGAACACACAGTGCACCGAAACTCCTAACGATAGGCCTCCGCAGCCGACGACCCATGCATGTGCCAATGTTAACGCCACGACATCAGCAACTACGACTGAAATGGGCACGTGATCATCGTCAGTGGACGTTGGTGTTGTGGCAGAGCGTTGCATGGTCTGATGAATCTCGATACCTTCTTGATCATGCCGATGGGAGGGTGTGAATCCGTCGTTTTGTAGGGGAACAGCTTCTTTACATCTGTACTGCGGGACGGAGACAAGCTGGAGGTGTCTCAACTATGCTCTGGGGAACATTCACGTGGGCATCCATGGATCCAGTGGAGCTCGTGCAATGCACCATGACGGCCAATAAGTATCGTACACTGGTTACAGACCACTTACACACCTTTATGGCGACCTTTTTTCAACAAGATAATGCACCATGTCACAACGCCAGGAGTGTGATGGAGTGGTTCGAGGAACACAGTGGCGTGTTGTAATTAATGTGCTGGCCCCCACAACTCGCCAGATCTGAATCCGATCGAGAACATCTGGGATGTGTTTGAACGTGACGTCATGGCTCATCGCCCCCGTTCCCGTAATTTACGGGAATTAGGTTACTTGTGTGTGTAAATGTGGTGCCAACCCCCCCCCCCCCCCCCACCGACCTACCAAAGCCTCATTCCTTCCATGCCAAGACGCGTAGCCACTATTATCCGTGCCAAAGGCGGACATACCGGCTATTAGGTAGGTGGTAACAATGTTCTGCCTTTGCAGTGTATGTTACTGAGGTATTTACTATTGGCCGCTGCTTTGGCTGAGTTGTTAACGCGAGTATTTAAAAAAAAAAAAAAAAAAGCCACATAGAAATTTACATGATCCTCACAAGTTCCTTCTTCTCTAAAAAGATATGATTTATGTTTTTCGGTCATTTTATATTTCAAAAAATTGAAGAAATAAAAAAATAACAGAGTTACTTAGTCAAAAACAGTATTAAGAAATCCAAAGAATGGAGTGCATATCTTTGGCGTCTACTGTTAAGGTTGATGATAGCTTATAATTTATTGATCCGTCCTCCGTTGGCGTAAAGATACAAGAGACACCAAAGTTTTACAGTTGGATCATAAGATTTCAAACTGTACAAACTCCAACCCAATCGGTTCGGTAGTTTTAATGTGAAACCTCTAATTACGATCACTTACAGATATGTTTGTGTAGTAATTTCAAAATATTATTGGATCTTTACGACCATACAGCCAATTAAAAGTTTGTATATATTTATATTCCGTCAACAATTGTATTTATATTTCTATCTATTATTAATATAGTGAGAAATATGAACAACCTGCGAAGAACACGAACTTAATTAAAAACACCTTTTGCACTCTGCCAGACACGAACCAGTACCCCTCGATAAGTGAGATCAATTGCTACCAACACCGGCAACACAGCTAATATCAGAGATCAGAAATTCGGTGTATCTGTAACAAGTTGTTCGAATACTTTGATATAGTCTTCACGGCAAAATAACCGAGGAAAAATCTTGTTTACTCACAATATTTTTCCGTCGTCATTTTCACCTGTAAAGTGAACAAACTGGAATACCTTAAATTTAAATGTTGCCAATAGATGACAGCATTTTTACTTGGTGAAGAATATATCAATATGCAACGCCGAGAAAACCTCCTTCATTTATGTGTGACTACGGATCAAACGGTGTCTTGTTCGGATGTCTGCTTGTAATGGTGCTTTAAAAGGGGCGCGTTCTTCACCCATAATACGGGTTGCCTCATTCATGTGAAGTTTGCTTTTCTGGATCGCAACACTTGTAAACTCCGTTAAACAAGTAAAATACCGGACCGATTCCCAGTCCGGCTATCCAGATTTCTATTTTCCATGGTTTCCCAAAATCATTCCTGGCGAATGCTGGAATGGGTCCTTCAAAATGGCGTGGTCAAATTTCTCCGCTTCTTTTCCTCTAGTTCTCTCCCGCCTTTGATGGCCTCTACGTCGAAGATGCGTAAATCCTTAAGGAAAAGACAACGTTTACCAGTAAGTATTACCTAGCTGGTTGAACCGCTAAGATACAAGTAGAATGTACAGTCGATATATAACTCTGCCATCAGATCATTAATACTACAAGGAATTACTGTCACCTTAGCTGATGCATGTAACCGCAAAAACACGAGTAATGAGACGAGAACGGTATGTGATGACCAGAGTGGCCTTTTCCACGGAGAGCCTTGACACAATCCGGCCTCTGTACTGGGCTGGGCAGGGCGGTTTCTCGTCTCTCTCAGGACAATGAGCTGTGGGAATGGGTAGGGCTCACCTTCTATATACCCACGCAAGCTCCTACAAACCTGACTTGTACGTGGTCGGCATATGTTTGTAAATGGATACTTTGCGTCTGCTATGAAGGGGTCATTTTCGTTGTTAACTAATTATGTAAATGAATAAACAAATTGACGGGTTGGGAACAGGTTAGAAATTCACATTTATCACATTTGACTTTATTTATTCAAATAAAATTACTAAGACAGAGATACAGAAAGAAAAACTGTTTGAAGAGACTAAATCAGTAAATATTTGCGGGTTTCTGATTATTAACCTTTATCGTATATTCCAAAAATACCGCAATGTAAATTCTGATACAATTGTTTTTACTGTCTGAAATGGAAGTGACTCAGATACTATTTACTTTAAAAATCTGATACGCGAATTGTTTTAATAGCATCAAGCTTCTAGCACATCCAAATGACAATTATTAATACAGTAACGTATACGTCAATTCAAGCAACAAAAAGAAGAAAAAGGTATCTTGTAAAAATTATTTAGATGTAACAATTCAAACGAGTTACGTAAAGATGATTAATAATCATATTGTTTTATTTACAGTAATTTTCTCATGGTAGCGTACGTAACAAACGTGAGCAGGGAAGTGAATGAGTATCTTGCATTAGTTACGTTTCGTGGAGCAATGACGTCCGAAATTGGGCAACGACAGCAAAGCATGTTTTCTATGAGTCGGTTGGCAACTAGTCTCTCTTTCCTGGTGATGCGTTAATATTGAGAGACGTGAGACATCCGGTAACATCTGACAGTCTGCTTACGTGTTTGAAGACAGACTAGCCTTTTATGTCCCATTGGCTTGGTACATCTGGTGGGTTAGCCGAAATTTCCCCATCACTGTTTGAAAAGCTTGATTTGCGTGTGTGAAATATTCTGCGAAGCCTCCGTGTTTCGGATTGCACGATAAATTGTATGTCTAGTCATTACACAACCAAATCCCCACTTCATGTCTGTCTGCATCTATCCGGCGCCACGTCTCCTTTTTCTGCAAGGAGCTCCAAAAAAGTTGCTGAATAATCCGTAAGAACCTGTTCTCAACACGAGAAAATCGCTGTTATTCACTGGAGAGCCTTGTTTCAAATTAAGCAAGAAGCAGAGCTGCTTAGCGGCAAGGTTTAAAACCTGCCGGAAGAGAGCCTCTTTGGTTCTGCACGCATCAAACAGGCCATAGTTTGTCCAGTCACGCCGATGAAGTAATAGTCATATACAACAAATTCCTAATGCTTTAACGCCCAATTCCCCGTCGCTCTGTTTTTACTATACTTCTCGGCGTAGTTTTGATACGGGCATACTTCTTGTTACGTACAACTAGATCCATGGTGTAGTTTATTCGATGGAAATACCGAGCGGGAACGTCTGGCCTTGCATTCAGGAGGACGCAGTTTCGAATCCCTGAGCATCTATCCAGATTTCCGTTTTCCCCAAATCACTCGATGCGAATGCCCGGATGGTTCCGTTAAAAGTCAGAAAAAAAAAAAATCAGGCCGGAAATGTCGTGGACAGCGATAAATTAACTACATTGTTTCTGCAAGAACCATAGGCTACCTTTATCGTACTTAATTAAAATCATGGACTGTTCTACTCTACCGATGAGTTTTACGCAATCTATAATTTTCTATCCTAAGATTTAACAAGAGATTTAGTCATCGAATCTTCACGACAATCGTCTCTCAAAAGAAACAGTTGTAAAAAAGCAGCCATTACTTAAGCTAATTAATATGATAACTGCATTTTTTCCCTTTAGAATTCTGAAGACAGCTGACTTATATCAGCCGAATATCTGGTTTAAAACGCATCAATGTTATTCACCATTTCCCAACACAATAAATAACATGACAAAGAAACGATGTAACCTACGTACTACTATTGAATTAAATCAGATTTTGACTCCTACGATACTAATCTTAACTTGCGATTATTTAACAAGATTTGCTGTTTTTAATGACCCAGTTCAGCTGCAAAAAATTTACCTTTCTCTCTCGTGCACAGAATGATTTATTCCACGATTATCACACGACGTGAATAACAAAAATCGCTTCATTTTGGAATCTTGCGCATTCGACTGTCTATCACTGTTGTTTAAATTATGACTTCTTTTCAATGTTTCAGCTTAATGAAAATATAGAGATTTTTAATTAGTTCAGTGAAATCACAGAAATTACGTTTGTACAGAAGGTATGTCGTATATCGACCCGTTCTCTAATTCTTCAACACATGATGCTGCAAATAAAGTATGTCATACTTCTCACAATTAACAAATTGATATTACAGAAAAAAAGATAAAGTTCAACGGCGTTTCTGTTATTCGAAAGGATATGTTTTGTGAAATGTAGTAGAATTCAAAATATTAAAATTAAGCACACAGTACCAAATGCTAAAAATGCTGTCATATGCCAGCCGATTTAAATACGCCATATTATCAATTATAACAAGCGCGCAGGGGAGTTATTATAGACTTCTCCTCCGTTTTCAGTATTTGAATGGTATGCTTATGGCTGAAGAGGAGAGAGTCCGATAGGTATTTAATGGATTTTAATTGGTTTACGCAGAGTATCATAGTCCAATAAAAACTTCTGCCAAGATCCAATTGTACTCGTAGTTTCCGCTCTGTTAAAACTAGCGGTGTCAGTTAACGCAATCTCGTATAATGCGCTTGGTTATAAAAGAAAGAGTTACAAGTTTTCTTCCCTGCAGGAATAGTAGTCGTTTTTCACTAAAGTAATAAAGAATGCAAACGAAATACGACTTATCGAAAAACGGTGTATGATTCTCCAGAAAATCTTCCATTAAACTCTGCAGCACGCAGAAGTTTACTCGACATACGATATTTTCAACTGAGTTATAATCTTACTATTCGAGGACCTAAAAATAATGAAGCAGTAAACATATTTATAACCAACTGTACAAAAATCTACTGCAATCCAACACTGACGTTGATCTGAACTATCACTAAAAGTTTTGATAGTAACACTATAAACGAAGGAAAGATGTTTTTTTATTTCATTAATTGAAAAAAATATCCCTGCCGTTAGTTTCTGTCTTCTAACCTAGCTTTTTACATTTTATTTACTGCATGTGCTCAATTCCAGTGACTTTGGCGGAAATTACAATTCCAGAAAACACTCCCCCCCCCCCCCTTGCGAAATACGGCGCAAAATATATGCTTCATAGGACTTATTTTTCGGTGCTAGACAGTGATCCTCCTTAAATAATAATAATCAATTTAATACATGTCTGACATTCTCCTTGTGAGTAACTGCCTTGTATTAGACCTAGAGAGCAGAGATAGAGAGTACGAGAACTTCTTTGAAAGTACAATGACCGCTACGAACTGTCTTTCCCTCACAAAAGCGTACGTAACTAGCAGCCTAAAAAAGATAAGGGCATGCAGCTGCCAGTAAAAATAAAATAGTACAATTTCCACCAATATTTGGTTTCTAGAAGGCAGAGCGACAGAAAGTAGGTCAGTCGCGGACCAAAATCCAACTCAATACTACATCTTCAAATCTAGGTAGCAATCACAGTACTGAAATTCAGTTACTATACCCAAAAATAGACTTCATTTCGATGAAGTTACTAAGTGCCTTTAGAGCAAAGATAGGTCATGTTAATGCAATATTATCTTGAGTAGTATTTCAGTAACCATGTTTCATGTTCGATGTCATTAGCATATGTGTTTAGTAAAGAATTGCATGTTGAAGGCTTGAAGCGTAAATATCTTTGCATAACACTTAATAGTAAACTCAACATGGTAGGACATACTGGGCATGTGGTAGTAAAAGGTTACAAAGTCCTTCATTTACTGGAGAGGGTGTTGAGAGGATGTACCAGAGAAGTGAAGGGATCGGGTTTCAAAACTGTGATTAGACGATTGCTTGAACGTGGTGGTGAATTTTGAACCCACATTCCGGGTATCAAATACAGGAGTTGGGGGTCGTGCACAGGAGCGCTACTACATCTATCTGTGGAAATTACTGCAGGACCAGTCAATAACTCGTATGATAAAAGAGCTGGATTGGGATTTATTGGGGAGACTGGAGGAGGGTGAAGAGAGTGCTGGGAGTATAGCAAGCGTACGTTGGTAATGGGGCTTGGAGGGATATTGGTCGAAGAGTTAGGAGGAAAGGAAAATATGACCTTCGCACAAACTGGCACTGTATTTCATGAAAAGGGAGTGGAAAAATTTTTGGGGGGTAAGGATGTCAGGGATTGCAATAAATTATCAAGGGAAAACGCTGAAGGAATTTAAAATTAAACTCGTAAATGGCAAAAGTAGGTGGGTGGAGGAATTTAACACTCAAATTATACAAGAGGATGATGAAAAATATGAAAGGGGTATATAGGTGACTAGAAAAATTTCCACCGGAACATGGGCTCCATTGCAGTTCAATTCAATTACAGACGCTACGGCCGTTGGCTTCTGGTCACGAGGCTCCAGCCTCGACAATGGATAGTATTGGTCCTGTTGTATCTGATGGTTAGTAATGCAGGCATATGGACAAGGACGCAAAGAGCAACTCACAAGAATATACTAGATACATGAAGCCACTATTGTTTTAAATAAAAACACCTATATCCCGAAACAATGATGAACCTGTAATATTTGCGGACTCCTATGATGAAAGAAGTTTAATAATAAAAACAAATTACGATGCCCTGCAATATACGCGAAGAAACAAAAAAAAGTGCTGTTAGAGGATGTTGTGTAATGAGGAGTCCGCGGCGCCCGCAGGTACTCGCAACACACTGCTCGGCTCATTACGTCCGCACAGCTGCATTCTGGTCGATCACGAGCTCGTCGCAACACTACGCACACAACAGAAACCACGCACACGACCAAATAAAACATGGAATTTTGCGAAAGAAGTTAAAAAATTGATAAAATTCGAATCTTCCATACGATTTTTCATTGGTACTGTTCGCTAGCATGTTACATACTTCTATCTCAAAGTAAAATTGTAGGGTCCTTTACTATATAAGATAATAATATAATTCCGAGGGTCGTAGTGACCTGATGAAAGGGTTTCTACTGGCTGCGCATTCCGCCCATTTCGTAGACGCCTTAACCTAATCCGGCAATCCTACCGGGTACAAGAGACTACAGTTTAATGTGGAATCCACCGAAGCGTTCTGGTGTACTTCACATTACACAGCAAGATGTGCCAGGGGTGAAGGCCGGGTTAAGGGCCTATGAAAATCCTCGCCGAGACAGGGATTCGAACCGGGCACCTTTCGATTTCCAGTCAGACGCCTTAACCACTGAGCCAACAGACCACTCACTGTATGAGATGAATGGGTTACTTTAATCCGGGACAAAGGCAGAATAAGCGACATATCGACACTCTGTGAATAGGCTGTAAGGACCGCGGGAGGTTTATTTTATGTCAACGGTGAACCTGATTATGTGCGCGACTTCGGTACCAATTTCCCTTATCACCTAATAGTCTTTTCTTAGTATTCATTATTATTATTACCTCAGATACTTTGAGAGTAAAATTCCTCCCCCATCTACTTTTGCGATTTACGAATTATAAATTTAAATTCCTTCAGAGATTTTGGTAAATTATTCATCACTTCCCTTGGTAACTTATTCACTTCTGAGCTCTACCTGAAATGTGTTTCTGTTAGCAACCGTAGTAAGCTATTCGAATTTTTAACCAAAGGAGTCAAATCCTTCACCGCCATACCAGAATTACCAACTTTTTTATCCTTTTTGTTTCTAATTAATGATACATTTGCAACTGAGTAAAATTCAGTGAACTACTATCATGCCTGCGGATATATGATAAGCCATTCTGTACCGCTCTGCTAAAATGCGTGTCACCATTAGCTTACTGCATTTGTGGGTTGATATTTTAGTTCAGTTCTTATGCCCTTTTTTGCCGGAAATTGTCAAACATGTTAGTGATAGCATAAGGTCATCTGATATGCTTTTGGCGTTTCTTTACTTCCAAACACAATAAATCGATATTTAATAGTTTTGATGAGAGTGACAGTCAGATTCTAATTTCTGTCGTGATAAAACGAATAGAAGCACTCTTATGGTTTCTACAAAAACACTGTTATTAATTTATTATAACGGAAGAGTGTCATTTGTTAAAGTCAGAACTCGTAGCTGGAAAATATCTCAAATAATGTGACAACTTGTAACATTACAGAGCGATAAGCTCACGAACTGTCAAATTTCATCGATGTCAAAGATGTCGATAAGCGATTTCTATCATAAGTACTTCGCGGTACTAAACTCTTTGTAAGCAGTCGCAGCCGGTGTATGATTGTCGCTGGTGAAGGTAGCGCGGCAATGAGAATGTCGTGTAATTGTGGAGTAGTGGAATTCTCCCGAGTGAAAATGGATTCCTGATTCACGCTTCCGCGCCGGAACAGAATACTGGCTGTCATTTACACCTCGTTCGGACAGACCAAGTCGTACAAACTACATTTGGTGAGTGTATAATAAGTGGATAAAGAACAGTGATTGTTATGAGAACAGTGAGCACGCTAATAATTGAATTTACGCTAAGTGATTGTACTTTTCACTCGAGCGGACCTGTAATCTCGAATTAATATTATTTTCTGTTGGTGGTCGGCGTATATGTGTTCTTTAAAACCAAAACTGTGTGAATAAACTTACTACAGCATTAAACCACCGTTTTTGCGTTTGTGTTCAGTGGTATAATACCCAGCACAGTATTAAATGTTTAAATTATACCTAGGTTTGATAAATTGCTTGACATTACGTCGGCTATCAGCTGTGGCGACCGCATTGTAGAAAATAAGTTTAAACGAAGTCCGAAACTTCCATTAGGTTGGTCAAAATATCAGTGTATAGCAATTATCATTTTCATGAATTAATGAAACTAGTAAAACCCAAAAGTTTTATAAACTGTTCATCAAATTTACACACGTTTTCAGCTTGCATTTCGAAGTAATTTAAATTAGACTCCAAAATTAAATAATTTTTCACTTTATTACTAATGTTGGGTTTGCATCAAGATAGGGATAAACGAGGCACTGGTTATTCCGTTGATCAGTTTTCTAGTAAATTACTAGTACTGTACTGCTTGGAGCCTCTGACTTGGCGACCTGAAAGTGATTTTTAATTTGTTCCTTCGAAAACACACTACAGGCTCACACATGTACAGGGTCCGGCAATAAAACCTCCCACATTTCACGTAGCCGGCGTGCGGGTTGTAGTGCGGATACTGATGTGGAGTGTGTTTTGTTTTAAAGAGGTGTACCTGCCATTTTCAGTGTGCGCCATGTCATGGCTTGGTGAGCATCATGCGTTTGCTGTAGACGAATTTATTTGTAACAGTTGTTCTGAGATTTTCGGAGACGATTCGAACTTGGCTTATATGATTGTGTCCCGGATAGAAAAACTATTCAACTGTGGGTGTCAAACTTTAGAAAGACAGGTTCAGCACTAAAAAAAAAAAAACCCTACAGGCCGTCCTCGGACTGCAACAACGCCGGAAAATTTGGCGCGTGTGAGTGTGTCTATGCAACATTCACCAATCTTTGGGGACACTTAAAGCCTATAGTGTACAAACATCGTCCCACAACACTGCAAGCACTTAAAGAGGCCATTACCCAAGAATTGGCAGCCATTCCAAGAGAAATGACGCCAAAATGTATGGAGAACTTTCTGGATAGACTTTGTCAATGTGTCAACAATGGAGGGCAGATATAATTTTTTAAACCAAATAATTAAAAATGGCAAAGTATGTATTTTTCATAAATAAAAGTAATTATTCTCTATCATATTTAGTTTTTATGTGACAACACATTAAAATGAGGGAGGTTTTATTGCCGGACCCTGTACTTTCACTTTTACACTCAAGAGTTTGCATCAACTTAGTAAATTCTATAATGATTCTCAAAATTCCGTCCCAGAAATAACGTTAAGCTAGAGAAGAAACGTCACAACATTACTACAGTGTTACAATCTTCCCTTCCGTTCGTTAATGGTATTTAATGATGTAGGTATGATGTAAATGTCAGCCTATGTCAGAAACGAGTATGTGTATTTTGCACACTCCGGGAAAGTCAGTGTATTGTTTTAACATTGTGATCGTAAACAGTGATTTCTCTGCAAGGTGTATATACAGTAGCACGGCGTGTCTTCAATGTGAGGCGTCAGAAGATAAATAAATACTTTTCAACAACCTATACTTGAAGACACAGTGCAGCTGTTCCTCAGAGAACACAGCAGACCTCGGGCATGGGCAGCTCCGGTTAGCGATAGGCCCGCCCAGTTTGGTGCGGCCAGCCCGCGGCATGAGTCCTGCAAGGTCACGCGACCCAGAGGACACGCCACGACAACCTTTGTGTCTCGCCAACCGGTTTTTTTTTTTTTTTTTATTCGGATCAAATGACCTTAAATATAAATTATTTTGGAGCACGATCCCCGCTGTCTTTTTTGCGAGCTGCGGGCTGGGAGTGTCCATTGTTGCGCCGTCAACCCCGGGGCGTCGAGCTAAGGCTCCTAACTCAAACTTCCAGGTCCAGTTTACGCTTTTCTACTCCGGAATATGTGTCGTCATTTTTATAGCCTGTCATCGTGCTCCTTCTGTCAAGGTGCACAACGTGTAAAGAATTGCAGATATTTCTTTTTTATATTCTGTTTGCAACGTACTACAGATTAAAATTAAGGTATTCAACATCGAAGTCTGGTGAGATGCTGGTCCAATATAACTTCAGTATAAGCAAAGCATGACTCGCTGAGTGAACCAATTCAAATCCTGACAAACTAACACTAAACCAAGACGGTCTCCTGGATTCAACCCACCGAGCGTGGTGGATGAGCGGTTATGCTCTGACCTCGCATTCTGGAGGACGCGGGCTCGAATCCCCGTCTGGGAATTCAGATTTGGGTTTTCCATGGTTTCCCCAAATCACTTCAGGAGAATGATGAGATGCTTCCATGAATAGACCATGGCCGAATTCCTTCCCGTTCGTTGTCCCAGTCCTTTCTCGTTTCTAATGACCTCGATGTCGACGAGGCGTAAAGCCATAAGCAACAAAAAATGGATTCAACCTTCCGATGAAAACCAGAACGATACTGAACCATGTGATGATACGCCACGGTATTTCATCCTTGTGACTGTTAAAACCACCAACAAACTAATAACCACGTCACCATGGAATGCCCTCTTAAAGCCTTCAACGGAGCGATCCAGCATCTTCATGAAATAACTATCGCTCCAATCTCTCGATATTAATCTTTAGAAACATCTGTGTCTTATTCCATCTATTGTACTTCAATATATTTACTATATTTGTATCATTGTGACATACCAAATAAATAAACTTCACTAAAAATTTTACAACCATGCTAGTCTGCTAGTAACGTGTTTCCAGAATACATCAATGAAGAATACTAACAATATTTAAAAGGTTCCTGATCATCTGTAAACATCGAAATAATAATTGGATTCTTGTTATATATGTATATTTGGTCCAGATTAATTTAGAATTTTCCAGCTGTCCAAATTTACGTGTTCAGGATTAACCGAATTTTGTGAGAGTAATAACATCAACATAGTTTGGATAAACAAGAAAACAAACAGAAAAGCCAGCAGTATCTGTGATAATATCCGTTACTTCAGTACTATACTTTCTAAACCATTTATTTCAAGTCACATGCCTTTTATTGTACTTACAGAGCCATGGATTCATCAATAATTTTTTACTTTTCGACTATAGATGGTCATATTTCATTGGTAATTTTTTGCTAGCTGTCATAAAATTTATAATTAGAACCATAAAAACTGAAACTGACGTTGCTGCTCCAATGTAAGAAAAGTCGTATTTGGCAATATTAGAGATTTTACTTTAAAATGACAGTGTATTTGCTAAAATTCGTATGCTTTAGTCACCGGACGAAACTTGAATCGATACCTTGTAAACGCAAACTGTTCAGTTATCAATTCTATGTATTTTCTTGCTAGTGATTTCAGCAATCTTTTAACGCACTCAAAGTAAAGTTTTATTCTTTTTTATTTCGACAAACCATGTCGGCAATTTGCTGTACATAGATGGTAGAAAATGTCCTGCTTAAGAGTAAATTGATTCCACTAGAGTTGATATGTTTCCAGTATTAGCACACCAGATGGTCGAATTTATTGTTGTTGCTTTACACGTCGTCCACGTTGAGGTCATTAACGGCGGGAAAGGATAGGTGCAAGGAACGGGAAGGGATATGGGCATGGCCTTTTGAAGGAATCATCTCGGCATTCGACTGAAGTGATTTGGAAAAACCTTGGAAAACCCAAATATGGATGGCCGGACGGGGAATCGAGCCCGAGTCCTCCCGAATGCGAGGACAGAGCGTTCCCGCTCACCCACCAGGCTCGGGCGGCCTGTTGGAATACGGTTTGAGGTGGCATGGCACTTTCGCTGAATACGATATTAATTTGGAGTCAGATTTTTCCTCTTTTTCCTCAAGAACAGAATTATTCACAATCTTCGGTAATTGTGTACATTCACAGGATTGTTGTCAATATATGAACTGGATGCACCTCGTAAGATGTGAAACACTTTGCTGCGGAAGGTTTCCGTAGGTAACGTCATTAGTTACATCCTTTCAACCTCCCTTCGGACACCATAAAAGTTGGGGCATAATCGGTAATTAGCTATGCCAATCACTGCTCTCATACTTGCCAAATTTCGCTAGTGTTTTCTGACTTGACGCAGAAAGAAAGGTGCAGAGCACCTGATTTGTTTTGGTTATAAAATAGCATTTGCCTTTATAAGTTTTAATCCCTAGTTTAATTCTTTGGGCTTTATAATCTATTATATTATAATAGAATGGTTATTCATAGATCAAACAGTTCCAGAAACTTAGTCAGGCTCCAAGTAAAATACGGAAAGTTAGTATATCCAGAAGTATGGTATTCTGATGGTCTTACATTTCCGGTGCAAGGTTCTCTTTCATGTTTGCTACATTCGGAAGGTATATTGTTATTTGTTGGGTGAAGAATTATTGAAAATTGCTTCACCACGTTAAGATAATAATTAATCAAACCCCCATTAGTTTTAAGTAGCGAAACTGGTTCTTGGAATTGTTTAATCGTTGAATTGTTGAAATAAACAGTTACAGTTCTTTTGGGACAAATTTTTTGTTGTATCTGAAAAGGGTAACTCCGCATTAGAGAGTCGTTCGTCTGATTATCAATTTAATAATAGTATCATTAGTTGGTTACTATTATAATAATAATAATTTTATGTATCCTTAGTGACCTGGTGACGGCTTCTTTCCAGCAGTTTAATCCGCTAGTCTCGTAGCATTCCACTTTAACGACATCCGAACTACGGAGCGTCGTGGAATCTTAACAGTAACGCAGAAAGTTTTATCAGGGGTGAATGTCAGTTTAAACCAGAAAAAAATTCCAGCAGAGAACCACACTTAAACCGGAGACCTCTCCATTCCCAGTATCCATCAGCAGCAGCTTTTATTATTCATCATAATTTATTTGAAATACCTTATTTTGTGTCACTAATCGTATTACCTGCCATATCAGAGTACTTGTATTTGCGCGGTTTGAACCTCTCGTCTGGGTCACACGGACCTTGTTACAAAGGTAGGACGGCCTGTTACTTTCCTCAGTGTGTGCACGATTGTCATAACAGTTGTAAGTGTAGTGCCTTGTGAAGGGAGAGGGTGATTGTTTTTATTTTTACCCTTGGGTTTATGCCTTGTCGACGTCGAGTCATACGCAGAAAAGGACTGGGGCAAGGAGCGAAAAGGAATTCGTCCATGGCCTTTTGAAGGAACCATCTGGTCATTCACCTGGGGTGCTTTCGGAAATCAGTTTGAAAACCGGGCGATGATTCGAATCCGCGTCCTTCCGAGTGTGAGACCAGAGCATTACCGCTCAATAAGAGGATGAAACTCGTTGCTGATCCATCCAGGACTACTCTTCCGAAAGTCACCTTCGGGCCACTAAGTTTAATTCCACCATCCTACGTATTAATTGCTAATAACAATGTCGTATGCCCTCATTCCATACGCACTACGCAGATTATCTCAGCTGTTCGGTTCACAATCTGGTGCTTGTGAATCGTGCATCCAACTCTCTAGCGCTGTCCAAGTCCTCCCAGTGACAGTTCTCGAAGCACATAGTCCCTGTAGAGCTGTACACTATCTTTTTTTTTTTAACTGCTATACGTCTCTTTTTAACATCGAGGTCTTTAGAGACGGGAAAGGATGCGGGGCAAGGATGGGGAGCAAGGAATGGAAAGGAATTCGGCCATGGCCTTTTGAAGAAAGCATCCCGGCATTTGCCTGGAGTGATTTGGGAAACCATGGAAAACCCAAATCTGGATGGCCGGAAGGGGATTCGAACCACCGTCCTCCCGAATGCGAGGCGAGAACGCTAACCATTACACCGCCACGCTCGGTTGTACACTATCATGGTGCCTTAATGAATGGAGCCTACATGATGGATTATATCACAGCACAGTAATGAACCGTATTGCAGAAACTCTCTGCTTGTGACTTTTCTGTGGTCAGGGATTGCCTGACCGCCCTGCGTCAGCTCAGCGATGCCGTATATCTGAGTTGGCACGCTCTGCCCTTCAGCTAATGACTAGCTGTCGAGTGAACCGGATTACTTCTCCATAAATATGCTTAACGAAACGAGAACGCCACATTTGGCTAAGTGACAAGAAACGTGACACGCCGAAAGTCGGTATTTAGTTTCCACTTACACAACAGCAAACACGCCAAATATGTTGCACGTTCCTTTTACGTAATCACATTGCTAAATTAACACTGGTATTTTAAACCTCGTTTCCCGTAACGTTGACATTTAATCATCCCTACCAACAATTGCATCAATAATAACAGAATGTACATTACAGTCGGCCATGACTGTAAACGTTTAGGACCGTTTTTGAGCATGTGTTAAGCCATTGGCCTCGGCCAGGTACGCTTTTTTGTAAAAGGAAATAACTGGATAGTTATACCCCCAAATCGCTCCAGGCAAATGCGGGGATGCTTCCTTCAAAAGGCCATGGCCGAATTCCTTCCCATGCCTTGCCTCCCATCCTTTCCCGCCTAAAACCTCGCTGTTAAGAGACGTTAAGCAGTTTTAAAAAAATGGGTAGTTACCCAGACCGTTGTTATCATTTGAGCAACAAAATACAAACAACAATCAGTAAATATTTTTCAGACTGGAGCAATCCTGTTTTACGATGAAGCATGTTAAAATACCAGTTTTCACTATCAAGCACTTAATTTTACACGTAATAGCTTTCTTGGAGAAAAAACTGACACGTTCCACAAAAGGATGTGTTTAATTAATAATGGTTTCTTGTCTTAGCTGCCCTGTGGAAACTAGTATAATATATGCAGATGCAAGGTTTCAAATCGTTTATTGGTAATAACTTTATTTTTGTGCTGTACGAGGGCTTTTTAAACTTGAATTGTAACTGAGTAATTATTCAAAAAGTAAGACTAAACTAAAAGTTTAAAACTTTATTCTTCCATTGTAGTGTCGCTCCTATTCAAGCTAATAGCGGATAACGCTCTGGCCTCCCATTTGAATCCCCTTCCGGGCTTTCAGATTTCGTTTTTCTATAGTTTCCAGGCGAATGGTGGGATGATTCCTTCAAAAGGTCATGGCGAATTCCTTGTCGTTCCTTTCCCCTCCCCCCTCATTTCCTGCCTCTAATGACCTCGACGTCGACGAGACGTAAATCCATAAGCAAGTAAAGTCTAGCAACTAGGTGGCGTATTCCTTGAATAGCGATTACTTTCACCTACAAACGATTTCTGGAACTGAGAGTGATTTTCAGTCTCTTCAAGTTCTGAGCCGTTTTTCAAAACCTTAAAGCGTCTATAATAGCTTATGTCTGAGAACATTTGCTGACCATATTGTCCTTTTAAGTTTAAAACCAATCTGCAAAAATGGGGCCACCTTGCATCTGAGTCGAACGTTCTGAATAAATTCTCTGAGATCCAAGGTACCAGCCATCTCCCGACTTGAATATTTGTCTAGTTAATTTTTTTAAATTACTTGTTTAACTGGTCACGGAAATCAATAAACAAAAATAATACAATATTGCACAACCCCGCCAGTGTGGCTGCGCGCTTCAAGGTGCTACTGCACTGGAGGTGGGAGGTACAACGGGACCATGTTCGAGTCCTTGACGCCACGCACCCGCCCTCTTCAATGCGGTTTTCCTTAGTCACCTAGACAAATGATCGCCAACTCATGAACTACACATTTCACAGGAAATGATACAAAGTCATAAAAATCCCGAGTTACGCCAATCGCAGACATATTGCAACACTTAAGCTCCTCCTGTTGCTCCAGGAACTAACATTCCCTTGTTTTAGCTACCAAGTGGAGACGGTGGAAAAAATTCTTAATTACAAGCCATTATAAGAATTAAGGTTTTGTGTGATACGATAAGGTCCATTCGCAAATAATAATAATAATATTTTAAATACCTCGGAGAATTCATCGAATCGACAGCCCTTGAGAAAATCTCGCAACAAAATCGCCTCCTAAAAGTTAAATAAAAAAAAAAAAAAGTTTTAGGGTTAGTCCAAACCTCTACAACATAAAATCCATGTCAAGACAGGCAAAATTTCCGCACTACAATACAGTAGTAAATCCAACAGTTCTCTAAGCAAGCGAAACGTTGATACTTAGCACAAAACACAAACTTAAAGAAATAAAAAAAGAAGAAAGAAAACTCATTAGGAAAATCCTAGGAGCAAGACACACTAAAGATGGTTACAGACTACAATCAATCAAAACAGAAAAGTTTTCAAATATCGAAACTGACAACAAGAAAAGGCGAATGAAATTCTTTGGTCACCTTAAGAGAGTACCAGAAAATCGACTGATATAACCTCACTTAAAAGTTCAACATCTTGGCTGAACGAAATTTGAAAGGATCTCAAAAATGCAAACATAGGATCAATTGACCTTTTAGAAAGAGACACCTTCCGACACAAAGTAGACAAATGGGAAGTTACAACTGAACAACCAAAACAAAAACAATACAGACCAAAGTAGTCGGAAGATCGCAGACAAGCTTTCTCAGATAGAGTGAAAGCCTATTGGAGCAATAAGAAGGACCCAAAGAAGAGTTGATTGGGTCATTTGTTTAACGTCTTCCATTTATTGGGAGAATTCACCTTTAATAATACTGTAATAATAATACACTGTGCGCTGAATCGCTGAAATATATTACTGCTTCTCCGTACATGAAGCAGCGTTACTCAACTCGACATTGGTTTATTTTATAAGCATTAAACTCAATCATGTCTTTAAATGACCCCGGACCTAATATGTATTACACTGGTCGTAGGTCTGTAAGGAGCGACTCGGAGCTGCGTGTGGCCATCGCAGCGCTGGCATTTAGCAATCTGCGCTGCCCGATAGCTGGTAATTACAGCTATTGCCGCCGCCATCAATCATCGGCTGATCCAGCCTCCAGTCAGACATACCTCCCTCGGGTGATCCAACTGTGTGAGCGATGTGACTGCAGCTGCACTGCGGTCAAAGATCTGGCTAGATCCAATAATCGGGCAGCTAGCTATGCAAAATTCCATTGAAGGCGTTGATTATCCCCTTCTCTTCACACCCAATACCCTACTGCAACGACTGAATTACGAGGCAGATTTCCCTGAAGGATATACAGGGTGATTCAAAACAAAAGCGACAACGCTTAGCATGTTGTGCGGGACGCTGATCTTGTAGGAGTGTTTCATTTCGTGAGAAGCATGTTTGGGACACTGCAGAGTATCGAAGTTTGGTGATGGGTGCTCGTTCCAAATTTCGTTAAGAACCCCAAAACAGCCTATCATCGGACAGTAAATTAGAAAACGTGTTTAGAAATTTTACCTGCCTACGTTGGTGGTCTTAAGATTTACGCACATTTTCAAATACAAGCGGTGGCTTGGTCTGTATGTCAGTTACTGCGAATTTATGCGACAAGATCCAGCCCTGATGCTCCAGCAGTATCTTACACAGTATTGTTCATAAAATCCACAGAAAATAAACGATATTTGCAAGATCTGGTAACTGTAGTGATCATGAACCTAGCTGCCACCCTTCACCGCGGATGGGGAAATAAATCGCATGCGCAGGAGTGTTTTTAGGCGTATTTCGTCCATCGTCTTTACACTGATGACTAAAGGGGTAGCATAACTACAGGATACCAAAACATTATTTGACACGCCACAGTCCCCAAACCATTCTTTTCCAGACGTGGATCGCCTACAGTAACATAATTAATTTAAATAATCCAAATCAACATACGAATCGTTATCGGCATTTTTAAATGCCCCTAAATTACGGCCACGTGCAATCATCTCTATCAAACAAAACCTATAAACGGTCGTTTCCTTGTAATTTCTTTGTGTACGCATCACGCAAAAACAACAGAATCGATTTGGATAAGGCTTTTACCGTTTGAAAGCAATATGTATATACTTATTAACTGCCGTAAGTCTTATTACTCTATGTGAACGGTGTAAGGAAAAATTAATGTTAGTCAGTTCCCATCCTTACAGATAAGAGGCAAAGATCGCACTACATCATAGTTAACGCTATACTCTTGGGATTAATGTCGATGGTTACTTAACTCAATTATTTAGTAGATAGCACACTTGAAGACTATTAAATTATTAAAAATTAAATTCGCTGTTTCTTATGCAAGAATATATATGTATATATATATTTCGTCTGAGAAGTGTGAAGTTCACTTGAACGAAGCTAAAGAAAAATAATGGTCAATAACTAAAAAAAAATAGGTGCTGATTTAATTTTCTTGTAAATGAAATTTTAACTCTGCAGTTCAGTGCTATGAAGAACCAAAGAAATATACGTGTAAAGGCAGCGGAATATTTGTTTCAAGTATTTTTTTTCTCGTTGTCTTCCTGGTGTACAGTTTGCAGTTCATAAGCCTCGTCCGATATCACATAAATGAGGCACAATGACCATCAATTGCAATCTTCGCAGAAATTAAATTGCGTATAATGGCTCCATAGAAACAATCGTGAACCGGCAGCAAAAGCTCCCTGAAAACTCTGCGGATGCATTTCTTAATCACATTTGTATGCATGATAGTTCAGATGAAGCGAGCTAATGTAATTAATTGGCCACTTGTAACAATGAAGTCATGATTGGTTGTTTATATCTGTGCCAGTAAAAGGCAGTGGAATGAAAAAACATAAGAAAATACTTCTCTTCTAGTTTATAGCAGGTGCCGAATGGCATCACCATTACTAATAAAAGTGTTCCAGTGAGTTCAGATCATCAGGTACAATGAACTTTGAGTACGTTCTGTGGAGCGCCTGATAAACTTCGTACAACAGCGTAGAAATGGAAATCAGATATATTGTTAGTGCCGCTCATGACTTAGATTAAACATTCGAGACACAAGGTATTATGGAGCAATAAACTGATTGCTGCAGCATGGCGTAATTCAAAGTTAACGACCTCCCCACTTGCTAGCGTTCAGCAGGTAGTAAAACCCTAAATTGAACGCAATAAGCTACCGTTGGAGAAGCAATGAAGTACACACAAAGACACAACCAAATGAATATCTTTAAAATCTACTACTATATATCAATAGATTTCTCTTATTCTTCAAATTAGGACACTGTAAAAACGAATCGTGTCAATGAAACCATCTAATAAAAAATTGGTACTGTAGTTTATCTCGTACTTCCGGTAAAATCACATCGCTTAGAAGAACGAAAAAGATAACAGTAAAGCGATAAAATTAATTTCCAATTAACAGTATCTTCTAAGAATAAATCGCGTGGATATCCGGACTGATGAATTTTGTAGATTGCATGTCGGCAATGCTTTCCCTACAGTACAATATCAGTGTGAGAATCATTTTAAAACGTGGCACATTTTGCAGTCGCATTATCTCCATCTTTTTCTCTCAGATTTCACAACTATCACATTCTACAGGGCGTTCGCCGGGAAACGCAACCCACTGTTAGCGCTACAAGGAAGAAACTGCTCCCGGCGAGCGAGCGTTCAGCTCCCGGCATTGTTCGACCGTCGGCCGCGGACTATTTCATAATAATTACGCTTCATACGCATCATAAACTTGTATGTGCTAAGCATTTAAATGTGACGTAATTCATTAGCTTACCTTATAAAAGATGCTGGAAGTTTTGACACTCTTGTGTAATGCACATTTCACATCTTCTGAACATATTTCGAGACACACGCTGCCCTAACTGACTTAATGATTTTTTGGGTGACTGTTCTAGTCGAAAAGCGATATCGTCAATTTTCTCCTCTGTGAGAATACGGTTGACCGACAGTCTCTTTTTGTTAAAAAATGAACCCGTTTCTCTTACTTTTTTAACCAGACGCAGAATTGTTGATTTAGCTGGCAGTAAAGCGCCAGGATATTCGCGACGAAATTTACTGCGACACTTTTTAAACGACTTCTTCTTCACATATGTATCGTAGAGAAATATTCTTTGTTGCAAACTGTAACGTACCATAATTTTACTCACACTCAAACACGGTACAGATTAGTAAGAGTATGAAGCCCCAAACCAGCCAAACCGCAAAGAAACGTTTATTCACAACACTGATTAATAAGAGACTGAAGTCACAAACTAGCTACAATGCAAAGAAACCGTTCTTAACAATTTAAGGGTCACTGCACTGCACTGTTGGGGCAGCGGAGGTGTTAAACAGTGCGGTGATTCACGGTGCCGCGTGGCGGAAACTGCTGGCACCGCTGTCCGAGCAAGTTGCCGACGGCAACAGACTGGGAGGGTTGCGTTCCGGCGAACGCCCTGTAGTTGTGTGTAAGAAAAAAAGTGAGGCGACGCTAAGACACGAAATCAATTAATTGCTGCCAACATATGACAGTGAAATTCCTCAGTTTTATAGATTCATTTTCAAATTTTTCTGTCTAAAACAGGAAAATGATACGAATTCTCTTGAGGCGCCATTATTTTTTTATTTTTACAAAGTTAATACGAGAGAACACTGAACACACATATTTCACAATGTCTGTCCCGTACCGTCTTCTGCCGTCCAACTGCCTCATAATGAAAGAGTGATGAGTTAACGACACGGGAAGAGAGTATGTGACATCTCGTCTAGAAGATTTATTGTCCCCTTAACTCGCGTTTCACGGCTGTCTTGTTGGTTATTCCGCTGTTGAGGCTCAATTAAGACGACGTACAGTGACATTAACCTAACTGGTGTAGCGCGCCTTTCTGCCGTGACTGAATTATTTCTGATTTTGTTCTCGATATGCATCGCAGCAGTTTATCTTTCGCAAGGCCCGCGCGGACTCAAACCGAGTGGAATGGACGTCACGCAATACTTTTATTCACACACACCAACAGGCTCGAGACCTCTCATAATAGTCATTATATTCAAATTTAATCACCGGTGGCAAAGAGGTTTGTTCAGTAGCGGAGATAACGATCAACAAATGGAGAAAAGAAAGAAGTTGTAGTGCGCCGTTAATCTATGCGATCACGCCGGTGGGTGTACTCGTATTTCATTTTCGCTGGCAGGAATGTTCATTGATAGCGAGCAGAGAAAGCGCCAAGGCTACAGAGAGAGCTAAGCGCTAAGCGGGGCTCCCACTTAACAACAGTAACCGCTACCGCAAGTCACTTACCACTTAATTGACAATCTGCATTTTGTGCTGACGAGAATAAGACAGGAAAGAACCGAGATGAGGATCAGATATATCCATTACAAAGGAGGCATTATGAATCCAAGACTTAAAATGTGGCAATGTAAGAACAAGCATATGGCACACGGTGATAACTATTCCTTGCATACAAGCTGGTCAGATCTCTACCTTCTTTTAGTTCCTTGTACATGTTGTAAATTTTATGTTACATTACGTTTCTGAGATACAGTTATGTTGCAAACTAATGTTTCACTAAGTCAAGCGCAAAATATCGATATTAACTTATTCATTTTTTTGAAGTTTTATCTTTATCTTTAATGTAACTTAGTACGTAACTGACAATATTTTCTTTGTTCTACGGTCTTCGTTGAACATAACTCGTTTGCCTGCCTGCAGTTACGTTCCCTATCTGTTGTTATATTGTTGACGAAAATCATAATAAACACCACATAAGTTACAAAAGATAGCGGACATGGTTAATTTTGGTCAAATTCCGATCTTTGAGGAACTTCGGTTTCCCGCCTATGACGTTCCTGTTCGGATAGTGTAATATCAACTGAAGTCGTTATATACCAAAGTATTACAAGATTGTCCCCTGTATTACGTTTGTGTTCAGTTTGTTTCCTATGGCTTTACGTCTTGTCGACGTCGAGGTTATTAGAGAAGGAAAGGAATGGAGGCAAATAAAGGGAAGGAATTCGTCCACGTCATTTAGAAAGAATTATCCAGGCATCCACCTTGAGTGATTTTGGTAAATCATGTAAAACCGAAATCTGGATGGGCGGATGGGCATTCGAACTTCTCTATTTCTGCTCTTGATAGTGCCTGCAGCAGGTCTTTGCAACGCTTTAAACTGGCGCCACAAATTACTTTCCAGTGCTGAGTTCACCAGTAAGAGTTTGCCGAGGGATTCTATGGTTCACATTCGTCCTATGTTCATGTAGGCAGCACGCAGTCTGTTCTTTCTTTAGTGAGGAAGAGTGCATGGAAAAATTACTTCTAAGACAAAAGAAATGATCTACCTGTTTTTGGGAACAAATTTAAAATGGAAATTGTTTTTTTTATTTTTTTATTGCTTAACGTCTCTTAACAGCGAGGTCTTTAGAGACGGGAAAGGATGGGGGGCAAGGAATGGGAAGGAATTCGGCCATTATCTTTTGAAGGAATTATCCTGCCATTTGCTTGAAGTGATTTGGGAAACCATGGAAAACCCAAATGTGGATGCCAGAACGCTAACCGTTACACCACCATTCTCTGTCGGAAGTTATGAAATAGTTTCCATTAAGAGGAATTTCAAGTAGAGAATACACTGATCATAATGATCATAATTTTGCGCTATCATAGTGAATCATATTTTAATACTGAAAATAGAGATAAATCAACGAATGAAATGGATCAATTGTAAGCGTAAAATTTACGCAACCGCGTATTTGAAACTACACTAAGACTTAGTTCACAACCCGAAGAAGGCATATTAAGCCATTGTATCAGAGACAGTCTCGCCAGTTCTTATTCTCTGTTATATACAATTTGCAGTGGAATCCGAACCACGGAGAAACGACACAGTCGTCCTTGTTGTTCGATTTTCTGAACAGTTTCAAAAACAATATTCATAGTGTTACAATACTTTGATCTGGATGTTAAAGCAGACTTATTGAACTAGCTGCTGAAATTGTATGGCTTGTAATTTAATATGAACTACTAAATGGCCTTAGCTCTCAATCTAAGAAGTATTACCAATTTCGGAACAATGATATTTTACTGGGCTAGTATTTAACTTAGAAAGAAAGTAGTGTTTTTTTACTATAACATTGACCACTAAACTGGCTAATAAAAGTTTTAAACGCTGATATTAAGATCTTCCATTCTCATTAACCTATTTTTAAAGTGACGTATTTGATCAAAAAGATATTTAGAAAAAAATAAGCATTTGGAGAACTCCACACGCAAGTAGCATCTCACTGTGACCACTAGATATGCACTGCAGTCTCGCTTACGTCAGACCGTGTTAGAGACCGTACCACACTACTTTCTAATCACATAATCCGCTTATTGAGACGTTGTGTCGACAATGGTGAGATAAAACGTATCGCCTTTTCATTTATAGGTTGTGACTACTCAATGATGAAGTGCTTTGTATAGAACAACGCTCGTTGCAGGGCCAACATTCAATTCAAACGCTGTTAGGGAGCATGTACCCACTCCAATCAAGAAAATCGATTACGGTATGAATACAGTCACGTTATGCAGAGGAATGTTGTTTGTTGATATAACGATACGCACCAGCTGTACGGTGAGTACCAACTGACAATCGTTCCCTCTCGCAAATTACACGGCAGACAAGGAGTTCCGCGAGTTGCGTTTCTGCAGAAATGGTAACCTTCTACAGAAATTTCAGCAATAAATTCTCCCATAATAACTGTGTTTGGTTAGATGTTGTAAAACGCAACGAGGCAGACAGTATTTTAAAATACGATTCACTTTCGTGAAGTACATTTCAAACTGTTTTTCTAAAGATATATTTTGACGGCAAGTTAAAAAAACTATCATTTGAGTGGTTATAAATATATTATCGGACTTTCAGTAAAAATAATAATTTTTTAAAGTTTATATTTCGTTTTGATCATTTCCATATTGCTCAATGGATACTATTCTTCAGTGCGCATTTATTGTTGTATAAGAATAAAAGATATTTCTCCAAGAATTATGGTAGAACACAAACAGAAACTGATATGAAAAAGGAGGAGCTTCATTGGGAGTCACTGGAAGATACTTGTACACATTGGGCGAAGAGAGAGTTGAATATGTTGAGTCATGCGTTAACTACATATATGGCCTGAAGTGATATTGCGGGAAGAATCAGAAGTAGTCTTTTGAAAGGAAGAGACGAATATGACCATAAGTAAACACATGCATGAAGACGTGGAAAAATTTTCGATTATAGTTAAGTAAGTTAAGGACTGGAATAAATTATCAAAGGATGTATTGATCAAGTCGCCTCAAGCAGTGAATTAATTTAAAATGAAAATAAGTATAATACAGAGGTAGATATGAAACAACATTGTCATCTAGGCATAAACTCCATTGCAAATAATATGCAATTAATGTTTTTAAATAGTGATTCCTTCCACTATGTGAATTTGTGAAGAGAGGCGACATTAGTACGACCTGAAATGACTTTGATATAGATTAACGAAGATGATCTTTTTCCTACTTCATAATTTACTTTAAATAATTTTCAGATCTTTTAATGAAATCAATGTTCTACGGTGTTTTTTTTAACACCTGTTTCTAAATCAAGCATCTCTGCTTGCATGTACACTGTACAGAACGTTTTGGATCAAAAACAGATTCTACAGATGATTATGGAATAGAAACATTCAAAATAGCTATTCTTAGAACTAAATAATCTTCTGACATAAAGTTGCACGTTTTTTTACGTCAAAGGTAATTAGAGCAATGAATTAGATACAGATTCTGATTTGAGAGCTAACACAAGGAAATAAACTGGGAGCAAAAAACTTGAACCACCGCACTACTTTCAACAAATTGACAAGTGGAATGGCGTAAATGTCGTTGTCTAGTGTACTTCATTAAAGTACGGAATCCGTGTTGCATGTGACTGATTAAATTATGGAGAAAGTGCAAAGAAGAGCTGCACCTATGTTACTGTCTTTACGTGTCATCATATAGTTGGTGCAGTGACTGAGCTGGAATATAATGTCAGAGGACTTACTTCCCCCTCAAATTTGCTGGTTAACCAAGAACATCCGCTCTCGTTGATGAATTTTAGAACTTTATACAATAATGTATTTTGATTGCAATGACCAAAGAAATAAGGCATCGAGCGTAGTGGGTGAGCGGTAACGCTCTGGTGTCACATTCGGAAGAACGCTGGTTCGAATACCTGTCCGACTATCAATATTTTCGTGTTTCATGGTTTCCTCAAACCACTCTAGGTGAATAACGGAATGGTTCCTTCAAAACACCATGGCCGAATTCCTTCCTGTTCCTTACTCCTTTCCCGCGTCTAATGACCTCGACGTCGATGACACATGAAGCTATAAGCACAAAAGATAAGGTAAACAGGGTGCTGCGTCAATACCTTCCGTCTTTACTTCTTTCTTCGTGCCATTAGACATTAAAATGTGCAGAGTAAAAATAAGTTTGAATGCAAAGTACTCAGTTATCGATAGTTCTGTGAACTGTATATTTTTCATCAAAGAAAAAGAGCTTCCGTTCCTTCTTTGCCTTATAATATATACGATAGTACAGTTTCACGATTCCCACGTTATTTTATTAATACTTCAGCATTAAATCGTCTTTATAAAAGATAGCTGTGTATAGTGAGAACTTTCTGGCTTTACCCTTTGTTGACCTCGTGGTGGTTAGAGGGTGGAGAGGATGAGGAGTAAGCAATTTGAAAACATTCGGCCATGGCCTTTTGTAGGAACCATTCCGGCAATTGCCCGGAGGGATTTCTGGAAACCATAGAAAACCGATACCTGATTGGCCAGAAGGGGATTTGAACCCAAGTCATCCCGAATGCCGGGACTGTTAAAATTATCGTATTAGAAAGACGGGATGCTGGAATTGAATAAGCCTATACCTGGAAGTCTCGTTTTTTTAACCAATTTTTTCCCGTACCGGTGCTGATCTTATTGCTGAATTACGTCGGGTGCACGTCTTTCGTCTCCGATGGGCCACGCTGTTGCGTTAGAAGCATTGTATTGATTACGAATAAAAATTGATAAATTTTTGTCCCACATTTTCAAATAATTTTTTCTATAGTACAGTGTTATGTCCTAGAAAAATGGTTAAAATAAACAAAAACTTATTGCAATGAGCTGTGAAATCGGGATATAATATAAATCAAGAATAGTGTTTAGAAATGAAGTTACCGTCAAAAACTTGGAAAGATTTGCATTAACTTGTGCCTGTTGTACTTCATACTTTACTAGACATCGCAGAAGATAATAAGCAACTCGAATTACGAATATGTACTATAGTACTGAGTTTATGCAAAGAATATAAAAAAAAATCAGTACCTGTTACCTGATAGCAGCATTTCAGGAAAAGCACAAGTGCGTGGTGATTTGCAATGTCATGTCTGTTGCTTTAAAACAACGAAATTTGAGAACTTGTTCAACAATGTGTGTTCCACACTCAGGAAGCATGACAGCGAAATGAAAAAAAGTATTAACTCGCTATGTTTTGTATGAGGACGTGTGTAAACGATATTAGAGCGTGGTTATGGGTCGGCATATTTGTTTAAGGGAGGAGCGTGCTGGCCATGTACCAAGTTCTCTGTATACTGCAGAGTGGGAGCAGGCGTGGGCGGGAGGTCACAGAGGCGCGCCTCTTCCCTGTACGGATCACAAGCCAACAGCACAATAGTTGTCCCACTGCACTTATAGGGTCGCACTACTGCTTATTTCTTGGAAGTCTGAACCGTTAGCACAACCGTTATGACATTTATTTTGTAATCGGAGACTGATCTATCGAACCTGGTAGTTAGTGGTTAACGCTCTGACCTGACACTCAGGAGGAAGCAGTTTCGATTCCCGATGAGGCCGTTTCTAATGTCTGTTTTTCGTGGTATCCCGAAATCATCCCAGTAATAATCAGGTATGATTTATTTTAAAAAATGAGTACCAAATTCGTTCTCACGCCTTGTTCCCAAACATCTCTCCCCCCCTAATGACATCGATGTCAACGAACCATAAAGCCCTAAAATAAAAGACTGATTTCTTTCAATTATGTAACTATTATATGGGACTTTTTTCCTTCTAAAACCGTTCCAATACGATTGGGTTTACCCTCTTAGTATGTTCCTATAAGAGTAGATTCTATAAATTCGTAAGCTGTCATCACGGTATATGGCAGAATACTCTAAATGACTAAACTATTTTTTAATTGTTAAAGGCTGACGACATTATTATGGTAGTATTACCGACAAATTAAGCTGACAGTTTCAAAATCCGAATTGCGAAAAATGTTTTTAGGCGTAAGTCGTATTGGCTTGCCTATTTACTGTGATTCTAGTTCCACAGTTTATATTTAAAAATACGTCGAACACGAAGAAAACCAACTATAGGATTGATGTAATGTTTCTTTTCACGAATTCTGATATAAACGTCTATTGAATATAACTTTCAGAGAAAATTTAATACGAACAGCTAGTTTTTGGCGATTGAGGCAGATTTTCTGACAATGGTTTGTTACTTATCATCAAACAAAAAAACAAGCTGGCTTATTTACAATTCTAGTGAGTCAATTCTTATGCGTTAACTTTATAAACTCGTCCAGCTTTCACTTCAGTTATCTTGTAAATAATGGGTTATAGTTGGTTGTTGCTCTCGATTGTAAAGACAGCTCCGCACATTTCATAAAACGCAAGTTTTGTTTAAAATACTGTATGTAAAAATGTCAGCTATTTTAATAGGTTGTAATTCAAATGTTAAAACACAGGTCACGTAACCAATACTAAGTATTTCAAAGTGAAAATACTTAAAATTCCTAACTCATTTTCACTGTAAGATTTTTACGCCATCGGTTAGATAGTTTAACGGCAGCATTTTTGTCTGATTTGAAGAAATATTAGGTACAAAAGTAATTCAGTTTAATGAAACATGCTGGCAAAAGTGTCAGATACAGGATGCTATTTTTTATATAATAACAGAAATAACAGAAAAATACATAAAACTGTTTTATGACCCGTAGCATAGTATCGTGACAATTGTTTACGCCTCAGTGGGAGGACAATGCGGACTTCTTATACCAATTTTATGCAAAAAACATTCAGCGCAACGTGAGTGGTTAGCGATAATGAAGTAGCGGCTGTCTTGACGTTTCCACGTAAACAGCTGTTGCATGTTGTATTTACTGCCTGAGTGATTGAGAAAAATAGAGAAAGAAGAAAAAAATAACAGCAAGAGGGGGGAACAAAAATGAGAATGTGATCGTGAGTCGCCTCGATGAAGCAGGACGCTAGGGACAGAAAACAAAGAGAGCCGGCCGCCAGTAATTGTGTGTTTGTTGTGAAAGCCGAGGTCATGCCTACTGATGACTTGTTCGGACCTACTCGCAGCATCCTGAATATACCGCTCCTCTCCAGGTGTTGAAATACGATAGTCAGTGTTTAAGGAGTAAGTGTAGTTTAGAAACGTTAAAACTGTTGTTTTTCTCTTATTTTTCTATGTTAAGTAATATAATTGTTTTGTAATAGATATATAGTTTTTTTTCAGAAAGTTAATCTGAATTATAAAATACAAAAAGATTTTATTTTTAGTTTGTCCATAATGGTTTAGGTAGCGACGAATATAGCATCCTGCAAAACCATATGCCACCTGAAGAAGGAAAAATGTCCGTATAGAGTGACTGAAATAAAATAATTGTTCTTAATCATGAAAATAATGCTACGAACACTTAATAAAAGAAAAAGTATTCATTGAGAACCGGCGAAATATCGTGTCCATGAGTTGATGACTCAAAAAAAAAAAAGAAAGAAACAACTTATTTTTATATTTTCAAGGAGGTAATGATGTAAAAAAAAAAAAAAAAAGATTATGGTACCATGCTGAGTGTTTTGAGTCACAAATAGTAGATCGAGATGGGTAGAAGTCTTATCGTTCACCTTCCAGTCATATTGACTAGTTTTTCAAAATCAGTTGTTCCACAAGCCTAGCGCAGATCGTCAACAGTGGTAATCTCGGTGAATAATAGAATAACCTTCAGTAATCAATGCTCTAACATCATAGGTTCAGTGAACGAGATTCATACCATTATAACTGGAATTACGGTGTTCTTTAAAACTTGCCACCGAATCACTGAAGAAAATAAGCAGAACTGTTTCTTGATAACACGTTATAACAACAAAACTTTAATTTTGTTTTGGTCTTTTTACAAGTGTTATATGATTAAACCAATGGTTTAACGGCAAATAAAGTGAACTGATATGCAAATGAAGAAAGAAACCATCGCTTACAACAGTTGAAGACAGCGTGGTACTGATAGAAAATGTAAAGGGGACAAAATAATTATGTTATTTTAGACTTTAAGACCGCAAAGGATTTAAACTCGCAAATATCGTCATTAATCTATGTTCTTCTTGTTATTATGTATTTGCGCTATCGTACCGTGGAGGGAACAGTCGAAGGTAAGAACTGCAGAGGAAGACAGAGATTAGAATATATGAAGCAGATAATTGAGGTCGTGGGTTGTAAGGAGTGGGGAGGGGGGTATGTTGAGATGAAGAGGTTAGCGCAAGATAGAAAGGGGTGGAGGATTGTATCAAACCAGTCGAGAGACTGATGCTCGTTTCATTTCGTAGTTTAATATCTTATTGGCAACCCAATCTTTTAGTAAAGTCTGGAATTGGCCCTCTCGAGCGTGTAACTCGGCCTGTTGGTCCAAGTTACTGAAGGGCCGCGTTAGGTGTAAGCGAGTTTCTCAAAGACCGCACAATCCCGGCTCTGGTCTCCCCTCGCCGCAGAGTTAGTGGCCGGTGTTTATTCTGGGTGCGGGGCGGTCAGTGCGCTAGGTATCAAGTTGCCCGCCAACTCTTCGGTTCACCTGACCCAAGTTTCACCTGGGCGCTACACCGTGAGCCGGGCAGCTTAAAACAACCTTCACAGACACACAGTTCAGTGTTTAATAACGCTGGATACCGTCTGCAGTGGTAAACCTTGGTATGTTATAAAGCAGGTAGTGAGTGGTAAAATGCTTTCAGAGATATTAATACGTATGGAATAGAGAGTTTAACGCGAGTAAAGGAAAATTCTTGACTGCTTCCAACCTTTCAGCGTACTCACTTATCTAAGTAATTTTACTTGTGATTTTGTGTCCTGTCTTCCTACGTGTACTTGTTCATAGATGGTCCAATGCTGTCGTAACGTCTACCTGGTTTAGTGAGAGCAAGGTTACTGCAGCGATAGTCCATCCTTCCACTATCTATTAATGGGATATGTTGATTACCTATGATTGCGAGCTCAGTTGAATGTTCAACCACTCGCAGGGAACATTGCAACAGGACGGTGTTGTAGAAAATGTTACTTTAAATGGAACTGAAATTGGATAAACAAACACAAGAAATACGTAATTCTGAATGGATAAATTCTCTGTTAATTTACTGTCATTTAGGGGGTACTCGAGAAAAATAAAAACGATAATTTCCAACTTCAAACCTGTCTACTTGTAGCTGTCACAAGTTATTCTCCCATTGACCGGGAGGAGGGGGGGGGGGTTGAGGGTTTCAAATTGAACCAGGATCAGTAGGCAGTAAGTTGACAGCTCGTTATACTAGTGGTCAATGGTTCCAATCCAACAAAAGCAGTTGTCTGTTTTTACGCACCTCTAAGTAAGGAAATTCGTCATACCTAAGTTTAAAAACGTGGAACACGTTGGCCTGACAACGCGTCTAGAAAATGTTAGAGATATTAAAAAAGAGGAACAAAATCTATAGAAATACGAGGTACCGCTATTAAAATCTGATATATAAAAATTGCTACCAACAGTCCGGAAATGAGTGATTAAATGAATAATTGGCAACTGAAGAATAATTTACTCCCTCCCAGAAAACAAATGTCTTCGACTATTTTAAAATACGAAACATAACTCACTAGACGAGTCTCTCACATCAAACGTTATTATTAATTTTTGCATTTAAATAGTCTAAGCTATTTTTCCCAGTTTTGAAAGTTAAGCATCTGTACCTGGAATTAATGAGTTTTTCAACTTTTCAGTTTTTTTTATTATTACTTAAAGAAATCGTAGATGAATCGTAGACTATGGGCAACATTAGAAGTTAGAGTTTTCAGATAATTCAGCAGTTTCCACAGTAGTTGAATGTATTTCGTTGCTTTTTTTGACAATTTTTTGCGAAAATAGTGGTTCGATATTCGAAATACTAGAAACTGTTCTTTTTTTCAGTGACTATTTACTTGGAGGAGAGCTAACAAAAATTGGGTTCTTAGGTTCTGAGAGCCTTACTACAGGCCCCTTTTTCATATGTTTTCTTTTTTTAAGATAATTGTAACTTTATCTACGTTGATATAATTCTCAAATATCGTACACATAACAGAAATGAATAATGATGATAACATTGATACTGTCGTCTAATCTGAGAACCATAATTCGTAATATAATGTTACATTTGGCTTTTTTATCTCAAAGCTTTCTATACACATGAGCTACTGAATTATATTTTTATTTAAACGCTTAGCGCGCATATAACATCGTTTTGAAGAAACCAAACAACAAATTTACATCACACTTATTTCTTTTCAACTTTCACGAACATGTGGAACACCCTTCAAACGCTAATTTCTTCAAAGCAACTATGAATGAAAATTTACATGTTTACTCTATCAAATCGTAATGAAAAAGATGTCCTGGTTGACGCGAACATTATAAACTACTACAAAACATACTTCACACTTTTTTTTAAGTTATGGTTGCACGATGGTGAAAAATTAGTTGATGGAAAAATAATGTTAGCAGTTACGTTCACTGTAGATATGTCATTTACATATCCACGTGCTATTGATCAGCATTTCAATTCCAGCTGTCGGTCTTTGATGTTAAATGATATTGTCTTTCAATAACGATGCACATTGCTGCTACCTTAAGATCTGAATAGTCATTGGCCCCGATCAAATAGACATTCTATAATTTTTTCTTTGTTGTTTGTTTGTAAACAAAAATTTAATATTGTAATAAAAAACTATCTTTACAAAGAGTGAAGAATGTGATATTTTATTGTGAAAATTGATAGTTTGTAGTTTTGTACCGTAGTATACCAGTCATGTATGGTGGTCGTTGAGAACTTTTCAGGTCATCGCAGTCTATGAACCAATGGAGACCCGTCACACAACCAACAACAGACAATTTTTGTGATTCTCCCAGCGCTTAGACCAACAAATTCTCTGCAGTGTCACCCTAGGTGAGGATTCATGTTTCTTGTTTGGTATCATTTTTATAATATAGCTTTATTCCTCCGCACTCAGTTTATTATTTTTTCATGCAAATAAAACTTGAGATAAGATATATAACAAACCACCAACCACAAAGGATTCTCGCATCTGGCCCTTCCAGTATGGACAGCTTTACCCTGCATTGTCTATCCACGAACTCCTAACTGTCCAAGATGAATCATAAGTTTCTTTCTTTTTCCGTCGCATTTTCTCTCAGTTCGTCAAGCTTTCTATTCCTAAAACTTCCAACCAGAATATCTGAAGTTTTATTGTTCCTCTGCAGCACATAATGTTGCTATGTTTTGCATATTCTTTAGATGCCCAAACAATTTATAGATGTCGCTGGCCGTAACCTCTCCTCAACTTCGAATGCCAACATTTGTCGCACTATCTAACCATACTTTTTGTAGTACAAGTTTGAAGAACTTCGTTGACAGGTCTATAGTTGTCTAAAACTTCTTACCAACAATGAGCGTATTTCGAGAGCGTATATGGTAACAGGAACGAGGTAAGTCTTGAACAGAGTTATTTCGGTTTCCACAGGAACTTTCTTGTCTCATTAAAATTCCCTCAAAAAGCTCTTGTCACTTCCTTGCAGAATACCTGATCGCCTTACTGCTTCAGTGTCCCGTTCTTCGATTTTCATATCGAAACCATTCAACTATTTTTCAAGATAGCAGTTTTCGTTGTGCTTAGTTTAATCTTTTATTCTTGGAACTTGGTTTTTCGCACTGCAGTCGTTATAGAGATCGAGTTATTTGTAACAAAATCTTCCACCAATTGTTCCACGTGCTGAAGTAGAACACCCAGGCTTTTGGCTTCAGGCTTTGAAACAGCGAACCTGCGGCTAAGTGTTGATGCTGGATCGTTCCTTCAGAATTCCTTCCGATACCTTATACCCAATCCTCTCTCAGGTCTAATGACCCCACTATCAACGAGCAGGAAACCTCATTTAGCAAACACTCTCTTCAGTTAATTTACATATCCTTTTAGATCACCGTGTTTAACAAAATGCGGCGTCAGGAAATAATTCTAGTATATTTTATATTTTGGAGGCGTTACGTGTTCATTACTTCCGAAAATTAACTGTTTTAGAGAAGACAGCGGTGTTTAAGCGGGCCAGATGTGAGGTAATGGTTTATTGGGGCGCACATAGCTTGTCGGCAACTTCGGAGGTCTAGTTGGGCGGAGCGGGTCTGGTGGACGTGTTTATATTTCGTGCCGTAATGGCCCTGCCCTGCCTGATATACAGCACGCGGCTCACACCCAACACAACCCCACAACACAATTCCTGGCGTGAATGCAACAGCAAAGGAGACACACATTCTATAAGGAAATATGACACGTTTTTTTGTAATCTAACTTTGTATGTTGCCACTGGAAGTTAGTTATTCCATAAGTTCTACCAACCAATAGGCAACAGACAAACCAACAAGAAGGAATAGTGGTGGTCGAATTCATGCTGTAGTAGAAATGTATCAAACGTTTGTTTGACACAGTAGATGGGAAGTTTAGCTCCTTGGTCCAGTGTGAGCTGTGTTACATAAGTGATCCTTCGCTTCTGCCGGCTGAGCAACTGAAAAGCACATGAGCACGATCCAAATCAGTATTACACATGCGAAATAAAAAATGAAGAACTGAATGCAACCTATTTAAGAAATGGCTGATTCGATGGTTTATATATATATATATATATATATACAAAAAGCCTCAGGACTGAGAGAACATGATAAATATATAAACCAGAATAATAGAGTGATTATTACAAACGGATGAAGAAATTTTATGAATGTTAAAATAGCTATCTGCTAGCTGTAAATACAAGTAGGTTCTTGCACATTTACTATAGATTCACTTTTACATACAAGCATGGAGAAAGTATTTTAATCGTACAAACTTTATTCTTAAATCCTTGTATAAGTTTCCATCTGAATTCGGATGTGCATCTTTGAGTCAAATATCTTTTTACGATTAAATTCCAACAGTAAAGTCAAGAATTTAACGAAATTTCGTATTCATATTAGTGATCGCTGTGTCTCTATGTATTTAGGTTTCTGTGAGTAAATTGTTATTGGAAATTTATTTAAGGAATTTGCTTCAAAGTTACTAGTTTAATTGATATGTGGCAAAAAGAATATCTAGTTAGATAGGTCAGCATGGTGTGAAAATAAAAGCCAACAAGAGTTATTTTTAACGTCGCATTTAAAACATAATAATAAACTTTTTTGTGGTTATAGCGAAGGCGGAGAGAGGACTGCTTGCTGAAGACCTTAAGTATAAATCTCTTGGAATAACATTAATTGATAGGTAGCTGGATAGGATACATTAGGCAGACGATATGGGGAGCTTAAAGCTCTTTCATTTATTCGGGTGAATTATGATGGGATGTTCCATAAAGTAAGGAAACAGGGTTACAAAAGTTTGCTCAGACCGTTGCTTGAATATGGTGGTATTTTTTCGGATCCACATTTTTGGTATCATACACAGGAGCTGAGGGGTTGCAAAGGAGGACAGCTGCATTTTTTTGTGGAAATTGATCGGTCAATGTTATGATAAAGGAGACGGGTTAGGGTTAATGAAAGACATGAGGCGAGTAAAGAGAGTGTTGGAAGTGTATAAGGTCTGTACTGGTGATGAGGCTTCAATTGAAATTGGTAGAAGAATCAGGAGTAAGTTAGTGGAAGGCAAGAGACGACCTTGATAACCAGAAGATTTGAGGCATAAAGGAGTGAGAAAATTTTCTTTTGTTGGTAAGGAACTTAGAGACTGGACAAATTATCAAGGGAATGGAACAAGTTACCATAAAACTAAAATTGCAGAAGAGTGAAAGTAGGGAGGTGGTGAAATTACATTCAAAGGATCTAATAGCATTTTTTTTAAATGTGAAATGGGAAGTAAAATGTAGAGACGTTGCCACTGGGACATATGCTACATCGCGGTTAAAGAAATTAAATTAAGAAGAAATGTTTATAACAGTACTAAACTACTGAGAAATTTTAAAGAGATCTAGCGACCTCGCTACCGACAACCAGTAATTCATTTCCACCTCTCCCCAGAATAAGTAAGCAACATTTCCAGTAACAAGGTAACAGTGAAGGTTGTACAAGCTTCGCTCTTCGATTTTAATAATTCTTTGATATTTTATAGAAATTTAACGCTGGGATATTTTTATACTCGGAAAATTGTCCTGGAATAATACCACAAAATTTGGAAAAATAAAATGAAAACTTAATTTCAGTTTGGAAGAAAGAATTTGCAAAATATTTCCCTTAAGGAACAACAAGAAACACAATATTCTCAATTCGGTTACTCAACGGCCCCATAGTAAACCGTACTTTGTGATATTATTTCACATGTTAAAATATTTTTTACACAGGATGCTTTTGTCAGCCTTAGATTGCAATTTACTATCACATATTTCAAAATATCGGAGGAAAATCTCTTCTATAGGAATGATGAATCGATTTTTGGTGTGATTAAACAGCAATCTCACGTTATGGTAAAAACATAAAAGCTCTAAACTGTAATATCACCGATACGAAAAATATATTTCTTCAGATTTTATTGTCAGTATTAATATTTGCAAATTTTAAGCTTAAAACCAGAAACTAATTATCAGGGTTTAAAAATAAACTTTTCTTACTTAAGAGAGAGGAATCGTAATTTTTTTGTACAATATCTCCTTCTCTTTTTTTTGGTAAACACATATTTTTATCTAACACCCGATTTTTTTGCGGGTATTTTACCATTTTAATACGATTTTTGTTTCATTAATAATGCCATATTTATATACATTTATATTCATATTGTATTAAATTGTTAAAATCTGAGTGGGATACATACTTGGGTAACGTTCCTCGTACACATAAGCACAAGTTATAGAATAGTTTGCTGTAAAACCTTGGGTGTGTCGTTAATATTCTGCGCCGAGCGACTTTTATCCCCTGCTTGAGTCGAGGTCACGATAGCGTGGTTTCCAGAAGCTCTCTGCGGCATATAGAAATGGCCCTGTTTTGACAGCAAATAGCGGGGTGCGGTGTGGCGATGATTACTTTGCCCGTGTCTGCTGACCTTTCCTCAGGGAGCGATGCTGGCGCCGGGGTGGAAGGCAAACAGCCACGTTAATTGGCAGAAGGGTCCACCGGCAAATTGCTCTTGCGCCTGCGCTACCTTACACGTGTACACACGTGCGTGCGTGAGGATGGGTATAACCCCAGGCTGCCCTCGCTTCTGCCGAGAAATTATCTTCCTTTTGTACGGGTCCCGCACAGAAACGACTCGCGCAAAATGCGTCCGCGTAAGTAGTACTTCATTATTTCGGCGGCATGACGTTTATTCCGGGACGGGCAAAGGAACGTACGGCCGTCTGCGTAATAAAAGCGCTCTACACGGCAGCGCGTGTTATAAGCGGGCTAACCGGTGTCACTCGGTCTTTCAGCGGAGGCAGTACGGCTAGCGTGTTATTTCGGACTGCGCATAATGGAAAAGCTAAGTAAACGCAACAAGCTACACAGAACCTACATTCGTCTAAACGTTCTGAGCGTTTGATGTTGAAAAATGTCGTTAAGTTGATGATAGCGAGATTGTAATAAAATGTGAAGTAGTAAATTGCAACCATTTTTATCTTCCGCTCTAAAGGAAACGATAAAGGGTCTGCTAACGCTCCATACAAGTTTTAAGCCTTTTTTGCTTATGGTTTACGCCTTGTCGAGATAATTAGAGGCCGAAAAGGACAGGCGGCAAGGAACGGGAACGTATTTGGCCGTGACATTTTTGAAGGATTTTTTTTTTAACTGCTTAACGTCTCCTATAACAACTAGGTATTTAGAGACGGGAAAGGATGGGGGGCAAGGAATGGGAAGGAATTCGGCCATGGCCTTTTGAAGGAAGCATCCGGCATTCACCTGGAGTGATTTGGGGAAACCATGGAAAACTCAAATCTGGATGCCCGGACGGGGATTCGAACCACCGTCCTCCCAAATGTGAGACCAGAACGCTAGCCGTTACACCACCACGCTTGGTCATTTTTGATTAACCATCCCGGCATTCGCCTGGGGTGATTTGGGAAATCAATGGAGAACCCAAACCTAGATGGCCGGACGGAGATTCGAACCCGCATTTTCCAAAATCGCAGGCCAGAACATTACCCTTCATCCACCACGCTCGGTAATTTTTAAATCATTGTGTAAATGAATTGTTCAGTATTCAGCTAGAAATTACAGTAAGACTCAATAGTAGTTCTACAGAATTTTATAGTTGCTTAACGCTTCGTAGCTCACAATATATTATCTCCAAGACATCTCCTTGTCAGAACATTAATCAATACAGATTCTATATGCTTGTCAAAGTAATCAACGCGAAGCGAAATACTTAAGGTACTGATGAGAAATGAGTTATTAAAGTGATAAACACTTGGTACATCTCACAAATTTTCCTGAAGACTAATCACCTTGGCAACAACTGTTTAAAAGAGCGAATTATGGGAGAACAGATATCATGAATAATAAAAAAAACAATCTTTCAAATTTCATGTGCCGCAGTTACAGAACATTGATATCCCTTTAGATCTCATATAAAGTACGGATGTGCAGTAATAGGGTAATAATTCTTGCTATTTGCAAGCTTACTATGCACCACTATCAGAATTTTTTTCCTGAACAAAATTGTTAGACACCAAGCGTGGTGGATAAGCGGTACCGCGCTGCCCTCGCATTTGGGAGGACGCGGGTTCGATTCCCTGTTCGGCCAACCAAATTTCGGTTTTCCATGATTTCCCCAAGTCGCTCCAGGTGAATACCAGAATGTTTCAATCAAAAGGCCACGGCAAACTTCCTTCCCTTTCCTTATCCCCTGTCCTATCCTGACGATGACGAGGCGTAAAACCATAAGCAAAAAGAATTTTAAAAAAGTTTTTTTTTTTTTTGAAAAATAAAGCAAAATTCTTACAATTTGAATTACGTGCGGGCCAAATAACCTTGTAATAGATCAAATAATCCGGCATTCTGTTTTAAGATCTGATAAACAATTGCCTTTTTAATCTGTTCTAAGAGACAACTGTATGAATCATCCAATCAATAGCAAATTAAGTAAGGAAACTCCATTGTTGATGTCTTATAAAAGAACTCGGCTCGGAAACTATTTAATCACCCGAGGTATCCTCAATATTGGATTGATCATTGCACAATCAATTATTCAATATTGATATCCTTTTATCTTGATGAAAGCGCCAAATTAATTTTAGTAGATAATGATTATTTCAAGAACAAAATTTTGGTTAAATATTCATGACAATTGTCATTAATTATAACATTCTTTCTATTTTTTTCTTGTTATGCTAAATGAGAGTATTAAAATTTCTTACATTTGTACCATACTGTTGTCCTTAACCTTTCTGGTAAGACTTCTGGATACTGAATTGTAATTAAAACTAGAAACGTGATGAGCATAACAGACAGAAGAGATCCACCATCAAGAGCTGACCAACTTAAGAGGATCAAATATCGGTTGGTGACATTCGCGTGATGGTAGTCAGCTTAATGAATCAGATAGAGGCGTTAAGTCATCCTACCACCGATCTCTTCAAATACCAAACTCCATGCTTTGAAATGAATCGTTTTAGCTTACCCGAATAAAAATCGTTTTTTGAAACTTTGACTGTTCAGCAGTTTCGAGTGCCAGTTACAGTACTTTATATTTGTTTCTGACGTTAATGTAATTAGGGAATTGTTATAATTGATTGGTCCAGTTTGGGAATCCCCTGTTATAATCAGTTTACCCGTTAGCCTGCTATGCTGGTAATCCTGCAAAAAATTATTACATCCGTCTAAGTCATTCAGCAAGGGATTTGCCGCTGCCGTTTAGTTAAAAATATATTTACAAAAATTTTCAGTTTAATTTACGATGTTAATTATTCACCAGACAGCAATGGCATCGGCATGCGTCCGTCGATTGAAGACTAGGACATTTCCTTTGTTGCCCGGGACCGCTCTTTCGCCAAGGAGATCTTCTCATCAATCTTTGCGGGGAGCCAGAAGTGAGTTGTTTAAAACATGACGCAGCCAAAATTCGACTGTGTGTTTAATATCTTCGAATCGATCAATTAATCGACATTGTGTTGCGAGTATAATAAATGATGTTATCTAGAAGAATTAGTCGGTATCGGAGACGTGGACGTCTATTATGTTGTTGCTGCTCGCGTAAAGGTTTGTTGCAAACTCACTTGAAATTGTGAATAACAGAAACACACTAATTGGGACAGTTAATTGATTTTTTTTGTAAGTTGATGTTAGCTATGATAATTTGACAATCAAGTAATATAGAGCTGTAAACTTCTGTGATTGGAGGATATATTTAAGAATGTGATTATTGCCCGTAACTACGTTCACTTGTCAGATCTTCTACAGAAGTCACTCTCACGGACGATTTGACCTCCTCATTTGCGATCAACACGTTGTCAAGAATGTCGCAAATGCAGTGAGAAATCCAATGTGGTCACTACTGTCACAACTAAGTTTAACAGCTGATGCTGAATATTTTCTGTCAAAATAAGAAAGGCCTGATCCAATGTAATATATAACTGACGGCAGAAATCATTGGTATAGCAGCCTATCTTTACCTACGCCTCCGCTAGTGGGGCTGGTAGCTTTATACGATTACTGGAACTAACTAATGGTAGTGATTGTGGAAACTCTGACGGCAGAACGGTATGCCACGGACATCCTGCGTCTTGATGTTACCTCTCATGAGATATTATCGTGGTGCGATTTTGCAACAGGACATTGTTCGTCCACAGACGGCGCGTATCTCTTATGGACCGTCTGCGTGAAATTAAGGTATTCCCGTGGTCAGCAAGATCCCCATTTATGTCCCCGAAATCACATATAAGGGATCAGCTCAGACGTCAACTCCGTCCTAGCGCTAGTACGAAGGATATCTAGGACCAGTTACAACAGTTGGGCCAGCTTGCCTCGGGAGAGGTACAACAGCTTTGTGACGCCCATCCATACGAAGAATAGTGCATGCATCCAGGCCAGAGATGATGCAACGTCATACTGATAAGTGGTTTCATACTGCCAAGTTATTTGTAAATGTGACTCGATTTTGAGATCTCTGAAATGACATCACATACCCTATCAACCCTGAAGTTTCATTTCGTTTCCTCTTCTCCCCTTTTGTCAAGTTGTGTATTTATAGATTGTCTTTAAACTGAAAGCAGGTTGTAGTGACACCTGTCACTCCATTTTCGGTCCAGTCGCATGCGTCCAAGGTCATGGCAAAGAGGCACCACCCGCGCCATCTGCTAGGAGTTGAACGAGTGTGGGAAAGAAAATGAATGACTGTGGGGGCGCTGCAGGAACGGTACTAAAATGTAGCGCTCATTCTTTCTTTCCATGTGAGGGGCACGTCGAAAAGAGTGGAGGTTTTATAGAGAACGCTCCACGTTTTACCACGTGGAGAGATGTGTGTTAGTTGGAATCGCGTGTGACAATATTTCAGATAGTAGGGAACCATCTGAAACAAGCTGGTGAAGACATAGGACATATGGTAATGTGTTACGTTCAACACAGTGCATTTGTTTCTGAGATTGAGATTTAAAAAAAACGTTCACGATTCTGGACAAGAAAGCTTGTCAGATAAGAAGTCCTCATTTCTCTAGAAAAAAAACTTTCATCCATAAGTTAGTGGCCGGACATTAAAAATATATTTGTTTGAATTCAATTTCTTGTATTTAAAATGTTTTTTATTGATGAAAATACTTTGTTTGGAAAAGGATTAGATAAATGTTAAAGTAGACAAATAATTCGCTCTGTTCAGTGGAACGGATCCCATAGCAGTAGGCTGTTACAAGGTTAAGGTCCACCACAAGTTTGCAGGTCCCAACCTAGATTTGCAAATACTCTATTATACGTCATTTTTCAGCTTCCTGTAGCACTTGCTCTTACCTTAACGGTAAAGAGATGCAAATAGTATCGACTGTACTTGGATTCCACAGGTACTTCCTTTCTTCGAGACGTTGCCATCACCCAAGATGTGGATGAGAGACTGGATTTCAGAGACACTAATGGATTCAAAGTACTGTAATAAAACACTTAGGTCAACTATCCAAATGCCAGAGAGGACATAATTAGAAATGAATCAGTCCAACTGTAGCGAGAGCTACCAGCCTCCAGATACGGTAGAAGAATCAAGGCTAAAATGGTTTTGTCATATAATAATGCAGCTAAAAAACTGCCGAAGGCATATTCTAAGAAATAAGTAGCTTGTAAAAAGACGAAAAGACAGTTGGATGGGGCAAGTGCGTAGACACATGGTCAGTCATAGTCCAGTCCAGATTGGGAGAAAATACTTGTGGTAAGACAGAAGGTTACTGAATACTATTCTTCATTACCACACCCACTACGATGGAGCGAAAAATCGAAGATGGCAGTTATTTAATATCCTATAATTTGTCGTCCGTTAATTAACCAACAGTGGAACTGAATGTCGTAACCTGTCTGAGAGCAGGACTGTGAAGATAACACTGCCAATTTTTGGAGAAAGCTGGTGCAGATGCGAAACCAGTATCTTGTCCTCAGCAGAAACCTGTATCTAGTTAAAGGTGTTAGACTGCTAATCTGGTAAGAACTGTTCATTCGTATTATTTAACGGAAAAAAAGTTTCTACAAATGTAAAAGTCCCAATTACGACTATGTATTGCTCCTTGTTTCCGTAGTATAGGTATTCCTACCATAGATTCACGAAATCACGCCAGACGAATACCAGGATGATTCCTTTTAAAGGTCATTGACCCCAGTCCTTTCCCATCTCTTAAGTCCTGGACGTCGACGAGGCGTAAGGTCATAAGTATCCTCACTAAGTTCCCTCACAGGGAAGCCATTAGTTTTACGTCACTTTTTAGTGATCTGTCGTAACAGAATTTAATTTTCCTCGGATGAAGCAGCTCAGTACGCACAAAAAAATGCGCCAGCTTGTGATGATACGCGCGCGTTTTTACGCTGGCATTTGTAAATATTGCAACACGAGGGGCAACTGTATTATGATGGATCAGGATTTTATTTGCGATGCAGTGTTTAATCGGTAGAGTGTTGCCGGTTAAGCGGAACAAATCACGTTCATTTATTTAAATATCACACACACACGATTTATTTGGTGTAAAAGGAGGACAGAAAAGGATCAGCTTCGCTCGGAAACCAGCGATCCGGTCATGCAAATTCCTAACAGCAGGACAACATTGCCAATTTAATACAACGGCATTTTCACCTGAATTATTCTCATACATATTAATTATGTAGATGACGAAATCGTATAATCTAATATTACACCTATCCTGTTGTTTCAGACAAGCAATTTGAATCCATAATATGGTCTCTGAAGGAACCAGCCAAATAAAAAACAAAAAAGTCGCACCATTTCATCTGCTTCCTGTCACCTCTGAACCATCTTTCACATTGTAGTGGGTGCTTGAGTGGGCAAACTACGTTACAATTATTTTTTCATACCTTTATGATTAATAAAAGGGGATTCTTAATTTTAATTTTTATGAAGGAGTGAAAATTTATTAATTTTGCAAGAATCTCGATGTTAGTTGGAATTTAGGAAAATTGTCACAATATGACATTTATTTTCTTATCATTGGCGATTACAAGTATGAGCGAATTTACCCTTAACATTAATACAAATTGGTAAAATCATAACAGCAACGCTCAGAGGTACAATTAGCCGTCATGAGCAAGCAAAAAATTGTATATTTACTTTTAAATATATCTCAGAATTAAAATGCAAGAAATAATGACAGTTGGAAACAATGAAAAATACAAGTTATGACGACCTCAGACAAAGGTATCATAATACTGTTACTTTACAGTTAAAAAGAAAATCATGGGCACCACGAATGAACAATATATAATTCGAAAATAACTAGTTCTGGCAAATTATGCCACTAGCTCAAGGTTTTTTTTTTACAATTACAAAGTGAGAACATGGATCTATCCTCTCAAAGTCGCTTAAGGATTCAGTTTCACGGAATCACAATCAGATGGGTTGGTCGTAATAAGTTACCATTGTAGTTCTGCGTCTGATGTCTGCGGTGATCGAAGATGACCCACGGTATGTGAGATTATCTCACACGGCGGCTACAGACACGTCCTGTCTGTTAATGCGCATCATCGCATTACTGGCGGTGTCGCCGTGATAAGCCTACTCCAGCAAGCCGGCAGCCAGGAGTCGTACAGCGGCATATGGCGAGAGAAGCCAACTTTCCAAGTCCACCTCAGACTAGACTCGCATAGAACCGAATGTAGAATGTCCAATGTCCAGCTCCTCGCTCTTCGGTCCACGAGGAAAACTTCTGGCTCTACCCTCTTGCAGTCTCGAAGATCACATTCAACAGAAAATTCCCAGGATTTTTAGTTATATGCTCATTTGGATTGGATCTTCAGGTTGGCACCTAATGTCACGTGATATCCCCGATATCTTATTTGCTCCGCGTAACTAACAGAGGTCGGACATATTCGGCACCGTTCGGGGACGACTCTGTGTTCGGGTGACAGGCATTTCCCGCCAGGTGAGTGACCTTGTTGACCGCCCACCCCCAGGGAACAGAGTGTGTCGTCCGGCAAAACCCTAAATCCGCGACTTCCTGTCGCCATGGTTCGGGAAGACCATGATTAGCTTATTAGTGTATTACCGTTTATAGCAAGATCTACTACCTAAAAAAAACAAAAAGGAATATTAAGCGAAAAGAAACTTTAGGAATCCGTTTAACAGCTAATGTATTGGTACATGCAAGAAGGTACTTAAGTCCGTGTTTATTAAATTCTGAGTCGAAGGTGGATTTTAGGTTTCGAAAGGTGTTTACATCGGTTGGAGCCTCTGGAAGGTATCACATTTTGGAAGGTATTTGCATCGATTTGTGCAAGAAAGGAACTTCTGCGGTCAACTCCTGAGCCTAAAGGAGCAACTACATTTCGTCGCTGTGTGTGTGTGTGTGTTTTTATTTATTTATTTTTTTTTTTTTAATGTATCTTACATGAATCTATACAAGTATAATTGCAGGGCATTTACTTCTAAACTCTTAATTGATATACAGGACTGAATATTATGTTGATTATTTGTTTTGGGATGTTTACGCTTGAGCTGTGCTTAGTGCTGTGTTGTGTGTTTCAGGAAGAATGTCAAGTGCGAGATCCGAGGCGAGGCGGACGGCAAGGAGCCCAAGGACCTAACAGCCGGCTCCAGGGCCATGTTCCCCAGCTCCCAGATCAAGATGAGGTGAGTACAATACAAAACGCTCCACACTCGCTTTACATATGTCTCTCAGAGAGACGATAACCGTCATACATACAGATTTTAAGAATGGCTTGTCCAGGACGAATCCGTGTTCAGAAAGTCCGTGCAATACGTAAGCTGAGCCCAGTGCAAATCAGACCATAGCGTAATCGCACCTATTTCATAATGACGCTGACTTATTGCGATATAAGAAATATACAGGGCGTTCGCCGGAAAACGCTACCCTCCCAGTCTGTTGCCGTCGGCAACTTGCTCGGTCAGTCGTGCCAGCAGTTTCCGCCACACGGCACCATGAATCACCGCACTGTTTAACACCGTCGCTGCCCCAAAAGTACAGTGACGCAGTATAATGGGACCCTTACATTGTTAAGAACAGTTTCTTTGCATTGTAGCTAGTTTGTGACTTCAGTCTCTTATTAATCAGTGTTGTGAATAAACGTTTCTTTGCGGTTTGGCTGGTTTGGGGCTTCATACTCTTATTAATCTGTACCGTGTTTGAGTGTGAGTAAAATTATGGTACGTTACAGTTTGCAACAAAGAATATTTCTCTACGATACATATGTGAAGAAGAAGTCGTTTAAAAAGTGTCGCAGTAAATTTCGTCGCGAATTTCCTGGCGCTTTACTGCCAGCTAAATCAACAATTCTGCGTCTGGTTAAAAAAGTAAGAGAAACGGGTTCATTTTTTAACAAAAAGAGACTGTCGGTCAACCGTATTCTGACAGAGGAGAAAATTGACGATATCGCTTTTCGACTAGAACAGTCACCCAAAAAATCATTAAGTCAGTTAGGGCAGCGTGTGTCTCGAAATATGTTCAGAAGATGTGAAATGTGCATTACACAAGAGGGTCAACACTTCCAGCATCTTTTATAAGGTAAGCTAATGAATTACGTCACATTTAAATGCTTAGCACACAAGTTTATGAAGTTTATGAAGCGTAATTATTATGAAATAGTCCGCGGCCGACGGTCGAACAATGCCGGAAACTGAGCGCTCGCTCGCCGGGAGCAGTTTTCTTCCTTGTAGCGCTAACAGTGGGTTGCGTTTCCCGGCGAACGCCCTGTACTTATGTCGTGATAGAGCTGTCATAATTTGGCTCTTTCCCATTTCAGCCGTATATGTATAAAGTTTCGCTCTAAACTATGCTAGTTTTTACAGTCCCCTGCACCAGATACCGTATTTTTTTAAAAAAAATTATATTATAGTGAAATAAAGGAACAAAAAATTATTTGTGTATCGCAGCTTGTACGGTATAGATGTTTAGAGCTCGTTATAATAATAATAACAATAATAATAATTCCTTGTGGTCGTAATGACCTGGTGACAGGGTTTCTATTGGATGTGCATTCCGCCCCTGTCTTAGCCGCCTTAATCTAACCTGGTAGTGCTATCAGCTACAGAGGACATACAATTTAACGTGGTAGAGCTCGTTAAGTATAGAATCGATCATATGCTATATTTAAACGATGAATACATGTAATATAGGTTTTTTTTTAAGTTGTAATCGAAATTAAAGTTACTTTGCCATATAGAAATACAATTTTTCTCTAAAGTGCTCCTTATTCATACTACATAGAATACCATCTTGCTCTCCTCCCCCCCCCCTTATCATTTCCTGCTACTAATAACTCAATGATGAGGCATAAGGTCATGAAGGAAACAATTGTCTAAAGCAGTGGTTCCCAATTAGTTTATCCCGAGTACCACTGCATGAAAGATCTCAATCTTGCGTACCCCTTATAGCTGCCTGTTCAGCTGCGTTCGTTCCAGGCGAGTGCTTCGTACTATTACAGAATTACAGATATATAATTCACATACAGTTTGATTGTCTTAAGATATATTTTGACGATAGTAATGATCGAGTAATTTTTTTCACTTATTTTAGTGATTATCTTTGCCAAGAGATTACTGCGCGTACCCCTATAAGCAACCTCCCTTACCCCTGGGGGTACGCATACCACTAATTTGGAACCACTGGTCTAAAGCCAACCAATTAATGCAGATTCTTTTCGTTTCAGAATCAACACAGTCACAAAAGAATAGAGCATAAAAATATCGTGCACCGGTGGGTGTATACGAAAATAACAACCAGACTTCATTCCAAATATTTGTTTTTACTAGTTTGTGAAAATGAATACCTTATGTAGGAAGCAGCAGGACATCATTTAGTTTAACAGTATATTAACTTGGATAATGAATGAACTCCATCTACACACACATAAAAATTATATATGAATACAATAAAAGTTAACAATCGTTCCTTATAATTTATATGTGCCATCTCAGAATTCTTACTTCAGTAGTGGCTTTTAGCGCGCGGGAAAATTTAAGTGCTTGGAACTGCGACACTGGTAAAGCGAACAAATATATTAAATTATTCCGAAATGTGTTTAATAGTATTGTCATTGTGACTATTACATGTCGACTATTGGAAGTTCTCTGCCATATCTGGTACACCTGTTCCTGATTCACACAAGACCTGTATCATTAGATGATATAATATTACACTTGTTAATCATATAGCTATCCATAGTCGTAAACAACTGTTTCCGCACACCGAACAATTACTTACGACTAGGGTTGAGTGTAAACTGTTCGTATATTCTTTTCCGACACAAGAAGATTGTGAGAACGTAAAGCAGTATCCAGTTACAAGAAATAGCTATACTAATAAGATATTTTTGTGGTTATAGAATTTAATGAGAGGCGCAGTTATCGTAATTTCTTTAAGATTTTAGTGGGAGTTATGGACAGGTGTTGTGGATAAACTAATTTCCGTGCGGGCGATCGTTGCAGCCGTCTGGAAATGTGGGGCGGCTCATTTTAATAATGGACGCTCTATATCACAGCGACCGGTTTGCTCCAGTTCCATTAGACCGCAGATCTCTTCTAGCCAATTCGACAACATGTGCGCCGCAGAGGATGCAAGTGGCGACACGCCACGGCGAACTGCCAGAGCAGGTTCCGTTAACGTCGGCCAGTTGGCATTTCACTTGTCATTCCTACACACGACGAAAAAGGTGGATTGGCCATAAGGCTTTCATTTGTGTTAGAGCGCTTTTCACGCTTTCAATGGTACTACAAAAATGTTTCGCACTGATACAAATTAATTGCACCTAAAGCCATTTCATTAGTTCTGTTTTCGATTATTATTAAAAATTTGGCCACCATGATACCTCCTCGTGTCAAAAGATGGCTTCCCACGGCCTATGTATTTCCCGGCCGCGACGGTCTAGCTATGAACAGCGGGCCGTGGGCCGACATCTGCTGGCAGGGATGGCGCGCCTCTGTCCATCGCCCAGTCGGTAAACATCAATCGCCCGGCTAGCTGAAACGACACTAGGCAACGTGATGGGGAGGTACCAAGCTGATGATGGAGCCCTATTGCTGACGCTCAGCCACGAATACGAGATTGTATGAGTGTGAACGAGGGTTTTAACTGATAGAGCAGAACTGACATCACTGGAATGCCCGGTAAGGCGCTAGCAAGAGGCTGCGCATAATTTTCAAACATAATGAACAACACTACTCGCAGGTTGCTGCACCAGAACAATAATCATACAATGAGGATCACTTAGTGTATTGTAATCAGTTCAAAGCTATAAGGTGCGTTTGCACAAACGCGTACCAATACGGATACCTATACAGTCTAGAACTTGGATCTCCGACTAGTTTTTCGGCAGCGCCGCCTCCACGTGGTTCCCCGCGGGCAACACCCCAGTCTGTCCCCGCCCAATTGGCGGGTAATTCTTCCAACGCTGATGTGGCTGCTGGGTAGCTGGGTAATGGTGTGGTAAGGCTGGCCTGCTTATTTGTGTCAACTCGGTTATGGATAACAGTCTTTCCAGGTCGATGGATCTACACACATCGGAATCTTCTTGTCACAGACCACTAAGAGTTAATAGGAATAACTAAATACTTTAAATCTTTGACCTGAAACCGAATACTCTATTTAAAGTTTACAAAATTGTAGGGTGTTGGGATTTTCATAGAAATATGATTGATCAATATAAACCCAGCGTATGAGGTATAGATATTTACAGTTCGTTAAAGAAAAATTAAAATAATGTAAGACTGGAGATTTTCTCGGCGTTGTAAATGAATAAAATTTTCTCGGGTAACTAGCCGAGTTAGTCCATCGTTTGACCACGACGTTTCGGCGGTCACAATCTCTGCCGCCATTGTCAAGTCACTTGACAATGGCGGCAGAGATTGTGACCGCCGAAACGTCGTGGTCAAACGATGGACTAACTCGGCTAGTTACCCGAGAAAATTTTATTCAAAAATTAAAATATTTTATCAAGATATGAGCGGTAATCTGGTTGACAGGTACTGATCGCCCTTGCTCTGTATTTATTGGATTAGTATTATTCCTGTGGGTGTGCCTTACGGGAATATACCTCAAGTTGTGTTTTTTTTAAAAATGAATTTTAGTTATTAGTGACATTCATGAAACATTTCACATTTTCACTCAGCATGAACTAACTTTCTAATTTACCAGTTAATTCTGAAGCTAAATTTTTTGTCCTATTGATGTATAAAATCTATTCGCATGGCGCAAAATAAACCGAATTTCGTTTCCAGTTACGTGACACAATTTATGTATAATTACACTATAACTGAACAACGTTAAAATGTATCTGGATAGTGAGCTATCGACAACATTCAACGTATCATATTTGAAACAGGTCCGTCCAATACTCAGAAATATATAACTATTTTATGAATAAAAGAATTAAAAATGATTCGGACGATTGTTCAAGTTTTTTCGTTAGTGCCAACTTCGACGTCTGAAAAGAACAATTATACGAGATAGTAAAAACGACCTGTGTCACAGTATGTAGGAAGTTATTCCGATGGCTGTATAACGCTTTGTTTGTTATTATCTTAGTTTAAATTTTTAGCTTGTGGCAATGTCAAAGCTGAGAACTGTAATATTTTTGTTTATATTCTTTCTTTTAATGTGATGACGCCAGTTATTATGTACGCCCACAGATGTTAATTTGCTAAAAAGCTGCCAAGGGGGATCTAGATTATAGTTACTACAGCTCTACCAGTGGTGTATTAGCGTACAGAGGAACGCTACACTAATTGAATAATGCGTCTATTTAGCTCATTCAAAATGGAGAAGAAAGTCTGTCATCTAAAAAAGACAGAGGTAGGCTGTTGTGGTAAAAGTAGTTCGATAAACAATCACGGACATAGTTGCTATAGACGAATGCTAACAGCGCGATGCGTATACACCTTTTCCTCACATGTGAACCATGCTGCATTTTTCGAAGCTTCTTTGATATGAGACGAGCTGCGGGCCTCATATGCGTCCGCTAGTCACCATCAGTATTTATATGCGCCAAAATCGCTAGACAATCACAGTCGGTGACGTGTTGTCGCACTTCAAATTACCATTTCACGTGATGAAGACAACGAACGTATCTTTCGAAACATCGTACAGGGCAGAACTTAACCAGCTCAACACCCGAGAAGAAATTATAGTAGCTGCACCCAGGAAAAGACTGAATTCCCACACTTATTTCTTTTACAAAAATGAAGTTACAAAGTTTCTTGGTTTTTCAGTTAGTAGCTGGTTAGCTATAACCGAGCGTGGTGGGTGAGCGGTTAACGATCTGACCTCGGGAGGACGCCGGTTCTAATCCCCGTCCAGGCATCCAGATTTTGGTTTTCAATGGTTTCTCCAAATCACTCCAGGCGAATTCCGGGATGCTTCCTGCAAAAGGCCATGGCCGAATTCCTTACCGTTCCTTGTCTCCAGTCTTATCCCGCCCCTTACGACCTCGGCGTCAACGAGGCGAAAAGCCATTAAAAAAATTCGTAGCTATAAGAAACTGGAAAGGCAGATTCAATTTAAAATTTGCACCAACAGGACATATTTTTAATGAAACAAGTGACAGTTCTAATAGACTCAAATCTATTAGAAAACACAATTTACATTTAAAATATGCCATTTTGATGCTTGATGGCGTAAGAACTTCATGTGATGATTGCACATTTGTGCATTGAGAAGAAGGTGCCGGAATATTAGATGCAGAAAATCGTGTCAGTTATTTCAGCGTGTCTAATAACATATTTGTTTATAATGGTATTAAGAATCTTTAAGCAGAGCTCCGTGGTTGAACGATATCCTGAAGGACGCAGATTTGATACTCGGGCTGGCCATCCTGATAGTGCTGGGCTGGTTCCTTTAGATGTTCTTGGTTGAAGTCCTTTCTGTATGTTGTGCCTAATTCTCTCCCAGCTCTTCCGATGCCAATGAGTCCTCAACATAGAAGTAAAAAGGAAGAAAACTAAAGTATCTTTTAGGTTTAGAAAAATGATGAGAGATCAGAGTATTCATTTGTGGAGACACATTTCTAAACTAAGACGCCTTTAGTGACTGAAGCTGTGACAGAAGAATTAAAGCACAATTTTTTAAATTAAATGATATGAAAGTACAACATAGCAGATCAACAAAAGGTTTTCATATAATGAAGATAAAATTCACACTGTGGAAATGCTGAAATTCATCCACGTCACAGCGAGTAAACATTGTAAAAATAAACAACACGCTACATTTAACAATCAGGAATTAAAATTAAATTTACATGTTACGTGTGCATAACAACTGAATACGTCACAAAGCAATTAAATTCCGCAAAATGTATTTTATTTTGTAAACTTTTATCTTTGTTCAGTTAAGTAGACATTAGAAGACTGATGCTACAGTTTTTCTCTTCGTATTTATTCCGCGAAAACTAGGATTTTCTATTATATGCCAAATAATCCAAATATAATTAAAAATACGCGCTACAGTTCATTTGCGTGATCATTAGAGCTGAAAATATTCGCCGCAACTGTTACAAATACCCGACAGAGTGGTCGAGTGCGTTGAAGCGACTCGACTCCATGGGGAGGCTCGATGGGCTCGGATTCACACCTCGTTTCTGGCGACTGTTTTGATTATGGTTTGCTGGGAAATAGCTTGACGGCAGCCGGGATAGTTTTCCATTCCTGAGTCAAAACAGTACGTTGCGCTCAAAATAACACAAGAAACATTAGCACGAATTTTATATCGCGCGTAGACAGATGGTATCAGTCAGCAGATTTTCTTTGGTTCCGTTGTATATATTGACAGGGATCTATCTATAGGCAAAGTATTATAAATGTGCAACAGGATTGTCTGTTTTTATTCCGGCCTCGCGCAGAAACAGGTAAATAGATTATGATCTGGTTTTAACAGCTTGAAAGAGTAACGTCTGACATGAAATTTGAAGAGTGTGTAATCATGTTACCATAACTGGTTACGAAGCAGAAAATTAATGTGTGATCAAAACATTAATAAGGAAATGTGATCCTATTCCAATGCTATCTATCGGTTTATATATATATATATACACGTGTGGGGTATTAAGGCACTGAACCAAATAGATAGCAGTTTTAAAGCTGTTGAGTCAGATTGATATCGAATTCATCGATTATCAGAGAACAGCATTTTTTATGGAAAACTATCAGCGATTGTTGTAATGAGGAAAATATCTATAAAAAGAAATTATAATAATGAGAAAGTGGGGATAAATTTCTCAAGGATAATCATGTCATCAACATCGTGTACGGAAAAGTAATTTAACTGCTTGACACTTCAGTTAATTTTTCTCACAATACAGCTTTGATGAGACTCAATTTTCTCAAAAAAAAAAACAGGAATTTGGAGTGTAATCCTAATGAACAAGGAATATATTTACATTGATAGCGAAAAAAAAGATAATAATTTCATTTTCATTTACATTTAGTTCCACTGATTTAATAGACGGCGCTAAGTATTGTTTTATATACAGAAGAATTTGATTGTTTAAAGAGCATCAATTCTCACATAATTTGTAGCAAATGTTAATAAAGTAATGATGATAATTTACAAGTCGTAGAACAATTACCAAGAGCTTCTCTGTTCTAGATACCCAAATCTCCGTATTCAATATTTTTTCCGAAAGTATTTGAGATCAGTTATATTGAAATAATTAGATTTTTAGAAGAAAGTTGGCTTTATGAATATCATATTAATTATTATTTATTATTTTGGTTCTGCTGCATCATGATATTCCCCTGATGAAAGCTACAGTACGATCACTGAAACGTTATGTTTTAATAAATCGACGCGGCTTCACCCAGAGAACCAAGTACACATAACTAACGCGGAAATCTACTTAATCACTTTCACATCATTATTGTTAGGTAAATGGTGTCTGTCTAGTTAAAATAAAATAAAAATGCCATATGATACAGCTACACAAAATATATATCGTAAGCAGAGGAAATTATCGTTACCAGTTGCGTATGAATTAGTAAGGTTAACTCCTGTTTCTACAAGACAAATTTTGGAAACGCCAGTACTCAAGAATCTCCTGGGGGGAAAGAAAGTAGGGGAAGAAGAGGGAAGGTGATGTAATTAGAAAAAAAACTCTATCGAAGGATTGTTATATAAACAATAAATGTGCGGGTTTATTATTATTTTTGTAAATTAATCTACTGCCTGAAATTTCTTAGCAAATGAAGTAACATAAATCTCCTCCAAAATTTGACCCAATAGATTCTTGAATCCCAGGTTAAGAAGTTCGCGAGAGTAATTAAGGACTGGTTATAGTACTAAGAAATGTAGTCATGCCAGCTGTCTACACGATGCCGGGATTCGTGAAGGTCAGATGGATATGATCAAATGCACTCTGCGATGTTACATTTCATTCCCTCGCGAGTTACTTCTTCCTGGGCCAACTAGATCAGTTGCTGAGTGGTTGTTTGAAATTATATTTAATTAAATAAAGGAAGGCTGTCTACTTGTCAAATCGTTTGACAGAGTTAGTAATTAATTTCCTAAAATGTATTGTTGGAAAACACTGAGTATGACGTAGTTAGCTTGAGGTTAAACTGTTCAATTTGTTGTTTTATGGGAGTCGAATGATTAATATCTAATTTATTGTATTAACACAGCAAGCAGTACTCGAGCAACAATTTCACAGATTCATAATTATGACATGTTTTACGAAGACTGGTTATGAGAATTTAAATGTGTCATTTATCACACAGACGCTATTATGACGAAAGCATTTGAACAAAATATCATTCAGACACAAAGATATAATGGGAGCCCTTATAAATAAAAGGACTTCGCCATTTTACTGGATTATGAAATTAATAACTCACGTCATTTATAAATAGGAAAACGTAACATTGCGATGGTTGCTTCAAACCAGAAAACATACTTAAATCTAAAAAAAAAAAATCGTATTATCCGACAGTGAGTTAAAAAAAGATATATAAACGACACTTAATTCATAATGAAGCTCTTAAATTAAGCGATAAGTAGATAACTAATGGGTTAACTTGTATTTTCGAGCCTACAGTAGAGGAAAACAACTGTGCGTTGATATAACAAAGTCGTCCCCGCGATTGCTGCCTCAGGCAGAGCTGGTTGTAATTAATTTAGTAACACTACAGTCGTTTATGTTTAAAATGTTAATATAACAATATCATCAGCAACACAAAGAGAATAATATTATGTTGCCCGGGCACCAGGCCAGCAGCAGTGGCGGCTTTACGATTCTCAGAAGGTTCTCCCTGTAATTACACTCATACACCGACCTGGAAGAAAACTACGGTGTTCAAAAACGGAAATATTTTGCTTTAGTGCGCTAAATCAAATATAACGAGAACAGCTTCTGCAGCTGCCGAAGGCTTTTTGCCCCGAGGGATCGTGAATCGTTTTTAGAATAGACATCATCAAGGAAATTCCCTTGACGCAGTTCCATAAGACTACCTGGAAATGTCCATCAGAATACGCTTCGTAATCTGCTGTATAGCTGAAAGCTAAAGTGATACGTTTTACCTTCGTTTTCTCCTTCTCATAGCTTTCTTTGTGTTGGGTATTTGAAGTGCTCTATAATCTTTCGACACACACGGTGAGCTTATATTAGCGTGCAATCAGTAGGTCGCACTGTTTAACAACCACCGTGTAGCGTTTCATTCCGTCGCCTCCATGAAAGAAGTTTTCCATTTATATCGTTTCGTAGCAGGGTAAGACCAGCATTTCACTAAATCCTAGCAGTAACGTAAGTGATAGCACTTTTGATAATATATCTGGTTTTGGTACCATTATTTTCTATTATTTCCAAAAATGTTACGTTCTTTTGTTTATTATTTTTCTCTGTTCCTCAGAGATTAATATTTTGGTTTTTATTTTAGACTCTCCCATGAAATGTCTTGGTTCTATATGACCAGAACTTTCACGATCTCTGCATGAGAGGCAAGATTCGGCTGTAAAAAATATATTTTTGGATTGTTTACTTCGCATGGACAGGTGCAAAACAAAGACAGCAGCCCTGTTGTCCACTACGCCGGCAGAATTCCACCGCCACACACAATCCCGGGGCGTCAGTTGAAATGTCTTAAAAACTCCTATGTCGAAAAACTACCAAAATCAACTACCACGGAGGCTGGACATTAGACCCATCCCAATTGATTTGCGGAATAAGTTTTCATTTGGTCTGTTGTACTACGTATCTTTGAACGTAATCAATTTTCTTCCTTAACAGACTAGTAGACTACATTCTACAGACGTTAGGTTAGAGCTTCTTACATTTCCGTTGCAGTTATGAACCAGTCATTGTCATTTAATAATGGTAATCTGTTTCAAATTGTCACGGAACGTGGCCTACAAATATTTGTCTCTATTAACATACATCACTTGTCTATAATAATGTAATACTCAGCAGTACGTTAATACTATTACCGTCGCTTTCTTTGCTTTGCTTAGGGGGGGGGGAGGGGGGTTTAAGGGGCGTTAACATCTAGGTCATTAGCGTCTTTGCTTTGAAATTTCACAGCAGTTTTGTTACTCTTCAAGCAGTTAAATGATGTAATTACTCTCCAGTTCGCTTTGAATTAGAGCATCTATACTAATATTATAAATTCGAAAGTAAGTCTGTCTGTCTCTCTTGTCTGTCTTGTCTTGTCTTGTCTTGTCTTGTCTTGTCTTGTCTTGTCTGTCTGTCTGTCTGTCTGTCTGTTACGATTCTTGGGCTAAACGGCTACTCCAACCGTGATGAAATTTGATAAGGAGATGCTATTTGGCATTAGGATGGACATGGGATACCATATTCTGTATAGATAAGAACATATTGTCGTTAAATTATGAAAACTATCTGAACTGTGAAAGAAAAACGCATAATATCTATATGTCTTTATAATGCGCAACGTTAGGCAAAGTAGCGCAGTGGTAACGTGCTAGTTTGCTTAAGAAAACTCACGCGTGGCTACGGGTTCAAACCCCCCTGGGAGCAAAGATTTTTATGACTTGGTTTTCATAGTTTGAGCCAAGGCTAGGATTTTGTAGTAAGGATGCCATGTTCTGGCAAATCTTTGGCGATAGAATAGTGCCCTAAGCGTTTACTTTATTCAGGGTATACTGGTTCCACAGGCAGTTTTTTGTGATCTAAACTAATAATATTATATACGTGAAAGTAAGTCTCCGTCTTTTTTTTTTTTTTACCTTTTGACGACTATATGTGTATATCGATATACCGAAATACTTTGTATCATTAGGAACGAAATAGGATACTTTTTTTCCGATATGAATAAATGAGACAGGTTCGACGGTAGAATGGTATATCGATAGCGTTCCGGTCATATTACGTCGACATAACTTAGGTAACTTTCAGCTTTGTGTATCCAATTCTAGCAATCAAATTCTAAATCCACGCGCACGAAGTCACGGGTAACAGCTAGTTATCTCATAAATATCTTCGCCTTTACCAATAGCAATGACATGAACACTGAATCTCTAATATGACTCCTTCTTCACCACCTTTTCTCAACATTATAGGTCGGCTGCCTTTGATAAGTTACAATCATCGTTGGAATCGTCAAATTTGAACCTTTGTTTTTACAGCCGCATTCCTTTGCTGATCCAAAAATTTTATACCTTCTGCCAGGTGGTACTACGTAATAATGGAAGAAGTAAAGTGTTGCCATCTACCTGCGAAATGTACAACTATGTTCTCTGTGTGATAAGTGTATTCTTTTGTTTGTGAAATGATACGGAACTTGAGAACCGTACCAGAACTCTCCTTGATGGCTGCGGAAAACCGCCTAAAGACAGCAGTCAGGACGGTGGCACGTGCTCCATGATCCAGTGTGCAGTGCCTAGCACACTGAACCACACTCACGGGTTCTAATATGAGTCCTAGATGACCAGAAACCACACATTTCATGCTAGTTGAGTCGATTCAGGAACACATCTTGAAAAGAATGATGATGAACTGCCCTACTATCGGCGTTCAAATTAAAAACTAATAAAAGTAATACTTGATCAATTTATGTTACTTTTTCATGTTACTATGTTTGAGATTTGATAGTTAAAGCGTAAAGACGTTGGATTTGATTTTTCACTGACTTATTATTTCATAATCCTGTCGTAAGTATGTATGGTATATTGGCTACGTTTATAAGATATACTCGTATACTCAACAAGAAATGGGAGGAGCAAGAACTCGATAGAAAGACTCATAAGAAAAATTTTAGGACCACATATGACACATGAAAGAAAAACAAGAAATCAATGGTAAAGTCATGGACGCAATGCGAAAATAAGGGCTGAAATACTCCTGGCCTCTAGTAAGAATGTTCGAAGGCCAATTGAAGAAAAAGATAGTAGAATATATTGTAGGCAGTAAAATTCACCTCTTAGTAGGCACAGGAAGTCATGAAGAAGACAGAAGAGACTGTATATGTTCTATAACAGAAGAGTGCTCAAGAACTGAACTGACAGCTTCAAAAATTCTTAATACGAAAAGTTAAAAAAAAAAAATAGAACCAAAATATTAATGTCTGAAGAGCAGAGAAAGATAATAAACAAAAGAACGTAACATTTTTGGAAATAAAAGAAATTACTGGTCAATGAGCTATAAGTTCTATGTGATTCACAGCTGGTAAAAACCGGGACAAATTGTAATCAGTTGTTTCGTGTTTGGTGAAACTCTTCAAAGCCCTCCTTTCCGTCTGCCTCGCCGGCAGACTTGAGCGACGTTGCAATGCGTCTGGATGGTAGCAGACTATCCTCAGCAGCCTTCAATTACGGCCCCTCCTTCCGGACAGGACGCTCATTACGAAATAACTTGTAATACGTATTCATTTGCAGGCCAGCTATCACCTAATAATTCCTCCCGTCGCGTCGGTCGTATTTGTGTGTACAGCCGTGGTAGCGGCTAAACTGAGGGAGTCAGGTAGCTCTTAGAGATAATAATGAGCAGGCAACTTAAGAGCCGTGTTATCAGACTGGATTGCAAGAAGCAAGCTCTACCTAGAGGCTGTTCTATCATTCCTACGTGTTGCTTATTGTAAATAGTGCAATAATCTCGAGAACAGCAACCAACTCGGGATACTCATCCAATCAGCTGTCACGGCCTGTAACTAATAGCATAGTTATGAGATTATTTATTTAGCGTGTCGGTAGGTACGATTAAACAGCTGACAATGCACAGCTACACTGGTAGCGACGTCATATGCAACAAGTAGGTCGTTAAGAGTTCACGGCTCGCTAAAATTATTGGAGGCCAGAAGGTGTTCGTAATTCTGGTTCGCCCTTGATTCTCAGGCTCTGTCCCCCTCGAAATAGGCTCACTTACAAAGTGGAATTTGCATCTCAAAATACAAGACCCCAGACGGTTGAGTGACTTGGGGTAAGGAAGGTGTGACCAAGTTGCCATTTCACTAATTTTAAACTTATAAGGTGATTCGAATCAGTATTAAAACAAACAGTGTTCTATGACTTATTCGTTAGAGAAAAGCAGTTTAAGCTCGTAAACGTGGACAACATTTCTATCTAACGTTTAATTAACAAAATGAAATAAAACGAGCCTGTTACATCAGCAACATGAAAAACAAACAGAAGGCTGTATTTCGTAAATCTTGTCTCCATAAACTGTAGAAAAAATATTAAGAGTTACTCCAATTACGACCTCTACGTCTCTTCCTGGAATTAAAAAAAGTTTATTCTTCACCTGGAACAGAATTAGTACAAGAAAATAGAAAAAGTTGAAAGAAACGTTAAATAACTACGTATTGCGTCATAAACGAAAGAGTTAAAAGGTTCGATTTGTATTATAAATGTGTTTAGAATCGTATATGATAAAATCCACAGCAATACGTCCTCATCTAACTGATAGGATACAAAAAATAATAAATTCACTGTCCGAGAACTGATTCTGAGGAAAATGTAGGAGTTGGGACGCGATGTGAAGAGGCCGTTATCGCCTACTTAGCGAAACACAGACTTCAGAACTAAAATCAGGACAGATTAACAAAGCTGACAGCAAACTTCAGACATGTTGGAGTTAATAATCTCTCCCATTTGTAGCTTAAATATCAAAGGTAAAGAGCTCAATTAACTAAGCATCAGAAAACCCAAAATTTTAACATTGCTGTTCAGCCTGAAAACATCTGATTTGAAACAGGAAAGTACAATCAATGAAGAAGGAAAAGACTGCGAATTTGATGCAGAAATAAAATTGTAAACCATGATAAAAATGTGTTCCTATGGACATGAAAATGATTTATGGATTTCACGTTAAAGCATGGAAGTGGTAGACAACGAAACGATTGCCGTCATGGTATGGAAGAAAAAGTAAGCATTGTTTTTTTTTTTTTTTTAACAACTAAATAAAATGAACGGGTAGAAACAAAATTCATCGTTCTGTAACTGAAAGAGCTGTAAACATCCAGTGAACCTTTACGTAATCTTAAAAATAATAGTGCAGGATTTAAAAATTTTGCAGTGTGCAGTGAATTGTTACTAAAACATCTACCTTTTTTAAAAAAAAAAAAAATCCGTATGGATGAATGTCGTTCAGGTTTATCGCAAGGTTACATAGCTTTTATATTATGATTATGTTGATGTCCCAAAACTGCTTGTAATTCTCAGTACTTGTTCAGTGATGCCATACTCAAATGGGAGCGTGGAAAAGTAGACTATTATCTCTCTATTACATGTGACTAGAGGTGCCATTATTTTGTTTTTAGTATTTGTTTGTAGATTTGCCTTGAGGCCAGCATAACACATTTTCCTGTAAAATATAATTACAAACGACGGGAAAGTTACATAATTACGTGGCCGTGACCTTCTGGCGGACACGAGGAAATTATAAGGGTTTCGTTTTGTCGTTTTTGCTACCGACCCCTAAAAAAGGAACACAAACTAAAATATACTTGGAGTACAAGAAGTTTGAAGTCATTCATCAATGGCGTAACGTCAAACTCTAGCCCACAACATTTGCAACATAGTTTTAAACATATCGGTTAAGGTTGAATAAAGAAGAAATTACGACATTTTCAAAATTTATCTACCATAATAAAGTTCCAGAAATCTGTATTAGCACTCAGTGGGTTATATTTAATACAAAATTAGTAGTAATAGATACAGATACGGATTTAGAAAACCAAAATACTCAATAATAAAGGTAGTTTTGGAAACTTGGGGAAAAAACTAAAATTTTAACAAAAAAATATGAAATAACTAATTGAAACACACTATCTGTGCTATATTATAAAATTTAACAAATGTTGTGTCTATATACGAAATTTATTTCAGAAATGGTCATTGTAATGAACTATAATGATGGCAGTGAGCGCAAAACTATTAAATTTTTGTCTATGTCTATCCTCATATTTCGCAAAAAGTAATTACACTTTTTAACGGTCGACTCCACATTGCTGCTGCTACGCAAGCAACTATCCCCTTGTAGGCCAAATACGTCACTCAATGGGAATTTGGGCCTCTTGACAAGAATATTGGTGGGAAAAACTTGTACAGCGACGAAGAGGTACAACACTTCTGAACAACTGGCTACATACACTTCCAACAATGTCTTTCGAATTAAGACATTTTAAAAAAATCCAGTGCGATGGGAAAAATGTATAGACAACTCTATGTATACTCTATATTAATCTTATTAAGAGTTTTAGACAAAGTTTCGTTAATATCAGATAGACCATTGTAACAGAAGAAATCTCTTTATTTAATTATGTGGGTACTATTACGCGTGAAATTAAAATAAATGAGATTAATCAGAATCTAAAAATGCAGACTTTCTCTCTTATTTCTATCGGTATTCTGGTTGTACTGATAAGGTTTTCTTTTTTCTGTCCTTTGAAATTTCTTCATCTCAGTGTTCCAATCACAGACCAAGTCCAAGATAATCTAGCGTGTCGAAAAATGCATTTATGATATCTCTTTCCTTACGTAGGATACTTTCAGATACTACTGTTTCTATCTACTGTTTCCTTGATGTTTTATTTCGTACTTTACGTGCCAGAAAATTTTAAAAATACTTACATGCATTTAAACTGCAAATGCTCAAGTTTTTCTTGAGTCTAGAATTTTGTAAAGTTGAAACTTCTGTGGTACTGTGGTTTCTACATATAATTTCACACGGTTCTTTCTGCACAGATAACGTGGTTGATAGTGATACGCTTCTACTACTGAACAAAGATTCTGCTTGGTTTTCATTTTTGACTTCATTTTCAACAGTAAGAGTCTTCTCTTTGTATTCCAGTTTTATAAGTTGTCAGTAATTTTTCTACTACACTGCATCACCTTCGTTTCGCTTTTAACTGTTTATTCTAAAGCTTTCTGCCAGTAGATCATAACCAAAATGGTACTATCAGTTACGATTTGAAGTATACTAATGAAAATTATAAACAAAATATTAAAACAATAATAAATGCTTGTTTATAAGTTACAAGTCGAAAACAGTTGTGTTCAACAGAAAGGAAACATGTTTTGTATCCCAAAACTCTGCAATACATATATAGAGCTCAAGAATCACAAGGGTCATATGGAACATTTCCGACTGAAATGTATTAAGAAAATAAAACTGTAAGTAAAACGAAAAGTTATAACATATTATTATTATATTCATAAATACAGTATCTCAATATCAAAATACGTAAATAACTTTTTTTAGTGCACCGAAGATGATTTAATAAAGCCGCATGTCAAAGTTTTTATTTTAACTGCACCAGTCGTACAAAACCACATAAAACCGATTACAGGTAAGGAAAAAAGGTCTAAAAATCAACGTTAAAGTATACAGATAAATTTATTTAGATGTAATTGAGTAAAAATATATATATATATGAAAAAGTACTACATGTTTTATAAACCGACATTACTTGATTACATTAACATCCGCTTGTAGTAATTAGTAACAAGTACTCAACCTAGCTAAAGAAATACTACATGTGACCTTATTATAACCGTTATTACAGAGATTACATAATCTACACATAATGAAAACTTAATAGGGATCGTAAATATAATTATTCGGTTACGGTACAAAGCAAACTACTCTATGAATCCGTACAGTGTAGACAATCCAAAGCTCGTGCGGCGGCCAGGCTGGACTGCAGTATGTTGTGTTTGGTGTGCCGCAGGCTGCTGTCGCCGAGCAGCTCGCCCGCCACGTCGCCGACTATGTCGAACTCGTCGTCGCCGACGCCGCAGCAGCCGCCGCCGCCGCCGCTGCAGCCGTACAACCACAAGATCACCGGCATCCCCTGCGTGGCCGCAGCCTCGCGCTACACCGCGCCCGTCCACATAGACGTCGGCGGCACCATATACACCTCCTCGCTGGAGACGCTCACAAAGTCAGTGCCGCCGTCCCACATTCACTCAGTCGCAATCTAATTAATCTGTATGAATAGTTTACACCACGACAATACTATTGAATTTTTGTTTATTTTTATTTTCCGCCGAACGCGTTTCACTCCATTTACCGAAACATCTTCAGTAGTTATCTGCGAGACATTGGTACATATTGTTAGCTACATTTATTTATAAAAACCGGTATGAAGTACAATGGATAATATTTTAAATTACATGGTTTTATATTTCATATTTGTCCAGTCTCAGCGTTGTTCTGTCATGTAGTATATAACTAGAAAGTGTTTGAATCTTTCAACGTGAATTCCAACAAAGCCAAACAAAAACCTGTTAGTAATACTATGAAATTAGTTCAGTGGGGCGCAGCGTTGTTGAAATTCACGTTGAGCGAAACATTGTAAAAGATTCAAACACTTTCCAGCTCAAAACTACAAGATACAGCAAATATTGACACTGAGACGGAACAAATATCAAATAGAATAGTATGTAAAATGAAAATAATATCAATTTCACTTTATGTCATTTTTATAGTTAGATGTAGCTAGCCATTGAAGATACTGCTGAATATCTGGTGAAACGCGTGCACTGGAAATGAGTTGGGGGCGTATTAACTATTCATACAAATTAATATATTTTAGACGTTTATCGTTTAATTTTCTATGTATTTATTTCATCTATATCAGTCTTCATCAAAAGCTACAACGGGATCGGTTTCAAACCTAGCTCACAGCTGCCTGCTATAATGACTAGGGTGTTTATGCTGTTTTCCGAAGATTACTATTGTTCCCGCTTTCTACCTCAAATATTACACGTTCCACTAACAGAATAGCATAGAAACACAATTGCACAAAAGATATGATTCGAAACTAGATAGTAATACTAACCATCGTTTATCATAAGTTTATCCTTAGCGTCTTGGATAAGAGGCTAATCTGAAATGGTTCTATATTTATATAAAGATAGACCAATATCAGCGCGTAGCTAGTTCCCGCTAATAACCTCTCCGGACTGTACTATGACCTAAACTATACACAGACAATTTTTTTAGTTATATTTATTCTCACTTTTAAAATTAAACCTAGAATTTTATAAGTTAATACTCTTAATTCTAAGTCTTTACTGGAGTAGTTGTCACTGAAGACGTTTCCATTATTCCAGTTGCTGAAGTCAATGAGAAAACAGGATATCCTATTTTCAAGAAATAAAACTGAAGTTGTGAGCTTCAGAGCCCTTTGCTCTCCTTGCCTTCGAGAATCCCTTCTCTACCCACAAGTCAGTAGTCTATTTGTAGCCTCTGTAACCTGGAGAATACGGTTTACTGTGTGATTGGTCCGGGAGAACTGCTTTAGTGCGCTCAATTCCTCCGGTAGACCAGTGAGGACTCTTCTCCCTTCCCCCCCCCCCCCCCCCACCTATCCGCCACTTGGAAGGATCACCTCTCCCCCTACTACGACAGCGTAGCAGGTTCCTGAACCTGTTCCTTCCCTGATCCAGAGAAGTATAATAAGGTCTTCATACTAACTCCCAGATGTAGATATGAATACGACACATTACCGGTTAATATTAGTTCATTCATATTGGCATTTTCTGGCCCCATATGTGACAAAGTTTGAATTGATGCCAAGTGCCTTCCTCATGACTGTAATTCTACTAGCTAAAGAGGACATTCAGTTTAACGTGCAATATGAATATTGGAAGCGTTCTAACATACTTCACATAAAGCTGTTTCAGCCTATTGGTCCAAGAAGAACAAGGACTTCAGAACCTTACGGCTACTATCAGTTACCTTACTGATGCATCTTTTTTTTACAGTAGAACACACAATCCACGCAAAACTTACCACTGCAATCAATCGAATCGTTAAATCCCTAGGCGCTGAATTAAAGCTACCTAAGTGTAGCGGACGAAGGTTTTAGCAGCAGATGATCCCGCAGTCGATTTGGCTGGCCGTTGTTTACGGACACGTCCTTGGGCTGTTGAGAAACACGGAGCCTTGTTGGCCGTTCCAAGAGGCCGCCGCGGCCAGTGCAGTAATGGGCCCATACCTTCTCCTCAACCGGTCCTTACATCAACACACCAATGCCTGGGAATCCACCACTAACCACACAAAATTTACTGTACTGAAGCCGCCTGGAAATTTCCTGTTTCTAGTAAAATTTCCTATGTTTAAGAATTCTTTAAAGGGACCGCGATTAATGTAAGAAATTAAATTTAACGAACGATTAAACAGCTTCGAATCATTTGAATTTGTATACGTCCGCAGAAATACTTTCAATCTAATCTGAACACTAAAATTACTTCCAATTTAGAAAATTTATTCCAAACTTTTCTACGAGCGCAGAAGAAAAAATAACTTATCTGATCAAGTAACTAGAATATTAAGTTTGAAAGCAGTCATCGTGTGCCTTCGTCATGTGTTCGTCGTTTCACTGTCAACTTATATATCGCTATATGCTTTTTTTCTCATAATACATAGAAAATGAATTAAATATAAACAGCTACATGGATATAAATGTATAAGATCTAAATAATGAATACTCTATTAACGTTGACAATTTACACAGCAATCAGAAGAATAAATCTAGATGTCTGTATACCTGGTTTAAGAATAGCGGACTGTTACAGAAATTTTTTTGGAAACACAAAAAATTTGAAGGCTATTCGTACGCAATATGAGACTAAACCTATGATTAGTAAATAAATGTCGTGTGATAAACGCCTGGTGACAAAGATTCAACTTTTTCGCCCATTATGCGTTATCGTGGTTTAAACTAACCTGGTAATCCTGTCGTTTAAGGGTAACCTAGAGTCTAATAGATATGAACCATTATAAATTGTTCCGCGAACCCAGCCTCGTTTTTCTTGGAAGCGTGATGGAATATTACATTTTTATGAACAGCAAAATTAAATTCGCCACGAGAAAACATGTTAGTAAGTAACTGCCTGCTTTTCGGTGAGAAAGTTGCGTGAGAAAATGCACAGTTTATTGCTGACTTCAGAATAAGCATGCATCCTACAGCACGCTGATTGGCACGGTATTATTTCCGATTGAAAATAAAAATAACTGACAAGCGGACAACGATCGAATGGCGGAAATTGCAGCTGTTTAGCTATACAAATTTCATTTTTGCATTTATAAAATTTATTGTAAGTCTCACGTATAATCAGGATTTAGGAGAGATTGAGGCCTGTTCTCGGGTGGCCGGGTATGAGAGAGGCCTGGGGCTGAGCCCCGGCAGGCCGCCGCCCCCGACGTAATGAGAGCCTGGAATGCGGACGGCGCCATCGGCAGTTCCCAGGAAACACTGTGGGAACCACACGACAGACACCGCAGACACAATAATCACCGCCACCGCCGCGCATTTCATTCGCTACGTCTTTGGCTCAGTGCTCCCAAATTTCCTACAGCTACGAATAGATACGAATCCGTAGAATGACCTATTGCTCGCTCAAAAAACATTAGCGGTCTACAATAGAACATCGATTATCTGAAACGAATTGAACCAATGGTGTTCGGATAGTCGATTTTTTTTAACAGCTCATTAAGGAACAAATTAGCACCAATCTCGCACAAGGAATATGAAACAAAAAAACAGTGACACGTATTAAACACACAATTGTAAACAGAATATCTGGAGTATAATGCACTGTATTGTGCATCACATGTCTTAAAAATAGGATAACAAACCTTATAGTACTAAGTTCAAAATGTCCTTGAAAGTAGACCCATACTCTAGTTTGGAAAAGGATTTTTTTAATTTTAATTTTTTTTCTTCAGAGCAGATATTCGATTTTTTGCTGCTGAATCTCGTAAAAGTTGGACATCATCACTTTCTTCTTGTTGTTCTAAACGCCTCATTGCCGTCTCAAGGCAGTGAAAAGCTTCCTCGCTGGATAATCTTTTTCGGTACAGGCACTACTAGACTATTCATCGTCTTCGATAGGTTCTTAGTAGTCGATGACATTGCCAGTGATTTCTTGGTCTATGAATACCTGAAAAGAGGATCATCGACATCACATTCGAGACAGACTTAGTTGTTTTCGTGGTTACATTATTCATATCCCTAAGATTCTTTAATCAACCCTGCCACATCTGAAACAAATTATCTGTTTGAAGGCTCTTCAGGATCAGTGATACACCCACCTGACCGTAAGATTTTGGTAGTGTCGCACCCCTAATGATTCCGGGAAACCGATGTTGATCGGTATTCAGATAATCGATGCTTTAATGTAACTGAATTCTGTATTGCGCATTCTTCTTTCAATAAAAGTCGCAGCGAATGTTAGTTCTGAATTTAAAACTGAATCTTTCACACAATTTTAGTAGTTAGCTTCTAGATAGCTACCATGGCAAGATTTCCAAAAACGTTATGAATATAATATATATATAAAAGCTTCATCAATGGTTTCCTATCTCGCGCTCCTTTTGGATAAGATTTTTTTGTGGTTTCTGAATTGCATTCCAATTAAACTTGAAGTAAAGTAAACGAGTGCTCAAATAAAACTGAGAAGCGAACAAAGTAGCGAAAAACTCAAAAGATTTGTTTATTTATTTAATCGTCTCCTCAGTTCATATACTTTCATTAATTAGCTTCTAATATCTGTCAAACTATTCTTTTCACAAACCAAACTGCTTTTAGTCTCTGTCTTTTCTTTCTATGATTGTTTTTACATACAAATCACTTTATCATTAACTGTCACAGAATAATTCAATAATGGATAATATATATTATCAGTCCCTCCCTCTGCACTTCCGCGTCCTGTAGGACCACTCAAAACGGTAACACTGCAGTTAAATTTTGCACATAAATTAAAATCTCTTCACTTGTATATTCTTGATACCATGAACATCTCACTGTGAACACTCTACTCCCAACATTAGACTCCGAGGCGGGATTTCATGCAGTAAACTCGCCAAGAGTAGCGATAGACACAACCAACTGCTGAAGTGTAATTGTAGGTCACAGTTGCCTGTTACTACATTCATAATAAGTCTTCTGGTATTTCGAATTTATGTACGATCTATTGGACTGATAATTTCGTTTCAGATTTAACTTGGTCAGTTACTGCGTTATCACAAGAGGTAAGGTGCCTGTGATTCACATAATTCAACGTTTTACACAGATACTATCCATTTTTCCATCATGCCACCACAAAAACATACAGCAAAGTTGACGCTGCGCAAGATACCGAATATTAGCGTCATTTAGGAGGAATTTTTTTTGTATATCTATCTTTATATTCCAGATATGTGAGAAACTATGTTAATTGATAGGACTAGTGTTCTTGTCTCTGCATGCGAGTTAATATACTGGCACGAACTGAAATACATAGTTTTGCAAAATAACTTTACCCAAGTTGTTACAAAAGAAGGAGTTAATGTAAGTGTGTTGTTTCTATACAACAAAGGTAGAAATTTCTTCTGATTTTTAAAGGAGTGCGAAACCATTTCGATTATTTAAATGCCTATGAGTTAGCCCTCATGAATCTGTTTCCATTCAATAATAGCACTGAAACTGTAGAACTTCTTCTCACATTCATGTTTTTATGCTTCGTCGACGTCGACGTCATTAGAGGCAGGAAAGGAATGGGTGCATGAAAAGGGCCTTTTGAAGAAACCATCCCAGCATACGCCTGGAGTGATGTGGGGAAACCATCATAACCCCAAATTTGGTTGGTCGGACGTGAATTCGAAAACGCGTACTGCCGAATGCAAGGCCAGAGCGTTACCACTCAGCGACCAGCTCGTGTGTGGAATTGCTGCGTTGTAGGCAATAACATGAAAAATACGTTTTGTGAACTGAAGCATAAGTGAAATAATGAGAATAATTTTTAATGAAATCATAAACTATTTCCAAGATTGCATTGACCAAAATAAATAAAATACTTCGAAAACGCCCTCAAATAAGATAGCTGGTACAACACAACATATTAATCTCTTTTAATTAAAATCAATCAATTTAACACACTTACAAAGTCTGTTCACAATCATTCAGAATAGTATCAAACAATATACAAAAAAAAACATCCACATACATCAACGAAACATTTTTCACATAATAACTATAAATGAACCAGTTACATTATTCTACACAAACTTAATTACTTAAAGGGAAGTAATCAATGGGAAACTAGGTTATAGTTACGTCACACACTGCTATCAAAAAAAAAAAAAAAAATGCGCGGGCGTTTATTATACATTCAGGAGAAACAGTATTAAGGAAATTAAACCAGTCGGAGAAGTAATGAACATAAATCACGTGGCTAATTATCTCTAATTCATTTCATAAAGAGCTGTTTAGCAGATCGACAAAAACCAAGGTAAGAAAGATAACAGCAGGAAACCGGTTAGTTCTGAACTCCACAGCTGCTCCGTCACCACATCCGACGGCATCTGCAACTATTATCACTGTCTAGTTACTTCTGCAGTGTAATGGGGATACAAACAGGGACTGCCAGCATCCTCATTATCAGTCAAGATTCTCCAAGTTTTGTTAAAAATAATAACTTAATCGGTATGAAACAAAACTTCCTCTATAGACAGTCAATGAGTGTCAGGTATTTTCGGTCACTACACTGACTCGCCCAACTTAAAGTTAAAAGTTAACCCTGGGTCAGCTTGCTGCAAATACTGTCAGTGGAAATCATCAACGAGAAGAAAGTAGACCATTTCACGTTCAATAAATCCAATTCTGCAATCCACAAGTTTACTTGGTGCAATTTATCTTAAATTATTTTTGCGGTAACGCTCTGGTCTTGCATTCGGGAAGACACTGGTTCGAATCTTCGTCCGGCTAGGCAGATTTCGGTTTCCCATTATACTCGAAATCCTTACAGACGAATACCGGGATAGTTCCTTCGAAAAGCCACTTGCCGAATTCCTTTAAGTTCTTTGTCCCAAATCTTTTTCCGCCTCTAATGGTATCGGCGTCGAGGTGTAAAGCCATTAAAAAAATTGCTTAAACGTTTGGCAAACTTTGGTATCATTGTATTCACGTTATCGGCTTCATATTTTTTCAGCCTTAAATTCAAGGAGAATTTGAAAATTTTGTTGCTATATTTTCCAAAAGCAGCTTTTGAAGTTGCTATTTTGTATCACAATACTGGATCAAAATTATTCGAGCCACATTAAAACCACATTAAAACCACTCAAAATTTCAGAATAAGATTAATCATAAGCTGTAAAAGAAAGTGACTGTTCCCATTTAGAGGTAACAGAATGTAAATATCCAGTTACTTAAAAAAGTGAGACTTTAACTGGTGGAGAATACTAATTATGGCAATGAAAGTAACGGTAGGCAAAGAAAATAAGAAGGGATATGGAAAATAACCCATCACTTACCACATATGAAACAAAATAGGGCCAACATGAAAAAAAAAACACATCAGAACACACTTTACACTATTTTGGTGAATAACCTCACTTGTGATAGATGCAAGACATATATCAAGAGGAGGATGTGTACGCATCCAGACCTAACGCGTGAATGATTATATGTTACGCTCAAAGACCGAAAACACTCATTGAGCGGGAAAAAAAACCGACCATGATGCGTTGTGGTTTCTTTAAAACAGCCACAACACATTGTGGCTTATCAGTATCTAACTCTAAGTGTTTACGACGAATCGGTCCAGGCTGCATTTAAAATGTGTGATTCTTCTTAACCGTCGCGTTACAAGGCTCTAGAAAAAAAAGTGAGTCGTCATGGGTGGATAAGGCAACCTGGACCAGACGCGAATTTTACGTTGTAGCATTTTTGAGTTAGTCACAACGCATTCAGACTGTTTTTTGTAAGTGCCATAACGCAAATAACGTTTTGAGGTCGTTTTAAAGAAATCAGAACGTGTTTTGGTCGTTTTTTTCGGTTTTTGAACCTAACATATATATATATTATAAATCTATAAAATTGAGGAGACAGCTATACTAAGTATGTATGGATATAGAAGACTGTATTTATCAGAAAATTCAGTTCTCACTAACGTATTGGACCGAACAGCCGATTTAGCGCAGAAGGAAGCTGACAACTGTGTTGCATCGTTCAGTGTTCCTGTGGAGTGTTTTCCGTGCGCCCTGTTTGTTCACACGCTTGTCCCCAATTAATGAGAGCTGCTGGCAATACCAACAGGCAATCGGATATCGGTTTCCCGAAAGTGGACCCCATTCCACGACCTCCAACGTTGGCCAGCTCATAGCATGCGCTATTTCTGCTTTTTGTTACACGAGGCTTCCGTTACAAAAATAACGATTTTCCCGTCGTTACTCTACAACGGCTATGCACAGCCACATTTTAAAAACTCGTAATACAAACAACTTAACCTAATATTTTTATAACTTACTAAGCAGCATGTTTAATATATCTTATTGTGAATACGTCTCTGTAGGATGCTATATCGTAGGCGAAATTAGATTTTTCTGTAAAATGCTGTTCTACAGAAGCCCTTTCAAAGACAGCCTTTAACATAATCAACACGATTATATTCTCTTGATATGTGTAAAATAGAACTTAGGTGCGACCATCGAAAACGAAAAGTGGTTTACGTGCGCGAATATCGAAGACAGTAATCGATAACCTTATTGTGTAGATGTAATAAATGTTTAATCGCTACATTTTGTGATTCCCAATTAGTTACCTGCAAAAATATATCTAAAAATTAATTTCAGGATAGTGTAGAAATTACGGTAACTTTTAACGCGCAGATTTATATACACGATAATAGAATTGTATATGGTGGAATTACTTGAAAAGTTTCATATATAATAAGGCTGGTATTTGTCATTATGCGTGATAACTCCCTTCAAAGTTAACAGAAAGTCTTTTGCAGAGTGAACACTGTGGGTAAAATGGTCTGTAAAATCAGCCTAATCTGATCAAGAGATTAAAACCATTTATTCTTTTCTAAATCTATATAACTGTACAGTATAACGTCATGCGCCCGGCGGACTATCAGAAATGTTACAACAAAATCAAGGCTATGAATAAATGAATTGCCAGAATACTTTCGATAAGTATACTTTTCGCTACTTTTCATATTAAATATTTTGAGGTTATGTAACGAAATCAATCACACGACTTTCTAACGCCGCACTACTTTACCACTCGCGTTGCTGATGCTATCGTTCAGTTACAATGAAATGTATTATAGATATATTAGGATTAGGATGCGATGTGCACTGACCTAAGAGCGCTTTCAATAAAATGGTATTAACATATAGCACTATAGCCTGAAAATAGATAAAAGAATTCTAGTGTTGCTTGCACTATAGCGATCAGATGTAACTATATTTCATATTTGTGGCAGAATATGGTTCTATAGAGCAGAAAATAAAATATCGTAGGTATTAGCATTAAACACATTAATTGAGAACTATATCTGACAAATCTGACGACCGTTTACGTCTTTAAATTCCAGTGAAAAGGAAACTGAAAAATATATCTTTGTCATCCACTTGAAGAGCCGTCTACTCCTGTGGAATCTCCCAAAAATACAGTATTATGAAATTTTAAATACGATATTTAGTTTTGGTAAACTTAACACACAACGCGTGTAAATTAGAAGAATAAGAGTTACTCAGTTAAAGAGCTAGACGAACAGTTTGCCGAGCGTCAGTAATAAGTGTCCGCTTCCTTTTGGATCGGAATTCTACACTTGATTACATTATTAAAAACTTAATCGTAAAAACATATACAACACTAACCAACCGCATGCAGCTGGCTATGTATTCCAGGTAAGGATTAAGTCATATAACTGTTGCTTTAGGGCTTCTTATTTTTCAAGATCAACGCTAAATAAACTTCTTTCACTGGAAAAGCTGAGATCCAGTTTCAAAATGGTTATATCCTGCACGTCAACTTAGCTACATTTATCGATATAAATCTTTCGCATGAGTCCTTTCACTTCGTTAATACGCATACTGTCTTGTTTCACCATTCACTTCTCATTCAGTTTGTGTATGGAAATTACTCTCTCTTCCGAAGTGACTGCGCACGTGATTTAAGCGTAATTCTTCCGACCGGTTTAAAATGTCAGACTTGTTTCCTAGTAAGGCACCGAAGCGGATTTTGCCGTAACCTCTTGCGACTGGGACTGAACGAATGATTTGTTGAGCACAAGTTATAGGTAGCAAGCAGCTGCTGTTTAAAATTATCTCGCCGTAGTAAGCAACTGTAAACTTGTCTTTACTTCACAATTTTGGAATGATCACATTTCTCTTTTGGAGGATAGGGGAGTTCATCTGTGTAACACTTTTTAATGTATACAAATTTGCATAGGTCTTTTAAGTAAAGAAACAGTGGTTTTTATTTCACTCCAATAAATCACAGTTATCTGTGTTGTATAACAAGCTTTACTTTCTTAGCGTCGTGTTCATTTCTCATATTCAGTACCGTTTCCTGGTTGGTTTTTTACGAATTTCTGTAATTTCTTAAATTTATAGGTAACTCAACGGGAGAGTCTTCCTATGATTCGAGAATCAACATTTGGGTGACAATGATTGAAGATAAGAGAATTTACTGTTTATCTATTTAAATGTTTATGTAACCTTTCAAGATTAGCCCTCTTCTACATCTTACCATCTTTGAATCTTACATCTTTACGCATAAAATACTTATTTCACAATTTGCTTAAATGAAGCTAAAACTTAAAATACTGATTAAAATCTTAATGATATTCATATTTAATCTGTAAATAAGAAAGTAAGTAGTATACGCTAATGTCAGTGAAGGCTAAAGAAGAAAATAGTAGTAACTAAATACTAATGAATGCTCGTGAAACATGTTAAAAATACACAAACTAATACATGTAAAGGTTTAATAAACACATGTAAACGGCATGAAAATTAATACAATTGAATTCTACATACGTGGAAGAAGAGGCTGTTCAGCTAGTGCTTGGACAGGTAGTGTATTCTCAAAGCGCATTTTAATGGACCGATTTGGTAGTTTTAATTTTTATGGGAAGATCATTCCACAAACATCCGCTGAAATTTAAAAGGAATTGGCAAGCGTTTCCAAGCTGTGGGAGTACATGGTTAGTAAATTTGAGTTTACAGACCTGGTGTTAATATTATGGCAAAGTCCTCAGTATGTGGTTTTGGAAGAAAGGTAGGCGGGAGTTTTCAGGTGTAGGAGAAGATGAAGGATACAAAGTGTCGTCAATCACATGAGCACAACCATTGTAAACGATCATATAAAGAAAAGACGTGGTCGTGCAGTAGGAAGTCGCAGATGAACTTAATCCATGAATTCATAACGAGTTCAAGTTTTCTTATGTGTACTAAACTTAAATTTTTCTGGACAACGGCGCAGAAATCGAGATGGAGGAGCACAAGGGATGGGGAAAATCTTAATTTACATAGAGCATGAAAAGAAGAGAAGGCTTTGCGACATACTGAGACAGTGTTCTCAGACCAGATTAAATTACTATCCACTATGAATCCCAGTCTTTTACCAGATCGATATAATTTAATTATGTTCCCTGAAGCTTTATTTTTGGGAAATTTACCGAGCGTGGTGGATGAGCGGTTAACGCTCTGGTTTCGCATTAGGGAGGACGGCGGTTCGAATCTCCGTCCGGGCATCGAGATTTGGGTTTTTCAGGGTTTACCCAAATCTTTCCATGTGAATGCCGCGATGCTTCCTCAAAAAAGGAAATGGCCGAATTCCTTCCCATTCTTTGTCTCCAGCCCCTTCCCGCCTCTAATGACCTCGACGTCGATAAAGCGTAAAGCCACAAGTGTAAAAAAAAAAAAATGGGAAATTTGATACGAAGTTGTTGCCTATCAGTTTTGAATTAGTATTAACAATAGCCTGGGATTTATTTGGGTTTATTTTCAGTCCAAGCCTCTTTTCCCAATCAGAAAGATATTTTACCGAGCGTAGTGGGTGAACGGTTACCGTTCTGGTCTCGCATTCGGGAGGACGCGGGTTCGAATCCCCGTCCGGGCATCCAGATTTGGGTTTTCCACGGTTTCCCCAAATCACTCCAGGCGAATGCCGGAATGATTCCTTCAAAGGGGCCATGGGCGAATTTCTTCCCGTTCCTTGTCCCCAGTCCCATCCCGCCTCTAATGAGTTTAGCCGTTGACAAGGCGTAAAGCAGTAAGGGGGGAAAAAAAGAAGAAGATATTTTAGGTCTTCGTTTATTTGATTTATTATAATGGCTATGTCAGCTGATGTTGCACTAGGGTATAGTTGCAAGTCGTTAGCGTACAGATGACACTTGCAGTGATGTCGTTTATGTATATGGAAAATGGAAGTGGTCATAGTTCCTCAAATAAGATTCGAATCAATTAACAGTACCACAGGCAAAATTTAACTCTCTCAGTTTGGACAGGAGAATATGAAGTTCGACTGTGTCAAATGCCCTGCTGAAGTCGAAAAGGATAAGTATTGTTATTTTTCGCCTGTCGACAGTAATAAATTTTTTCATGTTGATGGACTATAGACTTACGTAAATAGAAGCTTGGAATTTCACATCAGTACAAACCTTCTATTGAAAATGCTGATTTTTTCAGTCAGCCGAAGGACCCAAACGAGTTTACTGACGGCGTCAGTTAATTAGATAACGAAGTAACGCGCTGACTTTGCAACACATTTAGAATATGAACTTATTTGAATGTTGAAACTAAAGACAAGCATCGTTGATAGGAGCAGTATCTGGAAGTGGAAATACTTTATGATCAAACCGAATGTGCAACTATGAAGAAAATCAAATCACGAACCATCTGGGGATATGAATATCTGTCCTTACGTTTACTATTGTTATATTATCAACTTATAGTTATTAAGTCAGGCGGTTTTGTCAAATTCAAGTTCTCTTAAAAAAAAAATTATAGTTTCTTTGTTACAGATGTAATGAACTCAACAAACACCTTGAAAATTGTTTTTAATATACTGTGTCTTTTATTAGGGTTTAAAGACTCTTCAAAGCAAGTTCTATCTTGCACAGTTGTCGCAAACATTGTAGATAACGTAACTAAACAACTTCTTCTCTAATTTTATTCTAAGTTTTCATCATGGTAGCATTAATATAACCTTGAAGTTAGTTTCGGATGGTGCTGTAACTGATTGGAAAAGTAGTGACTTAAATTGCAACTTGAAAATGTGTGTTAGCAGGAAAAAAACCTGTCATATTAAGCTCAAGTTGACGTTCATAGAGCATACTTTACGGGCTTTACATTTTGAAGAAACATCCTAATGTAGGTTTCCCACGTTTTGCTCATGTGAAATAAGTCAAGGGCTCGATTCGTTTCTTAAGCTACAGGCAACCTGCTTTCAATCCAAAAAAGATTAATTACGGTGAAATAATAAAAGAGGGAGCATAATGATGCATTAAAAAGCCTGGTGCTGTAATATTTCTGCGTGGTATTATGTCAAACCCGGGTTCAGTTCTCGGTCTGGCGTCGCCGATTTCGATACCTTATGATTTCCCGGAACCACTACAACTGAATCCTTTCACAAAACGAGTAGCCAATCTGCTCGATTACTTGTTTACGATCCTACTACGGTTGTTCTAATGCCACTATCGACTGCCGCTACAATACAAAGTAATCTAAAGCGGGTTAGTAAAATTGCTGTCCTCTTACGGATTTTGAAGAAACGGAATGAACTCTAACAGCTTAATCTGTAATATTGTAGCAGTGTTTTAGAAGCGCTTCGCAGGGTACTAACTTGTAATGGAAGTGTTACTCTGAACGTCTAATCCGTCAAATGTAATTTGCGTCACTGATTTCGTAGAAGTTCTAAGCTGGATGAATTTATACAGAGACATGGTTAATATTTAATTGTGTGCAGCATGTTATGTACTTCTTATTAATTTTCTGGTGTGTAACTTCCTAGCATCGAGCTGACATAATTTATCTTCTTTTATGGATGCCATACCCGTATCCGAGTGTAGGTGGTTACTATGGGGGGAAGGGGGGGGTGTTAACCCCTCCATCGAAATGGATGGGGTGGTTTCCCATTGCCTTCCCTTGTGTGATAGTGATCGTGTAATTGAAAGTGTATATGATTGTGATGAGGTGTGTAGTCAGTGTAGAGTGCTTTTGGTTTAGAGATGAGGAATGAAAGAAGGGAGAGGGTGAACCTCGGTGCCCTTCCCTAGAGTCCTACCCTTTAGCAAGACATCACTGGGACCGCCAAACTTACTATGGCCTATCGAAGGACGAATCGCCATTAACAGCGTCGCATACCCTTACTACATACGCACTGTAGAATGGCTTGGGATTTATCCCAGAACTTTGGTGCATATTATGATGATTAGAAATTGTACAGCACCACCTCTCCTAAGCTGCCGGCAAAGTACTGAACATTAAAATTTCCTCCACCGCCAGGATTCGAACCAGCTAATCCCGTGTCAGCGCCGGGCACCATCACGGAGCCGTAGCAACTGAGCCGACGGGGCGGGCATAGGAAGAGAAATAAGACGCCGCATTGGCAGGTGTAACTAATTCACGTTCTGTCCTTGCCGTTACGGATTAAAATTGTGAGGACGCACTTTTGTCTTGGTACAAACCCATAATTAGAGATATGCTGGAGATTCGAAAATGTTATGATGTAAGATGGTTAAATCAAATAATTTATATCGTTTACACCTTTTCGTCACAACGTTTTTGTACCCACAGTGACGCGGATCAGTGGATGGCATTAACTGCTGTCAATATTTTTTTAGTTATAGGGCTCGTCGACGTCAAGGTTTTTAGAGGTGGGAGAGGACTGTGGTCAAGGAGCTGTAAGAACTTCGGCCATGATTCTTCGAAGGAAACCTCCTGGTATTTGCTCTCGTATGTTTACGAGAAACGATTGGAAACCGAAATATGGAAGGCGGGATCGGGATTCGAACTCGTGTTCTCCTGAATGCCACTTATAACTCACTTACTAGGTTCAGTCACCGGTTTCTGTTTTACTGCCGAGTCGCCGTGCTAATAACCACTGTGCCCGCTGATAAATACTTAGCTGCCTGCGCCACGCCGGCTTAATTGCGGCTGTAAGTAACGCGGAGGCTCCTCCTGTAATTGCGACCTGTGTTTACGTCGACAGTGCGCCGCCTCGACTAGACGGACCGTTGATCTTTCATCTTACGACTTAACCTCTTGACGACAGGTTAGTCATTAAAGGTGAAGCGAGTGTCCACTACCTGTCTGTGAATCTAAGTTTCAACGGCGTTTATCGTGCCAGTCTGTTTGTGGAAGGTGATAATGGACGTACTGTCACTCGTCTGTCATAGATGAGCCTAGAAACCGTATTTAGGCTTTGAACAATAAATTCTCAGACTAACAGGTGACACATTAACATATTGAGCTGTATTGGTTCCTTGAAAAGTAACCTATCAGAGTGTTTTAAAACTCTGCAGTATTGGATATGCTAAACAATAAGGAGTTGTTTGGATCATTCTGACGAGCTACAAACCGCTCTGTAATTATATTAATGGGTAGCAAATTCCTCATTAAGTTGATCACTTCGGAAACATGTATTTAATGGAGCAGATGAATTGGCTGATACCGTTAAAAATTCCTGAAATTTTTCTGTATCAAAAAGAAGTACAAGTCTACGAATGAAATGGGACAGAAAACTCGTCCACGTAAAAACATATTAAATAAATTTCTTCTACCTTTTTTATTAATGCCAATTAACAAACATACTCAACAATCAGCTAAACAAGAGCCATATCATCTTCTTATCACCTTTTCCCAACTTTACGAGTTGGCTGCCTTACTCATCATTGGCATAGTAAAATTAGGAACTTTGTTTTTACGGTCGCATACCCTCGCTGTAGCCAAGCACTTTGTACCTACTGCCAGGTCATACTATGTACTAACTTGGGAACCATCAGACCTGTTCAGAACGGATTTTGATCCCCCGAGTATATGTTGAAGGGTATTTACTCCATATGTCTGTGTAACAATTATTTCTTCAAAATGAGCCCTGGGTATCGAGAAATTAATGTGAAAACATATGTAAATATATTTTAAATATTATAATTTTAGCATATTGTTTAAATGCTTCAGCGTGGTGTATGCGGTAAGATGCTAACTTCCCATTTTGCGAACCCGGGTTCAAATCCACATACTGCCAAATATTTTTATTTCTTTTTTTTATATGCAGTAGTCATTGAGCATTGATTTTATTTCATTTAAAATTCATTTAAGAATTTTTATTATGCGAAATAACAGACATTATGTTATTTTCAAACATTTACATGCTACCACCACTGCACGGAAATAAGTATAACTGTGGTAGGGGGGAAAAAACCCCGACCTTATGGCTGTAATATATTTACTTTACGATATTAATTGTAGAGATACAAGTATAGAAACGATGAACATGAAATATACCTGTTTCATTAAAAAAACACATAAACAATAAACAATGAAATAATGATTTTCTAAAAAAAAAGTTGGGACTGAATGTACTAAAATTATAATATTTAAAATATATTCACATATGTTTCCGCGTTAATTTCTCGATACCAAGGGCTCATTTTGAAGAAATAATTGTAACACAGACATATGTAGTGATTACCCTTCAACATATACTCGGGGGATCAAAATCCGTTCTGAACAGGTCTGATGGTCTTCAAGTAAGAGAGTAAGTGGTCTGTTGCTCTCTGTCTGCGAAATGTGTAACTTTATTCTGTGTATGATAAGCGTACTTTTGTTTGCGAAATGCGTAGTGTATGAAGAGGAGATTGGTGACCGTTCTGCCATTCACCTTGACAGCTGCGGCTAAAAACCAGGACGGCTGGTAGGCAGGGGCCTAAATATATGTGCTGTGCCTCAGCGCACTGACAGGTCTTAACATAAACTATATACTTCACATTATTCCCGCTAAATCGCTAGTCTGTTCATTAATGTTCGCTGCAATAATTACCATCTCTCTATTTATGTTATGAAACTGGAATATACTTCAATACATTCTGAAAAATCTAAACTTCCATTTCTAATAAATTTCTTCAAAGAAAATGAAACGGATTATATGCCTTGGAGTTTCTTGATATAAACAGAACGGAATAAACACACAAAGACTTCTACTTCTTCCAACAACCAGTTGCTATAAACGAAGCCCAAAAACAGATAGACCGGTTTTCGCCTTCAACTGTTCACATGAATGGACTCTTGTGGAGACGGCTGTTGACTAGACGCGAAGTTTAATTTTAGTATCGCGTGAATGGTACAAACGAAAAACGGTCTGACATTCGAGAAGACGCGGCTTCGATTTCGATATTTCATGTTTGCTGAAATCACTCCAAGCGAAAGTCAGTATTGTTCCTTCAAAATGCCATGGGAGAATTCCTTCCCGTTCCTAGCCTCCCGTACTTTCCCGCCTTTAATGACCTCGACATCGTCGAGGCTTAGTGGGAAAAACAGCAACAAACAATTCACCAAAAACGATGGATTCAAGAGTCGAGGCAATTTCGCAGCCACTTTCAAATTTCGAGTAAATCGTGAATCGGCTCGATCTTTGGGAGGCAGTTCGCCATGTCTGGAGTAGTGTGTTCCGTTCACTTGAATGACATGATTGATATGTCGACTAGACCGCCGACTCGATGGTAGAAACGATAAAAACCGATATTTTCTGTCAAAGACATTATTACAACTCGTTGCTACAGGAGCTTTACCAACGCTCGAGCATACAATACTTTTTTATAAAAACAGATATAAGTCGAAAATTTTCTGAATGTATTAATAAAAAGTAAAATGATACCAGGCATTTAATGTATTTAATTACAGTAGAACTCCAATTATCCGAACTCCGATTATCGCTGATTATCCGAATCGCTTTTTAATTAAAACTGAAACGTAGTGCGATTCAAAAATAATGATTCTGCCTACATACCATATGAAACTTCTCAATGTCAAGCGGATGAGCGACTTTGCTGTTTGAAAACAGATGAAAACAGTCAAACAGCTTACTTTGGCAGAGATGTTCAACAAGTAATAACTGTTATATTACAGTACGATATGTACTGTGCATACTGTACTATGTACAGCACTTGTAACTACGCTTAACATTAATAGGGTTGTCTTTTCATTCAATAAATTCCTTTAAATATAGTGTTTTTCTCCCATTTTCAACATACATACAGCAATTAATTAAAATAGGCCCTTTTTCGGAAAAAATCCAATTATCCGAATTTTCGATTATCCGAATGGGGTCCGGTCCCAATTGATTCGGATAGTTGGAGTTCTACTGTACCGTCAAAACTATATACCTTACAAGTTATTCTAAAAGTGACGTGTGGGGTTTTTTTTATTTATCTTTTTATTCATGATATTTGTACTGAGCGGTCTGGTATCTAAGGCGCCTAACTGGAGCTCGAAATGTCCCCGGAGGATCTCGGCGGAAAGTTTGACCTTCCCCTCTGGTAAATCTTCCTATATACGCGTGAAGTTAAAAGGTTACTTAAGAAGCAAAGGAAGATTCATGCACGCTCAAGAAGGACGATGTATAGGAGTGATTTAGAAAAGCTAGCTGAGACAAGAGGACAGGTCAAGAATGCGATGCGCGAGGCCTTTAATGACTTTCGATGCAACTCATTTTCCAAGAGCCTCATTGAAAATCCAAAGAAATTTTGGTCGTATGTAAACTAAATAAGTGGTTGTGACAAAAATATGCCAGTTCTACTACAAGACGGCCGGGAAGTTGATGACAGCCGCGACAAGGCTACCGTATTTAACGCCGAATTTAAAAATTCCTTCACTCACGAAAACATGGAAAACATTCCCGTTTTTCCACGGCGTGTTGAATTTGAGATGGATCCAGTACAAATTGATAGTGTAGGTATCATAAAGCAATTAAAGCTCCTGAAGTGGGGGAAAGCGCCGGGTCCCGATGGTATACCAGTAAGAGTATTTTCGGAATACGCGGAAGAAATAGGGCCATTTCTGTCAGATATATTTCGTAAATCTTTAGAGGAATGAAAAGTACCTTCTGACTGGAAAAATGCGCAGGTGATTCCCGTTTTCAAGAAAGCAGATCGGAGAGATACTAGGAATTATCGACCGATATCGCTAACATCTGTTTGCAGTAGAATTCTGGAGCATGTCATATGCTCTAACGTTATGAAGTTTCTAGATGAAAACGAGCTACTTACAGCATACCAACACGGATTTCGGAAGAACCGATCATGTGAAACGCAACTGGCTCTATTTTCGCATGATGTAATGAAAGTTATTGATGAAGGATCACAAGTTGATGCTATTTTCTTGGATTTTCTGAAAGCTTTTGACTCTGTACCACACAACCGACTCTTAGCGAAGATCCGAGCGTACGGTATATCCGATCAGATTTGCGAATGGATACGCGATTTTCTAACTGGTCGGTCACAGTATGTCGTTGTAGACGGGGAAGCCTCTTCTAAACTAGATGTTACTTCGGGCGTTCCTCAAGGAAGTGTAATAGGACCACTTCTTTTCTTAATTTTTATAAACGAGCTCGGTGACAACGTTAATTGCAGGATGCGATTTTTTGCTGATGATGCACTTATTTATAGGGAAGTGAAGTTCTCCGACGATGGCTTAGAAATTCAGCGCGATCTGGATGTTATTTCGGAATGGTGCCGTGAATGGCAGCTTACACTTAACTGTAAAAAGTGCAAGGCAATGCATATAAGTAATAAAAAGACCCCGCTTGCTCAGGAGTACAAAGTTAACAATTCAGTTGTTGACACTGTGGATTACCTGAAATATCTAGGCGTAACACTACAAAGCAACATGAAATGGGACTTGCATATAACTTCCGTTGTAGGCAAAGCTAATTCCAAACTACGATTCATAGGACGTATTTTGAGAAGCTGTAATGCTCATACAAAGGAAATAGCGTACAAAACACTAGTGCGTCCGCATTTGGAATACTGTTGTGGAATTTGGGATCCGTATCGCAAGGGATTGATTGACACATTAGAGAAAGTACAGAGAAGAGCCGCTCGATTCGTGACTGCTAGTTACAGTCTTTACGTAAGTGTCACAGAGCTGATTCGTGGGTTGGGCTGGGATTGTTTGGCGGACAGACGACGTCGTTTTCGTTTGAATTTTCTGGATAATATGCGAAAATCTTTAAGTTACGAGTGCAACGAAATACTTCTTCCGCCAACCTATTTAGGTCGCAATGACAGGAGGGATAAGATTAGAGAAATAAGATGCCGTACTGATTCATTTATGTATTCCTTCTTTCCTCGATCTGTTTGGGATTGGAATGCGCAAAATTAGGATTGTTGCTTAGCACCCTCTGCCACCCACAGTATTTGTGATTTGCAGAGTATAGATGTAGATGTGGTAGAAGTAGGACAAAACGCTTCTGGGATTCGGATTCTACGTTAAACTGTAGATCCATTTACCCGGTAGGATTAACTGGCTAGGTTTGGCAAAGAGGGAAGTAATAGGCCACCCAACCTCCAATACCGGGCTGTTACCTCCTTCAGGTGGTTCCAATCAATCTGCCGGTTGAAGATCAAGCTTGGCTTTAGATACTTGTACTATCCTCCTATATGCCCACGTATCGAAAGCGTCTACTGCTCTATAGTCATCTGCATAGAAGATAGGACGTCACTGATGACAGTGGAGGTATCTGTAAGACGTAATGCAGTGCTTCTTCTCAAGTTTTTAGTTGGAAATTTAGTTTTTACTTTCGCTAGAAGTGGTTTCAGTGATCCAAGACTTCCCACGCAAACAACATTACTATTAGCAGGAGCAAGTATTGTAGCCGGTACGATATTTCAACACACCTAAACGCTGCTGGAGGACTAGCTTGTAGGTGAACCCTTGCACCACATAAAACAGTCAGTCAGGATGATGGCCAGATCTGAAGTAGCTAACGTAAGCTATTAATTGTTTCTGCAATCTCACGGTTTTGGAGCAACTAACTTCAGCACTCCCTCGATGGAAGCCAGACACTGTTATTACTATTGATAGATACCTTGCCCGACAAAGAAGATAGTTGGAAGATAGCCTAGTATCTGCGAAATTCATAGAGAAGAGTCTTTCCTCTATGGCTTAACACCTCGTTGACAGCGATGTTATTAGATCCGGGAAAGGACTGTGGATAAGGATAATGAATTCGACCATGGCCTTTTCAAAGGAACAACAGGCATCTGCCTGGAGTGATTTCCAGAAACCATGGAAAACCGAAATCTGGATTTTGAACCTGCGTCGTCCCGAATGCCAGGTCTGTACATTACCACTCACACATCAGACTCCGTGATTTTTTTTTATCTAATGCACGTAAACTGTTCGGCCATTAACTTCTCTGGCCCCTTGTAGCAGACTGTCATTCACACAGTCATGAACCATCAGTTAGATCATTCTCTCATTCCAACCGGTAGCCAGCTAGCACCCTCAACCAGACCTCTTGGATACGGCAGGTGGTAGAATTTTATTCCTGCATATCTGTCGTTTGTACTACAGAATTTTGCTATAAATCCTAAAATTCATTCTTTAAAATGCTTCACTCCTTTTGAACTACGCTCCATGAACCTCATTCATCCTCCAACTTCTTAATTGACTGGAAGATGTTGGAAAAAATTTGGTCGACTTCTTTAAGTCATAACTGCCTTATTCAACTAGCTGAATGTCAGTTTCAATATGTCTTTTAACATTACTAAAACACGACACTAAAGCCCCGATTTAAAATAATCCATAGGAAGTATTGATTCATTAGAAATTAATTAATCAAAAACTACTATTTTCCCATAAAACAACTATGTTTTTAAGGATGTTTGTAATACTCATTTATGAGAAGTTAGAAATAGGGAACGATAAGTAAAACCGGTTATTCCAATTAGTGACTTAATTGCTATGTATTTCGGTCATGCTGTCGCAACTTGTTAACGAATGATGAATGGTAGACGGTATGAGAAAGAAAACTGAATCCAGGTTGAAAGAAAGGAGAGGATCGGAGAAATAAGAGTATATAAGAATAAGTAAATAATGATGCCGTGGTATACACTATAGTAGGGGATGAATGGTAGCTAGCGAAAGGTAAATCTGTTAACTGCATATGCCAGTTACACATAATTGTGACAGTAACCAGTTGTGCAGTTTAAAAGTATCATTCATAACACTACGATTTAATATAGTAACTGTGAAAAGTTCTCGACCTGGTACAGAGATTAGATTGTAATCAATAAAGAAATTGTGATATATTACTCGTATCACAGTAACTAATGTCAAGTTTCAACTTGATCAGTGAAGTAATTTTATACTTATTTTTAAAGTTGAGATATTAAGTTTCTTTGAAGTGGATGAACTTGAATGTCGTTTAGTAATGAAGTTCATATCTGAAGGTTTAATGCCAACGGAAATTCGTCCAAAGTTGGCAAAGGCTTACATGGACCTTTATTCTGCTACTATATTTTGATATAAAGAACCTACCAATTAGGTGTGCAGACTTTTTTACTGTGAACGGGATGTGAGCCCACCACTACAAACCAGAAATGAAACAACTGTCAAAACAACGGATGTAAGCCGGTGACGATGCACCAAGACAGGTGAATTCGATTTCATTTACCAGAAGGTCACGGCCGGTTTTTTCCTTGAATGCGAAAGGGATTCTTTGTACTGTTTACCTTAGGAAGGTAAAAACTATAACCGGAAAATACTGAGCATCTCTTCTGGACCACCAGGATGAAGAAATTCGTTAGAAGAGACTGAGATTACAAAATAATAATCTTATCTCTCATCAGAGCAAAGGTACTTTGGAAAGTAATATGAAGTAGGAATTGCTGGAATATCAACATTACACACAAAATGTAGCACCCTCTGACTGACAACTATTTTCAAATCTAAATAATTTATGTCTGGAAAATGTTTTGGGTCAAATGAAGAAATGATCAGCTGTAAAAGAGTATTTTCAAACCTTTCTGGATTCCACTTCAAGAGAGGAATCAGTTCAATGGAGAAATATTGGAAAATTCCACTGAATCAAAGGGAAATTGTGCATGAAAATTAATGCATTTTTAACTAAAAAACACAATCTTTCAACCTATCCTTGTAAAACACACATTATTCAAACGGAATTGTCGAAGCCAACATTGGGACTTAATGTTCTCCTGTAAACTAGTACAGAAGGCTAATATGAAACTGTAGGTTAAGAAAAACGTAAATTTTATTCTAGATTATATTCTAAAGTTTTTTCTCTTAATTTTAGTTCTGATTCACAATTCGCGACACCGCAACCTGTGTGAAAGAAAATAGCTTCGACTCACTGCAGAGGAACTCTAAGCGGTGAGGTAATGATCGTGAGAATAGTGTTCTATGGTGACAGTCGCTGTACCAGTAACGTGAAGTGCGGGATCTGGGCACACCTGATAGTCCGACTGTTAAAGTCGTTACTGAAAAGTGGCCACTAATGGACAGAGTTTAGTAGCCTGCCCCGAGACCGGATCTCGGCGCTCCTCCAGCTGTTGAGGTCCCCTCATTACGAGAACCTCACTGATGGACTAAATATTTGTTTTAATTTGAGCTCTGAAGTGGCAGCAGGCAGAATGATTCGGCTGGGTGGCGCCACGGGAACGACCAATTAGCAGCACTCACTCAGACGCTGGCATGCGGCGCGACGCGGCTGTCTACCCTGCACGGGCTACCCACCGCATCTCATACAGACGAAAGATTTTATGGATTACATTATTCGTCGGAACATATTCTGGACGATACAGATCATTATTCAGACCGCTAAACTATCTTAGAATCCGGTCTTGTTGTCCAGTAAATAAACATTTCGTCTGTGGTGTAGTAGTTAGGGTACAACGAATGCAGTTAACTGTGATTTAGAATATTTAATAAAGCTGCTTTTCTCGTGTTGCAGATAATCCGGCTGTTATAATCACTCATACCTTGGTCGGATTCAAAGGAAGGCTATCTTTATGTGAATACAGCAAAACTACAGTGAGCAAATAATGAGACCATCAAAATAAGTAATTTCAAACAATACTAGAGAAGTAAAGTTCATTTTCTCTTTAAAAGACAATTTAAAGAAATCATCAAAAATTCAAATCGTATGTAATTTTGAGTTCTGTAGATCAAATTTGCTCTGAAGTTTTTACTGTTACGTCTGGTTATATTATTTTGCTAATAGCTATTTACTTTTTGAGATTAAGGCTTTTATTTAGCCATTTTTGATGCACAACTTTGTTTTAAAAAATGTAGTAGAAGATGAATGAATTCCCATTTAGTTCTGACTGAGACCAACAAGAAAAGCTTCAAAACAAGCAATAATTTCTATTCTTGCAGCAGCTAATAGTAGTTGTCTAAAACAGCAATGAAATTAATCATTAACATTTTATGTTGAAATCAAAAAGTCTATTTTATCGATTTTGTATTTGTTTTAATTTCACGTTTTTCAACTAGTATAACTACGAGTGTTTACTGAAATCGCTATTTTATTACTATCTCAGATGTCGTATGTATGTTGAAGCAATAAGGTTACATACAACAGCGCCAACTGGAATTCATAGAATATTTAACAAGCGCGTACCAGAATTAAGCACAGAAGCTGATGCTGGTGTTGTTGGTTATTTTGGACTTAAATAAAATATCAGATGTGTTATTTTCATTAATCAGATACTATATGACCTAGCTTTCTTATAATCGCGTTCAGTAAGTTGTTTATTATTGTCATTGTCACTATTATATTTTATTGTTGTGATAGATTTCCAATTTCATGGAGTATACAGAGAAGTTAGAATGCGTGCAGCGTATGATACTTGGCTTGATAATGAGACTGATATTTACAATCAAATAAAGTCTTCAAATGACCCTTATAACGATTAAATTTATCAGGAAAAATGTTGAGCTATGATTATATACATATTAAATGTTCCTCTATTAAAGTAAAAGTTTTTATAATTTAATTGTTGTTAGAACAATACCGTCTGTATGTCAGAACATCTTAATGGCCTAAAATACCCTGCTATCCTTTGTTTTGACACAAAAAGTGCATTGTTAAATCTTTGAATCACGATGTTTATCTTCTTAACCCGTTGTTCTGTACGTCAACTATGGTTCTTTATTTTCCAGCTACGGTTAGAAAATTTAAATTTGTGACAGTTATGTCGGCAATTTTAACATTGCTTGAACTACTATTATAATTCGCGGTTTTCTTTGATGCGATCGAGTGAAGCATAAAAACATAATGCTGCTCTCAGGCCATGGAGTCGAGTTTAGCTATTGAAACTTGTGGATGTAGTTTTATTTTGATTTGATAACAAAAAAGATCAAAAATTGGAAATACAAGATTTTTTGGATGATTACAACAGTAATGATAGAAAAGACATGTAACCAGAAGGAGATATATATCTATTTTCAGAAGGCGGAAGTAGGTTAATGTTATTAAAAATAGACTTTGCTTCATATTCAATAAGGATTTAACAGTTGATTCTTTTTTTTTTTTTTTTTTAACGGTCTGGCGCTTGCTTTCAAAAGTTTGCGGTACAATCCCTAGTTCAAATCACGGTTGGGACGATCAATTTTTAAAGACTTGTGTTCGGTCATACGAGCTACGCCAATACGTTCCATGGTTCATATTCTATGTTAAACTGTAGGCCCAGAAGAGAGGAACTGGCCGTCCTACATCTGACACAATGACTTAGCATGCCTCCTTCGCATTGCTGACTAAGGTTTTTTATTTATTTTGTAGTAAATTAAGCTTAACTGTTGAGGTATGTTATACGCATTATAATAGGAATTTTACTGTCTCACATTTCTTTTGCGACAGATAGAATGTGGGGTCATATACCATCCCCAACATTGATAACTGAAACAGGGCCTCGCTGTTAAAATGGAAACTAGGAAGCTTCCCTACACATAATTTTTGAAGGGCGAAAAATCATTGACTTGATTGTATTCGCTTAAGGAAACATCACTCAGATTTCGGTACACTTCAGTTTGTCTTAAGCTGTCTCAACAAGCCCTTCAGCCACAGTTAGCTGCTGGTAAGTAGAACCGACAAAAAAAAACTGGATGAAATACTTCTCACGTACGCAGTATACAAACTCGGTGGATTAATCGTTGAACCTCTCTGGGAAAGCGTAGAAAGTTGACATCAATTAAACAGCAGATTACAGGTTCCGACGCTGGTCGTTACTTGATTCCTCATACAACAACCGCCTGCAGTAAAGATTTGTCGAACATTGAGCGATTAAAGTGTAGGACCGAGAAGATAGCGTAGCATTTGTAGGTAATTGCAGCACTTAGTGAGGTATATTAAACACGGGCTGGCTTGTAATTTGCGACGTGCCACCTGAGCTACGCACCGTGCCATTACCGAGCGGACACTCGTCATTACGCGGGATCTAAAAACAAACCCATTGTCTCTCAGCCTTGCTGCTGCCAGGTTATAATGAAACCTCGTCCTGAGCAGTGACAGCTATTCAGTTTCAGCTCCTCTTTAGTATTACCCACATTCTGAGTGAAAAACGGAACGTTTATGGATTCGCTTATATGTCTGCAAGTCACATCCTTATAATTTCTAAACCATAGGTTCAAGACTATTTCTTAGCCTGTCGCCCCCTTCATGAAAAGAAAAAATTACTCACCATCGCCTTTTCAGAATATTAGTAAGTAAGTAATGTAACCTGTAGTGCTCCAACTTTTTCGGCTCGTAATCAGCTTTTTGGCCCCTCTTAGTTCGAGTGTACAGTATCTCTTCAACACCGACCGGTGGATGGTACCGCCCCCGTTAGGAACCATTGCTCTAAATGCTTTAACTTGGAAATCTGTAATCGTAAACGACCTTCACATGACTATAACATAAAACATGGATTTTATTTTATTTATTTATTTTATGACTAAGAAAAATCAAATAGTCACGTGGGTTGAAAATATTTACAAAGGGTTTAGTAGGGGCTGAAGGAAAGATTTTCTTCAGATAGTCTCCGTAGATATAAAATGAAAGCTTTCAGCAAGCCAACTCCAAAAATGTTTGTGGTTTCATTTTTTTATTTATGGCTTTACGCCTCGTCTCCGTCGAGGTAAGTGGAGGCGGGATGGGACTGGGGACAAGAAACGGGAAGGAATTCGGCCGCGGCCTTTTGAATGAAGCATCTTGGCATTCGCCTGGAGTGATTTTGGGAAACCATGATTCCTTTTTATTCCACTATCTGTGAACGTTTCTGACAAAAGTTCATTATTTCCGGATCTACTGACGTTAAAAGTCTTTCAAAATTTTCAGTGATATATAAAGTTTATAGGAAAACTCCACTTTACATTAATCTCAGTTTATTCAAAAACAAACCTTAAGAAATTTATCACAAACACAAATTTAATTAATATAATCTCTTAGCAGATTTGTTAGCGATTCTTTAGGTTCTTTGACATCATTTAACGTAACAATGTTCTCAGAACACCTTGTCATTTACAATACCTCATCTTCAAGAGCACGAGTTCAAAGCTCTCAAGGCAAACTGCACACCAGTTAACTAATCGGCAGCATGGGTTCTCGGGTCATTACTGGGCGTTGAACATACGGTTTTCGGTGACAAGTTTACTGATATTTGCGTATCATTACCGTACCAGTGAACAGATCCGACAGCAGGTTATTGGCGAATGAGGTCTTCTCTCAGACTCATCACATATGGGTTTTATGGACGCAGCTGATCGTATACACTACGATCGATACTTGTTTATTATTATTATTATTGCTTTATGCATCGTCGACGGTTAAGGTCATTAGAGGTGGGATGGGACTGGGGACAAGGAACGGGAAGGAATTCGGCCATGGCCTTTTCGAAGGAAGCATCCCGGCATTCGTCTGGAGTGATTTGGGGAAACCACGGAAAATCCAAATCTGGATGCCCGGCCGGGGATTCGAACCCGCGTCCTCCCGAATGCGAGGCCAGAACGTTAACCGTTCAACCACGATGCTCGGTTCGATACGATCAAGCATTGTCGGAGTCCACATATCACGCGCGTCACAAGTAATAACCGTCTTCACTAGGCGGCTGGTCGACTGCGCCAAATCACCCACATTTACACTACACAACCAGGCCGCTTGTTCCACCAGCTGCCTCTATCGCGTGACACGGTCGCTTCTGCATGTTAGTGAAACCTCTACGCACCCACGCGGAGATTTTTAACAATCCTTCCTTCCGTTCTAGACAGGAAACTTGGTATGTGAAGGTCAGAGCCGGCCTCGCTCAACTGGTGTCCCATCTGTCAGGTGACCAGCGGCACCTGTTACCTCTTCAAGCGCAGACTGCATTCCTTTCGCGAACCAATATGCAAATATTACAATGGAATGCATCGGCACTTTAGCGATACATTGCAGTGGTAAGTTGACTGGTGAGAGAATTGAGAGAGAGAACGGCACTTTTCCGAAGGGAAAACAACAGAAATAGAAAGCTTTTTTTCATAAGGAACTTTCAGGTTACCAGCTGTATGGTGGTAGAGTAATGAGAAAGAAATAGTGTAGAAAATGACTGGTTTTTGATTAATTTTCGGACGGCAATGAGTTATGACTGTAATTAGAACTGTGGTCGCGGTGGGTTGCAGTGGTTGTAGCGTAGTTTCCGCGCGGTTGGTCCGTGAACCAGTTGCAGCGCGGGGTGGCCCGAGGCGGTGCTTGGTGCGGCGCGGCCTAGGCTGCGAGTCGCGAGCCTGTCCAGCCCAAGGGGACGCGCTCGGGACGTCGCCCCGCTGACCTCAGCTGCTCACTCGACTCTTCCAACGCTGCTCTCATGCCGTCACGTGGTAAACTGCCCGTTAGGGAACGTCTATAAACCACGTAGCTCCAGTTTGGCCTCCTTTGAACCCTCCCCACGTAGCCCGTAACTCTTTTCCAGAAGATATTTTGTACTGTTTTCTCTTGTCAGATTATTGTAAATTACATAAGGAGATAGTTAAATGACAGAAATAAATATTACCATGCTGTTGTGTGTTCTGACATTCTTTTAACTGTGACAAATAATATGAATAAGAAGCTATGCGGCTTGGCTTGAAACCCCCCGAACCAACTCCTACCCCTCCCCCCCTCTTAGACGGAGCCACGTAGTTTATGGACGCTCCCTTGGATGAAATTCGTTTCGGAACCTGCAGATCAGACAGATCTCTCTAAGTGGCAAGAATCAGGGTGGGAAATCTGTTTATTCTATATCTACCTGGCCTGAAAGAATAATTCAATTAATAAACTGTTCGCTCATGCGGAGGTACAAGTAGTTTTTGCTTTGTCTGCAACCATTAGTACTCTAATTTAAAATGACTACAAATGTATTTTTTTTAACTGCTTTACGTCTCTCAACAGCGAGGTCTTTAGAGACGGGAAAGGATGGGGGCAAGGAATGGGAAGGAATTCGGCCATGGCCTTTTTAAGGAAGCATCCCGGCATTTGGCTGGAGTGATTTGGGAAACCATGGAAAACCCAAATCTGGATGCCCGGACGGGGATTCGAACCGCCGTCCTCCCGAATGCGAGGCCAGAACGCTATCCGTTACACCACCACGCTCGGTACTACAAATGTAGGCGACATCACTCAACCAACTAATGAAGTATTGTTACTAATGTTATTTTCGCAACAAAAAAAAAAAAAAAAAACCTGAGAAATGTACGGTATAAGGGCGTCTATTAATTATGTGAGCTCAAAGTAAGGGGGATGGTGTAAGTTCATTAATAATTGGGGGGTTGTTTAATTAATAGAGCTGATAAATTTTTTAAAGTTCTAAATAATATAGTTCTTTATTTGTCGCGGTCGCCGGAGGTGGAACAAAGTACGTAATTGCAGTAAAGTAAGCACACAAATTAAGATAGAACACGATAGTGAAAGTTTATTCTAGTCCCACTGGCACACGCAGAACGGATTGACCACAATCAAATAATTAATTTCTTTGTCTTTATCAGAGCTTCGAAATCCAAAGATCGCATGTCCTTTAGAAAAAAATTAGCGCAAGTAGATGAAACATAAAATCATTCATAACGTTAGTCCACAGTTCTCATCTTCACTATGCATCTCAGTTAATCATTACACTCTTCTGTCCACTTGTAATTATGAATGTACTTTTATCTCTCGTCTTCACTTAACACACGTTTCTTGCTTTGCGATAATTCCATCGAAACCACGTAGTAAAGGCAGTACTCGTCCCAAAACCAAACACTCGCGCGCGGACATACTCGCGAAACGTGTAGCGATCACGTCATGTCTGACTAAGCATGTATCCATGCGCAATCTGGCGCTACTTTTTAAGCCGGCAGAAGGGAAGGCAGCTGTCGCGTTACAATGGGTTCAGAAAAATGTCACCAAATCTCATTTAAGGGGAGGGAGGGGGTCGTTAAAAACCGAACGTCAACTTTTTATTTCAGATTGCCACCCTTCAAAGAGCAATAGAGCTAGAAAAAAAAGTTTTCAACAAAATACGAGGTCAATCTCACGTTAGGAGGGAGGGGGGGGGGAATCCACCAAATCCAACCAAATCTCACCATTGGGGATGAGGGTCCAAATTTAAGAAAAAACATCTCACGTTATTAATGTAATCCTCCTATCTAACACTGTCCTCTAAGGGCGTATGTCCAGCTGTTCTTATTAATCTCACACTCACTTTCTCAATACACTGCCTGACAAAAAAGTGTAGCACCAGAAAAGGAGCACGAAACGAAGCTTCCCGGCTTGAGAGAGTATGTGACGTTTTTTAGTAATTACAAAATCGAGTCAAATTTACAAAGTATTTGGCACCCCATGTCAGTATGTATCGCACTCCGTCTGGCCAGGATTCAAGCACTGATTCGGTTTGGAATGGTGTCATAAAGCCGTCCTGTCTTCTCCTGAGGCAAGTTGGCCCACAAATGTTGTAAAATAACATTTAATACCCTCTTAACCACTGAAGTTTCATTTCGTTTCCTCCTACCGAGCGTGGTGGGTGAACGGTTAACGTTCTGGCCTCGCATTCGGGAACGCGGGTTCGAATCCCCGTCCGGGCATCCAGATTTGGGTTTTCCATGGTTTCCCCAAATCACTCCAGGCGAATGCCGGGATGCTTCCTTCAAAAATGCCATGGCTGAATTCCTTCCCGTTCCTTATCTCCAGTCCCCCGCCTCTAATGACCTTAGCCGTCGGCAAGGCGTAAAATAATAAGTAAAAAAAAAAAAAAAAAAAAAAAAAAAAAAAAGTAAAAAGTTTCCTCCTGCCCTACTGGATTATTCACTTTTTTGTGAGGCAGTTTATGTTCATTCTTAAATTGTAATGATTGGATCGCATAATTCCAGCTGCTTAGATAAAACTGTGTTAACTTTATGGGTTAACGTCTCATCTAAATTTGTTCTCCAAAATATGTTTACAGAATTCAAGTAAAAGTTGAAACAGGTTTTTATACCTGACGTTAATTATTTCCTTCAGAGAAACGAGGGTTTCTATAAAACAATTAACAAATGTAGTTTTCATATTCATCGACATTCGAGAATGTAGATAGTGAAATATCATAGCACTTCAGTTATTAACTACTGAGTCATCGTTATCACTAGACGCTATCTCCGTGTCTTGTCATGTTGTATTGGAGAAATCGCGTTGGCATTCGCTTGGAGTGATTTCGGCAAACCATGGAATACAGCAATATGGATGCGTGGACGGGATTTGAACTTTTGTCTTAGCGTATGTGTTACCGCTCATGCACCGGGCTGGTGATAAATCAGTCTGTATTAAATCTTATAAACAAATGTGCGCGTAACTAATCGACTAATCGTGGAGCTTTCTCGCAATGTTTTGGAGATCAAACTTGAAGATTTCGATGGATAGTTTGATCACCGAAATATGTTGTGTTAACATCTGTTTACTCGGTTAGCTATCCGAAAACATTTCATTAACATCCAACGGCGAGAAAGACTGTGTTCTTATAAATTTGCAGTTTAAAACAATTAGTTTGTTCCCTTTTAATCCCTAGTGTTTCTTTAATAAATTAGCAGATACATTGAAAATCAATGCCAAATCTTTGAAGAAACATTTGTCTAATAGATATTAATAACAATTTTGTTACAATAGGATTACCTGTAGCTTCGGTTTGATAGTGCAAAATATGATTATGAGTTCTATAAAAGAATGATCAGACTACCATCGAATTTCATAATACATTTATCTGTTGGTAAGGTTCCATGTCTTTATATTGTGTTATTTACAGGCTATTTAGAATTCGTAAACGTATTTTCAATTATATTAGTGTAATTTAAATAACAAAACTGAATTACCGTAAATCATTAATACACTGACAGATGAATACAGTAATAACAACACTATACAAATTTGTGTATTATGTCACATTGACGTATTATGTAATACAGAATACACAGAATCTTGAGCAAAATACTACCATGTAGAAATTAACCGTAATGGGCTACCACCATCCCTTTGTGAATTATTCGTTTTAGTTTTTTCAATTTTATATAATTCGCTTTAGTTTCTTGCGATTGCTGCATTGCCACATGTATATACTTTAGACCCTATTAAAGAATGGTAGTAAAAATGCTGATATAATCTGTAACTTCCAAAAATTCAAATATTAATTGACTCGCATATTTAAGACAAAAGTTTTAATTTAATAAAGATTATAAGATCATTCAGTAAGCTACGAAACTGACCAAAAATACATTAGTTGGATTAATTCTGAAATCTAAGTCATTAAATCTGAAGCAGATTGTTGCTATACTTGTATACGGAATAACCGTCCGTGGTTGGGATTCTACTTTAAAAGTGTAAATCCAGCTCTGACAGAGGTGGAATACACAGAAAAATGAAACTCTGTAACCAGGTCGTACGACCACGTGAACTGTTTACATAATACTTATGTTCTGGGATCATTGATGACGAATATCACAAACCTATTACACAGATTAAAAAAAAAAGTAAGAAAAAAGTATAACCAAATAGTTTTAAAATACAGACAGTAATACAAAAATCTGATCATTTATTGATCTTATTAATATTGGGTTTACACTTAGCGCTCACAGATGTAGAGGCAACTGCTGGAAGCAGTTAAACCCGTTGAGATGTCGAATTTTCTGGCCTCGCATTCAGGAGGGCGCCCCTCTAGCCATCCAGATTATTGTTTTTCATAGTTTTCTTAAATTACTTCATGCGGCATAGTTCTTTCAGAAGGCCATAGACGGATTCCTTCTTGTCCTTACTCCCAGTCCTTTCCTGTCTCTACTGACCTTGACGTCGACGAGTGTAAAGTCTTAAGCAAAAACAAAATTGATTTTGGTTTGATCCTAAAATCTCTTAATAGAATTTTATTTTGAGAAAGTAAGAATTTAACATAAAAATGCTTTCAGATTGTCGTTTTGGACTAAGTTATTTCTGTTTATACTATTGAAACTGGTTAGTTGTTACGAACGAAACGTGCATCGGTCTCTAAGGTTTCTAGGAAGAGCAATGGTCCTCTGACGTACGCTGTAATGAAACACCGTGCTGCTAGATATAGGTCGATTAATCAACTCGGATTAATCCATTATCAACAAATATGCAACACTCAACACTAATGGCTAGCTCTCCATAGTGATAGGACACCCAACTTGTCTTCTAGTACACTTCATCTTAAGAGACAGTAAATTATAATTAGCGATGCGTCTCTCAACCACTGTAACAAGGCTGTGTTAATTTCTTCGGAGCGCATTACATGTGGGCGTGCAGTTGGCGAAATTAAAACACATTACTCTTGTTCCTGGGCGCACTACATTCGACTAATGTTCACGATTAGCTGTAATTTATGTGCCGTGCCGCTCTCTAATACCCGCCGAGGTTCTTTTCTTTGTGAACGCAGCGCCACGACCACATTAACCCACCTGCCCGTCATCGGAGATCCGCCGATGAGGCCATCATAATAAACCAAATACCGTAACGCTTTAGGGTCAAACGGGGACCCTTAACTCGAATTAAAAAGCTCCCAGTAGATCCGTTCTAATGGTGGGGACTTCTTAATAACAGATAGAAATCTCGCTCAGGATAATTGGCGAAGCAAGGTTTCCGGCGCCTGAAATACTGGCTGGCAATTCTGACGTGCCGGTTGCTGCGGCTTTTCCTCAAGGGGCACTGCCAGCGGCTGAGAGTGTTAGCTTTTTTTACTGGTTGTACAGCTTACGTTTTTTGTTGTAGCTCAGATTCAACACAAATTGTATTATAAATCAAGTGGAGTATATACTGTTTGAACTCACATATTTCCTTTATTTAAATTAACCGGTTCAATTCCATCGATAACTTATCCACGGACACAGAAAATTTTTCATATATTTCGAATCAACATAACAATAATTCCCTCTACATTCATTCCCGTGCCTTGCCACAGAAACCAGACATAATAATCTCTTCTTAATTATATTGTACTTCCTCCGATATTCTTCCCCGTTGACTAGTTGGTCCAGAGATATTCTCGCCAGTGATTCCTTGTTCCAGAGACTAATAAAACATACTTGCACAAGAAATTTAGATTGAAATGTGGATAGCCTTCGTTATCTCACAAGAGGTACACAGTTTTCGCTAAGTCTGTTTTTGGTTTCATTCCGTGCATCTGTAATGTGTCTAATGTGGATTTACACTGTGCAAAAAACACTCATCCTGATTTTGAAACCTCGTAATACTGCAATCAAATAAGAATTACGTGTGAAACAATTTTAAATTTATTTCAAATTACTAAAGTTTACAACGTCGAGATTTTAAACCATCCACTACTACTGCAAACAAAATTTGAAAACAAAGACACAGCTTAAGAATCTTCTGTTGGTGCTAGCTCAATAATTTTATTTGGTATGTATCTGAAAGCATTAAACTATAGTGTTCCCTTTTTTTCTGACTTTATGCCTTGTCGACACCGAGGTCATTAGAGGCGGGAAAGTATGGGGGCAAGGAACGGTAAGGAATTCGAACATGGCGTTTTAAAGGAAGCATCTCGGCATTCACCTAGAGTGATTTGGTGAAACCATGGAAAATCCAAATCTGAATGCCCGGACGGGGATTCGAACGCTCGTCGTCCCTTTGTGAGGCCGGAGCGTTACCACTCACCCACCAAGATGGGTGTGTTTCTTGTTAATGCTTTTAGTTGTTCCTTTCTCTAATCTGAATGAACTGTGATATCATGCCAATACCTAGACAAATTCAGACTGTTCGAAATGCTGAAAATATAATGCTGTTAGAAAATTATTTGATGAGGTATTTTGTCGGAGTGGACTGAAAATTGTGATGGAAGCGTTTGTTCTGTCTCCAGTCATGGCAGTTGTATTTTTAAATTCTTATTGCCGAATATTTCCAAAGCATAATGAGCACGATAATTAGAAATAGCTTCACCTGATGATTTTGATTAATGGTGAAAGTAACACTTCAGGTGTTCAGGAGACATCAAAGGAACCACTATATAATACAGGTAAACTTATAATAGAAAAAGTGAATAAATCATGCTGATTTAAGGTTTCTACTAGCAAATGTAGTATTTTGAAACATTAAGTATCACCACAGTCAGTAGCTTTATTTCCACAGCTAGTAAACACCAAATACCGCATAAGATAGTTACAATGCGGTTCTAGTACATCTAATTTATAAATAACATTCCCTTTTGTTGCACGCTGATACTCCGTACTGAATAACAATTTCTGTGCTGAATCTGGTAACTTGTGCCAGTTGCGGCGGTTTTGAGTCATGTTCATGTAAAACCTCTTAATGTTAACTGACGCCAGTAGCAGATTTACAGTTACCATACATCGCTAAATAGGAAGTCATGTGACATCCATATTTTCTAGCCTCTACAGGGCGTTCGCCGGAAAACGCTACCCTCCCAGTCTGTTGCCGTCGGCAACTTGCTCGGTCAGTCGTGCCAGCAGTTTCCGCCACACGGCACCGTGAATCACCGCACTGTTTAACACCGTCGCTGCCCCAAAAGTACAGTGACGCAGTAAATGGGACCTTACATTGTTAAGAACGGTTTTCTTTGCATTGTAGCTAGTTTGTGACTTCAGTCTCTTATTAATCAGTGTTGTGAATAAACGTTTCTTTGCGGTTTGGCTGGTTTGGGGCTTCATACTCTTATTAATCTGTACCGTGTTTGAGTGTGAGTAAAATTATGGTACGTTACAGTTTGCAACAAAGAATATTTCTCTACGATACATATGTGAAGAAGAAGTCGTTTAAAAAGTGTCGCAGTAAATTTCGTCGCGAATTTCCTGGCGCTTTACTGCCAGCTAAATCAACAATTCTGCGTCTGGTTAAAAAAGTAAGAGAAACGTGTTCATTTTTTAACAAAAAGAGACTGTCGGTCAACCGTATTCTCACAGAGGAGAAAATTGACGATATCGCTTTTCGACTAGAACAGTCACCCAAAAAATCATTAAGTCAGTTAGGGCAGCGTGTGTCTCGAAATATGTTCAGAAGATGTGAAATGTGCATTACACAAGAGGGTCAACACTTCCAGCATCTTTTATAAGGTAAGCTAATGAATTACGTCACATTTAAATGCTTAGCACACAAGTTTATGAAGTTTATGAAGCGTAATTATTATGAAATAGTCCGCGGCCGACGGTCGAACAATGCCGGAAACTGAGCGCTCGCTCGCCGGGAGCAGTTTCTTCCTTGTAGCGCTAACAGTGGGTTGCGTTTCCCGGCGAACGCCCTGTATCTTTTTCTGTAAGTCATGAAACTCGGAGAAGATCTGCAATATACGTTTTCAATTGTTAAATCAATATAAAAAGTTTTCAATCATAGTTCCATACTTCTGGTGAGGTGGGATATAATTTCCCGTCGCTTGAGTAATTATTCGCACTTTTATGCTTTTAATTTGTAGAACTATCATGGATAATTTCTGTAATTTATAGCATAATCTGCTACATAGATATATTTTGACTAACACGGTTTTAATTGATTCAACATTCATGTATGGTGATGTATACAGTAAAAAAAAGTCACGCATCCACCAAACATTCATATAAATCTGGAGAATTGATTTGCTGAGTGTAGACTTGATTTTCTATTTACTTAATAACGTTAACAAGAGCAGGAATTATGCGTGACATAATACACCAATACATTTCTCAGTCATACTTCTTAGTAACGCAAAACTGTTTTCGTTGTTTTGCAAAGTGATAAATTTTAAGGCATTTAAAAAACGAAGCATTGCACTGTAGACTAATATTCGTTCCAACAGCAGCAACCGCAAAAGCTCTTTGTGGATAAGGTTACGGCTAGATGTCGGGTCCGAAGACTATATTCCACGCCGCCTTTCCAGTTTTCAACATAGATAAAACTTCTAGCAGCACAATGTTTGGGTCAAATTTACGAAGACTTTACAAATCTCGATGAAGTATGGGTATCGGGTAGCCGATAAAAACTAGAATTAAACGATACCCGGGGTCTTGAGGGAAACGCCAATTACCTAAAGTTATTTCATTAAGCCTTCTCACAATAAGAGGAAAGCAAGACTGTAACACTCCAGACTCTAATCTCCTTGTAAAGTTACTTTGCACGCTGCAAAACCAGTTCGTTGCGTCGCAGTCCTGCCGCAGATTAAAATATTCTGACTTATTACGCATTATAATGCAGAGAGAAACGCAGCCATCAATTATCAGCTACCTGTTGTGCTCCTGGCTTATAACCAAGGTCGCGAGTTCGCTTCACGTCGACAGCACAACCGCGTATTTTTCCAAAGCGCCAGTGTTAAATATATCACTTTGTAACATTCACGAATGAAACAACTGGTTCATTACAGACGCTAGATTAGATTAAATATTTTCGCTTCAATGTGGAAAAGTACACGTAATTCTTAGCAAACCCATAATATTATCCATTACTGATTACGGCTTAACTACTTCAGATCCCTTAAATACATACAATTTACTGTCTTAACTATGTCCTTTTTAGTTAGAAAATTACAAGGAGAATATGGCGCTGTAGTTATAATAAGTTTTTCTATCCAGTTTTCAAAATTCTAAACGGCGCTCATAAGATGCGGAAATCTTTTAAGAAGAATTAATAGCTCTCTGGCGATGTATAAAGCATTATATACCCCCATGGGCGCCGACAGGATTACTTTTAGGGAGGTGTACCTGCATCTTTTTTATACATTACATATAACACTCATTAAATAGGACACTGAATTTATTGACAAGGCGTTGAACAAATTTGGACAACCTAGGCACCTTAAGTTATTCTTCAAACAGTGAGTTTAATAATAAAATGTTTGTTTCTTAATATTTTTCTGTGTATTTTCTTTCATAGCAGGGGGGTGCAAATGCACGCCTTTGCACCCACTTCCAGCGCCCATGTATACCCAAGTAATTTCAGTGATAATCTGGTAAGAGAAAACAGGATACATGGTGGAAAGGAGTGGGGAAGGGGGAGAAGGGTGTTCGCAAAATGGCCAAAACGGAACAATCCTTTACTGTTTAATGGAAAATAAAATATTTTTTCTTGTCACGCAAGTGGATATTCTCAATTAAACAGAATTCTTAGTACTATTTATGAGGAAAACCTTCACCCAAGAAAATCTGTAAACAAAATTCTTGATTGTGTATGTATTGTTCATACGACTATAAGAGGAGCTATTATGTTTATGTATTCATATAACTTACTTTAAAAAATTATTTCAGTTTATTAGTAATTATTATTTTACCTGTTTCTATGAAATGACTCATTTTTTATTTTTAAAAATATTTTTTCATTTTTCATTTACTTAGTTCGAATGGTTAATCTACTTTTTATATATATAGCATCACGTTATTAAAGTATAGCTGCGAATCCACTATTAGTTCTTCCAGCGTCCCGCACGTTGTCAATCTGTCTTTCTTTTCCCTTATCCCAAAGAATGAAAATGTTTTCATGCTAGGTAACATTACCAGATCTTTGCGAAGGAAGTAATCTGTGGGAGAGATAGCTCGAGTCACAGATTTTGAGTTATCTGCATACTCATCTTTGGTGTGAGCTCACATCGGATAAAGGAGACCAGCAATTTTACGTGGAATGGTGTTACACTCATCTGATGTATAAAATTAAACTTGCCAATGGTGTAGAACTAATCCAATTAACAACTTTCCATCAAATCTATTAGGTCAGCATAACATAATCACTTAAGTTAGCTGTCCAACATTTTAATATTTAAAAAACATATTGCATAATAAATTTGTGATATACTCGTAAGAGTCTTTGTATAGGATACATCTTAAAAATTTTAATTCCAAGGTGACACAGAATTCGCGAGTTTTACACACAGGACTAACATTTTAATCTGAATTCCCTATTTTTAGGGTTCCATATGCGAAATAAAACGGGACTGTGTAGTTATCGATCAGCTGTCTATCTGTTTGTCATAGGCATTGTATCTTAAACGAAATAAGTTGCACATTTCGAAATGGAACGTATTGTGCATATTTTAACCCTAAATAGAATATCGTGTTTAAAATTTGGTAAACTTATCCCTCAGGGAAATCGAACACAAATAAAGTAGGCATACATTCTTAGAGCCCGTGAACTAAAGGACTAAGATATTATTTAAGTTTTTTTCCCATTGGACTACAAAGTGAGTAGCCGCAAAAATAATTAGTTTGACACCATATTTTTTCAGTACTTCCTCAAAAATGATGATAACTAGGTGCTTGAACTTTGTCTCTAGTGTTCACCACATTCTTTATCTAAACAATCAATACTAAAAATACTTACGTCTACCACAAAAGTGGACGTTTATGTTTGCTGTTACTTTGCCTTTTCTTATTTTTGTTAATTCGTTTTGGACAGCGGCAGACTCTTGTATTTCAACTTTTTTCATCCTTGGGCTTTAATTTTGGCCCAATATTCCCGTAGTTGTTAACGGTGTTCTTCCTTCGCTGCTTAAGTTCTTAGGTTCGCCTTTTCGTGTAAACCAAGGTATTTTTCAAGTTAATCTTGAGGGAGTCACGCTCTTGGATGACTACACTTGTAATCCACGTTTATAGTTTAGGCAGTCCTGCTGCGTACATTCGTCTCACGTAACCGTGACAGGCAAGCCTTCTTTTCCGAATCTTGGCTTCAATATTTTAAACGTGTATAAATAAGTCTTCGTTATGGCGACTTTCGCATCACACGTTTTCTTTGACTGGGCCAAAGGTTTTTCTCAGGTTTTTCTCAGAATCCTTCTTTTCATTCATACTATTTTACTGAATTTTTATTAATTCAAAATACATTGTAGTTAAAAGCAGATAGAGCTACCTATAATAAATTTGAAAAGAATTGCAACAGAGAGTGGTGTTGGTTGGACGTAGACCAGATTCTGCTCTGAACAGAAAACAAGTAAAGCGTTGATCTTTACTCTAAGCGACTGCCAACTGACCTAACAAATACAACATATCTGTGATGGTTAAGGAGCATCAACAAACTACGTAATTAAATTTTGGCCTCCTGTGAACCCCCTCCCCCTCCCGGTAGCCCGACGTGGTTTTTGCCTTTAACCCCCCCCCCCCCCACGACACGTAGTTTTTCCCTATTAATTCCAGAAGACATTTTGCACTGTTTTCTCTTGTCAGACTATCGTAAATTACTTCTGGAGATATTTAAATGACGGAAATAAATATTCAGATGGTGGTGTATGTTCTGTACGTTATTTTAAGTGTGATAAATAATATGAATGAAAAGATAAGTGGCGTGGCCTGGATTGGAAAACTCTTCCACCCCATCCCCCCCCCCCAATTACGTAACTAAGTGTAGCTTTCCAGTCCAGTCAACCCCTTCCGCCCCTCAACCGATTCACGTAGTTTTTGGACGCTCCATTATTAGAGTATTCAACTGCTCGACTCGCTGGTTTGTAGTTTATGCTACGTTTTTGTGTTGGTATTCATTTTTTATTTTCCACACCGTACAAAAATACTAAATAATTTATCAGCGCTTTGTTGTACATCGAATGCATCTTCCAGGTTTCGCCCTGATACTGTTTTTCCTACAGGTAGAAGTATTTATTATTTATGTTACTGTGTAAGGCCTCATCGTCGTCACTGATCTGTATTTTCTGCCAATTTGACCCTTTACTAGATGAGGGTAACATTCTGCAGATGGATCTCCTGTACCTAAAACTTATAACCAATGTTGAAATATGATACACGATTCGTCGAGCTCCTGTCGCCGTGAAACAGCTCCTCCAGCGGTTATAGACTCAAGGGTTGCGGGGACAGGATATCAGCAGAACAATAAGGTGGAAGCTAGGGCAGCGGACATGGAGCCGACGGACAGCTAACGAAGGTGCACCTGTATCAGCCGTCTTGGGGATACGGCGAACAACAGCGGCAGCGGAGGCTCGGGTGTACCACCTCTATTGTTATGGCGGCCAGAGGAAACAGAGGGCTGAAACAATGGCCGGCTGGCTGGTCCTGTTTGTATATACGGTCCGGGGCACGGCGGCCGCAATTTTACCTGCAGCAGCAGCAGCAGCGCCACTCAAACAACAGGCCCGGGGCGCGGAACAACATTTGGAGAACAACAAACAAGGGCGCCGCGGGGTGCCCTGTGTGGGTCGGCCTGCAAACAGACCAGCCTCGCCTCGCCCCGCCCCGCCCCGCCCGCAGCGCTGTTTATTTATATATACAACCCGCCGTGGTCCCCGCAATACGGCCAGTCGCTACTTTGCAAACTGATAGACACTGGTTCGAAATTTTTAACGCCAACACGCTCGAACATACGTAACTGTGCAGTGCTACTGGATCATAGCTCAGCCCCGACTAATATGAAATCGTTATTTTTTCAAAAAAAATAAATAAATCATAATTAAATTTTAGTGGCTAGTAATCAAAATCCGAACTTGATCACTCCGCCTGATACGCCTGTTACTACTGACCTATACAACAATTAACGAACCAAGTTGTATGCTTCTCAAGTCCATATTAAGCAAAAGTCCAACCAGATGTGGAGCAATGAATTATTACTACATTTTTTTCACGAAAGAATGAAACAATGAGAGGTTTTTAACAAACCTGAAAAATAGTTTGCTCAGCGAAAATTGTCGAGGTCCATAATAGGTCGAGAATGTACTGCACCCTTTTAAGTCCGAAACCATCTACAACAATTTTTTAGGGGGGGGGGGGGTGAAGGGGGACAGCGGTAAGTCTACATGTTACAGGTGACAAGGTCGTTATAGCTCCGAGAGAATTCTTTTTTTTTTTTTTATCTGCTTTACGTCTCTCAACAGCGAGGTATTTAGAGACGGGAAAGGATGTGGGGCAAGTAATGGGAAGGAATTCGGCCATGGACTTTTGAAGGAAGCATCCCAGCATTTGCCTGGAGTGATTTGGGAAACCATGGAAAACCCAAATCTGGATGCCCGGACGGGGATTCGAACCGCCGTCCTCCCGAATGTGAAGCCAGAACGCTAGCCGTTACACCACCACGCTCGGTACGAGAGAATTAAAGTCAAGGAATTCGTCTATGTTCTTTTGAAAAAAAATTGTTCCACCATTTGCCTGAAGTGATTTTGGACACCAATCAAAAATTGAACGGACTGGGGCTCGAACATGGCCATTCACCAATGCCAAGCTTTAATCTTACCGTTCACCCACAACCTAAACATATTTTTCTCAAAAAATACGTAAGCTGGTCTAAACATGTCGCCTGGTTAATTTAAAAGGAGGGAGACCTTGTTGAAAATTAATGTTATATAAATTGCATGGTTCATAGGACTTCTAGAATAAATAAATGCAGTTTAAGGTTAATGCACCTCGAATAAAAGGGATTACATCTTTACATGGAAATAGTTTAAAAAATTATAAATTACAGTGCTTGTTTTTTCTTGTTTTTTTTTTTAACTAATTTGTTTTGGTGTACTCTTCAGGGTAACCAAAATGTTTATGATGACGTTACAGACAAAGTGTTGCCGTTTAGCGCTTACAGGAAGCGACATTCCGGTCAAATCAATAATTTCTGACGACAGTAGACACCGCAGTGCGCCATACAGTGTCACATGCAGCAAACACGCACTTCTCGCTGACTTACTTCTCTCTTCTTCAATAATAATAATTCTGTTAATCGAAATCTCGAAACCAATTTTATGTCGTACTTTAAGCTAATAATTTCACATGGGAATAGATAACGGGAAAAGGTAATTTATTCCAAAATATCACATCTGAATTATCTACTGAGATTGTAACAGTGTTGTTGATCTTAGCAGATATGCGTTCGACAGTTGATTTAATCTCCTTTGCGAGACTTTCTAAGGAAATCTATACTGAAGGCTCAACTGAACAATTAATTACATTTTTACTCCTCTAGGGAATTTGTTTCACTTCCTATGGCATTTTTTTTGACTCTCAGAAATCTGCTTTATCTACGACTCTAAAATAAATTGAAAACTCGTTACATAGTATGTGAGTTCCTTTACTCGCTATGTACCCCAAAATTCGCAACGTCCCCTTCTAGTCACATCACTGATGTGAGACGGAAATATTTCCTAGATTTCACTGCTTATGTAGTATGGTGACAACTGATCTGCGTACTTTTTGCCCAACGTATGTTGTTTAAGATCAATGACAAGATCGATAAGAAACTGTTGGATAATAGCAGATCACGTGAAAGATAACTGGCTCTTATCTCTCATGACAGTGGATTAGTAACTGGCACTGAATTATTACTGGATTATTACTGGCACTGAACACAAGGTGGTGATGTCTTCCTGAATCTTCAGACCGCATTCAAAACTGTATCTCGCAATCACATTTCAATGACGGGATCAGTGCACGGAGTATCTCAATGTATCTGTGTATATGTACGTTATTTTCTAGCAAGTCGGTCTTTACATCGGGTGTCTCGTAAAGAGGTTTGTAGACCAATTATTTTCTTAAATTTTGTAACTGATATTGAAGACAACGTTAACACCACTCAATAAAGAAGTGAAGAGTTCTGCTGTTTGTTTATAACTTGAAAGTGACCTTTGAATTATTTAAATGTGGTATGATAAACGCCAACTTAAATTCCTAAAAGTAAAATGTGATCCACGTATCGAAGTAAAGTAATCTATTGTTATCCTTCGCAAGGCAAATTAACTGAAGTATTTGACAGCAACAACAGAAACCAACTTCAAGTGGGATCAACACATAGCTCCACTCGTAAAAATTAATTCTAGCTAGCAATGCGTAGGCAGAATTTTTAAGAACTGCAACGTACGAAATGAGGAGTTACAAAAATCTGATACATCCTGATGCTGAGTACTGTTGCATTTTACTGTAGACACATCCCAAGGGGTAAATTAACAGTAATGAGAGAATAAGGTGAAACACACCACATTTAGTAAATATTTACCATAGACCTTACTGAAGTGTCCCACACTGTAAACAGACGTTGAGCTTTGATTCACTGACAGAAATGCGGCATACTTTTTGCTTGAATTTATACACTAGCCTGCGAACATCGACTTTTTCAGTATACCACTGTCATTTGTGTCTTGTCCCACCGACTCTATCTGGGTACCAATGCCAAAACAGATGCAATCAGAGAAATATGTTATTTCGGCTGGCTGTAGCATTACTGTTTGGAAAGCCCTTAGGAGAAAATAGTTTTGGTACAAAAGTGCATCTTCCATACCAAGAGCGTATATAGGATCAGAACTAGAGTGGGGCAAGATTTGAACGGGGGGGGGCAACTCATATTGGTTTCGAGGAAGTAGGGTGGGGGACTGAAAAATGATGATTTCTTACAGAATAAAACTCAAACCCATTGAGGAAACTATTTTTATTATTGATTAGTATAGTAATCCAACCTCTTAATCTAAGGACCTACTATGTAGATAATTAAGATAGTAACTCAGTTATAGTTTTTATGTAAACATTAATCGTCTCAGATTCTTAGAAAATTTTTCAATAACTTTGTTTGCCAATATCTCACCGTGTTCTTTTACGAAATTTCGATGCACGCTCATCAGGCATAATCCAGTCAATCTTTCCTCTCACGAATTGCTGCTTAGCCAGTTCTTCACTCATCGAAGCGTACTGAAGGCAACTTGACTTTTTTTTTCTAGGGGGAGTGGGGCAGCAGCCTCCCCCCCCCCCTGTCCCTCGGTGGATACGCCCATGTTTCACACACCGTTTATTGAACTGCATAGTACAGATGCAAATGTAGAAAGTGGAAACAAAATCTGTACTGCAGTCTGACTTTTCAATAAAACTGGATTCAAGGTCAGATAAAGGGAAACTCTCATTTGGAGCACTGGATGAAACAACATAAGTAACACTAGGGCGAGAAAGACATCAATCTGCATGGATAAATCTACAGAAGAACAATGCGGAAGTTCCAGCTAAATCTTACAACGCCAGAAGTAGGGTTTGCAGAATGTGAAACACAGAATGCAGGCTGAAGATAGGTACAAAATAAGGTAGTACGAGGAAAGGAAGCAGGGCTATGGAACTATTTGACTGATTCCGTAAATGTTATGCGTGTATTGTGTGAGTGGCTGGAATGTCTTTGTTGGCAGCGAGCATGTAGTGTGACGGCTGTCGCCGGGACACGCCCTCAAACAGGTTGGTTCGGTGGCACCTCCATTCCTGGTCTGCTTGTTCCAAGTTCACGGCCGTGTAGCTGCATCAAGCACGCGACAAACTCAACACACCTGGGCAATGTTGCCGTACAGTATTTGTATACATAATGGACAAGAAATTTGTTTGTTTTTCAAACCATAACACAGTTTGTACAAGTTGCTATTTGGTGTCAGTACAGTAAAACATTTACTTTGTTCGCACCGAGATGAATCACTTAGTGGAGTCCTTGTTTAAAATCCACGAAGCACTCTTCTGAGTACTACGTGGATTGTCTTATTGATTTCTGTGCTACTAAGCACTCCAGAATAATCGGATAGATGCTAAGATGGGCCCCTAGTTTTATCTTTTCCCTTCTGTCTTTCAGTTTATCAGTGGCGGCTCTAGATGTAATGACACTGTGACATGTCACCACCTTTAATCAAGAAGAAATAAATTAAAAAATAAATGCAGTGAAAGAAAAATAAATATTTATAAATGCGGCATTCTCTACCCCATGATAACTTATGACAGCTAGGGAAAGTATTGAACTCCATCTGTTGGCCACATCACTGAACTGTTTCGCTTTCGTGGAGAAAATTTTCGGATGGGACAGATAGCGCATGCGCTCTAGCGTTTTCGTGGAAATATTCAACGGGATGAGGTTCGCTTTGTTAGTGGCGAATGGAGACAATTTCGTTCTGTCACACGCTGCAGCTCGATAAAGTTAGTAACACTACCGGTAGAGCGCAGCAGCTGCAGCTGCCATTTTTGTAGCATTTAACTAAATATCCACTGGAACAGTGCTTCAACCTGTGGTTCGCTGATTACTGATGGTCCACGAACATAGTTCAGGAGTTCCACAGGCATAATATCATAAACTCTGATATCATATTCGTACTGTATAAGGCTGTATGCCCAACATTGAATATTTCAATGACCGGGCAAAACGTGGCATTTCTAGGATGAGGATAGAACAGCACTGTTTCTACATCAGTCTATTTATTTCAATATGGCGTCTAGAGATGAAGTGAGCCAATCAATTCAGCTGCTACTGCAGTTTATTAAAGGAACGCAAATCATGTTCACGTAGTGAATGACAATCTTGGACCAGTCACATCCAAGACTTCATTATTCTTTTCAGAATCATCTATGACATGGCTTAACTGCTAGAGAAGAGAATTCTTTATTCTAGCTCATATCGTCATTTAACGTTAGGTCCAATTATTTTGAGGACTTTGTGAGTTTAAGTGGCATGCACATCATATATGGCAACGAACGAGCTCAGTTTTATTTTTTCTAAGTCGAGTCCTCATTCTACTTGTACTGAAAAAACCTTAACATTTGTCTGAAAATATTAATAATAAGACAAATAAGTTATTAGTAACCATTATTCTACCGACAGTGACATAGTTATAATTTGCCTCTCAGTCTGCCTAACGTCTTACCGGGTAACGGAAATCTTCCTTTTAAAGTCTCCTAAAAGTTTTATCTCACGAGGATAGTTTTTTTTTTTTAACTGCTTAACGTCTCTTAACAGCGAGGTCTTTAGAGACGGGAAAGGATGGGAGGCCTTTTGAAAGAAGCATCCCGGCATTCACCTGGAGTGATTTGGGGAAACCATGGAAAACCCAAATCTGGATACCCGGACGGGGATTCGAGGATTGTAATGAGGTCGCTAGTGCGATATCATTTCGAGGTGATACTACTCGTTTTTACACAGAAAGTCACAGGTTACCGCGGTTGGGTTCAAAGATCAAAATTACATTTAATTGTATTAGTCCCTAATCGGAACATGCAATAACTCAGGTTCGAATCTCGGTTAATCGTAGCTCGGTGGAGTAGCCTTCAAGTGCAATGAGCTCCAAGGCCACAGTACAAACACCAATTGGGCTAAGACATGACGTCTGGGATAAATTAAAAAAATACATTTAGCTGGAGAACATGGTTTAACTTCAAGGATACATAAAAGTGGCAATAACAATTGCTAAACTCAGAATTTAGGTTACCTATGGTTCCATATTTTTTACCTTTAAATTAAAATTAAAAACCAACCAACAATAAATTTATGAAGAGGCTTTTGCCATGGAACGAGGTGGGGCCGAAATATCTACAACATTACGTCATTAGAAAATCCAGTTTAGTACCAGTTCTAATTAGTTAAGCAACTGTGACGAAATTAATTGCCACAACATTGCACTCAACTCGTCAATTGACTGATGAAGAAGCTAGTTCATAACAGCAGCTGTTAATTTACAGATTCCATAGCGATGAAATAAGGAACTGAAAACCAGCAGCCAGCACAGAAATGGTGAAGGCACATGATGTCATCACAATTGCTTGACGCTCTGACGAAAGTATTGGCTACTGATGCTGATGTAGAAATGATCTGATATACACACATTCGTAAGTATGGTAATAGTTAGCTGCTCAGCTACTGATTATAGGTCGCTTAGGTAGTTTCTATATGGATTCGGGATAACATATGTTATAAGCTTCATTACAGTTCATTCAGCACTACCAATCAAAATCTTTGAGGTACGTGAGCTTACATGTTTATGATACCAGTAACTAAGTTCTAGGAAAAATATCAATTTGTGGAATCTGTGGGCGTGTGTAGGAAGCCATTAATACGCCACTAATGCTGGCGCCCAACACTGTAATTGACAAGTCGTGTCTGATCTCTAGCAAGCCAAGTTATCATTACACTTATTTCAGAACTTAATGGCAACAATACACTGTAATAATTACAGTACATACAATTGCACGTTTGCTTCACGGCAAACTATGTGAGATAACGTATCACGAATGTTCAAGGTAGAACGAACGGGGCGTTTGTTACTTTCCGCCACAAGTTGAGGAAGTGAAGGTCAGCCGTCACATTACGTACTTACACCAGGTAGCGATACAATTTGGCCGTAAATTGTGTGGAACATGTGTGTGATGTGAAAGGCAATACAACGCTAGGAAGTGGCAGCTACGGTAGGATGCGGAAATCTATATATATAAAGATGAATGTATGTACGTATATACGTATGTATGTTTGTTTGTTTGTTTGTTTGTTTTTCATACAAATCCACAGTTTTCATCCAATCTCGATGAAACTTTGCATATTCATCCTTTGAAACAAGGAGAAAAATACTGTCTACATTTGGTTAAAAAATTTTCCGTCGAATCAAAGTTGTCCGGTATAAAAATTACTTAACGGCGATAGACAGACACGTAGGATGTGTAAGTCTCTGTACTACTAATACGCATAGCGGTCTGGTAGCTCAGTGGTTAAAGCGCTTGCTTACTGATGTTTGGAGCGTCGTCTGTGATTCAATTCCCGGTGGAAGCAAAGGTTTTTAAAAATTATTGGTGATTGTATGTGTCACGCCTGGACCGTCGGTTGTACGGATTGCATGTTAAACTGTAGGTGTGCAATACGAGGCAAATCATAGGTAGTCTAGCATTGCTGTAGGTGTACACATTTTTTTTACGTTATATTGATCCCTCAGGGGTTGTTACTGTCACAGTCAGTGTGTGTGTGATATGCATTAATAATCCTATAAATGCAGAAGTAAGTCTCTGTCTTTTTGTTACGTTTTGACGACTAAATGGCTATACCGATATTGATGGAATTTGAGAAGAAAATACTTTGTATCTGTAAGAAGAGCAACGGACATTTTTTTCGGTACGAATAACAGTTGCAGTCACGAAATTATGAGAACTTATCGAATGGTGACAGACAGATGGATGTGTGTGATAGTCTGCAATGTTACATCGGTTGGTCAAGCTGTCCTTCTCGCGCATTATGTTAGTGTATGATTTTTTAATAAATTTCGTTTAGAGACAAAACGTATTTCTCTGTACTATTACTTTGTGTCTGCTTAAATGTTTCTGGTACCAATGTATTTTGCCTTCTTTTTTGACATGCCTTGCGGGCGTAAACTGGCCTAAGGTATAGCTCTAGCAGAGCACGAGCAGTTAAAGTTATTAGAACCCAAGAATCGGATGCTCACGCTGAAGAAAAGACCAAGCTGTAATAAAGCTGCCCTTAGTTAACCACCTCCCGCCCCACCCCCCGGCCATACACATACACACACACACACACACATCCCCGTACCTTCGCTTGTTTTTAAAGACGTTGGAAATTGATTTTCTTCATGAGACAGGTTCGACAGTAGAATGATATAGTAACGGCTTTCATGTCATATTATGCCGACTCGGCGTTGTTTGGGAACAATCCTAAGCTACCAACGGCCTTCTATATACAATTCTGGCAGCGAAATTCTTAACCCACGCGTACGAAGTCGCGGGTATTAGCTAGTTACTAATATGCATTCATACAGTCTTAACACTTGCTCCTACTGATCAACTTTCTGGTGACGGTAAAAGACACAACATTTTAAATCAGGCCGTCTTGCCAACAGAAATGAGAAAGTGAGTTTGAAAAATATTTTGGTCATATATAACCATTGCTCATAGCTCATATTGAGCGGCGTGGTGGCTCAGTGGTTAAGGCGTTTGCCTGGCGATCGGAAGGTCTCGGGTTCGAATCCCTGTCTCAATGGGATTTTCATAGGTTTTTAACCCGATCTACACCTCTGGCATAGCTTGCTACCAAAACACTTCATTGATTCGGATTCCACATTAAACTGTAGGTCCCTTGTACCCGGTAGGGTTGCCGCGTTCGGTTAAGGTGGCTACGATACGTGCACCCCTTAGAAACCTTGTCACCAGTTCAATACGATCAGACGGAATTATTATTTCACATGTTTCTTCCACGGAACTAAGAAAAAGTCTAAGTTAATCATTTCGTTTCAGTTTTTTTAAATTTATTATTTTAAACCCAGTAGATATCAAAGTCATTAAAGCCAGAAGAGAATTACAGGAATGGACGAGAACTAATTCAGTCTTAAAGGAATAATGCCAGTATTCACCTGGAATAATTTCGGGAAAAAAGCTGGATAGGAGTTCAGACCAAGATGCTTTTCAACGCATAATCAACGCGAGTTTATTGTAATGAGGAAAGAACGTGTGTTTTATGGTTAATCACCGTGGAGGAGATTGAAAAAATCTATATTACTTAGATGGAAATAAAGATTACCTCGACATTCATTAGATACAAATAAGTAGATCAACCGCCATGCCCCGTCCCTTTTTAAATGAAAACACACTATAGCCTAAAAAAATTTCAGTTTTGATATAGAGATTTCAATGGAACTTCATTTTACTCAATGATATTTATGGCAATTTTGAAAAGTAGTGGAAAATGCGACTCCATTTTCAATTTGATCTAGATTTGGGCTCAATCTAATCATTTCAGTTGTTATCAACTGAAAGATCTACTAGTTACATAATTACTACATCTGTCAGTCACACTAACAGGCTTTTTTCTCTGAAAAATGCGTTTCATTTAAGTTTGGTGACAAAACTGTTAAGCCCAATTGATTCCTTCAGCGAAGTGCCATCCCACTCCTCCGGTAAGCTGCTGCTATTAGCTCTAAAGTCTTAGTTTCTGTACTTGTAAAATTATAACGTGGAAAAATTTAAATTTCGGTATATCAGCAGATGGTTACATCCTGAAACTGATTTCATTATTTTCTATGCTGTATGTGAGATCACCAGACTTTGGTTACTAGTCACATGAGTTATTTGGAGTTTCGTTATTGTGATGCACCGATTGCATCAAATTTCGACAGTTCTCTCCCTAATTTAAGAACATTTGTTGATTAGTGGGCTGATGAAGAAAGGTGTATTTGCAGGAAATGTGTGTAGTAACTTCTGCATAAATAGACGTAAATAATAATGATAAATTTCTTAACAACTTACTCGGATGCTAGTGTTTTGTATTATTGTTTGTTAGCAGTTAATTTTTACATTATGAATTTCAAAATTATTATTAGTTCCTCGTCATGATTCAATTAGATTTTTTTAATTAAAGGTTTTTGAAGTCCTAGCAACTGATATTTTATATGAATTGTAAATTCCGAATTCAGGAGGTATACTCTTTTCCGTCGATACATCCGAAATAGATGCAAATTTAAAATGTGATTTGTTAGTAAAATAACCGCGAAAGTGCAATTCACTTTGTAGCAGCGTACAAAATAATTCCATGTTTCAACCAGCGTTATGGGTCACAGCCTTACTTTACGATTATATTGAGGAGTCTTTTGTAAACAGAATAATACATGACACGTTACACACAATCAACAGAAGTCCGCCCACGCACCTGAACTGCAATGGATCGCAAGTAAAGCTGATTTCAGAAACTGCTACCCGTTAAAACATTTGTTATTCAGGTGGTGTACAGAGGAATGCCAGGATATTATTTCTGTTAGTTATACGTAGTACACCTATATGTTTTCACCATAGCAGTGATTCTTCCAAGCTTACCGAGCGGGGCGGTGTAACGGTTAGCGTTCTCGCCTCGCATTCGGGAGGACGGCGGTTCGAATCCCCGTACGGGCATCCAGATTTGGGTTTTCCATGGTTTCCCCAAATCACTCCAGGCAAATGCCGGGATGCTTCCTTCAAAAAGGCCATGGCCGAATTCCTTCCCATTCCTTGCCCCCATCCTTGCCCCCCATCCTTTCGCGTCTCTAAAAGACCTCGATGTTAAAAAGAGACGTAAAGCAGTAAAAAAAAAAAAAAAAAAAAAAAAAAAAAAAAAAAAAAAAAAAACCTTCCAAGCTTCTCCACTTCTCCAACTTTGATCATCTACCTCTGATCCACGTCAAATCACTGGAGATGTTCCTCCGAAGTTTCATGTCTCTCTCGTCCACTAAGTTAGTTACCACACTAAAATTCTCATTGACGAGATTTCCTTTTCGATTCACCGAGTGTTGAGTGAGCGGCATCGTTTTGGGAGAACGAGGGTATAAATCTCCATCCAGCCATCCAGATTTCGGTTTTCCATAGTTTTCCAAAATCACTCCAGGCGAATGCCGAGAAGGTTCCTTCAAAAGACCATGCCTGAATTACTTCCCGTTCCCTGCCTCTAGTCCTTTCCCGCCTCTAATGACCTCGACGTCTACGTGGCGTAAAGCCAGAAGCAATAATAAAATCGATAGGCCTACCTTCAAAACATTTCAAACTATTAGTTTCTTCGATAAAATTCAAATGCAATAACAACCTTCGATCCATTTTATCATTTGCAGTTCTCTGCAATCATGAAACCACGATAGCTGTAAATACTGCGCAGTTTTCAAATTGTTTGTTGGTGTGTCTGGTAATCCAATTTAACGTTCTGTAACATAATTTCAGATTTTATTTCGAACTAATTTTCTTTAAATAAAGCATTAGCACTAAACGTACAGCACGCATTTAGGCGGCCTAGGCTAAGATAGGTTATAATAATGTTTAGTCTTCTTGTGTTGGTTATGCCGTCGTGTACATCAGTCACACGGAAATGCTCATTACTCTTGAGAGAACAATGAAAACACCCGGAGAAGTCAGCCATTTTTAAATAAACTCTTCCAAGGAAATTGCGTGTTGAGTAATTGGTGTGTGGCGGAGCAGGTTGCGAGGCTGTTGAGAACAATGTGTCGCAATTAGACAGTGTGTGTGATTGATAGGCCTGGTACAGTAGAATGCGGGTCAGTGGCGGCCTCCGGCGCGGCGCGGCGCAAGGTTTCACTTTCCGACGCTCGACTTATTGTTTCTGTTTGCCACACTTACCACTAACTTACCCTTATATGGCGCTGTGTTGGCATACGTGTGCGGATATTGCTTTACCGCTCGTACTCTCACGCAATTCCGTAATCTGCCACCGGTCACAGTCAACTACTATAAACAGTCTGAAAACCAATGAATTGAAAGGAAAAATTTGTGAGAGGTATGACATAAAGGTACGAGATAAAAGAATCAATATGCTGCGATTTTGAAAATGTACTCGTAGAAAAAATTAAACTTTAGATACATTATTTAAAGACAAGAATAAAACATTGAAATAGGAATTTGCTCTAAATACAAACAAAAACAAGGCAAAAATCATGAAGTGCGACAGAAATAATAACAGTAAGGCACCAAATATAGGAACAGCTATTGATATGGCAGAAAAATACAACCGATGACCAAAGCAGCAATGATATTAGAAGCAGTTTGACACTAGCAAAGAGAGCAGTCTTCAAAAAGAGAAACCTTCTTCTCTCAAACTTACATCTAACATACAGAGAACCATAAATCGATCACAGAATTATATGTTAAAAATGAAATTACAAAATTTTAAATGCGTTGCATATAAGCACGTTGAAAATTAAGTAATCAGTTAAAATGTTGTGGAAATGATAGACGAAGAAGTGATTTGTGAAAGACTCTAACAAAAAGAAGATTGGGATGGCGGGTTACAATGACATGCAAGATTGATTAATATGTTAATGGAAGGAGCAATCGAAAAAAGAACTGTAGAGAAAACAAAAATTTGCGACATTTAAGCAGACAATTGAGAACTTACTTTTCGTTAAGTACGTCGAGATGGACAGAACTCCTCGCAAACGTAAGCAGGTTCCATCCAGCTTAATCCTCCCTTATTACTCCATATGTCGTTCTGAATTTATTTTTAGTCAAAGTAGTATCACTTCCTTACTGAAATCCTCTCTACTATGACCTATCTGGTCTAGAAGCAGTTTAAAAGCTGCGAGTATGGAAGGTCACGAAAAACAGGAATACTTTATGAAATGAAATTTTCACGGGTGTACTGTCTGATAGTGTTTTGAAAACACGATATTTCGACGACTAGCTCCGTCGTCTTCGTCTGATGAAGATGACGTAGCTAGTCGTCGGAATATCGTATGTTGAAAACACTATTCGGCGGTACACCCGTGAAAACTTCATTTCAAGCATACGCCGGAAAAGTCTCCGTTCTTACAGGAATGCTTATTTTCAATTTACGTTTTTAGAGATATAGTAGTTTTAAATGCGAGGTGTTCAGAATTTTTAGAACGAAGTTCTAAAATTTTGGGAAGAAATAATAATTCCTAAAGCATATAAGGATATTGTGATTAAAATTCGAGAAACATGAAAGACTAGCATCATAGATCTATAAGATGGATTGAATGAAAACAAACTAAATAAAGTGCACCAGAAAATTACAACACAAGATTAAAGAATGATGCTGCAAAGCTTATAGTGGAAGCAAGAACATTTCTCTATGCTGGAGATAAAATTAAATGTAATGGCGAAAGCAAGAGTGACAGCAAAGTTATCAATATCTTCAACCATATAACTTCTTAGTATAAAAAATTGATTCTGGATGCTGAATGAACTTTCTAGAATATTATTATATGTACGTTACCTAACGTTATTTGAAGCCCGTGGCTTGCCGAAAAGAGATAAAATCAAAATTAAAGCTTTCCAAATACTAAGCTAAGCAGCATAGTAGCTACCGAAATGGTCTTGCATTGCAAAGTTCGTTGGTTTGAATACGACTTCTGCAATGGTTTTTTTTTTTTTTGTTTTTAATTAAGAATTGTGTTTTTCCCGTAGTTTATAGTGTAAGGAAACCAAATATTTACAGTTCTCATATAAACATCTGCAAATCATATTCATACCTGTAGTGCAGTTTCGGTGTCCTCATATCGGAAACCTAAATTTTTTTTTTAAGTAAAAGAAAAAAGTTATGGTGTAGAAGTGTGCTGAAAATTAATAAGGGCATTCTGCGATAACGTAGCACCACAGTTGATGATCGATTCTTACGTAATTAGACGAGACAGAACGAAAGAATAAAATTTGTTGGTATGTCGCTTAATTTTCCAAACGTCGTATCTTAAAACTGATTTGGTTAGGTTGAAATGCAGCCTGGACCAGAAAATTATCTTCGCCATAGCCAAATTTGATGATGTATTCTTAAGACAAATCGAAAGTGAAGGATAAAATTTTTCTGTATCTAGCGTAGTTTTAGGAATCTCAAAATTGAGATGGTTCGGTTCAATTGTGGCCTGTTCCAAAAAAATCAGTCGCTGACGTCACAAGGAACTAGACGCAGGACATGCATAATTAATGTTTTGTTTTCATCCTAGTGGTAGTGGTTAGTTTGAAATCCGACTAGAAGAAAAACATCGCCAAAGGACCAACGAAGCAGTTTAATTAATTTCTGACACTTGATATCTCAGAACTATGCGGGATAACAAATGTAAAAAATATTTTTCATTTTCGACTTGTCGAGTTTCGTAAGAGCTCATCCTCAGATTGCGGTGCCACGGTTATCGTAGAAAATCATTAATTGTGAAGCAACACGTACTGCTAATATATGGTGAAAGAAGTGGACAGAAAGAATCTTATGGAAGTAAGAGATGGGATGGAGAGTTACGTTTAGAGACGAGCGGAATTAGTTTGTTTTTTTGTTTTAATAAATGGAAGATGTATGTTTATAGAAGATCCGTAGACGAAAACGAAAGTCAAAGTGAAGCAAGTAACTTGAGTGTGCGGAGATGAATAAGAAGTGCGTGGTTGCTGGAAATCAGACCGAGGTCTGCAGACACTGTGCCGGTCGCGGCGCGGGCGCGTGGCAGGTGCCAATAGACAGGTGGCGCGCGCCTCTTCGGACAAAGCGGCCGCCCAGGCGGCAGGTGTCTGCCCACACCTGCCGCCTCTAGGAGCACCACTAGCTCCAAGTAGAACCTACCACACACCACACTCTTCACGCGTCTATTTGGCGAGTTTCCTTTAACCAAGGCAATGATAAGCCATATGTATATGTCCTGGAGCTGATATATAGTACCTTTAAACCTGAAAGAATCATCATAAACGGTTTCTTTTCTTCTTTTTGCACTTATCTCACTATTACAAGGTCGATTATGAAGTTTTGGTATATGGTCGACTTGTCGCTGTCCCTGGGAGAAACTTTGTGTTGCCATCTGTCTGCGAAAAGTGTAACTGTGATCTGTGGTGATGAATGTATTTTTATTTGCGAAATGTGTAGGTTATGAGGCGGAGATTGAGGACCTTCCCAGCATTCGCCTTGATGACTGCGGGAAATCCCCTAAAAATCGCAATCAGAGTGGCCGTAACGCGAGGAAAAGGCCTCGATGTGGTCTCGTTGTATCTCCCTGTTACGTGTGATAACGCCCTAACGCCCTAACGCGAGCAGCCACATTGGCGGTCAGTAATCATAAACGAGGTTGTAACTGAAGTTAACATACCAGCCATTTGTTAGATCAAATCAGTTGATGATTATGAATGGACATAGTTATCGCAGAAAAAACGCGTATCTCATAATAAATAAATAAAATCTTTTCATTTTGGTTCTAGAAGGTGGGGGATCTGCTATATAAACTAATATAGGAAATTAAATAAAAGTAACTAAGAAACAAACATTTTTAAGTAATGTTTTTATTAGTTCTTTTACATAGGTTTCTAATATGTCCAGCCGAAAATCAGGATACAGCAATCACAATAATATTTCTATATTTGGCATTTTAAAAATTTCCAGATTGTTGTTGGCGTATGAATCCTAAGAGAAGTTGAAAAAAAAGTTGGTTCTATTTTGTTATCTTAATTTTCGAAAATACTTTTGTTAATTACATCAACATGCTCTCCGGCAGTCGGTGTTGTAAGTGGGCTATTATTTTCCAGAAACATCGTCGCTCTTAGGTAGTCTCTGTGTTTCAGGTTTTAATCGTGGCAACTGCCCGTTGTCCGTAATACCTTAGCATACGTTACAAGCATAATCCATCCTTACAACAGAATGTTTCTTTATACTTCAGATTCATTTTTATAATTGAATGGTTCGGTGGCTCCTTGGAAAGATGCCGCAACTACCAGATAAGGATTCCAAATAAAACAGTAGATCTTCACTGGGGCTTCTGTGTGAAATGTTGACGTTCTGGCCAGGCATTCTGAAGGACTCGGGATCGATTTCGGTCCGGCAAACTTCATTTTGGTTTTCCATGGCTCTCCCCCAACCACTCTAGGCAAAAATTGTGATTGTTCCTTCAAAGAGACCATGCCCGTATTTCTTTCCATTCTTTGCTCCAGTTTTCTCCAGTCTCAAAATGATCTCGACTTCTACGAAGCGTAAAGCTCTGAGGAGAGATATGAAATCCTCCTTTACTTCGTAACTTTACCGGGTCACATAAGGTAACTTCATTAGAAATGGATTACGTGGCAGGTAGGAATGAGCTTATCGTTGTATTCTTGTTGATAGATAATCTCCCTTTAATTTCAAAAGCTCTGAAGAAGCCTTCATCTTTTGGAGCATTTAGCTTTGTCTATCCTAATTACTACATGCATTCTCAGATCTGTACTTCTCTCAGGCGACCAGCGTACTTTCGAAAATCGTATCCAAAGTCGCTGTCAGCCAAATATTGGAAGAATATAACCAATAAGCCAATGAGAAATGTTAAAGACCATTTGAGGGAACGTTTGAAAGAAATATATAGTGAAGCACAAATATACCTGTTTTGTTGAACTGATCAGTATTAACATTATTATTATTATTATTAGGTATAGTTAAAGATAGTCATTTTCAATTCTTCTGAGGATTTTGGCGAGGGATTCCGGAGATAGAGCTCCTTATCATCTTTCAGGAATATGGCAATGGAGTCAAGGTATCGTGGTCAATGTTTTGCTCCATCCACTTTTACCCGCATTGCCGGTACTAATTTGGCAGCATGCTAAGTTGAACTGAGGCCCGATTTAGATTTTATGCTTCGATGAAAAATCCTCAGTTTGGACGATATTTGAGTTCCATCGCGCCATCACTACATCTATCGTCTGAGCTACTCCACCTCCTCTTAGTATTACTGTGATAACTCAAATTCATTTATTATCTTAGTACAGAACGCTTTAAGCACTTTATGTCTTAATTGTTTCTAATTTCTCATACATGTGTGATAAGTTAACTTAAAAGAAACTTGGTCCCTCTGTGTGTTTTTGTCAGGACAGAAAAACTGGCTCCGGTTTCCGTGGCGAAAGGAGACTTCAGACTACTAATGGAAAGTAGTCTGAAGCTGCGGAAGCCATTCCTCAGATGTAAGATAAGCCCTCACAGCTCCTTTCACGTTGATTAATGGACAGTTTAGAGTTTAGAGATTATTAGCCTCTAATGTGCCATACACGAAACAAAAAACAATAATGCCATTTGTCTTCCGAAACGACGCTAGCGTCCGAATCATTTAGCCACAGCACATAAAAGACAATTTGTTGCTTTACATTAAGTATCATTCATAGTTGCTGCTATTAATATTCTTTACTAATAGTCGTTAAAAAAACAAGGATTGTCTGTAAAAAGGGATCATACATCTATGACTAAGCTTGTTTATACATATTAAATGTGCTAGTACATACTATGATAGGAATTAGCGAATTTCCTTCCTGGGTTCCGGCTTTACGACTTGTGTATTTGGAGGAATAAACTAGTTGATGTTGTTGCCAACGAGGTTAAAAATGATATGACAGTATTTTCAGATTAACTCTACTTAGTAGGTAAGTTATAAGATACCTGGAAGTATGTGAAAACTCGTCCGCCTATTTGATACCGATGGTTGAAATGTAACATTCTGGTCTGCAATTCGGGAGGATGTGGGTTCGAATCCTCATCCGGGCATCCAGAGTTCTTTTTTCCACGGTTTTCCAAAATCACTGCTCAACAATTGTCGTAAAAGAAAAAGTTACTCTTCGTCATTATTGATGTCCATATTACTTCCAATCTTTTCTCTATCAGCTTCAATGTAGATGAGCCGCAAAACTCGGAATAAAAAAAATAAAAAATAAAGACATCATGCGGCTATACACGACCAGAAAAATGGCGGTATTGTAGTTATGGTCGAGTATTTTTATCCATTGAGCTCTCGACTAAAATTATAATTCTGCAGGAAAGTAAGGTAATTAGTAGAATTTTTAGGTGCTATTACATTGAGCTGTTACTGATTGCGGATTTAAAAAATACAAAAGTGAACGAATAATTGTCGTAAAAAAAGGTTAATCTTCATCATTATTCATATATGCAGTAGTCGTGATCCATGCTAACATACTGTTGTAAAGTTGATAATTGATAAAATTGCGATGGAGTGCCCGCTCCGGTGGCGATCTCCCTACACACACCCCTTCTCCTTTCCTCTTCCAACCTGCCTTTGCCCTCAACTAATTATTACTTTTAATTCCTTCGGTGTTTCCGGTAAATTATTCACTACTTCTCTTGGCAATTTATTCCAGTCCCTCACACCCTTTCCTACGAAAGAAAATTTTCCCACACCCTTTTGCCTGAAATCAAGTGCCAGCTTGTGGTCACGGTCAACCTTACCCTTCTAAGCACCTCTCTTAATTTTCCCACTAATATCTTTCCATGCTTCATCACCAGTATAAGCTTTGTACACTCCCATTACCCTCCTCATCCTCCTATTCTCCAATGAATCCCACTCCAGTTCCTTTATCAGTTACCGATTGTGTTCTGCGGTAATTTCCAAAGACAAATTTAGTACCCCTGCTCTGCACCCCCTCCAAATCCTGTATTTGATACCCAAAATGTAGGTCCCAAACTACACCACCATAATCCAGCAGTGGTCTAACCGAAGTTTTGTGCACCATTTCCCTTACTTCTCTTGTGCATCCCCTCATCATTCTTTCCAACAGGTGAAGGATTTTTTACCCTTTCCCTACTACAATTCCAACGTGTCCTGCCCGGTTAAGTTCTAATGTTATGCCAAGGTATTTACATTTCGAGTTTTCACTCCTGGAATATGGTGGTGCAGCTTGCGATACACATTTTGGGTATCAAATACAGGATTTGGAGGGGGTGCAGAGCAGGGGTACTAGATTTGTCTTTGGAAATTACCGCAGAACACGATCGGTAACTGATAAAGGAACTGGAGTGGGATTCATTGGAGAATAGGAGGGTGAAGAAAATCATGGGAGTGTACAAAGCTTATACTGGTGATGAAGCATGGAAAGATATTGGTAGGAAAATTAATAGAGGTGCTAGGAAGGGTAAGGTTGACCATGACCACAAGCTGGCACTTGATTTCAGGCAAAAGGGTGTCGGAAAAATTTCTTTCGCAGGAAGGGGTGTGAGGGACTGGAATAAATCGCTAAGAGAAGTTTTGTTTACATCAGGAATATGCATAAAGAAGCATATGAAGGTATTCAAGATTCTTTTCTTTAGTGTGATCATCCAGGTGTATGCTTTTGCTGTTGGAGTGGTACGATTCTGTTAACTTTCAGCATACTGAAATAACCTTTTATGAGGTCATTAACATTTCACTTGCCTCTTTATATCTTTTGCAATCAGTTTTAAAGGTGAAGTGTCTTTGCTTACTTATAGAAATTTTACTGTTCACTGCTTTTGGGGTTTTCTTGAAATTAAGCAACCAGTGCTTGAAGTCCAGGATTTCATCACTCAGTACTTGAGAAACTATGAATGGATTTACAGTTTTGCGAGCCGTTTTGATTAGTTGGTGATACTGATCTGCGCCATATATATTCTATCCTGTGATGGTATATTCCTCTTAACTGCTGCAAATTTGAATCACAGGTTAAGAAGCTATAGCCTCTCAAAAGAAAGTAGTGATGGATTATTTTGAAATGTCCTCTGGTTATTAAGATAAGGAGTAACTGGATGAAGATTTGTTTCCGATTTTGGTCTCCCCAAGCATAGATGAAATAGCAAAGTTCTTTGGCTTCTTGAAACAGGGAAGTGCAGATGTAGTGAGCAATGAAAGACTGCGCTTTCTTCGCGCCTTTCTTTGTAAAATTAAACTCAAAATGAGCCTATCTGACAAACACACAATAGTGACTGAGGTGATATCGACACGGCTTTGATTCACTAGCACTGGAGACGCCTAGAGTGGAACAGGGTAACAGTTCACAAAACTGTTGTCGTTTTCATCGAAAACGTTTATCATATTTTTAAAGCGTGTTGATATTAAAATTGGTTTTTCTTTTTCTCGAAATCAGTAAATGTGGCTTGGTTTACACAATATTTTCCCGCCTCAAACTCAATGTTGATACAAATATCGATTGGTACCTTTTTCCAGGCAGCCGTTCAATTTTTAGTTACACATACATTTAATTAATTTAATAACAGAATGAAAATTTTACCGATTTTTGTCACAAATTACAGATGAGTGTGAGGTTTCTAGATTTAAATTATAACTTATTGTTTATTAAAAAAGTAACACGAAATTGATATTTTTTCAACACAGTCTCTCTCGTTTTAAATAAATTGTTGCCATTTTACAACAATTTACGAATTTTTGGGGGAAAAAATTTCCTGTTGATGTTTCTAGTCGCCGAAAATGCGAATAACTCACGTCTCGTTCTGTGCCATCATTTTAAAGCCTTACATCATATATAGACTCATGTGTCCGACAGCATTTGTCTTTTAACTCTTTTTCTAATAAAGGATAGTAAATTCGTGTGGTCTTAAGAACGGATTACTGAATTCCTATTTGCCGTACATTCGACACCTACAGTTTATCGTGGAATCAGAACCACAAAGCATACTGGCATGTTTCACATGAAGAAATTACAGCGCTTAAAAATTTATGATCGCTCCGGTGTTTGAACACGGAACGCCGAAGTTTAAAACCAGTCACCTTAACCACCAATCTACCAGACCTTTCTTTTTCCACATTTCTGACACATTGTATGCCTGAGTGTGGTTTTCGTTTGAGCTGTAACAACTGGCAATCTTCATGGTAAGTTACTACTTGTACCATTTGTTCAGGCATGGGAGTAGCCAGGGTAGGACAGGGTGGGGTGCTTAGCATACCCTGGCTCCCTCCCCCAAATAGTCAAGCGAAAAATATATGAAAATAGAAATTCCCACATTTAATACTGAAATATAAATTTTGTCAAAATTTATCCAGAACCCTTGCAAACTAGTGCTAAATACCGTAAGTTAGAGTAGTGCTTCATTTTTTTCAAATAAACCCATTTTTAACAAGTATTTTCCTTGTTTCTGTCCCACCCTGAAGTTAATCCTGACTACGCCCTTGTCTTCAGGCACTTCTACATCTTTCTACATCTTTCTACAATTTTTCTTTTATTTAGGCGCTAAATTCATTTTTCGAGGCCCTGATAATCCCGCAATGATTTTGTCCCATCCTTTATTCCAACGATATAATAACTTCAGACTCTTCTCAGTGTGTTTGTATAAACTCCAGGATAAAGGTAACAACAGCAAACGTCCGAGGCCCCCGTACCAGAAGTGCGATGTGGTGGACAGACGGGGTAGCGGTTTAAGGATTAACGATAGCATTTCACAGCACCGCGATTGTTAGTCGGTTGAAATTGGAGAGCGCGCGCCGCTGTCGAGCTATCGATTGCGATCCAATCTGTTTACCGGCGATTACGAGCCGCTGTGTTTTCAATATCGCCCGCCGTCCACTATGCGCTGTGATCGACCAAGGGTTATTCCATTAAATTTTGTGACGTCCGAGCGGGGACGAGAAAGAGGCGGACAAAACCGCATCGAATGCGCGGACCCGCACAGAGAGATTTATGCGGGCAGCGGTGGCCGGCGGAGGTAATTGATCCATCATCGGTGCGCCACGAGCGATGCTTTTGTTCGCTCTAAATGGGGTTGTGTGTTTCTTTATTGGCTACCAGTGTTTCAATGGCGCCGACACAGAGCCCATACTGGTTTCCTTGACCTGCGCTTTTCAATTATTATCTCTAAAATACCTGTTTGAGCAGCTTGTGGCGCATAAATTACCCTACACGTTTGAACCAATAGCAGCGGTGGTACGCTATAAAATGAACGGAGGTTTTGAGCGAAAATAAAAACAAGCACGAATCCTGTTCCAATAACGTTTCCGTAATGGAATTGTATGACATATTGGATGGCGGAGAGCTGATAGCAAATCAAATATGTCGTTCACTGTGCAGGTGCCAATGGCTGCATGATGCAGATGCACTTACTGTTTTTATATGGTTTTCCTCATGCCTTTCTCTTTTTGACACGTTATAAATATTCCGGTAATACATAAATATACAAAAACTCTTTTCCAGTAAGTATTCGAACAATTTAGTAGGTGTCAAATGTAATATCTCAAAAGTTAACGCTCTGGCCTCGCATTCGGGAGGACGCCGGTTCGAATCCCCGTCCGGGCATCCAGATTTGGGTTTTCTATGGTTTCCCCAAATCACTCCAGGCGAATGCCGGGATGCGTCCTTCAAAAGGCCATGGCCGAATTCCTTCTCGTTCCTTGTCCCCAATCCCATCCCGCCTCTAACGACCTTGACGTCGATTAGGCGTAAAGCGATAAAAAAAAGTTAACCTATATTTATTGTTGTTTTTGCCACGGCTATCAGAGAACCGGGATGGCGTAGTGCAGGTCACGCGCGCCTGGTTACGTCAAACTGTACTGCATGCTGGTTTCCTCGTATCCCTCGGTGCAATTGTGTAAAGTCGTTAAAGCACGCAGCGGTCCTTCGTAGGCGCGATAATCTCTTCGGTGCCTCGAAACAGAAAACGTCACCGCCTTGCTGACTGAGACCTGGTGTGATGCGTCCACAACGGGGGAATAGTTAAGTGGAAACGTAAAAAATTTGATAAGCTATATATGGAAAAAAATCGACGAATTTAATTTAAATATGTAAAGGATGTGAAATTTGGCATATTTAATTTAAAGCACTAGCTAATGAAGTTTTATTTGTATGTTTGTACTTTTGATCAACCATATTATTTCTGGTAAGAGCGTACGCAAGGAGATGACATAAAAGGCATTTATTCCGCGATCTGTTCTTCAGTTCATCAACCACGTACAGGTATAATACGATGAATTCAGATCGAACAAAAATGAACAATTCATTAAATGCTTATATCGCAAAACTGTCTACGATACTTAGTGTGCGCGGTGGGAACCAAACTAACTTGGCTACAGCCATTGTAGCAGTCCTACTGAACAAAATCACTCATTTCTACATCGTTGTTGTTTACGATTAAGGGCGGCACAGAATTAAGAGTTTAAAACTAGGACAAACATGCAGTATCCAGCCATCGTGGCTTATCATTGCGTTTACGATGAGTCCATTTTGCGACAGTTACAAAGAGTGAATTAATTCTACTACTTGCTACTATCTGATACAGAGAAACAATTTTTAGTTTACGTGAAACGGTACCGCTCCTTTACGATATAAACACATTCACTAAAAAGGTGGTAATAGACGTCCTTCTCATACAAAGGGCATTGGTTTTTTTAAGTAAACATTTTGAGTATACTGTAAAGCAATAATTATATTAAAACTAATTCTGTTATATTTTTAATGGAACCAAAAAATTTATAGGCTGAACCACCGCAAAGCTCAAATCACAATTTAAAAAAATAAAATATCACTATAAACCTACAAACATAAATCCTATTTTTTCGATTTTTTTTTTTTTTTTTTTTTTTTTTTGGGGGGGGGGCAGAATTTTTTGTTAATATCATGAATTATTATGGTATTTTAGTGCGTATGAAAAGAAAACCGTTGTCGTTGTATCTGCTGCAACAATAGAAGGAGCTTCTGTTGCCACCATCTTGGATTCACGTTCTCTTCTACAGCTGCCTGATTTGGTGTGATTCCTCCACTGTCCGTATCCTAGAACCAAAATAGAAGCTGGGGTCGTAAGAAGGCCATGCAGTAAAGGGAAGAACGCGGCGGTTAATCGACTCTTTTCTTTGTTTCAAAGTTCCTTAAGCTTCAAAATGCGATATAAAGTACAGGAGCAGATACGGTATAAGCCAGCCATGCAGGTGTGCTGAAGTGCGTTAGCGGGCTGCCACATGACCGGGTGTATACTGTATAATATTCAACAGTCCGCGCCGTAAATAGTGCGGGGCCGGCCGTAAGGCCTGAAACGTTTAGCAGGCGGCGGGTAATGGCTGGCGATAAATCCAGCTCGGCGACGACGACCCACATTTTTGCGCTGACCACGGGGTCATCGACCAGTGGCCGGCGTGACCCGCGGCCACACTCAACTGCCAGACGGCTTTTTTTGGTGTCTGCTGGTGGAGAAGGTAATGACTTGACACGCTGATAAAACTACCGCAGCAGTTCGCGAGGTTCACTTACCCCACAGCGGCAACTTAAATGAGCCACTTTCCGTGTCGGTCTTTGACTACAGGAATCTGACGCTTCTGCGTTAAGGCGGATAACTGAGCACAAAAACGTCCCTGGTCTGAATCCAGGTCGGTTGGTATTTACAAATGCTACCATCTTAACCTTAACCTCGACAAACATCGTTTCATTTATGTGAAGTGCGTTGAACACTTCCGCTATTCGACTTACACATAAAATGTATATCATTTTTAATGAACTGTCGAAGTTGTGCTGTATCCATAATTTACCTACATTAGTTAATAATAGCTATGACCCAATCAAAGATCACATGCAAACTGCATTAATGATATTTAAAAGTAAAATAAAAATAATAAAATAAATGGAATATATAGTCAATGATCGATTACGAGTGACAGGTATTGCACCTCCCATCCCTTCATACCATAAATAAAAAATAAATAGGTCTATTTGTAAGCATCTATTCTACATATTATTCTCGTCATTTTCGCTGTACTTTGTACTTATATAAAAGTATTTCCGTAAAACACTGTACAAGTTTATGAGCCACTTGTTTGTCCCTGATTGCTTTACAGTCGCTCCGTGAGTCGCCGGCTGGAGTCTACCCTTGAACAAGATAGTTTTAATTCGCTGCGGTTTCTCTCGTTTTACAATCTTAGTAGCTCTGCCCCCGACTTTGCATAAGTAGAATTTCACATTTATTCTGCTAATTCACTCACAAACCATCAAATAAATGTCGGTTGGGTAGGAAAAAGCAAATGCTCAGCGTGTTTTTTTTAAATATATATTCTCTCTTTCTTCTTTATATTTCTGAATTTAGGCAGCATGTAAAAGTTTTAAACTCTTTAGTGCACTTGATTTGACTCTACCAGTCTTTGAAAGCGACACTACTTCGGATGGTACACTTCAGTATTAAACTCAGAGCTTCTCGGTAAGCAATATTTGAAATCTTGTTGACTTGCGCGTCTAAGAGAAATTTATTTATTTGTATGCATTTAAGTTATTATTTAAAATTCTTAATTGATTCTGAACGATCTAAACATACCGTCACTACGTATTTTTACCCAATGTTTCCATCTGTTGGCAATTGAGTGAACTACAGTATTTGACCCTACTTTCAATGCCACTCTAGGTATATGTCCTTCGGATTTAACCGACCTTCGGGTTGAATACCCAGTCTAGCTTTTTACCTCCAATGAAAGCAGCGTTCCCATGCGATATTTTGGCGATCCAAATCTTCGTCGGCATCTGCTGGTGAAGATGACTTCCTTCAGATGGTTTGTCACCCAAGAGCATTACATTAATGAACTTAGGACCTGTTTCTCCCACATAGCACAGTAGGTTTTTTCCTGCCAGTATATTTAATCTGAAATGACCAATTCAAAAGCGGTAATGGCTAATTTGTTGAACGAAAATATCTTCACAACTTCAGATTCTTCCCACTCGTTGAGACAGTTTTCGTGCAATCAGCTAAAAATCCATGTACAATGAAAAAAATAGTATTTCACGTCATTGGCTCAATGATTAATATTGTAATGAAAAAAGTGATAATACATCGAAGGGCGCTTTTTTATAGTAGGCCTACTTTTATGGAAGTCCATAAGAAAAATACCTTCAGAGTTGTAGAAGATCGTTTGAATTATGCAGTTCTCGGGTATTCAGCCGAATTTTGGTTTCTAAGCTCTGCTTTACGACAGCTTTCGCTACAATCGAGGTCAGATGATGACGATTCTTGTGTTTTAACATAATTATTTTTTCGACCAACGGATCGACGTTGAGGCCATTTGAGCCGAGAGAGAATGAGAGGCAAGGAATCGGAAGAAATTCGGCCATGGACTATTTGAAAGAACCAGCCCGCCATTTTCCTAGCGTGATTTCGGGAAACCATAAAAAGCAAAATCTGGATGGCTGAGTGGTGATTTGAACGCCAGACCACAGTGTTAGCGCCTACTCATTAGGCTACTCTGACAGTATGTGAGAGTACCCGCCAATATGATGAAACAACCTGACGATAATCGCAGAGAGCAATCAATCATCGAGATATCTTCCTTTTATATATTTCTACTAGCTGGTGCCCACGACTACGCGTTTGACGAGAATTTTGAATGCTATTATATTTTTGCACGGAATATAAACCATTTTACAGTTAAAAAGTAGCCTGTGTTACTCCCTGTTAAATCAGCAACCGCTATGAGTGTTTGTCAAGAATTTTTAATGTTTCTGCAGGGAGCCTTAAATATTTTCAAAATAAAAAGTAGCTTATGCCACTTCATACCAAACCCGCCAGTCAGAATCAATTCACCCACTAAATGTGTTGCATATAAATTATTTATATCTGTTAGTAGCTGAAAAATCTGAAAACTGTGTCATAGATTATTATTCAAGAACACTTTAGAACATTTTTGTAAATTCAAGAACATTCTAGCACATTCTAGAAGTTTAAAAAGATTTTTTTTAGAACACTTTGGTCTAAATATGAAAATGCCAAAGGTCGGCCACTTTCACCTTATCTCCCACACCCCCACACCTACCAACATGAAACCACCATTATGCACGATGGGAGACTCGAGGGTACTACCGCACACACACACATCAGTAGTCTACGCTAAGTACGGGAGACTGGGTACGGTTGTGACAATTTTCATTTCATCGCTCATAATTTTCTTAGTATGCAAGTTACCTGGAAGAAAGGTGATTTTTATAGTAAAATGTATATTTTCTTACATATAAATACTAAAGTTTGGTCCCTAAGTAGATTGGTTAAGTCATAGCAACAAATTAGAAAAAAAAGAAAAAATGTCACAACCGACCACACCTCAGGGGCTTGGGGCCGGTAGTAACAGGTTCAAAAATACAACAAAATGGTCTAAAATCACTTTTATTTCAAATAATATCAAACAAAATGTAACATAATCTTCTTCTGGATAAATTTAATTTTTACATGACAATAGAAATTAATCTTGGAACACCTTATTAGCTTATAACTAATAAGGCATTGTAGCATCAGTTATTATAAAATTCTTGCTATAGATCATTTTTATAATACCTGGTATATTGTCATTGTGACTCCGCATCTATTCGTCACAAGTAGTTTTTTCAGATTTTTTAAGGGTCCAAAGACAGGTCGATCCAAGGACTGCAGGTTGTACGAGCAGTGTGGAGGAAACGAGAGCAAAGTGATTGCATTTTCTTTACAAAAAAAATCGGTTGTATTAATGTGGATAAGCGAGGAATGGTTATTCAGCACTAGCAAGACTCCATGCGTTGGAGAAGCATTAGGAAAATTCTTAAAAAGTTTCAGAAATCCTAGGAACAATGCACCTTGCATCCAGCCTGAAGAATTTGCAGTCCCAATTGATCCCTAGCAAAATGATCATGATAACTCACCCGTGAAAATAAAGGAGGGATAGTATTTCCCAAGGCATGTTCTGCAAAAGTAACCATGACTAATGTACCTAGTACAGCTATCGGTCTTCCTCAAGCGTTTTCTGGGCATCAAAATATTTTTCTGCTATTGCTCTTAAAATTTTCAATTTCATTTTTTGAAACAGTCCGTCTGGTTTGGTAATGACTTGAAAACCATAGGTTGGCATACCATTACAAGTTATTAGAATTTTATCCTGCATACAAAATCATGTTTTAATTACATCAAATAAGGTTTAATAGACGAACGGATAAACTGAATGTCATATTTTTTATATCTGACTTCCTTGTTAAAAATTTTGTTACTAGTAATGTCTTCTTGAAATATAGTCTAATGTTCTTTAAGTTGCTCTGTGATATCTCCATGAACTTCCACTTTTACCCGCCCCGTTGACTCATGTGTTTGCAGCGACGTGATGTTGCATGGCGACTGACAGGAGGTTAACTGGTACGAACTCTGTTGGTGAAAGAAATTATTATCATCAAGATACTAGATTATGAATCAGAGTAATCAGCTAAAACCCGAACTTCTCCACAGTGCGTATGCAGTGGCGGCACACGACAGTGCTGATGGTGATTCATCCTTCAGTGGACCCATCGGTATCTTTTGGAAAAGTAGGCTTGGATTGGTTGATACCATGTTTCACCCTCTCCCTTCTCTTCCACAACATAAATAACACTACACTGAACATACATATCATCACAGGTATTAGCACGTGCAGTTAAACTTATAAACACTGTCACATCGAGGAAAGCAGAGGGAAAGCAAACCTGGACGTTTCTGTGGAGTGAACGCATATGCTCGGAATCTAGGTATGGCACGTAGTTTGAATCTTATTAGTTCTTTTGGTGTTTCTGATAAACTGCATTTTGTCCTGCCAGTATTGTATTTCATTGTCCTTCAAATAAACTTGCTTTCTAATCTTTGTAGGTTGTTTTCTTCCTCCGTTATGGGGAAAATTACATTTTAGTAATTTTCTTTATATAAAATAATCATATCGGTGAAGAATCGAGTAGATAATAACCGACTAGGAACCAAACCCTGTTGATCAGTTAGCTAATTTGGACTCACTCCGGGAAATTTGATGTTATCGACAATCGGACTTTGTGCAGAGAAACGTGGAAATAAAATCTAAAGAAATTCTTAGTGAGATTTCAATTAGACAGCAAGCTTAATTTATTAAGGCTTGTTCGCTCGCGCTCAGTCAATTTTTGTTTGTTTTATATGCCACCAGATCAACCGGTCGAAGGCTACAGTGTCCTCCGTAATCTTCCTAAATACGGCTACCTCGCCTTTAATATGAAACACGGGGCGGCATTTGAGACGTACTGGTTGCTATCCTCCAGCAGCAAAACCGACCCGCCGACAAGGCTTTTCAATTAAAGCGACTAATTAAAATTCAGCTCTCAACAGCAGTTTCGTAATCTGCAAGGAGTTCGAAAGCATACACAACTCTTGTATTCATGGAAAGTTCAGAGAGCATCGCAAATGTGTTCTATCATTTGTGTTTGACAAACCTATTGAAGTCTTACAGTTACCGTAAACACAATTTTGATTTAGTATGGCGCATATATCGTAAATTTAAGTGAATGTTCTCACTTCGTAACTTCCTTTAACACTCGTTGAGATTTCCTCCACAAAAGTGCCACCGATTGTTTTATTATTATAAAATAATGGATTGTGTGTTGGTCCCCTCCTTCACTCGTTATTAACCTCCAAAACGATACCGTTTCTGTTGTTCGCTTCCTGACGTTGTTACAAAAGATTCTTGTGTATGGAAAATATTTACAAAGGAACGTTCACGTTGCATTGATTCAGCATGCCACCATTGATTCTATCGTAACTAGAAAATCTTAATTTTATGGTTATACGAGAGTTTTGTGGTACCCTATTTCTAAGATGGTCTGACAATAATAGGGCTTGCTCGGTACCAGTATCGTTGCAAATTCTCGTGATGACCCGTGCAAAAAGTGTTCTAGATGGTGGTCCTAGAAGTTACCAATACTAATATACTCGTAAATCTTTTATAGTTACCAAGATTGATTTCGCAGGCTGAATTGTTTTTTCCTCCTGTTTTATAGACGTAATGTTGAAGTAAATCACCTCTTAGTACATAGTTTTCAGCAATATTTTCCGTAACATCAAATAAGCCACATGAACTGAGAACTAAAATTGTCGGTTCACTGTATGATGTGATCAGTACACTTATTTGGGTGCATGCTATTTATCACTTAGTTAATATGCTGTTTTTTTGTCATTGTTAAAAAATTCTCTTTTCATTCCGTTTAATACCACATTCGGAGAATTGAATATAGTTATCTATAGATTTCTTATCAATTCTTTCATATATCGGTAGGAATGATTTATTCAGTGTCGATGTATTATTTTCTGAATTGCATTTTTTTGGAATTCACATAAACTGTAAACCTTCTTTAGGTGTCTGGGATAATCATTACAAGATCTACGATTAATGAAGCAATTTCATTTTCAGTAAATTGGTTGTAGCAAGGGAGCTGTGTCTAGTACATATTGTGAATTTCATGGTGGCGGTGATTTCTTTTTCGCGTAATGTAAATAATTTATTAATAAATTTTGGAGATCTTAAACAGCAACTAATATTAAGCGACATGTGGAACTGTAGACACAGCAGTAAAATAACCTTCACAATCACTCGATGGGACTAACTTCGATGATCACCGGACTTCAGAAGTAGCATATAAGATGATTTATGTTTTATTGTTGTTGTTATTCGGTACCTGTCATCTCCGGTACCGTGTTCATTGGGTTTGATATTATTTTGCTGTACACTGTATATCCCACATATATTATGCCTCCAAAATATACTTGTAGATCCAATTCACTGTCTATATAAAGAATAATTATGTTATACCATACTGTATAGAAAAATCTGATGCAGCTGTAGACATACTTTTGATAATCTGCATAACAGATAATGGTTTCAACAAGCCATCTCGAAACTACAATGAGATAAAAAGTGGTGTTTCGAACGAGACGAAGATATATTGATTCTCCTGACTTGATTACAGCAAAATATTGATGCGTATTCTTGCATGGCAACGAGTGAAGTGTTAGGAGCGTATTGAAACAGTGTTCGGTGACAGGAGGTATGATTAGGGCACTGTCCTATTGACCTGGTGGCTACCTGTTGCTTGCCGTGAGACCTACGCAGTTCCCACGCCCTCTCCAGCCGCCGGCAAAATGAATCCACTGTTCCCATACTGGCTGTGCTGGCTGAGAAAGGGCTATAAACTGAGATTCATAAAATATTTACGGGCTAAGCTCGGGCTATCGATGTAGGTCTCCGTAGAATAAGGTTGCTACACTCCATATTGCTAGTTAAAAATTTGCTGAATGAGGAATTATGAATAGGAATTCAGACTTGGTTTTCTTCTGAAGCGAATATCTTCGTGTTGAAAGATTAAACTGGAACTACTAATTATTACATGGTAGCGCAATCCACCATGTGCAGGAGACCATACTGCAGTCAAATAAGAAAGAGTTGAACTAACAGTAAATGTGTTTTCGGCGAACTAGACTGTATGCCGAGTAGGAAGGTTACAAAAACACAAAACAAATACACAAAATTTACACGGTTGGGACGCAAAAGCAATTACGCCCCAGTAATTTTTAAAAAATTATGAAGATTTTTGGCTGGGACTCCATCTAGTGGTTCAACTTACGTTGCATTTACTATGTTATCTTACGTGCTTGTTGAGGAGATTTAATACAGTGACTGCGCAAATAAAAGTGTTTGACGAATATAAAACATGGAATGGAGAGTTTAACAAAAGTGGAAAACTCATGTGAAATTGGAGATGAAACAATAGGCTTGCACTATACTAGTTAATAATTTAAATATTGGCATGAATAGGTTAACAAAGAGACAACGCGAAATATGTCCAAAACTTGATCCATCGGTACATGCCAAACTAGATCGATAGCATTAACAGCGTACTTTCGGTTCGATTACATACAGGAAATATGATAGTTATACGCAGAACATCTTTAATACAAAAATTTAGCGATGGTAGTCAATGTTGCCAGATGGATCCAGCAATATTTTGTGAATTCTATAGCCTTTTTACATAAAAGTGTTGTATTAATAAAACTGGCCACGAAAGTATGCTAAATGAGTTATACAAGCACTACGTGAACCAAAATACGAAGAAATAGAACCGACTAAACTGTATATAATGAATGTCGGGATTGTTCGCAGTATTAGCGTAATCAGAGCCATTAGTTTCCTTGACGCGTGCATCGTGTTTAGCGTGCCATACGTGCGTCTGGGGATCTCACATTATACTGCCCCGCTTCCCACGTAATACTTCACTCTATCCGGACGTTCACTTATGATATGCAACACGAGGAGAAAGATTTGCACAGCTGTTACTATTGCAGGAAATGGCGAGCTCTTCTATACATCCTCTTCGTTATAAAATCAAATGACTGCGGTTGGACTATCCTTAAACACTTCATTTCAGGAATAAAGTTTTCATTTTAGGGAAGGAATTTGGGGTTGTAATAATGTATCGAGGATGGTGCTGAACTTGAAAATAATTTATACGAAAAATTCATGTGACTCAAAGTTGCTTTCTAAGGAAATAGTGATAGGGGATATGCTCCGTCTCATTTAATAACAACAATAATACAATTACTTGCAGTTAATCGCTTCACAAGAACATGCCAGCAGATTCTTTTTATCCACTGCAGACGTAAAACGTAATACAACGGAAGAGGTTATGGTTCCTTTTATGCTTTGGTTGCTGTCTTGTGTTGTATGTTTTACTGTTTGTACACTGAATTTGTTCCTTAAAGTTATTCGTATAATTTCCATTTTTATACGGTCAGTTTATTTTTCTTCTGTCGATTTTGGACTACTTCGAACCACGAGAAGCAACTGGTTTACTGATTCGTTTTTTCTTCTCTTCCCAGATTTTTTTTTCTTTTTTTCATGAGGTTCCTCCTCCTTTCTCGAGACCAGGTGGTCTCAGCCTGGAACCCATTGAATTTATCAGTTTTAGTTTCAAACACTCGTCGATTCTCTACCTCATCTCAAATGATCTCAACAGTTTCCATGTATTTTCTTGTCTCCTCAACCTATTTTGTTTTCACCTTTAATTTAGTGATGTAGTTGAATATTTTTTTTTTTGTCGTTGTTGTTCAATCTGCTCTTACTCATCCGATCAGTTTATTACTACAAGTAATCGCACTAATGTAGATGTAAGATCAAACACTAATAAGTGAAAAAAACATACCTATCACTGCGATGTTCTTGATTTCTTATAAACATTCTTAAAAGTTACTCTTTTTTTTTGTCAAAACGGATAAAGATATACTTAGGGATAATGTTTTGTTGGGTGATATTTTCCTTCAGATCTTCCTTAATCTGATCCAACCATTTCCACCTAGGCTCTGGTGGGGTCAGTTTATGTATGATTTACAAAACAAACTAGAGAGGCTGGAAAAACAGGACATAGCAGGGCAAAAATAAATGGATGCATTCGTTTGGAAAATTCCTACCCAGCAAACTGCAAGGATTCCTTGTGAAATGGGTTTGATTCCCATAATTACTTTTATCAGATCAGAGTTCCGCATGATTACTAAAATCCATAATGGTACACATTCATGACGAACTGGGTGCAAAAATGGTGATAATTTATTATTAATATTATACTATGTTACCTTAACTGTTATTTCTTGGATAAAGGATTTTAATTTTGTCATTAGTACTTTCCCTGTTACAGTTGTTATATTTATAAATAATGTATTCTTCTTAAATGCTATTGAAACTCTAGAAACCGACAATGAATCAAATACAGGGATCTTATTAGTATTTGTTTGAAGCTGTCCGAGTTTCCCCACAATATTAATTGTGGCAGCCTAAGAAATAACTGTATTGTAGTTAAATCTTATGTCTCCTGATGTGGGTATTACATGGATCATGATGTTGCCTTGTATATCAACAAAATTTTACATTCATTGTAGTTAATAATGGGCCCTGATAATAGTGAGTAAACGTTTTTGACGGAACAGTAATATTATTTTTCTCCCAATCACAGTAGATTCGTAATCCGCTTATATCTGCTCCGTACGCCAACTTTACAGTTATTATTAAATCTTTGCAAAGCCAACGAAAGGGAACAGCTCTTTCATTCACTGCTTAATGTATGGTTTCAAAATCAACATATTTGTATTACTCGTACTGATATTGATTTAAGGAGATCATTAGATTGTCCAGAAAGGAGTATTGTTTCACGAAAAATATCTAATATTTGGATACTCTGCTGGTGTGGTTCATAGCTATCAGAGGTAACTTACAGAGAAAGAAAGCGATGTAGCCAGCATATCTCGGTTTTTAGTTTTTTAAACTTCACTAAGAACAGAAAAAGACTTGTCATTTGGAGAAGATGTTTTTTTTTGTGCCACAACTAGTGTCGATTTTCGACTGAAATCCACAAAGAACATATATAATTGATAAGTTATATTCTTCTGCAAAGACGTGCATGCGTTGGACTTCCGTATCTAACGATTTCGACCAAAACGTTTATTAAGGGAAAGTCCATAAACTACGTAGCTCTATTTTGACTTCCTGTGACCCCCCTCCCCCCCTCCTAGTCTGACGTAGCTTTTGCCTCTACCGCCCCCCCCTCCCTCACCCCTGCGTGGCACGTAGCTTTTCTCCCTATTGATTCCAGAAGATATGTTGTACTGTTTTCTCTTGTCAGAGTATCATAAATTACATATGGAGATAATTAAATGACCGAAATAAATATTCCCATGCTGTTGTGTGTTCTGTACCTTATTTTAAACTGTGACAAATAATATGAATTAAAGGTTAATTGGCTTGGCTCTAAAACCCTCTCCCCCTTTTTCCACGTAGCCCAGCGTAGTTTTCTACATCAAGAGATCGATGTAGGTTATGGAAGCTCCCTAATCACTGTATCGTTTAGAACGGTATTAAAAACCACTGTTCTTATTTCTATATCATTATCCAATATCTGGTATGGATGACATATGTTTAGTGTGGGAGACTCGTGATATTGTTCCAGCATGCACTACATTCAAACTTAGTTCTGGAAATAAAATATGGTAAGCCGCGTATCGCTCTACAAGACTGACTGGAACATGCGACTTGCAGGTTCCCCGAGTCTCGGCTGGCGAAGCTGTTTAACGGGAGCATCCCGATCGTGCTGGACTCGCTTAAGCAGCACTACTTCATCGACCGCGACGGGGGCATGTTCCGGCACATCCTCAACTTCATGCGCAACTCGCGGCTGCTGCTCCCAGACACCTTCAGCGACGTCGACCTGTTGCTCGAGGAGGCCCGCTACTTCGACATCCAGCGTAAGTACTCTCCATCAGACAACTACCTCATCATACTGACTGATTTTAAAAGAATAACGCTCTTCAAACGTCTTTATTACCTTTTGCATAAATTACACACCGAGCGTGGTGGGTGAACGGTTAACATTGTGGCCTCGAATTCAGGAGGACGTGGATTCGAATTCCCTTCCGGGCATCCAGATTTGGATTTGGGTTTTCCATGGTTTCCCCAAATCACTCCAGGCAAATTGGATGGTTCCTTAACACAAAGGCCATGGCCGAATTCTTCTTGTTCCCAGTCTTTTCCCGCCTCTAAAGTCCTCGACGTCTACGAGGTGTGAAGCCAAAATAAAAAAATAAAAAAACAAAAAAAACAAACAAACAAACAAAAAAACAAAAAAACAAACAAACAAACAAAAAAACAAAAAAACAAAAAAACAAAAAAAAAACATTTTTCACATCCTTATATTCTAATATCGGCATTGAAGAAACACGCAACCTGAATCAGTAATGAGCGAGCTTAATAATTTTCGCTTACTCCAGTTAGCAAATAAGCTTCCCATTAACAATTTCACCATTGTGTTGTTTTTATTCAATGTCGTGTCCTTTGATCCCTGTACTATCCTTACACGGTACAATAATTGATGCAGTTGTAAATGGGCCAGCTAAACTTGCAACCGGCTGAATAAGCAGAAAAATCACATACATTTTCACTTTTAAAAAAATATATTTATGTACTAAGTGGGTTGCGTCCGTACGTCTCTTTGTCCAGGCAGCGCTTAGAAACTACCAAACTAATTTGGATATGGTTCGCATAGTTTGAAAGATTACGGTCTGGTTTAAAATTTGCTTATATCTTAAGACTCTACGTGCCCAGGGAAAATAACAAGAAATAGTAATACTTTCGTATGAAGAACAGATAGGCACCACAGATCATACTGCATCTCAAATGAACAATCTGTACGAGTTACCCATCAAAGATCACGCTGCAACACAGATAAATAACTTTGGATTCTGTTAATATTTATGTATTTATTTTTTAGCTAAGTTACTTTGGATGTTTATTTCTTCAGTTTTCTGAAATACAGTACGTTAAAACACATGTAAAACCTTAATCAACGTACTACACCAAGGATTAACACCACCAAAAATGTAACGGAATTATGGAAGTTAATTTACTGTAAAAATTCTGCGTTACAAACCTTTAAGCCGGTGTACTAGAAGAAAAGTAAGACCTAAAGGCATTTTACGCACATCAAGGCCTGCGTGAGCAAAGCATGTCGTATGTATAAAACCAGTTTTCGCTTTTAGTGTAACCAATACCTGTTGCAGTTAGTATCATACATTATACAGAGTTGATTTTTTTTCTCACTTCACAAAGAAGTTATTTCTTCTGAGCAAATGTAGCATATAATTAAGTGCAGAGTTATCGTTTAAATTAGCAAAGTGAGTAAAAGCTATTATTCGAGTCGCTTTGATTTTTAACCATAAAATACTGCTTCATAACTATCTACCATAAACCGCATAGTACTAGGTAATGTCTAATATTTCATCAATTCAAACTTCAGGTACGCAAGAATTTATAGCTTCATAGAATCCAGTTCTCATTTCATTTCTGCGGAATTGTTAGCCCCATTTCCCCAATTAAAGTTCAAACAATTCCAAATGTGTTGCTTTATTAATGTTTACTGGGTATCTATTCCGCAGTATTCGGACACAGAGCAAAATTCCAACTTTTATAGATGCTTCAAGAAAGGAAAGCTTGATAACGATGTAAAAAAAAAGCGAATTACCCGAAAATATTACGTTCCTTATTACCTTCAGATTGTTTTGTTTAATGGGCACGCTTATGACAACCCTTTAGGTGAAACAACCTGCAGGCGCCTAAACTGATTGTACTCTTAAAGCGTTAATGGGCGTATAAATCTACGGAGCAGGTTCTCGTTATTCACGCATGCAAATGTGTAATATAAAAGTATCTAAAATAGCTCCTGACCTCAATACAAGGATAATTAATGTCTCAGTTAGTAGTATAAGTTGTTTTCTTAAATGTATTTAATGCAGATAAATCTAGAAGTATTTCGAACATATAAAGGATCAGATATCAGTTTGTGAGGTCTGTATCAAGAATTTGAAAAGGAGAAACAGAAGAGACTTACTACAGCTCATTAATGAGGAACTGCACTGAAGTCAGTAATGAAATAAATCAGAGTATCAGCCTCCGAACAGTCAACCACGAATCTAAATCTGAATAACAACCACATTGACATAACACGCTGAACAATAATTAGAGTGCCAAAAAAACAACAAAAATAAATAAATAAATGTGAACTAAGAAAACTTTTTTATCAATAAGTTCTTCTGTCATCCTGTAAATACGGTATCTCTATTACTTTTAAAATATCTCTAAATTTTTTATTCAGAAGATGATTCATTTGTGGGAGAGACTTTAAAACATAGATAAATTTATAATTGCTGCTTAGAGAGCTGTGGCCGAAAAATTACAAATGTAGTGGACCCATTACGAAATAAACTTTGACTTATAAACTAAACCTACCAAAATTTATTAGATAAAATGAACAGTACTTCACACTACCCATTTTCTACTGACTAGAGCTACGAAATCTGACAACCTACAAAAACTGCGAGACCTGGTGAATATAGCAAGAAGCAATTATTACACTAGGCAAGGACAGACCCTAATGGACAAAAAGCTTCATGCGTTGAGTTTTTTGTTTTCTTCTTAAATTGACAAACGAGGGAAGATATTACTAAGCAATAATGAGATGTGATTTCCTATCGGGAGCCTGGTAGGTGAGTGATTAATAATTGCACATGGGATTCTAGAGGAATCTGGTTCAAATTTTCCTTCGGCTATCCAGACTTAAGTTTTCCGTGGTTTCTCTAAATCACTTGAGGCGAATGCCAGGATAGTTTCATAAAATGTTCCGTAAAAAGACCATGGCCGAATTCCTTCCCGCTCAGTACCGTCACTTCACTCCTAGTTCTAATAACCTTGTTGGCAGTGAGCCCGCAAACCCATAACAAAAAAATCCTTATCCAGAAAGGAAGCGGATATTACGATGACAGTATAAATTGTAAATTTCACGCAATCACCACCAATCTGTGATTTGAAGAGTTGCGAATTACACGAATAGATTACTCACGCACACAATTAGAGAAGTGTTTCCCCTACTCGGTAGCTTTCCCCTTCGTGCATTGTCTTATTTCACACAATTGTTGATACGTAAAGTTGCAATTCAGTTAAAAATGTGACACTTCTGTTTATATCACTACTGTTTTTCCGACTTGATCGAAAATGTTGTAGTTATCTGACATGTAACCTAATCTCAACTTCACCCCACGTTCAACCCTCACTTCAATGCTAAAATACCATAATCGCACGTCAACCTAGCATTTGTTTGTTAAATTATTAAGAGTATTAGAAAAATTTGGTGCCAGAGGCCGTTGACGTATAGAGGCCCTAATTCGAAATTATTTAAAATCTGCAACCAAATGTTCTGCGAATGTTATACTTTACCAGGTTAGTTTCGGTGTATCACGCTTCCAGACCGGGCCAGGAAACATGTGACGAAATAATAATGACAACATACCCTAACAAAAAGGCAGCAGCTGAACTTCTTAATCTGCGTCTGAAAACAATCTCATACAATACAAAATTCATGCTATGAATAGCAATTCTTTTCTCCCTTCCGCAAGGTAAATCGTCGGTGCATACTTTAGTACATTGCTTTAAGTTTATTTATTCAAAGTTTGATACATATACTACATTTATAGAAAATAGCAACGTAATTATATAGATAAATGCAGGCTTTATTGGGCTTTATGCTTTATGTTATTAGAGGCGAGAAAGGACTGTGGGTAAGGAACGGGAAGGAATTAAGAAATTGGCATTTGAAAGAACTATCCCAGAATTTGCCAGAAGTGATTTTGGGAAATAATGGAAAACCGAAATCTGGATGAGTGGATGGGGATTCGAATCTGCGTCTTCCCAAATGTGATGCCAAAGCGCCACCGTTCACCGGCCACGATCGGTGTGCGTTATGCCATTCCAGTGCATATACATGCGAATATAGTAATAACGTGTAATACAGTACAGATCTGGAAATCCGGAAGGTCGAACAACGTAAGTGACAGTTTCAAGTAGCCGTCCAAACAAAAGTGACTTACAGTATTGCATTGAATCCGAACGCCGCAAACGTTCTAGTGTTCGCTGCAAACACAAAGCAAGCTTTGTCATGCGTGATGGACATGTCAAGGTCTTCCGACACTGGGATTTGAATCGAGGATCTTTCGATTCGCAGTCACAAACCTTGGACGTAAATAAAAGGTTTGCCGTGATCAAACGAACTGGCACTCGTAATTTTCAGACGTGCCTTTTTAGGAAGGGTGACGCGCATGTGCAGTTAAACATTTTTATACAAAAAATTGTTTCACGCAGTGTAATTAACATCCTGTGTTTTCAACTGTGGAAAATCGGACATTAAAGATTTATTATTTACCCAGCGTATGGTGCAGGAATTTTCCACTACTCGTTAACTGCCTCCTAAACATGGTGGCAATCGTGGTTTACGTCTTAGTTCAACAGTGTCAGAAGCAGTTTGTTGGTGTCAACATTTTCTTCCATTCTTTGAATTAGAAATAGTGTTGAAAAAACATTTCGAATCCCCGAGGATGTAACTTAAACGTAGTGAACCTTATTAGATTGCAACTACAAATATTAATCAAAAACAGGAAAATCTGAAATTTTTTCATTTATCGTATGTTACTTAATGAGATATATAAAACTTGTGGATAAAAGTGGACATCATAAGCTCGTACAATATTAAATCTCTAGAGCTAGTGTTTTGATCCATTCAATTGCATTGATCGATGCATAGTGAATGTCCGCTGTTGTTCCTTTTTAGGCTCCGAAACGATCAGGTGGATTGCCTGAAAGGAGGCTCCACAGTCACAATTTGCAGAACTGACCCAACTCCATTTGTGTGATAAGTAACCACTTCTGTCTTGTCCTGTTCGAATCCGATTGATGATTTTCCATTGCCATCAGAGGAGATGGAATCCTTTGAAGCGTACTGAAGATTCCTTAACTAGAAGTATATTGGCTACCGATGACTGCTCCCTTTGAGTTATGTTGAAAGAGATGGGTTGATTGCAGTGCGCCACGGAGGTTTCCTTGATTTCAGGCATCGGTGTTTTGCTTGGGTTTGTATGGGTGGCTGAGTTTTTCAGGATATTTTTCCAGACTTTTAGGAGAGCTTCTGATATTCTTAGTGCTAGATGTGAAATGTTGCAGAGGATTAGAAGCCATGTTAGAATTATACATTAATCAAGTATAAAATTATTCTAGAATCTGACCTACACGAATTTTTTTTAAAAAATTAGGTAATTATAGTATGAGTTATCATCTTAAAAATTTGATATAAAAAGATTCCGTTTGAATGTCTATTACAAGTTTTACGGTATGGAAACTGTAAAGATCTGTACAAATAATTTATAAACAGTTGTAATTAGAGAGTACGGAGACAATTATTTGATGCAACAATTGTCAAAAATACAAATGATGTGAAGTCACTCCCAGTTATTCGTAAGTGAAGCTACTAAAAATTCTTCTGTTTGGTTCATTAGAACGCAATCAGCAACAGATATGATAAAAGAGCTGGAATGGGACTCATTGGAAAACAGAAGGAGGGTGAAGAGGGTCATGGGAGTGTACAAGGCGTGTATTGGTGATGAGGCATGGAAAGATATTAGTGTAAGGGTATGAAGAGTAATGTATGGAAGGGAAAAGATGCCCATGACCACAAGCTGGCACTCGATTTAAGGCACAATGGTGTAGGAAGATTCTCTTTTTTAGGGATTGGAATAAGTTACCAAGAGAAATGATGAATAATTTGCCAAAAACGTTGAAAGAATTTAAAGTTAAAATTTGTAAAGGGTAAATGTAGGTGTGTGCAGGAAAGAGGGAATATGGGTGTTTAGGGAAATTGCCACCGGATCATGCGCTCCATTGGAATTTAATTTAGTACTTGGGAACTCTACCTTTCGCTTTACACATGCTATGCAAAAACAAAGGAACGCGAGTTTAAAACCATTAAAAGTGTAAATGAAATTCGTCTACTCACATTTATCAGCTACGTCTGAGTAGCAAAACACTTTTAACTGTTTACTTTTTCGTAGAGGTATTTAAGTGTTTGTAGAACGGATTGAGTGCTGTCAGCTGCGTTCGTAGCTTTTAAAGCGCTGCTCTACGTCTGATCCTTAGCAGCTTCCTATTAAGATACCACAAATGTTAACGACTGAATATAATCGCTGTTTGAAATGACATGGCTTTATTAACCACAGTAGTTTTGGCGAAAACAAGTTGTGGAATGTTATTCTAACGTTAATAACTTTCCTAAAATCGTGTGACACACCGCCGTTATTAAAACGTTCAGCTGACACTAAATCTCTCAAACTTCACTTAACGGCGACAAGGCTATCGCTTTTTGCCGCATGTTTTCGCGAGGACGTGGCAATTTTTTCTGACCACAGTAAGCGGAATGGAAAAACAACGAAACAAAAAATTAATGAATGATCAACAAACACGTATGAATTATGTAAGATCGGCGAGCGAACACATGGGCGGTGAACCGTGTAATGTGGAGCGTGTTATAAGTAACCTTTTACACGCATCGGTGATCGCCAAGCGTGTTATTATGACTCCCTCCCCTTAATAGACTTAACACAGCGGCTCCTCGCGCGATCCATAGCCTCAAGTGAGAACACACAGTAACGCTACGGTACTTTAACCCGTTCAGTACGCTGTTATACCTCACGTAACAGTTCTTTTCAAGGATTCCACACTCCCTGGGAAACGGAGGTCCCATTGCTGAGTCTCTCTGCAAACTCATAGCCTTTTAACGAAAAAAATCAGCAGGCATCTAATTTGCACACGTAGTGTCTTTCAGTTACCCAAGCGTCCTTAAAATTTTATAAAATTGTATCCTTTTAGGGTTGCTCATAAATAATGGGGATCAAAGAAATTTTTTTCTCCCAAGCATGTAGGGTAATAGGTGTTCATAGCGTGAGAAATAGAGGACTACGATTTTTCTTTTTTTTTCTTTTCATTTTTCACTGGATAATGAAGTAGTGAGTAGCTATAAAATTCTAAACAATTTCAGTTTCCTAAAAACGAAAATACTAACCTTTAATTATAGAGATTCCTAAAGTTCCCCATACCCCTTCCGTCAAAAGAAAAACTTCAACGCTCCCCCCCCCTTTTTCCCTCTCCACAATTTTATTATTAGAAAGGTTAATGCCTACTTCTCAGTACTAACAATGACATCTCATAAGAAATTAAGGACGTGATGTTAGAATAAAGGTTTTCAACTATAAGAGGGAGTGAAGGATACTCAGTACTTGCGACGGTGGAGAACTGAGCTTCTCACACCCTATGCCCTCCTGAGGGGGGGGGGGATGCGCCTCCCAGTTTGGCAACCTATGCTCTTATGTATTTTACAAGTTCGGAACAAAAGAAGCAAAAGGTTACTTTGTCATACATGAACACCGTTTTATTGAAAGTGTTTGTAATTTAGAGTCCATTGCATGCGAATACGCGTATAACAATCTTATAAGAACCGAACGATAGCATTACTGTGTAAATATTTGCACTTATTTACTACAAACTTCTTTTACAACCTGAGTACTACTGAGGAAAATTATTGACAATTACAGACACACGTCAATCTAATTTAAAATAACATTTACTTTCTAAATCTGTCGTATCCCTCAGCTGTCGGATACGTGAATGAAGACAACATGGATAAGTTTACCGTACACATATTTGTACAATTTACAAAGTTTGCAATAATTTCAGGCAAGCAGTATTATAAAAGTAAATTGTACAGACGCTCAGAAGTAAATGGATATACTAGTTCGTGAACCTGTTTCTTCGGGGAACTTTCAGGCTCTTAGCATTTCCTTCCTCCATAGCAAACTGCACTTGTTTCATGTGGAATACGTAGAATACTTCCGTGATTCGGGTTCCAAATAACTCCGTTGGTTCGCTTTATCCGGGTATGATTGCTGCACTGCAACTACAAAAGTTTATCATTTAGCAGCGATTAACTTTTGGGGAATCCTGGCCAAAAATTACACGCAAGTTCTAATTATGTGATCTCATTACTAATTGCGAACTCCTGTCCATTTCATTTTCCTACAAAATCCAGAGTTAATTTTGAAAGTTGTCATCGATTTTTATTTATTTGGGAGAGAGAGGTAATGCTCCGGCCTAAATTTGGGAACCAGTTGGTTCATATCCCCGCCCTACCAACCAAATTTCGTTTTTCCAGGTTACCAAAAGTCGCCCTAGGACTCTATGCGAATGCCGAGATAGTTCCTTCAAAATGGCCATGGATAAATTCCTATCCTCTCCAATCCCCTACTGCCCTCGACATAGTCGAAGGGTAAAGCCACAAGGAAAAAATTTAAAAATAAAAAAAGTAGTCGTTAGTGAAAGCTTATTGTTAATTCATTAGTACACGATGCTTTCTGCCCGTATACCTCGAAATTTCAGTACGTGTCGCATTTCTAGAAGCATTAGCATGGAAGAACATATCTAGTAGTTTCCGTGGAATCCTTATTAGTTTCGTGTAAGCAGTATGAAGGATGGAAAAAGGCATGATCGTTATGTGTCCAATTTATCCGTACCGAAACTTTGTTATATTCCTCACATTCGGCATGTGGACGCAAAATACACATGATAGTTAAAACATATTCATTCAATAGCTAGGATTCCATGTGAAACAAAGAAAAGATTTCCGTCATTTTCTTGTCGACATGTAAATTATCATTATTAATTTACCAACAGCTACCTCCAATCCTATTTTTTTAAATCCAAACCATATCGAAAATTGAATCACTGTTAGACAAAAGCGTAAGTTGCATTTAAAGAATTTCAATTATCTCAGGTTCGTATTCGTCTTGGCAAGACCTAGAAAAATGTTTACCCTGGTCCTATAAACAGCATTAAATTTAAAAGTTAAAATTCAGAATAGATTTTAATTTGAAGAAATAAGATGACACATATTTCATATTTTTGTTTGATTCTAAGCTTTAAACTGCAAAAACGTTGTAAAAATCAATTGGGTAGTATTTAGCTGATTAATGAACAACTTTATAAATGGACAAAAATTCTGGAAATAATAGTAAAAAATATTTTTCACTCATAATTTCCGGGCTGAAAGGCCGTAGTCGATAAGTAAAACTTTCCCCTGACGTTTCATCTTCAATTGCGGAAGACATCCTCGCAGGCTGAGTGAAGTTAATACCGGCCGTGAAAGCCCACATTGTATGATCAGTAAAAAATATGTTCAACGTACCGTTACAGTTATATAATACTCTAGATACACTTATGGACTATGTGTCCAACGGTAATTCTAATGAAAAATATTTTAGTTTCATTGAAATATTAAACAACTTCTTATCAGATACAAAAAAAATGACGGAAAGTAGGTGATAAAATTAAAACTTCATCAATTAACTAGGAGATAGTATTCATTAGAAGAAATTTAAAGCAATATACAGAACAAGCATAGGAAAAAAAATAACTTTTGCCTAACAGTATAACAAGCATCAGAACATTATTGCCGACGGCAGTTCAAGTTTTTGCCAAATTGAAGATAGAAGGTAGATAGATGTGTTTGATAACGAATGAAAATGACGTATTTGCTGCTGACTTCAACATACATACTAGTGTACTCACTAATATTTCTAATTATCGTAGAGAAATTAAATTCATGAGCTGTCACTCCTCGCGTTAGAGCCAAATAATTTCGTATTTTGAACAAAAGCGTTGTTGTAACCTCTGAACGAGGCTAGTTAGTGTTCATTATTCTTTCATCACAAAAATATTATCCGAGACAAGCTACGGGGATTTTAATGCACACGGAATTGAAATTACAGTCTAGTTTATCCACGCTAATTGAAATCAGCATAAGCGCCTCGTTTCCTTTTGTTTTGTCCTAATGGCTGCTATAGTTAACCTTTCAAAACCAACAACAGAGCCGAATATTACGTTAATTTCTGATCTTTAGTTCGTACGTATCAATCCCGTAAAATTAGGAGAGCAAATTTACCTTTTGTCAGCAAATTACTTCCCTGTAAAGGACTGCCGTTTCATTTAAACTGTCATTACACGCACTCAATGCCTGCCTCTGCCAAATGTATCCGGCGGTACGTCTGTGGCAAAGGTACGTCCAATGCTACCAATACACCGATAATCACGATTACGGGTTATTTTTTTGCTGTTTACCACAGTCATGTAGACAAAGGCATTACAAATATTGATTTCAGAATCGGAACAACACTACACGCAATGGAACAAACTTACATTTTTCGCAGATAGATGGCAGTAGTCACGTTCTTTCATTAGATTAGAGCGTTCTTAATTGCCCTTGCGCAATCGAAAGCGCCAACAAAAAGTAATATAATTGAATAAAGGAAATTCCAGTTGTGGATTACTTCTGCAATCTTATTGGTCTAAAAATAGGTAAAATGTAGAGGACTGTAAACAGTTGCAGGGTGATCTAGACAGGATATCTAGTTGGGATGGTAAATATGGGATGAAGATAAATGCAAAGAAGAGTCAGCTAATTAGATACACAAATAAAAAACAAAAGGTTAATTATGAATATAAGGTGGGGAAAGAATTGCTTGCTGAAGACTTGAAATGTAAATATCTTGGCATTACATTTGATAACAAGCTTAACTGGGCAGGACACATAGGACAGGTGGTAGGAAAAGGTTTCAAAGTTCTGCACTTGTTGGAGAGAGTGATGAGGGGATGTACGAGAGAAGTCAAGGAATTGGGTTACAAAAGTTTGGTCAGACCATTGCTCGAATATGGTAGTGTAGTATGGGACCCTCATTTTACGTATCAAATACAGGAGTTGGAGAGGGTGCAAAGAAGGGCTGCTAGATTTGTTTCTGGAAATTATCGCAGAATGCAATCAGTGACGGATATTATAAAGAAGCTGGAATGGGATTCATTGCAAGACAGGAGGAGGATGAGGAGGGTAATGGCAGTGTACAGGGCGTATACTGGCGATGAGGCATGGAAAGATATTGCAATAGGTATGAAAAGTAGTTCATGGAAGGGAAAAGATGACCATGACCACAAGCTGGCACTCGATTTCAGGCACAAGGGTGTGGGAAGATTTTCTTTTTTAGGTAAGGGTGTCAGGGATTGGAATGAGTTACCAAGGGGAATGATGAATAACCTACCGAAAACGTTAAAAGAATTTAAAGTTAATATTTGTAGAGGGCAAATGTAGGTGAGTGTAGGATAGGGGGAATTTGGGTGTGTAGGGAAATTGCCACCGGAGCCTGTGCTACATTGCAATTAAATAAATAAAATACAATTTAAATTAAATGTAAGACGCGACAAAGCAGCGAAGATTTCTTGGGGTTCAAACAGCTTCAAAATCTCAAAACACTGTGTTGTTTCGAGAACTGTCCACGGTGTCATTTCAAGTACACTTAAATTAGAACGGAGACTTCGATATGACACTGGATTTTTTATCTCTTACGTTGTTGGAAGGCCAAGAAAGATTTGTTAATCTGTGACGCTGTGAAATATTTAAATCTTACATTTTAATTTAAGGTAAATTTATTTACTGATGCAGTTGCAGAGTAAGAGATATCAGTCAAGGCAAATAAAATCGTTGTTGATACTAGTATTATGAGTTCTGTAAACCAACGCAATAAAAGGAAGAGGTTCTGATTGCAATTTACTGTTGATGGTGTCATTTTGTGCGTAATGCAGCAGACTTGTCCAGGGCTGCTTTCCCGCTGTGATGTGGTTTGGCGTATCTTGGTAGTCTGGTAGAGCACGCGCTGGATTCCTCAGATGTTATCGCGACCAGTCTGGCAGGCCTGCTGGTTTTATTGCGGCCAGTTTTTACTGAGCCGGCGGCAGCCAGAATGCCTCCGGGGTACAGCACGGTCAAGCCGTTGTCAGCTGCTGTCTCTCTCTCAAACACATGCGAGGGAGGTCAGACAAGCTCTCGGCCTTTTCTTCCGCTTTAGTTTACCATCGTAAATTGTGAGAAATTGAAGGAATATCATAACACATTCGTATTTTCTTTACGTAATGCCAACCTCATCTAACCCTTACGAAATTTCATGTCTTGGAAGTATAGTACACCAGCTTAATAAGAATATCAAGAACTTTTCAGAAAAAAACCTGCGCTACATATTGAGTTCCGTCCTGTACGTGGTGCCGAAGATGCTGACATCAGATTCTTGAAACAAATTGTGTTATATTTTTATCTCTTTTCACGTCAGCGCATATTGTTTGCTAGACTAGTCTGACAAGTTCAGCGGCTTTATATATTTTAGGGATAAATAAATATCACTGTCGTAAGAAACTCATATACACATTTCAAATTTTATTTCTTTGTTCGAGGGAGAGTATTTTCGAGACAACAATTTTATAAGCAGGCTTTCCCAATCTTTTCATTATCAGCTTTTTATTTTTTTATGGAGTCACAACTGGCATCCTAAATTTAAATCGGAATGATACGAGGAAAGATGAAAAACGGAATCCTGATATCTGTATTTTTATTCTAGAGACAGAATTGAAATACATATTCGCAGCCAAATTTATGTAAATTACTATCCAGAACAACCAGGAGTGATTTTAATAGGAATGGTAGGGAATTGTAAATTATGCTTCAAAACTTTCAGTTTGAATGGTTGTACTGTCTTACGAGGCAGCCTGAGTATCAGTAGAGATTCTATCGTAGTGTGTTGGATCTGCAGAGACATTTAGTAGTGGAAACTGCAAATCTTCAAGGAATTGTAGAGCGCTTTGTTAGAGGAATCTCAAGCTTACTCTAAAGCGTGAGAATATTCATAATTTAACTCAGATGACACAAAGATACAAGCCGAGTAAAATGGAAACAATGCGACCAGCCGAATGATTTTACCAATGACATATATGTTCATATTGTTTATTCATGTCGTTGGGAAATGGTCTAGAACAGCGGTTCCCGACCTTTATCGGTACACAATCCACTTTCAAGTAAAAAACATTTTCACGACGCACCTAATACGACAGTCTAGTTAATATCAGAATGGGAACTGTTGTGTGACCTCGATATGCTTTCGAAAAGGCAAATTTTCGTACAACGGATATAGGCCGTATTATCAATAAAAACAAGAATTGATAATACGTAAAACAACAAACATACGTATTATAGACCGGGAGGCGGCTGCACAGACCACCATCTCATTAAGTTGACTGCTGAAATTGGACTATTAGAAGTAACTCGATCAGCATATTAAAATGCAACTGGTATGCCAAGTCTCTTTTGGTGGAAACCACCTGCAGACCCGATTTTAGTGGTGGATTGGTAGGTTTATCATTGTGTTTTATTGCGCCCAAATGTATGAAAATATGTAAGACTGGGAGCAGGAAAACACAATAGTAAACTTACCAGTCAACCACAAAATGGGGTTTGTAGGTGTTTTCCACCAAGATATGATCAGCGGCATTTTGAAAATTGAGTTTTAACTAATCCTAGAACTTCAGCCGTCAACTGAATGAGGTGATGCTTTGTGCAGTCGCCTACCGCTTTATTAAAAAGATAATGAAAAATACTTTCAGTTATTATAAAAACACAACTTTACAATCTGTGAGATTTTTGGCCCTGGTGTTTACAGATGAGGGCGTCAATATCAGGGTTAACATTGGTTAATTTTAACCTTAAGTCACGTTCTACACATAGTTTATTTCTATATTTGTTTTTCAAAAATAATAAAGTAGAAAAGGCTCGTTCACACAAGTATGTCGTGTTGAACGCCATCAAGAACTTCGCAGCTTATTTAGAGACTTCTTGATACTCTGCTTGTACATTCATCCAGAAGAAAATTAAGGATTTCAGGATTAGTGCACTTGTAAAATATCGCCCACCAGTGGGTCGCGACCCATAGATTGGGAACCGCTGATCTAGAAGTGATGCATAATACAAGCAATTGAGCGCTACTGTAGAGCAAAGCAATTAAAACTCCGGGTAAGATTCACTAACAATAATAACATGGACAAAAAAAATTGTTTGATAGTGTATGTATGGTTCAATATGAGTCAAACTATTGTGTCCAATTTGCATCATTCTTCTTTTTTTTCTTCGGAGGCTGTTGCCTTACGTTTTTTACTAACTGTCAATAGTCTACGTTCTTGAGCATGTGTTCAAAGAGAGTTCTATAACTGCCACATTGTGTAGTGATTTTCCTAACAGCCACTTTTGCCGCATGTGTTAAAACACCGTCATAATGGACTCGCGAACATACCACGGGTACCGGTTCAAACAGGGAACCTGATAAATTGACCGTCATGATAACAGTTTTTAGAAGGTTACTTGGGCGAATGACTACTGTTCCCAACTTTCCATTCAAAATTATATAGTAGGGTACACAAACAAATTACAAATTAATAGACGAGAACATAACTTACATTATGCACCAAGAAACAGCAACACACGCGTTCGCCGATAAGATAATAAGTATTCAGAAAATTCAAACAGAAATCGCTCCGGGTATTCATTTTCCAAGACACCAAATATAGGCGCCAACATCAGATAAATCTAATTCAACAACAACAATACCCACAACAAAAGTTTTATGCGTTCCGAACCATGACTGCAATAAACTTCCGAAGCACCAGAAAACTGATACATTCTCCTTTATTTTCAACTAGTGTGAAAATTTTGAAGGTAGAACTTATGTATTAAAGGAATAATCAAAGTATGACTTCATTCTCTGGCGGTACTTCCCATTTGTTAATTTTTTCTCTGTATGTTTGTCTCTATATGATTTCTGATGAGTTTATGTAGATTTTTTCCAGTTCTTTTTTGATCTGCTAGACCCAGGGCATACTTTTTAACTGTACTATGTACGTCACAATTTTATGAATAAGTCTTGTTGCTGGAAGTCCGTGGATATGTCCACAAAATCTTAATCTTCGTTCCCTGATGTCTGCCACTAGGTTTGACAGTGTTTCTGCTGCTTTTCGAGATTTAAGTCTATATCCGTCATCTTTTTTTCTGAGCCAAGGATTTTTCTTATAATATGCCTTGAAATTTAATTATAATTTATTTATTTTTTGAAAAAATTAACATAAATCAATCAATTTATGCAGTTATTTTTTACTACATTAACACTTTCTTCGTGCAATGGCACCGTTTTCCTAGCAGATTATATATATAAAAATTTGTGCTGCTAATGTTTTCTAACATCGGAAGTGCACTCTCTGGGCGATTTTTGAAAGCATTTTATATACGCTTACGCCTGCAAACGATACCTAAAAGAATTATATTTCACAAATTCGTAATTGGTTTCAGTTTTTAAATAGTAACGCAGTGTTTAAGACTGGGGTGCAGGTCAACTTAATTGATAGTGAAACAAATGGAAGTGCTCAATAGTCGATGAATGTCTGAATAAGGTTACCACCTATTCCCGCACACCAATCGGTGCTAGTAACTTCTACATTAGTTTCTTTTTTCACACAGTGAATTCAAATTATATTTTAACAATGAATCATAATTGATAAACCGAGCGTGATGAATGAGCAGTAACGCTCTGGCCTCGCATTTGGGCGGACGCAGGTTCAAATCCCCGTCTGGCCATCCAGATTTGGGTTTTCCATAGTTTCCCCAAATCAATCAAGGAAAATGCCGGGATGCTTCCTTCAGAAGGCTATTGCCAAATTCCTTCCCAATCTTCCATCCAGGCCTTTCCCCTCTCTAATGAAATCGACGTCTACGAGGCGTAAGGCCATAAGCAAAAACAAAAAAAAAAAGAGTATATTCAGGTTTTGGCACTGCTATATCGGACCAGAAAAGGGGAGAGAACAGCAATCAGAAAGGCACCGGTATTGATAGTAACTTGTATAATTGAAAACCATATTACAGCCTGTAGCACGAGAGTCAATGTTAACAGCATTGAGATTATCCATGTTTCTATAATTTGCAGACTTGTGGACTTTTGTCTCAACTGAGAGCTTTGTTTTTGCCGGAGGCCTGCGATTGCGTGTTTGGTCGTCGTAAGTCTTGTCTCCGATGTTCTGATTAAGGGTCCTGCCAGTGTGCCTCCCCCTTAACAGTGGGCCCATCTCACGATTTAAACGTACCAGAGAATAATAAATCGGTGACCCCGAGTAACAAACTAATCCGGACGCGACGCGTTGAAATACTGCAGTCAACCTTATCATCGCCAATTACTCAACTCCGCCGAGCGTAAATTGGTTTATAACGCCCGCTATCTCAATAAACAGGCGCCGGAACAGCTGGCTGCAGCTAAAACCGACGTCTTTGTTCCCCAGAGTTGAAACTACATGGCAGAGAACTCTACAAGGTCCAGAACAACAATCTTTACGATTCTTTATTCCAGAGGTTTTGATTTTCCACCTACCTGTCAAGAGAGTGTAAAATAAAAAAAAATATACATCGAGAACGGCAATTCTTCCATTAAAGGAGCTGCGAGTCCAAATTTAGTTTCTGAACACATGCGATAACATAACCTACAAAACTAATATGAGGTCTTTAAACGTGATAAAGATGCAGATATATAATTACTCTTTAGTAATTTCCATAAGCATCCTCAGTACTGATCGCACAGCAGGCTGAGTAGGACTGTGTGGGGCCATTCCAGAAGTTCACCTTTGACAAAAAATCCTCTGCTTTGGTGGGCTTAGAACATTTACTATGCAGTTCGCAATTCGTTGCTCTGCCTTTCGACTCTGAAGTGGTATATATGGGGACATGAACATCATTTTCGTTTACTAATAGAATATAATACCATTTTTGTAATAGTATGAATTTCTCTAGAATTTCATTCACTCATATCTATAGTCCCTTAACATCAGCTTTCATTCTGTGTGTTCAAACTTTAATTGAAAGTGACAAAACTGATTTATTCAAAATTTTCAACTTATATGAATACACACCATAAAATTAATCATGAAATTTCTCTGGGTGTCCATGTGCGATGGTCGTTGTCAAGGCTTGGTACTGTTTGGAGTAAACCGTATTTCGTTCGTGAGAAATTAATATTCAATTTATCGAGAGACATAAGTTGTAGACTGATCGCAGTTTGCAGATCTGATATTGCTGGAGTTGGTAATTTGCTGGACCTTTGATCCAGCTGGTCGGACGTGCCTGCGCGTCCTACGACTAATTACCTGGTCTCGCCCGAATTAATAACCTCCTTATCCACCGATCGGAAAACGTAATGGCGAGAGCGCAATCTGTTTAAAGTCTGAGCACATTTCCAGGGTGCTTCTGATTAAAGCCGTTTCGTATTGACCCAAGATTAGTGAAAATCAACTTAGGACCATATCTCTGGCGTTTATCCTGGGGGCTGGTGCACTTTGATTCGTTTCTGAAATGAAATTAGCACTGGCTTAACATAATAAATGGTGACGCTCTCTATTACTTATGACTGGGGTTCGGATCTTTATGACAAAAAAATAGAAATATTCATACGAATATGACCATAAAAACGGATAAGTATGACCTAAATATTATAAAATATGACCAAACATTTAAATTTACTATACATCTAAACATGTTGAATTATACATCAGTTTATTTTGTCTGATAGCGCCGCTTTCATGTAGACAGCATAATTTGCTTCCGTGCAAATCACTGTACCATTGGGAAATTAAATTTTATATCGTTTTATTGAAGTCACTTTAATTTCTCATAATTTACAGAAAAGAACTTTTTCATCTATACTAATACTCCTTCCCTAATTCCCTTACGTAACTTTGTACTTTCAGAAAATTTTGTATCCGTCATGGCGATACTCGCTGATCCAATGCAGATTTAACGATGTCTGGATTATTTTCAAACGTATTTCATTGAGACATTGATTGACGCGGATCGACGCAGGCATGCTGCTGATGCATTGTCGAGATTAAAAGGCAGGCAGAACATTAACGTTTAGGGAGTGACAGTAATTTATAACTTAAATTATTGACTGGTGAATTCTGACCAATTCAGTGACAATTAGTTTTGTTGCTAGTCTAATGTGTAACAGGCGTACATTTTTGTGAATAAGGAATAACTATCTTAATTTCTTCTCACCTATAACTTCTATTAAAAAAATTTTCCTCAAAATACTACCATATGACCACAAATATTATTATAATATGACCCATATGATGTATAACATACATTTAAATGCAGTCAGAAACGTCGAATCAGTGTTAAATTCAGCTCAAAAAGAAGGCAGGAAAAAAATATGAATTGTCATAAAGATTCGAATCGTACTTATGACATATTATGCTATAAAACGCTTCGTATCTCCAGTAAACAGCAGATGGATTACGTGTTCGTTGTAAGTTCAATGACTTGATGATGACTTTGATAGTACGCAAAGAAAAATTGATGAAACTGAACATTCATTATGAGACCTTTAACGTCATTCGTAAAAATTTTCTCGTTTTCTTTCTATACAGGATAAATAATATTTAAAAGCAAAGACCTATTAATTGGTTAGTGAGTAGATCTAGGATCTTAGAGAATCCTCACTCAAGAAAAATCAACATAATATTCCAACGAAAACAATTGGTCAACTTGGCTGATCATATTTTCAAGAAGTCAAGTAAGGAAGAACCGTTTAGTATGTTAAATTACGAACTAGGTTTAGTTTCCATCCCAAATAACATTTTTTAGTGTTGCCTTCGAAATCACACATTCTGGAAACAATTGCACTGTACAGCATAAAGGGTCATACACCATTCCTACACTAATGGAGGAGTTCCAATTAGGGTTTTCATAGAAGATCATAGCCCGATTCCCTAAGCGATTATAAAAATTCCCAAACCAGCCTACCTAACAATGCAACTGATGTCGCCAGTAGGGTGGCGGTTCTCCAAACAAAACGAAGATGGTAATGACAAAAAGAAATAAGTAGGATCATTTGAGTCGCTTGGGGCTTAGTTGAGAATGAACTTAGTGGGAGATGATTTGGAAAATTCTCCTTGGACGACTGTGTGTCTCTTGACTCGTTGACTCGTCGACTCCCTGCAGTGGCAGCCAGTGACTACATAATTTTTATCCCCTGGACAGTCCAGTCCTGTTGTTACCCAAACTCCCGACCACGTCCGGTTAGCTTTCTCCTTATTACATTAAGCGGTAGCCGTTTTGGTCACGAGCCGCTGTCATAACCCTGGCGCCCGTCAGGAAATATTGCGCCACCAGTCGCCGCTGGGGAACACAAGCGGCTTCCCTCCGATGTAGTATTCACAATAGGCCAATACACTTACCAGTCATTAACCGTAATCCAGTCCACGATTGAGATTAACATCCAAGTTATTGTGCAGTGTATCTTCTTTATCGTTCATGGGTTTTCCAGAAATTATAGTACTTTTTTAGGAGAGACAATGCTGTTGGTAAATAAAGACGTTAGATAATAAAAATACAAACTGCTTAGTTCCATCTGAAATTCATTACCAGTAGACATTATATACCGATAAAAATAAAAATCATTAAGTCTACCGTAGCTTTAATGTTTAATATTAAATTTCAACGTTTGAAGATGTGGCTTCTAAAGTCGTGAACCCCTAAACGACTCTAACTTGAAAAGGATCAAGGTCAATCATCTGGCCAGCATCCGTGAGAGATTGCTACCACCACCACAATAAAAGTGAGATAAATGAATATATTGAAACCAAACCACATATTTACATCAAATATTACCAAATTACACTCCAAAACTGACAAAAAAGATAACTAGGATCATATGAATCGCCTGCGGCTTTCTTGAGAATCAACTTGGTGGGAGATGTTTTGGAAGATTCTCCTTGAACAACTTGGTTAAAGAAACAAAACAAAAAATTGGCTAAAAATCTGTCAAGTTTTTTTTATAGGATATTGTTGCGGTATTGTAGCCCGTTAAGGCAGTATTGCATTCCGAGCTTCTACAAAATGTTGACTCTTTTAGTTAATGGTACAGGCGTGTAGTAAGATACAAATCATCACTGTTCCCACTTAGAAAGTTGCTGTCAGCTACTATAACTATACAGTAGTTAAACTGCGTCTTCTTATACTGGCTGCACCAATACTGCGTATACAATGAATAACCCTCTTACTTAATTTATAAACCCATATTGCGAATTTCATTATACCTCCTTTTATATTCATGACATTGAATATTTCTTTATACTGTTTCCCTGATGAGTAAACAATACTTTCAGCTTATCTTCCATTATATATGAAGGCAAATTTTCAAACCTCTACTCAACATAGTATCAAGTTTTTTTGTGAAATTTATGTCTGAGGTGCATAAACTACTACCGATATGAATTCAAATTGTTTTTTTTATGAATAACTGGATTTATTCAGCAGATCCTTTTTTTACTTACATTCTACGATAATTTATAAGAATCATATATATTATTATTAAAATGTGATTTGTGTCGAAACATCTTTCTTCTTTTATACTCAATCAAAATTGATAAACGAGGTATTATGCCAGATATTAAGGTCTCCGCTTTGGCAGCATCATTACAGGAATTTTTCGAAATTAATCTCGTAAATGGTAAAATTATGAACAATCAAGGTGACAGGTACGCCACAGTTCAGAGTCGAGGTGCTAGCCTTCACTGGCGTGATCTCATTACCACAAGATAGAAGCACCACATACCACAAAGATACGTGTTTTAGAGAGTGAGGAGTTTTTCGGATACATTTCATCATTTCTATTTTTTTTTTTTTTTAAGTGTTTTGCTAGGTACTTATTTCAGTGGCAAATAAACAATTGTTACAAATGATCCGACGCTTCTTTCATCCTACTATAAATCCCTAACCTCGCTATTCGACGTGTATGTTCGCGAAATTTGCTCACGGGCCACCTAGTTACCATTTATTCCTGAACTCTCTGATCGCGGTTTACATGTTCGAAAACTAATCCGTCAGGTTGCAGACGATTATGTGGCATTGAGGTGTGTTTGTATGTTACAGCGATGGTGCGGCAGCTGGAACAGCTGCGGAAGGAGCGGCAGAAGAAAGCTGCAGCTGCTAGCGTGGCCGCCGCGGCAGCTGCAGCCGCCTCCGCGTCTCCACTGTGTCTGGGAGGCGGGCGCGACCGGGGAGGCGGCGGGGGCGGCGAGGACGGCAACTGCTGCCACAACAGCGGGGTGGGGGGCGGGCAGCTGGCGGCGGGCCACTACGAGTGCGTGGCGCTGCACGTCTCGCCCGACCTGGGAGAGCGCGTCATGTTGTCCGGGGAGCGCGCCGTGCTGGACGAGGTACTCAGTCCGCTCCTTATACAGCTAGCTGTTTTGTGGGTTGAAAGGTCTTAAACCAAGTTGCTGGAGATAAACATAAATAATGTAATCGTTTACAGGAATCAATGTATAAATATACTTCAGCTTACTACATTTTTTCTGCTCTATCTCCTACTCACATCTGCAACAATTCCATATTGAAATTGTGTCTCCCTGGTCAACATGAATCCTACACCGCCTTCTCCAGTACTACATCATACACTTTCACAGTTGTATTTGGTTCCTTCTCAATCCCTATTTTAACCACTGGAGAAATTTTGTGAATCTTATACCAGAATCTTTGCAAAGGTGTAATTTTTCTCTATTCCTTCCATTGCTTTGATTTCCCATATCCCTTGTGAGGAAGTCACGGACCCTTTTTTCCCTTCTTTCACATAGCGCACTGAAAGAATCAAATAGTTTTCGGGAATATTGTTACTGTGAGACTGTTTTCCTGAAAATTGTGTGGACACGCTAAGCCTTTAGAAAGCGGTAAATTACTACGACGTTTTCAAGGGTGTACCGCTGGATTGTACTGTAAAAACATGATCTTCTGACGACAAAGTCTGCCATCTTCTTCAGGTGCGAAAGCAGCTATTCAGTAGACAGAAAGTTTGAAAGATTGGGACTCAAATCTTGTTGAAGCCAACGATTTTAAGCTGAATTTCCGAAATGGTCTCCTCTCACTGCTGCCAAGTTGCTGTAGCATGCTGTTGGTCACACCTTCCAAATTCTAATGCTCAAAAATGTAGCGTGAAGTGTATTTTCACCATTCTCATTGAATGAGCCTCAGCCTGGAGAAGAGGAGCTTATAATAATAACTGACATGATGGAGAATGTAGGGATAGAGAGGGGTGTGGAGGCAGAAGGACTATTATAACATTCAGGATGTATTAGGCGTATGTAAACGCACATGATATGTGGCTGAAAAACACTTTTCAATTCATATTAAAACACCACTGGTTAATAACCGTAGAATATTAAATCTTTATAAATGAGACAACATGCAATAAAAGTTAACAATCTAGAGATCATATTGCCTTACTAAGAGCCTATACTTGCGTGCCCGGGACATACTAGCTGCAGTTTTGGGGCATCATGTATAGTTATTGGATATTTTATCAATTACAGTTTCAAAGGATACAGTTTTAATTTAGCTCCAAAGTAGCCAATAATAGGGAAGAGAAAAACATTTGTGACATTACGTCAGTATTCAGCTACTGGGTGGAGACATTTTCTGAAGATGGTATTAGTTGAAACCATTAGGCTGTATTTTCTGTGATGTCTTCTTGCACTAATTACTAATGTTTAGCTCCTATAATCACAAATTACAACTGCAACAACATTTAAACATTAAAGTTATAGCCTAAAACACGTTATGTTACCAACCAAACACAGAAAGAAAACACAAAAAACCTATTTCGAGTTAATAAAAACTTTGTAATGGTTCACATAGGTCTATAGACGGTCACCAAAAATTAATATGCGGCTATGTTGCATCCGCTGACAGATCGACTTATCTTTAACCGGCTATGTCAATTTATCTTAACAAGGACTTCCCTTAGCAATCTTCCATTATTTTTTCTGTTCTCCGCAAATTGAAACCTTGATCACCTCACATTACAAAATGATAATTCATATTCTAAACACATTTATTTACCACTCCCAATTTTTAACATATCTTTACTTAAATCCCTATTATGGATATATATTCAGATATTATCTGCTTATATCCATATAAGTAGTTAGAATACTAACAAGAGAGACTAGTGTTTAAATCATAAGTGATAATGATTGTGCCGACTGGTGGCTATGGGTAGGACACTTTCTGGTCCTAGTAGTTTCCAGTGAATCTCAATCCACTATGGTCGATTGCATGTTACTTCTGGTGACCAGCTAGATTTCATTTTATCCAAAGTGTGCTGATGCATACTTCGGGTGACAGTATTTCTTTCGATCTTGTTAACTTTCGAACTTGTTAACCTGGAACTCTTGATTGTATCTGACAGCCTATTAACATCCTTGCATCAGGTATTCAGTAGAGAACTGTCAGAAGTGTAGTTTAAATTGGCTGATTATTGGCTAGCGTTTCAGTTTTTCAAAGATTACGCAACAGGGGACTGGTAGGGACATCTATTCGTCGACTGAATCAGGGTGAATGATTTCGTAAGCACTGAGTAGTGCGGGGTCAAAATGTAATGCTCTAAACGTCCTTCTTGTAATTCATATTTCTGCCACATTTCTTTCTCTTTGTTACATTCTTATTTTAGCTTACGATATTCAGTTTCATTTTCCTTATTAATATATACATCAATTAGATTTTTCTTTATTAATTAGTACACTTTTATACTTAATAAGACCAGATGAAGTGGTATATTAAAATGTTACGTCGAGATGTTATATGCAGTTAAGAAAATGAAATCTACTCTAATATAATAAATACAAAATTAAATGTCTCTCTGTCTGTTTGTTACGTTTTCACTACTAAGCGGCTAAACCGATCATGATGAAATTTGACATAAAATACTGTGTATCATTAGGAAGAACGTAGGATACCTTTCCGGGATAAATAACATATTTTGTCTAGAAATTTTGTAAACTCACCGAACGATCACAGACAGATTGATAACGTATGGAAGAGTCTGTAATGTTATATCGGTTGCTCACGCTTTGTTTCTCTCGCAGACAGTTTTTGTACTATCTGCACAAGTACAGACACAACTTATTATATAGTATAGATGTGGATTTGAACTCCTCCAGACTGTTATTTTGTTTTTAAATGTACCTAGCTCACCAGTTTCTTAGTGTCAAAGGCCAGGGCCGGCGCTAGGATACTGGGGCCCGGGGTATGCGTTCTTAGCAATCACTTAACCAATTCACTCGGTTAGGGCCCTTCCTCAGACCAAGTGGGCGACTTTTTTTTTTAGCTCTACAACTTATCAAGTGGGGGATCCTACAGACGCTGATCGGGCCACCCATCAGCCGGCGGGTCTGGGTTCATTTGACCCGCTTACACCCCCCCCCCCCTCCTAACGACGGCCCTGCCAAAGGCTTTATATCTTAGCAAATGAAACCAAAACCGTATAAAAAACGGTATAAGATCTCCCCATACAGTGACAATCTTAAGTCGCAAAGAAAAATCTGCTGGAGGAAATGTGGTATGTAGTCTTCCATTGTTATCCCCCTCCCCCCAAGTCTGTCACTATTTTTAAACATGTTGCAAATTGGTTCACTTCATATGACATTTAAATGGTATAATGATATGCTGATGGTTTAACCGTCTAGACCGGGTTTGGGATCCGTATCGCAAGGTTCTGATTGACTCAGTTGAGAGGGTGCAGAGGAGAGCCGCTAGATTCGTGACTTCTTGTTACAGCCCTTATGAAAGCGTCACAGAATTGACACATAGATTGGGCTGGGATAGTTTGGAAGACAGACGACGTAGCTTGCGTTCGAATTTATTGGAGAATATGCGAAAAAATTTAAATTTCGAGTGCAATGAAATACTTCTTCCGCCAACCTATTTAGGTCGCAATGACCGGAGGGATAAGATTAGAGAAATAAGATGCCGTACTGATACTTATATGTATTCCTTCTTTCCTCGCACTATTTGGGATTGGAATGGGCGGGTTTAGGATTGGTGCTTAGCACCCTCTGCCACCCACAATGTTTGTGATTTGCAGAGTATGGATGTAGATGTAGATGTAGATGTTATCCGGACTCCGTGTTTTTTGGATATATTTTACGTAATTTACATCTTTCTACATCCGCGTTTGATGTCGCGGGTAACAGGTAGTTTCTAATAAAAATAACCAATTTTCTGTCGTTGTTAACACAACACTGATAATTGTTCGCTCGCCGCAGGTGTTTCCTGAGACATCCCAAGCGCTGATGGACGCGAGGTCTGGAGCGGCGTGGAACGCTCACGACGCCAGGCACGTCATCCGGTTCCCGCTCAACGGCTACTGCAAGCTCAACTCCGTGCAGGCCATCACGCGGCTGCTCAACAGGGGCTTCAGCGTCGCCGCCAGCACGGGCGGAGGCGTCGAGGGACAGCAGTTCTCGGAGTACCTGTTCGTGCGGCGAGCCCACCCGCTGTAGAGAGATAGCTACATTCCCACCATCTAATAGTGAAAGCCCCGCATCTCTGATTTCTCTTCTAACTTTGGGATGGTGAATCCGTGCAAGTCTTTCCAGGATAATGTGAACAACCTTTTTAATATCCGAGAGAGACGAAAGCATTCAAAGAAATTAGTAACGCCAAACTGAGTAGATCTCCATAATTTCTCAGGGACAAATGTGGAGAAAACTTTTAAAGTAGGGTCTCGAATTAACATTCATCAGTCTGTGTGTTCAATAACATTGTATCATTTGTTGAAGACCGACGGTATACTTAATGTTCTACAATTGACTAACAGATATACGTTGTAAAATCACCTAAAAAGAATTCTTGCTTTGTTTCTTTACAAAGTGGAAATCTAACTAATGCTACTTAAAGAAAGTGAGAACACACTTAAAAGCGAGATGTATTTCTGAAGTAATTTAACGTACATAATACTAGTGAAACATATATATACATTTGCTATGAACAAACGGGCATGAAATGCTCCTACAGCTTTTTTGTTTTACATCTTGATGTAAATAAATACGCATCTCGTACAGGTGCAAATCTGTTCTTTTTTCAACGTTTATGTCTTGTACTTTTAACCAGTACGTTAATTTATACATTCAAAATATATCAGGTTTCATATGTGTATGCAACCATCACGATCTTCAGAACTGGCTAACCCTTCTTTCATATAATGTGAGATGATTCAACGACGCGAACAATGCAATACTGATATAAGTCAATTAAAGAGGAAGTCAAAAAGATAAACTCTTAATAGTAAGACTAAAAAAATATTAAAAAAGTATGGCGTTTAGTTACTAATTCATATTATCTAATGTTTAAATGGTAACTTAATTTCTCGCCATCGTTTAAAGCACACTTTGTTGCATTTCCCTAAATAAGTAAATTAGCAGCAGTCGTTCTAGGGTTTCTGTCTTCTTTTATACATTTATTTTTCCACTGAATACAGATAAGCTTAAAACTAAAAGTGACAAGAAATGATAGATTAAATTGATCAGTGGGGACAAACGAAAACCTTCTGTGTACTCGGAAGTTGTTATCCTAAGCAATATTTCTAATATTTCCATTTTCAAGGCTATGTTCCGGTAAACATGCCAATAACAGACATTCTCCAAGTATTTCAAGTGAAGACGATGTTGTAATCAAAATCAAGTTTCTACTGAAGTGTCACCAGTACTTTACTCGTTTGTCATTTACGTCTCTTCTTCAGAAACGTTCTGAGAAATAAAGTTAGAATCTGAATTTACAAAGCGTTGTCTATTTTGAATGTTTTATTATGTTTATGAAGTTTTCCATTGAATCTATGTTACCTATCCTTTTTGACAGACCCGCCTCTGGCAGTTATCTAATGCTTTTGCAGCTTTATGATCCTAATACCTGATTTGTTCCATTATCTAGCTAACATAAAGTAGGTTTTTTAATCATCTAACTCAAATAGATTGCATGGATACAGGTAGAGTTTATTTTCAAGTACAAAATTTCTTGATCATCTTTTTCTTAATCTGTATGTTTTTTCGATTGTGCTTTCAATTTTAATTTTGAAACATACAAACTTCTCTAGCAAAACGTGTGAGAAGTAGTTTCTGTACAATAATTGAGAGAAACAAAAAACTAATTACATGTACTCTGATCTCATAAAGGCTACTTACTTTCTAACACAATAAAAAGAAAAAAATGGATGATGTGTAGAGGGGAAATGTCTTTGGGCCTCAGCCCTTGTTATAAGACTTGAAGTGATTGTTCGTTACTATTACTGTCATAAGTTATTGTTCAGTGAAATAGTGTTACAAAATTATTTGACATTTTAAATGGAAGTTCTTTGTGTAAAATGTAGTATATAGATAAAATATTATTTGTTTATATAGTATATTACAACTACTATCACCAGTGCCAATCTGTACTGAATCTGTACAATTAAATCTTCGAGATAATATTAACCTTATTATGGATTTTCATTATTAAACATTCCCACCAGCAGTTACTAATTAAAATTCATATATAATATGTGAGTGTCATTTTAAAATAATATGATCAAAAGACATCATGGAATGGATTCTAATTTAATCTGCTACATCAAAACAATAAAAAAAACACACATCTTGTTTGTTCAATTTATCTGTTAATAAAACCTTTGGAGTCCCAATAAAGGTATACTTATGAAATTTTGATTCGATAAATTGATAGAATTAAAATTATAAACTATTTTTAGAAGGCACTTTCTTGTTTCAAACCAGCTCTCTAAAACACAAACAGCAAAATTCCATATCTTGTCTGTTTTGTAATGCAAATAAACAAGAGTTGACTTGGTAAACGTGTAGGGGGTAGGGTGAAGTAAAACCGTCAGCTGTATTTCTGTAACGACAGCTGGTAACAGACCTTACAAGCGATATAAATGCTTTCATACAATAATACTTCATATATTTTTAATTAGGATCCGAATTTTAAATTCCTTTCAACCTTCAAATTGGTAGTTTAGCATTACAAAAATTTAGAAAACTATTTTTAATACATTTATTTTAAAAACATTATGAGGTTATTTATTTCACAACATATTTCTCATATCACTAGAACAGAAATAGAATATAAAGCAATGTTTACAGCTTGCTTTTGTTGAAGTAAACATTCGAAATTCCATTAGTCTCTGTAACAGATTAATTACTTCATACAGTTACCTAAATTTGTTGCTCTTTTATTTATTTTTTTATTAATATGTTCAAACCAGATCCAGAATAACATCTACGCTGATTATATATACTTAATAATAATACTTATTATTATTGTATTGATAAAAGATATATATCAACTATTTATTTCTACCATGCCTGGCAAAACACAACTTTGCTTCAGTACCGTAATATCCGAATATTGCTATATATACGGGGTGTTGCGGGAATTGACATCAAAAATGAAAAATTGGGTAGGCTAACTCAATAAACACCAAAATTACCCCCATGTATCTTCAGCAATTTTTTATGGTTCTTAAGATATGTTTCTTGTATTTTTTTCCGTTATTCTCTTTATACTTCAGTAAATTAGTCTTTTTACTATCTCCTTTTTATAATTTTTTTTAGTCGATAAATGGTTTTGAGCAAATAAGTCATCAGACAAGGTAAGAATAAATTACAAAGTCAAAATATGAATCGGTTGCTCAGTAAAACTGATATCAACGTAGTTATCAAGACTGATAAGTATTTCTAAACCATCTTCATTCAGTAATATCTCAGAATTTGAGTAATATTTCTTTTCAGTTTATTTGACAATGTTTCGCCTGTTTTTGTATTCTAAGTAAACGAAGAAGTTTTTTTAAATATCTATTAAACTAAGATAGCAGAATTAGAAAGAAAGAGAGATCAAATATATATATATATATATATATACGTAGAACATACATGGATAATACAATATTTTGATAGATTTTGGTGCCTACACCTCTTGTTAAGAACTAAATTACTTTTTGTTTGCATAAATTATCAATAAAAGTATTATTAATGATAGAAATTGCTGATATGAGGAATCGGCATGTTGCTTTACATATTGACAACACCGTTTACCTACGTTTGACATTAATATACGCTTATTTCAAAATTATTCTTTATCTAATGTTATTAGTATGACACAATTAAACATCTTGAAATCCAACAATGTTTTTATTTTACGTCAGTTCTCAGGATTTCTATATGTCCGTTCGTTAAGCTCATTGGGGCAATGACATTTTATCTAATCCATATGATAACAGCTTGCAAAGTCAGAGGCAGTTGACTGACCTATGCTTCTTCCACAAAGTCATCAATGGACTTATTGATTCACCAGATATACTCGAACAATTCCAATTTAATTGCTCTAGGGTAGACCTACGAACAAGACGACTGCTGGATGCTGTAAAACCCAACAAAAATTACGAGCTACCCGGCACGTGGTCACATTCCGGAACGCAGCCGGACAGTTACCATTACCTCTGTTTGCACCGTCTGCCTGTGCGAGCTACCGGTACAGCTTCTCGCAAATATTTTCCATGTGGTGTAATAATACACTGCAGTATTCAGCCACTCTGTTCAGATTTTTATTTTTGTCCACTTTGTGTACTGTTTTCTTCCTGATTTTAATCTTCCGATGTTAGCTCTACCAAAAATAAACGTGATGATTACCTCCTTTAACCCGAGACCCATTCTCAGTGGCTGTCCCAGATTTCTTCGGAAAATTTAGTTGGATGTTTTTCCTTTGCCCTTTTATTTTTTAATGGCATTCGGCCATGTTAGCCATTCAGCCAGCTCAATGTGTTTTTTCGATTTACAATGTGTAGATTTCATCCAAGTGTGATCGTTTTCTCTCTTTTGTAAGGACGACACAAGATGAACACAACACTTAATTAAAACCACCCATGCCCTCTGCAGGACTCGAACCGGCGACCCCTGCAACACGAAGCAAGCACGCTACCCCTACGCTGCCGGGGTCGGCTCCCTTGTCTTTATCAGCGATTGAAGCGTGAAGTGTATGTAAGTGATACGATTACGTATGGACGAATATAATGGGCGCTGTTTACGTTGTTGATGAATGAAAGATGGAGGAAGGGAGAGAGAGAGAGAAAACCCGGTGCAGCCCCATTTAGTTCTGCTCTTCAAAAAGCCAAAGATGTGCCGCCAGACTTAAATTCCCAATATAAATGATGAAACAATCAACAGTGTCAAATGCCTTCACTGCGCAGAGTTTTGAGATTTAACCTAGGACTAGGTGGACGATTCAGTAATTACGAATTTTGCAGGACAACTTTCCTACTCTGCCAGCTAAGTCCTGATGAAAATCTTTTCCACTACCAAGACTCGAAGCAGTTAACCCCAGGCATGCGCCGGAAACCGTCACATTGCCATAGTCACCTGTGCCAACAGGTGGGCGTCAAAAATTAAGTATCAGTCTACCAATACCATACCTCACTCAGTCATTTTTCTCACCTAATTGCTATTTGTTTCACAATATTTTCAGTTTTTATCAGCAGGAACACATTCCGTAGCACCCTTCTGCTTCTTTTTTCCCCGGCCTTCCCTCTATACCTGAGTACCTAACTACTTAATTTCCAACGTTGTTGCTAAGTATTTCATACCAAAACGCTTATCTGTTCCAAAAAAAGTTATTTTTTGATGCGTTTACAACATGGTTCTGCAGATCCCGAATACAACGCTCGCCGTCCGGGCATCCAGATTTGGGTTTTCCATGGTTTCCCCAAATCATTTCAGGCGAATGCCAGGATGCTTCCTTCAAGATGTAATGGCCGAATTCCTTCCCGTTCCTTGTCCCCAGTCCCATCCCGTCTCTAATGATCTCGACGTCGACGAGACGCAAAACAATAATAATTTAAAAAATAAAAAAAAAAAGCGCTCGCACCGCGGCACTTGCTTCGTATTGCCGTGAAAATCAACAACACGTGTACATAAAATTATTACTGACTCGAAAACTATAGGCTTTCGACCCTCAGATTATCTAAAATTTGATGATTTTCTTAAAAATAGTCAATACTTCTCGGTCCGAACCGAATGCGACGCCAAGTCTTTCGAAAACGGGGGACTATCTAGACCAGGGGTGGCCAACCCGCCGGCACGCCTTGAATATTTTTCCGGCCCATGAGTGTCATCAAACTCTTACAAAATATATTTATTTATACTTGTTAAAGCAGTGAAAACCAATGTATTAAAAAAAAAATATTTTTTCATCCATATATTAAAAAATTAAGTCGAAATTATGAGAAAAAAATTTGATTTTAAAATAATTACCTTGCGAATATATGACACACTAGCATTTACCCTCTACCTCGCAGGCGCGGAACTTAACGTGTGTAGAAATTCGTGTGGTCTGCCTCTTTCCGAAACTGGTATTAACCTTTTGAAATTCGGAACAACTTCTTCCACAAAATGTCCTCTTCACGTTTTGCACTCTCCTTTTTCGGAAAAATTGACACATATTAAATTAAAAATAGTGGAATATGAGTGCGCAACCACGAAATATTGCAAGCACTGTAAAATTGACACAAATTATCGGTACCTAAACAGTCTCGTTTTGTTAAAGAGGTCTTGGATAGGTTAAAATTCGGCCTGGACCACGAGGAAAAAGCTTGCGGGAAATTCCTTCTGCGATTTAACCAACATTTTATTAATAGCTGGGCATCGCTCTCATATTTTGGAATTTTTAATTTAAATTGTGGTAACTTTGCCGAAAAGGGAGAGTGCAAAACGTGAATAGAACATTATAACGAATCAGTTAATCCAAATTTCAAATGATTAGTACCAGCAGTAGGTAGCCCCCCCCTCCTTTTCAGAAATACCTGGTCTATTGGAAATCGCGATTCCGCTACAACAACATTAAATAATATCGTTGTAATTCTGCTGTAGTCAGTTGCAAGACATATTTTTTGCAAGCAGTAATTCCATTGTAATACAGCCTGGACCATTATTTTCAACCAGAATTTAGGTTGTATGAAATTTCTTAATTCCATATGAATACAATCATATGGCGTGATTAATAACATGTATTTTTTTCTTAATAACTTCTATACAACAACCCACATTTCTAACCTTTTTCCTTCGCCGTATCTAAAAACTGAAGTAGTTAGATTGAACTGTATCCTGGACTATAAACAAATTTCGCCAAAGCCATCTGGAAATACACTCTGTTTTGTTTTCGGGAGTAGCTTACTTCACGATACACGTCATCATTAACATGGCATTCATTAAAACAGCTTACTAATTAACAATAATTGAATTTCTCATGCCATATGTTTTTGCAAGAACATTCTGGGTCAGGCTATATTTCAGCCTATGGTCCTTACAAAATAAAACATTTTAGATACACCTAAAAACATTAAATGTTTCACTAACTACATTTTTGGACAATACTACGATATCCGAGCCACCGAAATTTGATAAGTGTAATGGTTGATTCCTAAATATGTCAATGGGACAAATCGAAAGCAAAGCTTAAACTTTTCTGATATCTCGCTTAGTTATCGAGATATCGAATGTTAAAAATCATTTATAGGTACAATTCCTTGCTCTTTTGGTGACGTTTTTCTTCTGGTCCGGGGCGTATTTCAACCCTACGGCCACAGCTCGTAAGATTACAACACACCTATTGTGCATGTTCATCGTGTAGTTCCTAGTGCGATTTTTTTTTCGTTTCCAACCAGCATGTCAACCTAATCACCTTAATTTTGAAATACGATATCTCGAGAATCAAGAAAAGTATCAAAAAATGGTATTCTTTACTTTCGAATTGTCTCGTCGAGTCCCAGGCCACTTTTCAACCTAACCGCCTCAAGTATGGCACACGATATCTCGAGAACTAAGAGAGCTATCAAAATATATATATATATTCTTTACTTTCGATTTGTCTCGTCGCAATATATACGAATCGATCAAAAAATTTATCAAATTTCAGTAGCTCGGATATCGTAGGATCACCCAGTTTGGGTAATGATAACATTGTCTATTTTAGGAGCATAAATTATATCAATCAATTACTTAATACACCATTTTGAACTGCAACAGGGCTAAAACACTCACAATAATTAATGCACTGTATTGTAATGTAAAGTTAGCGGTTGTGGTTAGGTTGAAATGCGGCCTGGATTTCACAATCAAATTGCAGCGGCAATAAAACCCTTTAATACACATACTAAGCAATAAGTTACTTACCGTAAATATCAAAATTCTATTATTCTTATTGAAGATTTAATACATTATGTAACAGTTTGAATAGCTAATTCCGAAAACCGAGTAATTACAACCAAAGACAAATCCTGTATAAACAATTCAAAGATTAGTATATTCATCTTTGGTCAAACTCTGAAACGCGTCATTTCTACAGTAAATTAAACATTAGTAATGATCATTACGTTTGATTCAAGCATTCCGTTGATTTACTGTAGTCCAGAAAACTGAAAAACGAAATATTCGAAGTAAAAAATATTAAACAGAAACATTAGTTAAGCTATGTGAATTTTCGTTAGATTTATGTGAAAGTAGTGCGTGTCTGAAAGTGCATAATCTGTAGCTCACAATTTTCCATACAGAAAGATTTTTAATTTTTTTTTGTTTGCTACTTCCCATGGTACATAAAAGTCATTAGCTATTTTCCAAGATTTTGACTGGTACCATTAGCTCAAAAAACGTAAAAACACATCCTAATTGCTGCGGTACTTATTGCGCGATACCAGTTACAGTAAAGAGACAAACGCAGCTTGCTTACAGATATATAATAGTATAGATATTGCCTGCTTATGAGTTCGCAGAATAATTAAATTATATTCACTCAAAAAAAAATTCTATAGTGGCTCTTAATCTAATATGGAGCGGTCTGGTAGTTCAGTCGCTAAGGCGCTTGCTTTCAAAACTTTCGCTGCACCGGTCCCGGGTTCGAATCCCAGCAGGCGCATGAATTTTGATAGTTGTGTTTGGTCATATGAGCTATGCCAGGATGCTCCGTGGTTCGGATTCCACGTTAAACTGTAGCTCCCAGAGGAAAGGAACTGGCCGTCCTACCTCTGACAAAATGGCTTAGTATGCCTCCTTCGGGAGGATCCAACCAAACGTCGGGTTGTGTCCTAAGTTAGTTAATCTAATATATGGATGTATAATTTTATATGCGGCCCGCGGAGTTATGATGCATTTCCAAAGTGGCCCGCAAGATCATTTGGGTTGGCCACCCCTGATCTAGACCATATATTCCCAACCTATTTTGACCTACGGCCTCTTCTTCGAAATAAAATTACTCATCGCCCCCCCCCCCCCCGCCTTTTTCAACAAGAAATTGCTCACCGCCACTTTTTCAGAAAGAACAACACTTCGAATTCTCTTCTTTTAATTAACAATGTAATCCGTAGTATTCCAATTTGTTTTGCCTCGTAAACCAATTTTTTGAATCAGTGGTGCGATATTTCATGTTCTTGTTTTTCTACATATTTTTCTAAAATTACTTTATTAAAAGATATAAATATAACTGGCGTATTGTTCAAAGCTTGATTGACAAATATTATTAAAAATATTAATTAGAGGCAGAGTTTGGTGTAATGAAACTAATTTTTCCATATTTTGTGCCTTATTTGTCATCAGCAATATTAAATCGCTACTCTATTGAAAATCAGTTTCTCTTTTAAACATAAATTGCTGACTGCACTAAATCTTCTTTTGGCTACATACGATCACAGGAATGCAATTAAAAACTTCTTTGATGAAGCCCTTAAAGCCAGAAATAATACTGCAAAGCAGGGGAGAGGGCGTTGGTTGATCCTCAAGGCCCCATAAATTTACCTTGGAGGAATAAGGCCACCCACGACCAACGCCCACCACCGGCAAACGCCAGGAAACAGGATACAAGTCCATCGATAAGGTCTATGCAAAAGCGTGTCAAAATCGACACTCATACAACTGTACCTCCTATTGTCAGCCGCTAAAGCTTCTTGACTGACCTAAGCACAAAATGTTTTGAAAAAAATCAGCTCTCCCTGCTGCCGCATCTGCAGAAAAGTGCTTGCTGCTGTACATGACAAAACTGTAATTTCGTCAAGGTCTGTGTGTTGGTGAGATACTGAGATAGGGCGGACGCAGTTTCTTTAACCGCAGCAGTCCGCGCCGGATATTGCAGCAGAAATGGAAACACACGGACGCTTAATAGCCCCGGGGAACAGGGGTATTGGCCCAAGAGGAGCAGAACACACAAGGCGGAGATACTTTCGCCTTGTTTGAGCAGCACTTGCTCGTAATAACACACACACGGCCCTGACGGACTATAATTCCTTTTGGAACCCTTCGTGATGAATAGCGCTCTTGGTAGTTAGAGAGCCATTTAGAGCCACGCAAATTACGACGGTCAGCAGCCCGTAAAAGACCTCTCTTCTCTTTTACAAACAAATATATACTTTGTTTAATCTGAAAACCACTTCCAGAAACTATATGTGGCTGTAGAGACGAATATCTCATGTTTTAACTGAACAGCGACCCAAAATTATCTTTGTATGAGGATTCTGTCTGCATTCAATCCATACAGGACGTCTATTACTTCCATCAGAGAAAATAACAATGATAAATAAAATAAGTACACGTATAACTTTTCTCGCCGGAATATTCCCAAAGGGTTTGGCAGCTAAGAGTATTACTCCACTGTCAAGGGTGGATTTGTAGAGTGTTTTGAAGAACCTAATCATCCTGAAGTACTCAATCAACAGGGTTAAACCCTTAAGAATTTTCGGGGCTCGTAGTCGTAGATGTCACGACAGCTGAGAAAAGGTTGAGAGCAAGGAACGGGAAGGAATTATTCCATGACCCATGAAAGTACCTACCCGTCATTCATCTAGAGTGGTTTCTGGAAACTGTGGAAAACCGAAATATGGATGGCAGGACGGATGATGGCCTTATGCCATGGCTTGGTTATGTTTTGGGGTTTGACAAGGGAGATAAGAGCATTATCCTCTAATGAATCCATTTACTACCGGTGGCAGATGACCCCATTGACGCATCACGTATATTACCATCAGACCAAAATTCTTCTGGTGGATCAGTACCTGGATGCCGAGCAGTTAGTCTGTTGACGGGGTCATTTTTTTCGTTATGGGTGGATGTTACCCAAACTTTTTCTTGACTCATTTGTACAAAAGGAAGATCCCGTAAAAGGGGCGATGTCATCAACGAGGTTGAAATGAGAAGAGTTTGACTTAAAGGAGACAGTGAGAATGAATCTTTGGTAGGACAAGGGAAGATGGAGAAATTTTAAATTGTCAGATCCATTGAAGAGGAAAAGGGGGCGAGATACGTACATTCATACTGTAATGCACATATCTTGCCTGATCATCTTTAAGAATATCAAGAGAATAACTAATCTTCATTTTTTTAACAACATTATGCAGCTGTTTGAGATTTTTAATTGATCAGCTTTCTCTCAAAATACTGAACTACATTTATTTAAATATAGATATTATCGCATATGGCTTCTCTCTGTAATTTCTTCCTCCTTTCATTCGAAGGTTTAACTCTGTATGTCGCCATACAACTACAAGAAACAGACATCGCACTTTAAAACACCGATACCGAAGCAGGAGAGCCCCACTGATTTCTCCATACCTTATAATCGTATCAGTGTACAAGGGGGCACCCAAAAGTAACCAGAATAGCATTGCCGTGGGTGGAGCTTGGGTAGCACGCGTTTCTGCAGCTAGTAGTTTGTATCGCAACTCATTGTCAGTTCAGTGCCACCTGTGTTGTTGACCTGGCTTGTTCTGTTAAGCTGCAATGATTGTTTTTTGCTAGCGCTGATTTGTTATTGTTTCGTTTTTTGATGATGACAAGTTTAAGTGAACAACGTGCAGCTGTGGAATTTTGTTTTCTTCTCAGTAAAAATGCTGCTGAAACTGTTTTAATATTGAAAACAGCTTATAAAGATGACGCCATGAACTAAAGTGTTCGAGTGGTTCACTCAGTTTTAAAATGGTGACATGTCGATTGATGACAAACCTCGTTCTACCCGTCCATCAACTGCCTGAATCGACGAAAATGTTGAAAAAAATTCGACAGCTTATGCTCTCAGACCGTCGACAGACAATTGATCAACTGTCAGAGTTTAGTACCTTGGAGCTCGGTTCAGTGAATTTTAACCGAAGATTTGGGAATGAAAAGGGTTGCTGCCAAATTTGTTCCTCTGACTCTGACTGAGAATCGAAAAGAATGTCGAGTTGAAACATGTCGTGCTTTGAAATAACAGCTTGAAATTGATCCAGATTTTCTGTCAAAGGTCATTACTGGTGATGTGTCATGGTGTCATGGTTACCACCCAGAAACCTAGCGACAGTCAAGCCAATCGAAGACGTCATTGTCACCCTGCCCAAAAAACTGTCGTCAAGTACAATGAAACACCAAAACAAAGAACAATGCTCATTTGCTTTTTTGATGCCAAGGGCGCAGTTCGTTCAGATTTTGTTCCCCTGCATCAGACCGTCAATCAAACCTTTTATTTGAAAGTATTAAGAATATTACGCAACAGTGTTCGTCAAAAAAGACTCGATTTGTGGTTCTTCTACCACGACAATGCACCGACACACACAGCTGTCTCTTATTAGGCAGTTTTTGGCTAAAAATGGTTTGGTTCCGCTGCCAGACGCATCTTACTCGCTTGACCTGACTCCGTGCGACTTTTTCTTATTTCCACGTATGAAAAGCGGTATGAAAGGACACCGATTTGAAACATTTAAGAGGTCAAGAAAAAAAAAAAAAACGAAGGAGGATCTGTCAGCCATTTCTAAAGATAACTACGGAAAATGTTTCGAACAGCGGAGTATTTTGAAGGGGATAAGATTGTTTTGTAAAAAGATTGAAAATATGTTGCTTTTAAAAAATAATTCCGTCCTTTTTTGGTGCCCCCTCGTACTTTCACTTAGCGACCGTTCTCTCCATGAAGAAGCACATGACTAAAACAAAAGGCATATATATATGCTAAAAGGGTTTTAGTAGTTTCCAGCTGACTTTTTGTCCTTAGCACTATTCTGAAGCAATTTGTCAGAATCGTTTCGTTATGAAATATTCTAAATTCATACAGTTTGTCGTATTTCTTAAATAGCAGTTGGTTGCTTATTCATTAAGAAATATGCCGTGTTGTATTTATATTGTGATTCTATTTATATTATTTCGGAGATAACTTTTGTGCAGCTTAATCAAATAATTAATTTGTTAGTCCCTTTTTTGCACAATTAAAATCACTCTTTTATTTTAATTTAAATACATTCATTAAATACATTATCGAACTTTTCCTAACAAGCTCTCCTTAGCTGCTGCTGCTCTAATCTCTTAGTCTCTGTGTGCATTTCCCGTTGTTATGGAAACTTCCTTAAGAGTACTAACTGGTCCGTGGCATGGAATGCCTACCTCAAGGATGTTATTACTATCGGTTATGCTACAAGTTACCCATGTAATGTGACTTCAGAATGCACATCTTCATAGATATGCTGTTAACTCTGTTGAATTGAACTAGTATTTTGATTCGCTCCTGTGTGGCGTAGTTAACTTAAAAAAGAAATATTTGTATGTTTAACAATTTTAAGAAAATATGAGAGAAAATTGCTGCTATCAACATAAAAGCTTGAATTGCACTAGTGAGGAAGATAAAACGAATGATTACACTTCACGGTTATAAAAAGATAAAGAATATTCGATTAGATAAGATCACTTCTATCAGAAGAGAGAGTAGTGCTGGGTTCGTGGAACAATTCCGTACATGTTTTCTTTTCGTTGCCCTTAGGGCTTACTGGTTGTCGAGTCGAGTAATTACAGTCGGTAACGGATTGGGGGCAAGTAACTGGAAGGAATTCGGCCTGGCCTTTTGAAGGTACCACACCGGCATTCACCTGGATTTATTTCTGGAAAACTGAAATCTGTTTGGACGGACGGGTATTTCAACCTGCGTCTGATTCTTTTGTTGTTGGTGTCAGAGAACTTTGAGGCATGCTATCAGAGTTCAATGGGGATCAGATGTAGGTGTAAATTAAAAAGCAGCAGACTTGCAGGAAAAGTTGTGAGGTTAAATCAAAGGATAAGGAAAGTCTTGCTATTAGGCAATATTCGTGGGAAAGGGATGAACCCACATTTGCAGGAGGAAATAGAATTAAACGGATCAGACTTCCAGGCAATGAATATCTTTAATCCAAGTGCTCCTTTTGCTCAGATGATAGAAGATGCAAGGTCTTCATAGATGGTGGTCGTGTGGTGATAGGTGAGTGAAATAGTTCAGGCAGAGATGACAGTTATAGCACTAGACATTACCAGCAGGAGATGGCGAAAGCAGAGCGTCACACACAGTTCAGTCTGGTGTCGGTCCTGTGATGCTATGATGAGTGGTTCACGATCTCTGCTGTGAGGCTAGTGAATCTGTAGTTGGATCTGACAAAGGTTTGGTACCTATGAATTCTGTTGGTATATGCAGTTATGCTAGGCATGATCTACACGTTAATAGAACAGGGAAGGGAGTTCTCTCATATTTCATAACCAGATTTTTAATTGAATCCACCGCCTCTCATGTAAGGATTCCTGTAGTTAGTTGTATTAGGGCATCCCCTGTTTTAGATTAGGATCAAGTGCTAGAGTGACTTAACAAATTTACAATTTACAAACTACAATTAAGAATTAAAATTAAAAACTGTGTCATAATTAAATAATTTCATCAAAATATCAGAGAGTTAAGGAAAGAAGTGGATGATTTGCTGATTCACAAAAATTAGTTGAATGTTGTTAATAAAATTGATGTTTTATACTTGTTAAAGCACCATATAACTACAAGAATAAATATGTTAAATATAACTCACTATAATTTAGTTTCTCATTAGTGTAGAACTTACATAAAGAAAGAGTTGTCACTTGCATTAAAAATTATTATAGTTCCAATGATATTAAAATTAACAGGTTTGTTTGTAGCAACATTTTGAAGCCTGTGATACACGGTTAAATGAAAGTTTCATAACGGTGTGTCTACTGTATACAGAGCCTATCCAAACACTGCTCCCGTCTGAAGGAACTTTAACTTTTAATAACATTTTTGAGCAAAAAAGTAGATATCATAGTCTTGTGTGGCAGTTTTAATATAGATACTTCACTTTAAAGTCAGGTAGGAGTCATTAGCCTAGATCATGCTATCTAACTCAAAAGCTCATTTCTCACTATAATAAGTACTAGCTGTTCAGCAATCGGTAATTTTTACCTACATACCACAGAAATCTCTTATATAATCACGCCAACTCTAAATGACCTTTCTGATAATGATGCTCAATTATTAACCACAAATATGAGCTTGTTACATGAATAATGGTTTTAAAGTTCAGTGAATGACACCGTTTTCTTTGGGGGGGGGGGGAGAGGGGGAAATCATCTTTCAAAGTAAAAGTAGAAGTTTTAGAAATTTCCTAAACACTAATAACTCTAATTATGGGGACAAAACATGAATAAAAAATACAACATTTTTAGCATTACTGTCATGATTTACTTTGAAAGATGATTTCCCCCTCTCCCCCCCCCCCCCAAAGAAAACGGTGTCATGCTTCTAACCAAGAATGAAAACCATGGGCACCTGTGAGCCTTAAAACATCATGCATATTTAAGTTTAGCACCTCAGTTCTGTTTTCAAAATGACCTTTCAATAGAACAAGCTATAACTGCGTTCACTTACAACACTTTAGATTAAATAAGTGATAAATTACTGTTTGTAGAACTATTCGGTGATGTGTCATTTGGTTGTGTTGATTATAAAATTCTAATATAAAAATTAAGACATTATTGCATAGATGTCATTATTAATAAATTTTGAACAGAAAACAAAGTGTCCCTGGAATATTTTAATGCTTCCTCATTTGGTTCACTGTTTTCCGAGTGGGGACTCATCAGATGTGGAGTATGTGACGTGCTTTTCAGTCAGTCAGTCGCCATATAACCTGGCTATTTCTGAGGGCCTGGAGGAATCCTCAAACAGTTTTTAATAGAAATCATGGTCGCCATTCCCTTACGGTAAAATATTAACCGGAATCCTAATTAAGTGTTCTTTTCTAAACGATTTTTCAAAGTGTTTAGTATCAAATCGGAATACCGAGTCTATACCTAACAATAAACTTCTCATCCGAAAATTGCAGGTTTGCAACTAGGAACGTTCACCTAAAATCTCACACATTAGTTGTACACTGTCAAATAGTTTTAAAGTTCTTCAGTTTCGATTTTATACATCGCGGATTATTCAACGCGGAAACAACGCGGTAAGCACTCCACTTCACTCCACATAGTTCTACGCCTTATTTCACCACCTATCGAAAGACACGTTTACGCGATTCGCCAATTTGAATATTATTATACAAAACTAACATGGACAATTGTTTCTTTCGTATTTCGGCCAATCGTAACCTCTCTAATGGTCTCAGGGGCCAATCGTGCGTTTCTTCTCTGTTTAGGACATCAAAGAATATATCGATTTCTGTTGTTCCTTGTTGCCTGTTGGCGCTTTATCTGCTAGCCTTTCACCTTTACCAATATAGTTTGTTATATCTCTCCTGCTTACTCTGCTTCCTAACACTCGTCTTACAAGTACCTGAGGGTTCTGTATTGGGTCCTATATTATTTTGATATATGAAAATGATCTACCCTGTGTTACTTCTGAAAACTCAAACTCTGTGCTTTTGCAAAAATATTCCAAATTTCTTTAGAGAAAATTACGTCTTTGATAGTATGAATAATTTTCTTACAGCTAAAGGACTGTCTTTAATTTTAATAAAATCCAGTTAATTCAAATTCAGTACGTCACATAAATTAGCACCAGGCATACAAAATTTGCAGGAAAATGTATTCAAGTGGTTGAGACTGTGAAATTTCTGGATTTGTTTATTGATCAGGTTTAAATTGAAGTTACATATCGTTGACTTGCTAAAGAGATTATGTTTAGCCACATGTGAAATTTTCAATATTTGAGCTTTAATTGACCCCAGTATGAAGAAACTAGTTTATTTTGCTTATTTTCACTTCTTAATACCATATACAAAAATCTTCTGGAGCAATTCAACAGCGATAAAATATCCAGAGCCCAGAAGTGTGAGCAACTTTCGAATTTTGCAATGGTTGCCGGCTCGAGTCCGTCCTCGGGTATGTGTGATTTTAATTAGGTACCTATTGTGCTGTGCTCACTATAACGTTCCACAATTACATGTCAAAGCCTGATAGAATAGTTAAAACAATATAATTGTTGGCTAAATGGTCGCAGACACCTTAGACCACATTTTACATTTTTTTAAAAAAAGATGAAAAGTTTCTCATTCAGTGTGATAATGGTGTGAATTGATCTGTGAGAAATAAGAATAGTTTTACAAATACTGATTCTTTTAATTTACGCCAAACACAACAGACCCAACACTGCGCCAATTATTGAGATCATCACAGTTTGTAGAAATGTTCACTAGAATCTCTCATACCCACTAGCGTTGTAACATCCACTCTGTAATAGGTCTCACGCATTCGCCTTTTACCTTAATCTCTCTAACACAACACACCTCTAATCGAATTGCCTCCTGCAACAAGACCCCTCTCCTCTCTTCCATCTGGCACCTTGTTTCCTGTTGGGTAACACTATACCACCCGAGTTGGCTCTCGGGCTGCCGTCCCCACCAATATCTCTCCTGTTGGATACTGAGGTGTTAACCTTCTTTACTGGAGTTTAATACCCTTCACTTATTATTGCCAATTAAAGTTTTTATTTTGAATAATTTCATATTTGATTTAGATTTTGATGAGTAGGGTGATTTATCAAGGTATTTATGTAAGTTAAGCACATCATAACTTGACATTTATTGACAAATTTTGCATTCAAATGACCCCAGACGTGGTGTATTTACTGTTAATCAAATAAACAGTCAAAAGTAGTTTGCAAATATACACCAACGCCCTCCAATACTGGGTCGATTATTTATAGCACAAAACAAATGGTCTTGAAAATATGCAGCAATTGTAATTACCATATTTCTGAAGTAACAATTTTAAAGGAATGCATAACATTCAATGTTAACAAAGGTATTTGAGACACGATGCAACTGTTAGCTAATCATTTTGTGGTTTTATGGGTGCCAGTTACTCCAGACAAAAATTACTCATCCAAAAAAAAGAGAAGCTACTGAAAATGCGTTCGGCTTAGCACAGCGTCCTGGCTTTGGCACCACACTTCTCATCAGACAAATTTCTATGTTCAGGGAATTGTATAGCAATGAAAGTACAGACACAAACACCGATTAAAAAAATGAACAGGTGTATTATCTTTACCGTTTCTAGCAGTCACTTGAAGATACATGACTTAAATCGTCAGCCTACACACCAGCTGTATAACTCAAAACAATTACTTTGTTCACCAAATAACTTCTATGTAAGACTTAAATTGGGCCCCGCTGTTGGTTGTCGGTTATGGACCCGGGGAGTCTTGAGAAGCGCCCGCGAATGATCCTTCATCTCACAGCTAGCTCCCAAGTCATCCCGCTCCGTCATTTAGGAAACGCCCCGGTATCTAGGAGTCAACCAGTGATGATCCTCATCCCCCGCTTTCTCGAGATGTGCCGACATGCGAACCAACATTTCAAAATGTTAACAACATTTTTACTTAAACATTCTGCTATTGGAGGAAACTCATAACACTCACGTATACCATGCCTCCAAAATTCTCTTGCCTTGTATTGGGTAGACCATTTGTGACGTCACGCGACGCAGTCACCTCATTCTACATCTATTTCTCTCTCGCACAAATACATTCATTCTCGACGGGTGACATTGACATATAGAAAGCAAACTCGTCATTAGGATGGTCAGTTGTGTTGCTTTAGGTGCACTTACGACGTTCTTGTCGAACAAACGAAACATCTGCAGACCTGGGTGTGCAGCGAGGAATCACCAGTTCCTCCCATCTATCTCATGTCAGGACCCTACCCTGCTTGAAAAACGAGACTTTTTAACACATGCAGTAAATTGCATATTACAATATGTAGACTACGCAATGCGTAGTACTATTATACAATCAGAATTTATATACTGCGTAGGTATGTACGCAAACGATAAAGAGAAAAGATTCGGATGTTCCCCTAAATTTATTTAGTAAATCATAGAAAAAAAATGAAATGGCATCAATCGGAATGCAATTTATAATTCTAAACTGTCACAATATATGGATAGCTTTTTCCAGGCGATGTCATTAACAATCGGAGATAACCAATAGCATCTTGAAACACTATGTTTTGGGGTGAAGTAACTGAAAGAATTATTAATTTTGAACCATTGGATTCGTCTTAATTTGCATGCTTAATTTTAGATTCTGAAACACGAATGCGCTAGCGTCTCAGCCTACGGATTCATTTAAAATCGCAATTTTTTTTTTTTTTCATCTTTGACCCAATGTATTTAATGTCGAACATACAAAAGAAAATACTAAGTTTCTCGCTGAAATTTCGCATGGACGAGTAGTGTCGTGTCAGTTAGTGGGCCGAACGCGTATCTACTCGTAAATTGTAAAATCTAACGAAAACTGAATACAGTTCTTTACTCTTTGTGGAATATTGTACAAAACTGCAACATCATGGAAGCAACAGTATTTTCTTAACAGATGGTTAAAGCAAATGACGTATATGTTAAAATTGAAATAAACAAGAAAAAATCTGATGCTTTGATTAAATAGCTGTGTAGGAAAGAAATGTCATGAAATGGCATTTATATGGATTTGGAGTCAACATTAGGCGAGAATGTTTCAAAGTTGGTCTATCCTAAACGAATCAATGCAGTAGTCAGTCACACTTTCAAATAATGCTTTCTTCATGCAAAGTGATGTCCATTTTTGGGATTGTATGAGAATACAGCTACTAGATTTGCAGTGATGCCATCATGGGAAAATGTATTACGTTAAATCTGCGAAGTAACTGCATGCAGCTATGAAGCAACTGAAGAGAGACAAGTTGTCAGAAAAAGTGCTGTTTCATAAGGACAACGCTCCCAATCGCAAGTGCCTTATCTCCACTATTGTAATTCACGAATGCTGATTTCCATTTGAACCGCAACCACCATATTTACACCATCTGGGCCTTCACATTTACACCTGTTGCCAGTCCCCAAAAAATTTCTGGGAACCATTTACAATTCAGATGACGACGCCGTTGTGAAAATTTCTCATGCGATTGTCACAAAAGCATTAGAATATGGTTATAGGAAGTGTGTAGACCTCATAGAATGTTAAAAAATACAATACAATTTCTTACTTAACTCAAGTGCCATAGTGCCTATTTATAGGAATTAATGTTACAAAAATATTTATATATATGTCAAATAATTGTGATCGTCTAAACTGATACAAACATCGTTGAAACAAGGGAGAAGGAGAATCTTCGGTGCTGTTTCAACAGAAATAGAAATAAGAAATTCGAATGTTGGAACTTGTAGTAGTCTGCTGTAGCATTTGAAAGTACAACTCTGAGTACATTAAGGACCGATTGTATTGATAAATTGTTGTATGTGTTAGGCTCAACGAATAAAATGCTCACTGAGCGAAAAAAACGTCCACAACGGGTTGTAGTTTCTTTAAAACGGTCACAACACGTTATTCGCGTTGTAGCACTTACAAAAACAGCCAGAACGCGTTGTGACTAACTTTTTAACATCACCTGTAGTTACAACCTCTCCGTCGTGTCGTGGTTGCATAAACTAAGGTTCAGAACGCGTTGTGGCTTTTTTAATAACCGCAACGCGTAGTGGTCAAGCATCTTAAAAACCACGACGCGAATTCTGTGTTAGGGACCGTGCACAAACTACGTGGCTCGGTCAGGGGGGTGGGGGGGGGGGGGGGGGGGGGGGGTTTCTGAGCCATGCCACGTAGCTTTCCTTTCATAACATTTTTCACAGTTAAAATGAGGAACAGAACTCACAACAGCATATTTATTTCTCTCAGTTAATTATCTCCGTATTTAATTTACAATCGTCTGACAAGAGAAAACGGTACAACATGTCTTCTGGAACCAAAGGGGAAAAATGCTACGTGCTACGTTGGGGGGGGGGGGGAGGTAGAGGCAAAAGCCACGTAGGGCTACGTGAGGGGGAGCGGGGGTTCACAGGAGGCCAAAATGAAGCCACGTGGTTTATGCACGCTCCCTTATGGTCGTTTTGAATTAATCACAACGCGTTCTGGCTGTTTTTGAAAGCGCGACAACTCGAATAACGCTTTTTTCGCTAAATGATCCTTTTCGTTATTTGAGCCTAAATATGTATTGAGATCGAATAAAAGATAACGGGGCCACCATTAATTACATAAGGTGAAATAGGGGGGGGGGGGTGAAGGTCCGCTAAAATCTCACCAAATCTCACGAAAAAAGGGGGTGGGGGGCGAGCGACGGAAATATTACGTGAGCTTTTGAAATTCTTGAAGGACAATAGAGCTTTTAAAAAAAATTTCCACATACGACGTGGATGTTGAGCGACTGACTTTACGGGGGGTATAAGGTCTAGAAACCACGCGCATATCGTCTTTGTGGAATCTATAACCTACCTCGGAAGCAGGACAGCTAAAAAAATAATTTTTAAAAAGAGTACAAGGACAATCAGCAGTTGGGGGAGGGCGTCAAAATCTCACGTCATCTTAGGGGGGGGGGGTTTCTACGAGATTTCGCCAAATCTCACCACATAAGGGGGAGGGTCCAGAATTACGGAAAAAATATCTCACGTAATTAATGGCAGCACCACACCATAAATAATCGATAATAGTTGTCGAAGAATAAAAATATAAGAATAAACGATTTGATTTGAATTTTATAAAAGCATCGCGGTTTATTGAGGAAACAGAGAAGTGTAGAATACATATGATTATTTCGTTAACGGCAAACTAAAATCCTAAGATTACTATCTGGTATCTAACGGACATGGAAAATTAATGTGAACCTGTAGAAGAAATCCGATACCATGGGGGAAGAGACTTATTGATAGGAATGAAACAGTATTATACGTGGTACTTATCAGATGATTGTAGTGGACGTGTGACTGCGCCTGTGAGAGGAGCCGCTAATGACAGCGGGTGCGGCCGCGGGCGACGCGCGCGCCACTTGGCCGTCCCTGCAGCCGGTGCGGCGCGCCTTATTAATCCAGGCGCACTGCCCGCGGCGGCGCTGCCCCGCGGGCGCCCTCGCTCCCAATTGGTTCCATGTCGGCGATATTGAGTTCACCGTAGCCATGGCAACTGGCCGCAGGCGCCCTGCCTACCCTGCCAGCTCTTTCGACGGCGCCGGCGGTGCAGCCAGGTAGTTCACCTGCTGGAATCCACACTCTATGTCGTGGCGATCGAATCAACAGCAACGCGGCAAGTCGCGGATCTGTAGGGAAAGGTGCTGAGGAGTCGCAGGGCACACAACTTCTAATAGAAATGGCTTACCTGGGTTATCAGGGGTTGATTTCATTACCGTTGATTAATTTGGGCCTCTTTTATAATTAACTAGTGTAAGCCCGTGACTGTTTTTGCGTATCGTCACGGGTCGAGAATAGTTCCAGTTTTTACGATGAAAGATTATGACAGGTTGATCTGATCTGGCCAAATATAAGCTTGACCTGTGTTTCACTCTTAGGATGAATAAAATCTCTTGAGCTTGAAGAACTCAGAAGCATTAATAGAGGTAGCTATTAAACACGAACAGGGACGATCGCACTATCGTGTAACTGTTTCAAAGGTCATACACTCTAACTTGCTTAAATACGAACTTGACTTGTATTTGACCCTTAAAGATCACTCTACAAAATTAAAAAAAAAAATCTTGCTTGCTTCGAAAGCATCACGTTGTGTATTATTGAGACGGGGCAAACACTCATAATGTAAACATTTCTGTGACACATTCCATATTATGAAACAGTTGAGCAACTCCGCAGAAATAAGTTGCCAGAATAGTCCAATCGGTGACACATTTGGTCTGATGTCCACTTAAAATTACCTAATAACTCACATACAGCGAACATGAATAAAGACCAATAACGAAGCGGTCAGTAAAATGCCTAAAAATCAAATAAACCTTAATGCATAAATTTTGGTCAAGCAACAACATTAGCGAAAGTTGTAATTAAACTGAAATTTATCCTAAGCCGAAATGACAATTGGCACTCGTGGTTACAGCAGAGACTATGAGTAATTTAATTTTTTTATGTTTTTTAAGTTGCTTTAATTAGTAACATGTTACTGAAAAGCAGATCCACATATTTCGAGCCACAAATTTTATTATTTTTTTTTAAAACTACGAAACGCTATGAAAAGCAATCTTAATGAATGTATTATGCCATTTAATTTGATAGCAGTTGCTAAGTTATTGAATTGTAGACATAACCACGAATTCCTACTAATTGTATCTCTGATCGCTGTTTTGTGAGCGAAGGCTGACACGTGACACCGTTCTCCAGTCAATAGCCATCGAGGTGAGTGGGTGACCTTACGAAATTATATAGTAGATTTGTATAAGCATGAACAGGGTTAACTTTCCTTTTAGATGTCGATAACAGATACATAAGATAACATTTGCAAATCTTACAATTTATTACTAATATTTGAAGTAAAGGACCATTCCAACTGAGTGGATATGGCATACAGTTACAAAGAAAACAATCATTTGTAAATCACGGAATTCGTAGATTGTTCAACCAAATCATAGTTCTGCTAGCTCGAAAAGTTTATGTTTAGCACACGAGTTTCTTTATCTTTGCAAATCATTTTGTGGGTCGTTTTACGGGTGTCTACGGAATGTACTGTAAGCTTCAAGAATGCAGGTCACTAAAGGTTGTGCTTACCAAACTGTTCACATGATCGTGAGGATTTCACAATTATCAAAGCACTGTATAATCTCTATCACTGACTGATAGGGGGAGTCCAGTTGTGCACTCAGAAACTGACTAACCATTAATCATTGATTGACTGTAGACATGACGTCTTGCCACGAATCTCTTACAAATAACCATTCAGAGCGGATCGGTCTGTTCTCTTCAGCTCCCAGACACAAGGTGTCTTCTCTCTCTTGGTGTAGAACGTGTAGCTCCACTCTTGCCCATCCTTTTTTTCACCTCACCAATCGCCGTTTTCTTCTGGCCAGAATTTCCCTCGAGAACATGCAAAATTGAACCTTCTATTAGTACAAGATATAGATATTCCGTGTTCATTGGTTAGTCACTTAAAGATTTATCCCGCCATTTTCGGAGCATCCAGAATTCGTACGGAACGCAACAAACATTTCACCAAAGATTTCTACGTCCGATCTCCGTTGTATCCCAGCTGATTCGGTCGCTTACGGGTTGGGCATTACCGTTGTTGTCAGTTTCTTCAAGCTTTCCGTCTACCTGGCCCAAACGCAGCCCCTGCCAATGTCTCAAACGCTTTCATTTATTTTCATTTGCTGAATATTCCTAGTATCTTACGCGGTGCACCAAATGTGTCTCAGATCGCATCTGTTACAAACTACAGCTAGTTCGAAAAATTTTCTGAAGATTAAATAGGCTATTCAAGGAAGTGGAACCTTGTTTCCGAAGTATTGACTATTTAGTCGAAACATCCTTCTGTTTGCAGGTGTTAGTACTTCATTATATGTTACTTCTTTACGGTTCGTCGACAGAGTGTTTAACCACAACAGCCGGAATAGGATTACCGAGGAGGAACGCATGGGACATCTGTTATTAAATAGCTCCAAGTAAAATCACACCTCGCACCACACTTCCTACAGTCAAATGAACAGATAACAACGAACCCCAAGATTCAGCAAGTAGTTACTGAAAGTTCTGTTGCCGGTTGATAAGCCGGAAGAAGAAACGGAAGAACAAGTTGTACTACCCTAAACCACGTGGCGGCATTGTTGGAGTAAAGAAGTGCTAAATAAAATTAAAAAATGAAATCTTTTGAACCTAACGGAATTTAATCCCAGGTCCTGCAGGAAGTGGTGTTAGCACTTCTTGTGAAGATTTCTGAACGAATTATTTTATCATTGTAGAATCCCGGGAACATATGTAGAAGAGCAGTAAAGTAGTAGTTTTCAATAAAGAGGCGAAAATGATCTTGCACACAAATTTCACTGGCTAGTTTCCTTATCAAACATGCTTCGAAAGATAAAAGAGAAAATTATTTGAAAGAAAGTTAAAAAACGTTATATAGTACAGAAAGGAAAGAACACAAATCAGTATGAATTTAGAACAGGTAAGTTAACGTAGGATTCCCAAGATCGATTTTAGGAATATATGGAAACGTTAGTAAAAATAATTTAGCGGCCATTTCTTGACACATCACGAGGGTTTCTCATAAGCTATGTCGGCCCACTCTGTTTAGGTGATTGAGAGAGATACTACACTGGCGGAAATTTAAAGTGCAACACCCAGACAGGAATGGTGGAATTCTAGGAAACGTACTAGATATCCAGGGTCATACCCACGATAAATGATAACAAACTGAAATGGATCAGGCTAAGTTTATTACCTTTAGATACAATAGCCTCGTACCCGCGACTTCGTACGCGTGGATTAAGAATTTTTTTGCCAGAATTAAAAATAGAAAGTTGTAGGTAACGAAGGATTGGTCCCAAACAATATCGAGTTGGCATAATATGACAGGGAAGCTATCACTATATCATTCTACCGTCAAACCTGCCTCTTGAAGAGAATCAATTTCCAAAATATTTCTATCACTATTCGATAAGATCTCAAAATTTCGTGACTACAACTGTTAATCATACTGGAAAAAATATCCTGTGCCCTTCATACAGCTTTCCTTACAAAATTCCATCACAACGATATAGCCATTTAGTCGTCAAAACGTAACAAAAAGACAGAGACTTACTTCCGTATTTATATTAGTATTACTGTGGTTCTCACTCACACACTAACTGCGAACAACACCTGAGGGATCATTATAACGTAAAAAAGTGTACACCTACAAAATTGCAAGACTACCTACGATTTTCCTCGCATTGCACCCCTAACTTTATAATATCTACAGTTTAACATTCAATCCGAATAACCTACGGCCCAGGCCTGACTCTTACGATGAAAAACAATTTTTAACCTCCACGGAGATTTGAGCCGGAGACCACGACGTTCGTAAGCAAGCTCTTTAGCCACTGAGCTGCCAGTTCACTACACGGAAACACGGTCTGGAGACGTCCACATCCAACGTGTCTGTCTATCGACGTATTTCGAAGTTATGAGACAACATGTGTTATTTATACAGATAATTTTTCAACCAAATGTAGACAGTATTTTTCTCCTTGTTTCAAAGGATAAGTGTGCAAAGTTTCATCGAGATCGGATGAAAACAGTGGATTTGTATGAAGAACAAACAAACCAACAAACAAACATACATTCATCTTTATATATAAAGATTGTCGATAAGAAGTGCGCCCACCTTGAGCACCAAAACATTCGTGGATCCTTGCCGGCTTAGAATAAAAAAGTATTCGGATGTCTTCTTGGGGTATGTCTCTCTACGCCTGCATGTCATGTGCAGTCAGTTGCTGCACAGTTTATGCTGGGTGACCATGTGATAATGTGTCTACCATCCCAGACATTATATATTGGGGACAAATCTGAGGACTGTGCGGTCTTAACCGTGATCGTAACCCCTTGCTATGTTTGGGTTTTGATGGCCGTAATATGAGGCCGGGGTTTATCCTGTTGCAAAATGCGATTTGGATGGTGGACATGAAGGGTGTCACAATAAGGTCCAGAAAACCGTCCACATAGTGGCTGGCTTTCATTTTGGCCTCAACAACAACCAACTCAGTCCTGCTGTCGAAACTGATTGACCCCAAACCATGACACCAATGGCTAGCCTTGTGTGACGTTCTGAAATCACAGCAAGGTAAGCCGTTTCTCCAGTACGTCTGCGTACATGTTGTCGATTATCACTTTACCACAGATAGAATCTCTAAACATAAACTTCGCCATTCACGTGTCCATTTGCGTACGCATTACACCAGGTTATACGATACTGACAATGAAATCAGGTTAATTGAACACATTGCATAGGAGTCAGAAAGTGCAACTCAGCTTCAAGAAATTTCCTTACACTTGTCCGGGGGGTGAATCTGTCTCTAAGCAGTGTTTGGATATGGCCTGCAGTCACTCGTCTTGCCAGCAACAGCCACCTACATAATTAGGCGGTCTTCAAGTGCTGTTGTCCTTTTGTATGGACCTGTGCCTGCTCTAGGGTTACTGGAGCCTTGTTTCATCCACTGTATAACAAGTCTGTATACTGACATTGTACGACGGCCAATCCTTCGGGAGATTTCACTATATGATGCACCTATTTCAGAAATATCATTTCTCCGACCTCTCTCACTATTAAAGGTGTAAAGGGTCATCACTCTTCGCCGTGGCATACTTGGTCAACAAGAACTTGTGAACAAAAAAGTGCCATTTTATACAACGCTGTTCACTACTTATATGCTAAAAAACATAGTAATTTTGAATACTAAATAGTCCAGTAATTCTCATACTATTACATGTAAAACTTTCAATTTTTAATAAAATTTCATTCATTTATCACAACTACGTCTGTGTGCTGCATTTTTAATTTCCTTCAGTGTACGTCCGGGAACATTATACTACGCTTTCTGGAACCACCAAAGTTGCAGAATTTCTTCCTTGAGATGCCTTAAGTTGTCAATTCCCACGTACCTAACCAAAGAATGCCTACCTACAAAGCTCGGTGTATTACAATCGGTGATGGAGATTAGTGTTGCCCAAAATCGGTCTTGGTCTTGCAGTCTTGGTCTTGGTCTTGCATTTTTGCAAGACCAAGACCAAGACCAAGACCGCCTAATTTTAGCAAGACTAAGAGCAAGACTGACTGTGCAAGATTTAAGCAAGAACAAGACCAAGCCTGCAAGACTCTTGCGTCTTGCAGTTAGGACTTTTTTTTTATACTTTCTATACAAAATAAGTTTTTGGGTGCTTAGAATGGACACGAATACATTATGCTGATGTGTTCTGTGTGGTTTTAAAACACAAAGTGCTTAAATATGTCGTCACCCATTTAATAAATATTGTAGACACTTTTAATACACTTCAAACGTGAAAATTTTTTCTATAATAGTAATCGAATAATATAAAAAGCGTGCAATAAAATTTATGTACTGTTTAGGAGCCCGAATATAATAATATATTAGAGAACTATTTAAATAAATAAACTGATATATTGACTGTTGCATCACAATATATTTTTGCAAATATTCATTTACATGTAAAGAATATATAGTATTTGCACAATTTTAACTCGAGGAGTAAACTCCAGAGTCAGTGGACCGGACAGGCTTAATTTAAATTATATACTTATCCTATATAATACAAGAAATTGACACATAGAAAACAAACGAAACTTAAAGTACTAGTACATAGAATTTTGAAGAAGAAAATAGGCAGAAAATATGTAGGAAGACGTAAAGTACTGATATAATATAAATGACTATCAGTACGTTTTCGTTGATGAAGGAATTGACGGTCTGAATAAGTAAATAAAAAATAATACATTAAATTTAGTAAGTATGACACTTAATTAAAGTATCGAAAATCGAAATAATAAAAACTAAAAATAATCTATATAGAATATGCGTAATCAAATTATATGTAGTATGTTACCGAGAAGATGTTTATTTTCTTAATATTTCAAAAGTTACAGTTTCAAAAGTTAAAGTTACAAACTAATTTAAAATCTAGCTTTTAATAATAATCAATAAGGTTATCTACCTTATTAATAGGGAACATGCAATATTTTTATTTTTGCTTTCATTTTAAGTAACTTCATGCAGAATACACCACAAATAAATTAAAAAAATTAAAACGGTAATATGTCTCGCAAAACGGCGGTCTGAAACTGACAGTTTAAATTTGCGCGCCAAAACTGACTTCCAGAGCCGATGACGTCACTCCTGTCAAGTCCTTTCTGACCTGTCAGTTGCTGTGGAAGTAAACTTATCATTTTGTGGTGGAAAAAAACATGTTAATCATATCAGCGGTCATTGTCTTTGATAATATTTCAAGGAGAGTTTGTGAAGAGTTCAACTTTCCAATCAAGATTGAACACACTTTATGGATGTTTACAGTTTGTAAATCTTCTCCAAAATAATGAAGAAGTCTCGCTTCACAATCCTTTTCTTTTACTGCATTTATATATTCACTCAGAATATCCACCTAAAAATATGAGGTTATTATTGTAGCATATAACACATATTTATTAATTTCATTGATACTATTTATTTAACAGCATTTATGCACGCTTTAGAGATTCTTATAAACCTGTATAGAGAAAGATTCACCACAAGTTGGATTCCGCCACGGCTTGTGAGAACCTTGGTGGCTCTGGGGTATAGAGCATTGCCCTTGTTAGGCAAAGGCTGCAGGTTCGAATCCATCTTGTGGTGAGTTTCATCTTTTCTTTCTATAAAGATTTATAGTTTCATCAAATAAACAGGTATACTGAACTGCTTACTTGAGAGAAACTGTTAGTGACAGGAAAGTGACCTATTTCTTTGGCTTTTATAAAAGATTTTTCAGAAGCACATTTAGATAAATTTGATTTCTTCCAGTAACATGTTATAGATGTAAGCGCAGGCTACTCAGATCTTCTGTGTAACCATAGCAAGAGTGCAGCAGCATGCTTACACCCACCTGGAATAAGAGTTTAGTGATAATAATGTGCTAAATTAGGGGTGTGGTGAGAGCACAGAACAACTGAACTCTCTGGCGAGACGATGAGAGTTTTCTGCTCCCCATTTGTCCGCATGACATTTTATAGGCCATAAATAACACACAAACTTTACCTTCAGAAGTGGCACAATCTTCGCATTGGCAGGACTGGACTAAACCTTCCCTTTCATTTATAATGGCTGTAACATGATAACCTTCTTTGCGAACTTTATGCTCCGGTGTAACTCTACTTTTTACTATACACAATTCGCCATCTCTTTTAATTTGGACATAGCCGATTGCATTATCGCCATAAGATTCCCTTGTTGAGCTGAAATAAGAGCTATGTATAGAAGCTGCTAAAGGAAATAGGAAAATTCAATGCGATTTATACGTACCATAGTAGTTTAGTCCCTTTCATTTCTACACTTGAATACTCAGCACTTTCGACAAAAAAAATTACGACCATATCTACACTGACTTTCGGTAAATTCCTGGAGTCCGCTTTTATAAATCTGACATCCATTTTTTATTGAAAAATACAAATAATTTTCTCAATAAAACAATGTTCTCTTTGACAACAATAAGCTGTCATAACAGTAGTGACGTCACTAGACGTTGATTGGTGTTTTAAAATACGTTCCGTTTCAAGTAACTTCAAATCGAAATTATTGTAAAAAATTAATATTAACCAAAATTAAAATGTTGCTGTAGTCTTTGTTTTATATTTTTTTAACATTTTAATGACAAAATACCCATAATTCTTATAACTGCATGTTCCCGATTATTATGGAAGCTACATAGGAGCGAAATGCAGGACACTACAAATAATGAAGAAGACTCGCTTCACAATCCTTTTCTTTTACTGCATTTATATATTCACAAAAAAATTAATATAAAGTAACAGTAATGTCAGCTATTGTGTACTGTTCTGTAATTTCATTTGTGTTGTATTTTTATTGAAATAAATGGTAAATTCAGTAAATTTTATAATTATTTTATTCCATTTCATATAAGGTGAGGGTCTATGAATCTCTTTCTAGACAGATAATGTTCTTAAAAATACAGTCAAGTTAATGTCATTAATTTGTTTTCTATATATTTAAACCATGTTTTAGTACATTGAAGATTATTAAATGTAAACGTTTATTAAGAAACAGACTGACTCCCGCGGGACACAGTTGATAGATCAGTTGGTTAGTTAGAGCATCGCCACTGATCTCTTTGGTCGTGGGTTCAAACCCCAACTGGTGTCAGTTGATTTTTTGAATTTCTCATGAAATGTTTAGACATTTATTAATTTGGTTGGTCTTTACCATGGCTATGTTAATTCAATATCTAAAGTAACGTTTAATAAATAGCGACAGGCTAATAGGTAATTGCAAGACTTGCGAGACTCTTGCTGCAAGACCAAGACCAAGACCAAGACCGGGAGTGCAATACCAAGACCAAGACCAAGACCAGGTGTATTGATGCAAGACCAAGACCAAGACTGGCCAAGTCTTGTCTTGTTCTTGCATTTGGTCAACACTAATGGAGATACTTTGGATAACACCAGAAATGCTGGATTTAACCGCCTTCGCTGACCTACCACCTTGTGTTGCTCAGTCAGTAGAGCTGTAACGTTGGGTTTAGCACCTCGTAAGGCTACGTTTATATTGTTTAAGGAAAGTTATCTCGAAATTCTACAGTAAATATCGAGTTTAGTGGAGTTACATGGGTGTTTAATTGAATAAATTTTGATTTTGAGAAGATATTAAAAAAAGAATTAGCTGTGATGAATAAAATTATTTCTGTCAGCGTAGATTTACTGTTCCACTCCAAGTAATATCGTTATACCATCATGCGATTCTACCTCCTTGAAATATTCACAAAGTATGCGGTCAACTCAGACGTTTGCTAAGGATTATCGGAACACATGAAACCGTAGCAACAAATGCATTAACTATGGCCATTTGTGTATGGGAAATGAACTCTAAAGTGAGTCAGTGGGGATTTATGTGCTGGCTCAGAGACTTTTAGCTAATTGGCAAGAGCCAAGAACGCAGTAGCAGCGAAACGATAAGATGAACGTATAATATGTTTCCTTTCACAGAGGAGAGATTACGGATTAATTAAATTCAGAATTAGTAGATTAAAAAACATCTTCCTACAAACTGGAACATTTTGGGAACGAGCAGAAGCTTATTTGTTGAAGAGAGTACCGGATAACGTGTTGTGCGACTGTGAAATGAATGACAGTATGAAAGTTCGCCAATACGGCCGTTTCAAGGAAAGAGAAAATTTGACGCACTACGTGATGAAAGCGCGTGACGTCTGCCAGATGCTGGATGAGGCAACTGATCTAGTCTCAAAATTGAAGGAGAAACATTTCATACAGCAGAAATTGGGCGAGTGCACTTATAGTTCTCAGATCAGAAGAAGAAGACACAATCATAACTTGAGAGAGAAATAAAGGAGTGGTCGGAAGTGAAAACTATCCTGTGAATGATTTTGCAAAGAAGGAAATTTCATAAGCCTGTAGATCCGATGTCTTATGTTGAACAAGCACATTTGGTAACGTGGCGGGGATCCTACTACAAAGAGTAACATCAGTCTTCGTAGGATCCAACCACTGAGTGACCTCTGGACCGTCTTGCCATTCCCAGGACACGTCTATCATACAAGTACGTCCTACACCGAGTGTTGCTGATCCTTGACGTAGATGTCTCTGGTCTCGGTCATTTAGTAGACGTTGTTGGCTGCTGACTTGTCCATGGTCGCAGATAATCCCATAAATTACTTATTCACGACAAACTCTTGACACTGTGGCTCGAGGACCGATGAATTCACGAGAAATTTCCGAAATTGAATGCCCCATGCGTGTAACATCACCAACCATTCCGTGTTCAAAGTGTGTTAACTCATGTATAAGGCAATAATCAAGCCAGAAAACTTTCTCACGATTCGCGGAAATGCAAATGACAGTCCCGAAACTGCATAGTACAAGCAGTTTATGCGTTTCTTCCGCGGTGTTACTGCCATATGGATATTTTCATTTTCCTACTTCATGACTTTTGGTATATCTGTGTGTAATGGTCATAGTGTATTCATCTTGCCATCTTCATCCCAACTGCGTTTATAATTGCTAATCCATAGCTCTCCTGGGTAGTTTCCTGATACTAGAGGAAAAGGGCGCCCTTTTATTGCTTCATCTGGGTTAAATTTTTTTAAATAAATAAAAAGATAGAAACGAGTAAAAGACACCATTGGGAAATTGCTGGACTGTATCTAGCACATCATTTGGATTGCTTTTATAAGTTGCCTTTAAGTTTCCGGTAGCAGCTCACGTCTTTCGGAGGACTGATTTGTTTAGATGAGTGAAAATGGAGATGAGAATAGATACTATTTCAGGAAGACGTCGGCCGGATGTGGTTGACAGATCACAACGTTACGGTTGCTCAATCTTACTCAATCAAACTTACGCAGAGAAACAGAGCTAACCCTTCCATCTAAAGCAAAAAGGCCCTGGGGCGAAGGCTTCCAGCACAGAGGTGACTGGTACACGCGGATATCTCAAAGAGCCGCCGATTGACTCCTCGCAGGGGTCTCTCCGACCGTCAGCAACAAAATTCCGAGAGCGCTTTGAGGCGCCTTTGTCACGGACGCACGCTCACGCTGAAAAGAGGTCCGGCGCGGGCCGCAGGCTCAGCCGCCCGGCCTCTGTAATTAAAAGTTTGTCTCAAAAAGACGGCGGCCCCTGAAATGTGCCATCGCCACGGCCTCATTAGCGCCCTTTGCCCGGCCTCCAGTTTTCGACAGGTCAGCCCTTCACGCACCACGGAAGAAAATACCCAAGTTCCTTGTATGAGTCTTAGAATAACCCTAAGATCGTATCGGTTCAGAAAAATAGTGGAAAATCCGCTAAAAAAATTTTGCAACTATGGGGTAGATTTCAAAACATTGTGTGTCTTCTTCTTTTGGGCACGCTTCAGTAACAAAACCGATGATGTAACGAGTTATATAAACAAATAGCATATTTTTACCTTGCAAAAATTGTGAAGCACAAACATTATTATAGACGCGATGTAAACACACACACAAGTCTATACCGAGACCACAGACATACCACAGAGCATTTAGTAAGATATATGGGGTGATTCCTTGATGACGTTACAAATTTTCGTGGATGATGAAGAAGGGTAAATGTTTCATTTAAGGTAAGAGACCCAGGTACAGAAAGTTATAAGAGAATATCTACTCAAGCTCTAACTTAGCCTCGCGTAGCGCTCAAACTAAGGGTTTCAACATTCAAAACCTGATCATTACGTACAGAAAACCCGCTGAATACTCACTAATACTCTCAGTTCATTTACCCTTTTGATGGACTAGTAACAGTGCACGTAACTTGACTTCAGAGAGACCGAAAATTGTAAGTGTATAGTACAGTAGTAATGAATTCCATTTACAACAGTTGTTCACAATGGCGTCCTCCAGCGTCAATGCATGCATGGTGTCGTCGCACAAAGTTCTGCCGTTCTGCCGTACCCGTTCTAATATCCCCGGTATCGTTTCAACAGCTTCGCAGGCAGCGAAAATGCTTGTCATGAGATTCTCTTCAGCCTCGACAAGACTTTTCACATGTTCCTAGAAGAAGAAATCTTTTTTTTTTTTTTTTTTTTTACGCCTCGTCGATGGTTAAGTTTATTAGAGGCGGGATGGGACTGGGGACAAGGAACGGGAAGGAATTCGGCCTTGGCCTTTACAAGGAAGCATTCCGGCATTCACCTGGAGTGATATGAGGAAACCATGGAAAACCCAAATGTGGATGTCCGGACGGGGATTCGAACCCACGTCCTCCCGAATGCGAGGCCAGAACGTTAACCGTTCACCCACCACGTTCGGTAAGAAGGAATCAAGTGGGGTGAGATCATGTGAACATGCTGATAACGGAACAGGACGTCCTTCCACCTATCCACTTTCCAGAGAATGTCTGATCGAGATGTTCACGAACCCTTAGTCCAAAGTGAGGTGTGGCTCAACATATAGGAACCACATCAGTTGACGAATAAAAAGTAAGTTATGTTCCAGGAACTTGAACACAGTAGCGGTTTACGTATTCTATTGTCAGAGGCATCAGAACGATTTTCGCTTATAACTTTCGACTCTGTAGTTTCCGTACTAGCGTTCCTTACCTCAAATTGATGTATTTACACTTCTCTATCTCCCCCTAAAGTTGGTAACAACACCATGGAATCACCCTGTATAATAATAGTGCCTCCATAACATGAGGTATTGTAATATAGAAGTTACTAAATAATGATAATAAAAAAAATCATCAAACGAAGGGTGAACAGTACATCTGATTATTTCAAAATTCTGTATTACAATGTGTTTATGTACAACAAGTTCCTAAATAACGTTCAGATATAAACACTTATTCAGCACCTAACGGGAGTTGAAATGGAAGAAAGTAGTCACAAAATATTTTAAAAATACATAATTGGCTTGCGTCCTTGATATTTTAGACTTCAGTCACAAACTACAATCGTAATTATCAATGTATATTTATGAATCAATGTTCCTACCAGTGGTGTCTGAATGATTAATTACAAAACAAATTGTGTGTTCAATTCTTTCAGTAAAATAGCTGACTCACTTTGTAATAATAAATATTACGCCAATGCAGTTGACATGATGTTAATTATTCACACAAATTATTATATGCATAATGGTTGAAACTGACTGCCAGGAATTATCTGTATACATATTTGAATAAATTAAAAATTTGCCAGCAGCAAGATTCGATCCGGTGGCAACGGGCTTATGAGGCTGAGCGCTTGCTCGCTGTACTACGCACCCCTTGAAATCCACATAACGTAGAAAGTATTTGAACGCAATGGAACACTTCAATACCTATTTTATCGACAACGGCGAAGAAGTACATTTATGCTTTGTCACATTATACCTCTGGCGCGAGCTTTAATTACACACAGTATGAATTGATTAGTAACTTTACAATTTGCGGCCTCTCCTTGTAAGGTAACGTCCATAAACGACGTAGCCCCATTTTGGCTTCCTCTGAATCCCCCTGCTCCCACGTAGTCCGACGTGGCTCTTTGCTCAACCCTCCACGTGGCACGTAGCTTCTTTCCTCATTGATTCCAGAACTCATTTTGTACTGTTTTCTCTTGTCAGACCATTGTAAATTACATACGGAGATACTGTAATTAAATTACGGAAATAAACATTCACAAGCTGTTGTGTGTTCTGTACCTTATTTTAACTGTGACAAATAATATTATTGGAAAGCTATGGCTCCGAACCCCCCCCCCCCCCCCATGTAGCACAGCGTAGCTTTTTACCCAGTCCCACCCCCCCTAGACCTATCCACGTAGTTTATGGACGCTCCCTAAGTGTGGAATGTTAGAAGTCTGAATAAGGCGGGTAAAGAACGTAAAAATGGAATTGGTATGACTTAAATTTGAATTAGAGAACTAAAATCGAAGGATGCACAGAATTTATGATTCAATTAAAATTAAAACAGAGCACATAATCAGTCAGTGGAATTAATGGTTCGTAATTTGTAATGAATAAGAGAATGGGAGAGCGGATGGATTATTATCAACAATTTATTGAGAGACTTAAGGATAGAAACAGTATGCACCAACCACGCTAGCACTAGTGTAAACGCTAACGTCATTAGAGGATTATCAGGAAATACAGAAAATATACGGATAAATTGAAGTATTAATCTTATAAGTGCTAGGGGAGTAAAATCTAATTATCATGAATGAATAGAACGCGATAGTGGGAGAAGGAGAAGTGGAGAATACTGCAGAAAGCTTTAATGGTAAAAAAAAATTATAAACATTTAAGTTTTTTTAATATATCTTTATGCCTCGTCGACGTAGAGGTCATTAAAAGCGGAAACAACTGGGGGCAAGGAACGGAAAGGGATTCGGCCATGGCCTTTTGAAGGAACCATCCTGGTATTTGCGTGGAGTGATTTGGAGAAACCATGGAAAACCCAAATCTGGATGGTAAGATTGGGATTCGATCTCGTGTCCTCCGGAATGCGAGACCAGTGCGTTACCGCTCAGCCATTACGCTTGGTAACATTATTATTATAGGTGTTAAGCTCAGAACATAGAACTAACTGATGGAAGGCACACATAAAGAAACCGTTGTCTTGTTTGATGTCGAGAAGAGCATGAAGTCTAAACTGCCTTTTCTGTCCTTCTCAGTACTATTCCCTGTTTGCTCCGAACTGGCGATTCAATTTCGTGTTTCCCTGACGCCGCTCCTCACCTCAGTCAATTCCTACCTCTCCGGACCGACTACTATGTCCATGTAGGAGGAAGGAAAATTTCTCTTTGGCATGCAGCGGAGTGGGGATAGAGCCGCCTCCGTTAAGTGACCGGACTATAGGAACAAACGCTGAATTCTTGTTGTAAGCTTTGTTGTTGACTCTAGGTACAATCTGCATCCAATTTCTTCTAGATATCTAAATACATCGAGCAGCTTATTCTTTGTTGTAACGACGAAAATTAATGGAATGTCTATGTAACTTGTGCTTCGTTCAGTAAGGAAGCGTGCATAAATCACGTGGTTTGGTTTAGAAGGGAGTGGTAGAAAGTTACGCTTGGCTACGTGGGGGGGGGGGGGGGGGGGGGGGAAGGGGGATGTACGAAGCTCCGAGCAAAGCCACGCAGCTTCTCATTGAAATAAGGTGCAAAACACACAATAGCAGGCGGATCGTCCTGGCCTCGCATTCGGGAGGACGGCGGTTCGAATTCCCATCCGGGCATCCAGATTTGGGTTTTCCATGGTTTCCCAAATCACTATAGGCAAATGCCGGGATGCTTCCTTCAAAAGGCCAGGGCCGAATTCCTTCCCATTCCTTTCCCCCATCCTTTCCCGTCTCTGTTAGAGAGTCGTTAAGCAGATAAAAAAAAAGCATGCGGATATTTATTGCTGTCATTTAATTATCTGCGTATGTCATTTAGATATCCAATATACTGACAGTGCTGCACAAGCGTGTGACTTGAAGTCATAGCCTGAGATGCACGTGGCATGGGTATTTTAATTAACTGACATTACGATTCGAAAAATAGTAGACATGCAGTACCTAGACTCAAAAGCGCTTGCAGATGAGCAGTAACAGTTCGTATTGTTTTCATGGGTTAAAATAGGTGGGGCAGATTACGATTGCCAGCGTGAGACCACTCCGATCGTTGATAAAATAATTTTGTCTCTCAAGTGAATTTCAGAGCAACTTTAATTATAGTGCTCGCTGAATTGTTATTTCAAAGTGTGGTGTGAAGTAGCTCCTTACAATGAACTTTAGGGGCTTTTAGAAGATGTTTGCCAACCAGTTTTCACCATCCAGTGAGACATTTATCTCTTAAGCGGATCAAACAATCATTCCTTGGTATTGTAGAAAGAAAGGTGATAAAACTGCAGCAAAAGAAAACAAAAATTGCAACTCTTCTAAGATTTTTTTATTTTTTACACGACAGGTATAATTTGTTTCATCTTATTAATTCATGAACAACTATCAATGAGGTAAAGAAAAGTTTTAAGCAACACCTCACGAATAAAAGGATCACTGAATCACTGACTGTACCTGAGAAAGAGGTTTTCCCAGCAATATTTGCAAGATTCATTTAGAATATTAATCTTAGAAAAGTACGTAACGCCAATATCAGTTGTGTTCGTTATATATGCAATAATTTTAACGATGGTATATTAAGAGAAAATAGTACAAAACATCTTCTGGAATTAAAAGGAAAAAAGACTACGTGCCACATGGGGGAGGGGGTTGGGAAAGGTGTCGAGGCAAAAGCCACGTCAGACTATGTGAGGGGAGGGGGAGGGTTCCAGGAGGCCAAAAGTGAGTCATATAGTTTATGGACGCTAAGTGGTGATGAGAAAATTGCCTCGCAGGTTTGCTTCCTAGTTTCGCGACAGCATTGACAACTAAGGCTGTAAGAGTTTCATGTAGTCGCTGTATGACACCAAATCTTGTCGGAGATTAAAATTGGAATAACAGAAACTACGTGACAGTCAGACCCCATCACTTTTGCAAAGGAGACTGATACCATCCGTTGTGTTTCCTAGCAGTGCCAGTATTCAGCCCAGTCTTTGTGTCACAAGTGATACTAACTCAGTAATGAATAAATGGGGGAGGAATTTTAAAACTCCAATTACAAAAGAAAATTTGTAAAAAAAAAAATAATATAAAATGGGATAGATTGCCATCTGAGCATTAGCTCCATCCTAATTAAAAATTAGTAATAATAACTTTTCTGATCGCAAAACATTCAGATTTGCTTTCAGGCACATTCGCTTAGGTTTTTTTGTGTGTGTTTTTTTGTGTTTTTTTCCGTTGTCACTGTATGGTTCATCATTCATTGTTACCTACTGGCATAGCAAATTCGCTACTAAACGTGAAACACATTGTTGCTCGATTTGTGTTGTGTACTCTGCTGGATCCATCACATTTATTGTAGTTTGTCTTACTGCACAATATATCGAACTACTTCTGTGTTAACAAATCTTCTCAGGTTTGCAGCCGGATTTTATTAAAAAGCGACAAGCTTTCGGCAACTAGCTCAGTAGCCATCATCAATTATGTACCGGCGATCTTGCCGTTACGAATACCAGGCGTGACGGCAAGATCGCCGGTACATAATTGATGATGGCTACTGAGCTAGTTGCCGAAAGTTTGTCGCTTTTTAATTAAATCCGGCTGCAAACCCGAGAAGATTTGTTGTCATTTATTCGCCGGGAAAGCCTGCATTCACATACTTCTGTGTTTATTGAAAGTCCACAAGGCGTAACTATCTGAGATGTTCCAGATCATGGAGAAATAAACTGAATTCATGATTATGTTTTAGCAAATGTTCAGTGATTCCTTGATTCTGTAATAACTTGTTAGGTGCACTGTATTGTGCCAGCCGCAAAAACTGCTTGATATGGCTACATCAACTTGCATGTTATTAACGTCGAGTCCGCACATGATATATCTCGGGGAGTTACAAAGGATATAAAAAAATGGATTTTTGTTCTGAGGACAAGATTTGATACCTCTACAAAGTCTTACTAAGTTTAATTTCGGCAGACTCATTCAACAATTCTCTAGCTAATCAGGGTTATTTTACGGGTCTTTGACATATTGCAAACTGTAACATTGTTCTGTGGCGCATTACCAAGTCTGTTCACTGCCGGTGACGGGAAGCGCACGTCGGACCCCACAGATGATGGCGGTGTTCTGGCAACTCCGGGTGCTCACATCGACTCTCAAACCAGAAGCAAGCGTTTATCTCCACCGCCCAGCTTCAGGACAGCGTTCCCCCACCTCATGCAATCGTGTCCACCTCTCGGGCAGACACCCAGAGTTTCTTCTCGTATTGATTGTCAGGTTCATGAAACAGAAAAAAGAAAACATCGGAGTGGTGTCCCTGATGTTATCGACGGCGTGAGTCATTAGAAAGCTTCTTGCTTCCCCTTAACTTACGCGAAACTTCCCAATGATTTGTGGTTGCTGCTGGTCCTTCACGCAGCTGTCTTTCATACTGGAGTCAGCCTAGTGGATGGGTTTACAAATGGTTTTACAACGGTGGCAGTTCACCGAAAAGTGCATCCACTGGCCTTCGGTGGCTCCACCAAATCACACGTGTCCCGTTTGCTATTGTGAGGCAACTGTTTCTGTTCTTGCACTTGCGTCTGATTACAGTTCTTAGTACGCTCAAATGTTTACAGGTGTATTTCTGTCAACGTATTCTGAAGACTATACATATTAGCACTTTCAGCGTTTCGCACATTCTAAACGAGATACGTACCCCTATTGAATCACTCACTTGCAGGTCCGTCTGTATGTCCATCTGTCACCTTCTTCCCCCTTTTAATTTATAAATTAATTTATAAATTCTTACTAATCTTTAAATTTTCGTGGGTATCGAATAAAATATGGCAACCCGCCATCTAAAATGTTTGGATTATTCCTTTTATTCCACGATTTGTACAAGTATTTTCCTATCTTTATTTACGAAATCTCTGATTAAAAAATGTAAACTGATATGTATACTCCTAAAGATTATAGTGAAACTTAGACAATCTCTCTGAAGATTACGGTTTTCTCTAAATTACTAAATGAGAAATTTTAACCAAGCTGATACTTCGATAAATAAATAATATTATTATTGAATGGAAAGCAAATAATTGTTCTGCAACACAGTTATTTTTTCTAATTTGTTTACGATGAGCGTAAAATGGAGGTGTCATACGGGAACTTAAACGTCTTTGGCGTGTAGAGGAAACTACTACAGCCATTATACAGTATAAATAGGAAACATTAGAGTGAAAGTGATCATTATCACCCTGAAACTTGAATATCGTTCCGAGTAAATTATGCATAATTACTATTCTCTATGAGGAAAGAAAAAGCGAATTGGAGATAAGGCACATTGTGCTACTTCATGTGTGCTGAATCGAATGGTACTGCTGGTTTACAACGATCTACAGCACTTACAATTTTTATTAATCAATAGAATCTAGATGATTCAGAAACAAAGGATTTATTGTTCCATTAAGTTCATGGCAGAGACAAAATAGTCTGATAATTAATTCATTGCATTCAGTTGTTTAATTCGGCTAATGTCTCAGTGCGCTCTGCGCCGTTATGCAAGGGTGGAGGATTATTGCAAAGATTCTTTCAAATATTGGCCTAAACTTACCACCTTGCTCTTTGATTGGTGTCGCTGTGTTGACACGCTGGACGCGACAGCCAAGGTCACGCTTGTCCGCTGCCTGCCACGACTGTAGCACCTCGTCAGCTGTCAAACCAGTCCTGACGTCACTCGCCGGCTAGTAAAACAGTTCTGCTATTTGTTGCAACTTTCGCAACGAAGAGAGCTCTGGTTGTCTGTAGGGGGCCTTCCTTCGATTTTAATCCGCCAATACCTTCGTCCAGAAAACTTTCCTCCTCCTCTCATTCGCTCGGCTCCTGTTAACATTCATAACAAACACCAGCATCTAGCGCTAAAGTAATCTGTTTGTCTTTTTAACTGCTCGTCTCCTATCCACCACGCTTCGCAATACCTAGAACTTCGAACTGATTTCTGAGGCAGGTCGATACGTGAGAGTCGGTAGCAATCAAACCCCGCGGCATCAGTCTGATAAAGACATTTAACTTGGCTTTGTGGCCAAAACATTCCTATGCTTACTCCGGCAGGCTGATCCTAAATTGTATTGCCTCACACAATGCCCTTCTCAATCGCTTTGCTTCTCACAATCCCCGACATAGAGTTTAGGTCACGTACAATTTCGCTACGTGAAAACATCCCAAAAACTGTATCCTACCCCGTTCCTACCGCTACGTATATTCGGAGAGACGTGGTAACTACTCAACTATCTCGAAACATATTCAGGAAAATAGTCTGCTGTGTTGTCATCTTTTATTTATGGCAACGCTGCTACATTACTTTCGCGTTAAGCTTTCTTTCGTGAAAGAGATTCAAGTAATCAGCTTTTAAAAACAAGCTGTTTACTGATCTGGTATTGTCAGATTTTAGCAGTGTTTTCGGAACGCTTCTGCAATAATAGTATTTTCTTCAGTAGTTTTGAGTTGTATCATTCTCGCGCTCACCTAACGCACACCCGTAACAGTTTCATTGGAACGTGGCCTCTCCAAGAATAACACTGACCAACGTCTCCTATTGGTCAGACGTGAGAAGCCCCTTCTATCGCTGCTGGCATAGAACGTCCAATGACTGGAATTCCATGGAAGTTGCATTGTGGTCAGTCAGGATCGAAGTGTACTGTAAGTCCATGAAGACAGATAAGTGACGTGGATAAAATCGACCCTCTCCATAGTTCTGCTGCTACCGGTAGGCCTACTTATTAGACCAAACACAGCGATTAACGGCGTCAAGTCGTACGAGATTTCAAGTTCTCCAATAACTGGCAGTACTTACTAGTTGAATCAGTTTCATTACACAAGTTCGGAAAACAAACTTTCAACAACAGTGAAATCATTCCTCGCCTTACTGTTTGGAGTCGAGCTTCAGGATATCATCTATCACTGTAAGTGGCTAAAATCAGTTCAATATCAATCAATGTGCCATTTCGTTGTTAATCGTAGCTTCAATAATTTTCTTAGCTGTCCAATGTTTGCATAGCAGTGCGAAAAAAATATTCTAGATGATGAATGTTTTTATCACTTTTCATAAGATTTCATTATAGTATTTTAAAGTAAGTTATTTTATTAATGTAAACTTACTTACTCTTACAAACATTGTGCAATCTAATAGTGTGTTGTAACATCTGTGGTCCGTGACCTTGGCATAACTGGTATACTTCTTGTACCGGTGCATCTTAACTGATATTACTTTATGATAAATTATTAACTGTAAACTATACCGAACGCGCAAGCTGGAGTACGGTATTACAACAATTTTTTCTCGGAGATTTTTAACTGTATTGTCGATCAAATTCATTCGACTCACTGAAATATCCCAGACGTAATTTTGTTCCACTTTCCTTACTATTTTTGATTTGACCAGATTATACTACTTAAGCTATTCACGTGGATGTTCCAATACAGCTACAAATTTGTAGATGGAGGTTAACTGTTTAACTGTTATACTTATTTCTTGCTGTCCTTACACTTTTGTTAAATTAATGTTAGTTGAAATCGTCAACGTAAGTATAATGCGTCATTTTCAAGTACTAGATATGTCAGCAGTAACAGTAAGAACGTTAAACATAAATCTACTATAACGCATTCGCTACATCAGTTCCTTAATAAATTCGTGAATTTTGTTGGCGGTTCTAATAATTGCATTTAATCCCCATATTTTTTACAGGTTTTAAAGCTAGTAAATATTCAATATCATCTTCATCAATGGAGATGTCCACTTTTGCGTGTTGTTCCGCATATCCTCTTTCATGTCTGAGGGTCACAACATGTTTTTCCCGCCGCCACTAGTCTCCGATCACTTCACTGCGTCAGGGTCAACCATCCTGTCCGTAGCTTTCCTTCCAATTCTTCCAGAGTGTTAACTTACATTAACCGTTTTATGGATCGTCGGTCTTGTAACTACATAAAATGCATTTTATGATCCACGCGTCCATCTTTAAGAAATTTCCAGTGCTCTAAATAAGGGGGCGTCCATTAAGGTGTTTTTTCTGAAATCCGGACCTCCCCCTTTTCCCCCGTGATGAGATTTGATGAGATCTGGTTGGACCGACCTAGTACGTTTTCGACACTTTTTTTGTTCTCCGGTTTTCAAGTGCGGTTATACCCCCTTCCCCTCCTCCTCTAACGTTGGGAATTTTGTAAAACTTTTCTTTAAGCTTTACTGTTCTTTAAGGAATTAAAAACAACATGGAAATTTCTGTCGACCCCCCTCTTGGTGACATTGCACCGGACCCTCCCCCTCCCCCCCTTAGTAACCATTAATTTGTGGATTTAATTCTAGATCGCTATACCGCTGCGACAACATTCCGCCACGCAGAACATAAAGTTGTAACCCATTTCTCCCAACACCACTGTCTGTACAGGGATCATATCAACATAAACTGTTTTGTTGTCCCTAGCGGTCGTCGTTAGGATGAAATGCCGCTTGGGCCAGAAGAAAAATTTCGTAAAAGCCGTAGAAAAGTAGTCTTTGCAGAAAGCAAAAACATTTTGCCATTGTAAATTTCATCAAGAGATTTGTATTAATTTTGTAGCGCTTCGGCATAGCCGTACCGCGATCTAGAATAAAACCGATTTGTGTTTGTAAAAAGGTTACGTTAACTTAAGTTACCATCTATTTACAGCTTTGTTTATGATTAGTATACTTGGATTGCAATGTGCTCAATGTCAGCTGTATGTTCCACTGTAATTTTCGCATATGCTATTTCATAAAGGTCTATTTCAATCACAATTTTAACCAATAAAGAAGGCAACCGTTCAAAGTGTATTTAAATTCATCGATTATATTTTTTGTTTGTGTTGACCCAATACACGTAAACATATAAAGGATATACTAGCAACATTGTACAGAAACAAGAAAATTAGAAAACAAATATGTAAACCCACAATAACCACCATATAGGATTCCAAAAACAAACCCAACGATCACCAAATACAGAAATCATTGGTACGCCATGAAACACAAAGGAACACACATAGCACAAGCAACAGCTTTTAAAAACGGAAATTGCTGCTTACGGCCAGTAGTCTCGAACATACCGATAAGGGGTCTATTCTGCCGAAATATAAAGACCTTTCCACGATTTCTGAGAATACAAGGAGATTTTCCTGAATTTTTACCGATTTTTCATTTTCAAGTTGACAACCATTTACGTTTATGTTTTACGGGTAATTCCTCGATCGATTATATCCTAAGTAAAGTTCCCGATTTATTTTAGAGAATCCCTTGTGGCTTACATTCTCGACAATTTTAGGGGATTCATGAGCTAATGATTACAGCTGTGGTCAAAGAACAGTGAAAAAGTAAGTAAATTTAAGTTTGTATTTCTGCGAGTTTGAGTATACAAATTACTAAGTTTTTTGTTATTTTGATCCAATTATGTTTTACTAGTATTGACTACTACTCGTTCATGATTGAAATTTCTATAGTAAAATTTCTCCGATTAGTTTTAGATTTATAGTATATCTGTAAGTTTCTATTAATTGATAAAGATGAAGAAGTTTAACGTAATGTAGTAATGGAATGAAGTTTTTAATAAAGTTAAATAACTTGTATTTACTGTTTTATCTTTAAAAAATATCCTTAATGTCACCTAATGACTTCGATTTATAATACGAAGGTAAAAATCTACATAAAAATCAACCATATCTTTGAATTCAAGTTAGAACCAAAAAATTTTATCTCCAACATTAGGGGACAATTTGTCGTCCAATTGTGGCAGATAATTGCCATCAACTTCCTGCACAGTTAGAGGTCAAATTGGTAACAAGTCTTGGATTTCCAAGTTTGGTAGTCAAATTAGTGTCAAGCGGATAAGCGTATAAAAATACTTTGCCAAAACAAATATTGCCCAGTATATTATGCTTTTTTATGTCATCACTCTTTTGACTGGTTTGATGCAATCCTCCATCCATTATTATCTTGTGCTAACCTCTTCATGTCCATGTATCACTTACAACCTACGTTCTCAATTATCTGCTTCATATATTCTAATCTCTGTCTTCCTCTACAGTTCTTACCTTCGACTGTTCCCTCCACCAGCAAATTAACCAATCCAGCATGATTCAAAATATGACTCTTCTTTCTGTAAGTTTCTTCCACACAAACTTCATTTCCAAAACTCATTCATTTCTTACTTTGTCTGTCCACATAATATTCAGCAATTTTCTGTAGCACCACATTTTCAAATGTTTCATTTTTCTTTCTTTCTGGTATTCCTAAAGTCCATGTTTCGCTACCATCAAGTACTGTGCTCAAAACATAGTTTTAAAATGTTCTTTCTAATTCCTAGATCAATATTTGAAACTAAAAGATTTCTCTTTTTCATGACGGCTCTTTTTGTTGTGCTATTCTACTTTTAACATCTTTCTTGCTTCGGCCTTCGCATGTATTTTTGCTTCCCAAGTAACAGAATTCAAGTACTTCTCCTATTCCATCCGATCCTATTTTTATATTTAATCTACTGTGATTGGTATCATTTCTGCTGCATTTCATCCCTTTTGCCTTACTTTGATTTATATCAAGTCCAAATTCTTTCTTCAGTATTTTGTTCATGCCATTCAGTAACTTCTCAATATGTTCGGCTATTTCTAGTAACAAGACAATGTCATCAGCAAATCGTGGCATACTGATTTTTTTCTCACTGAACACTTATGCCCCATGAAATTTTTTCTTTTACTTTCTTTATGGCTTCTTCTACATACAAGTTGAATATTAATGCGGATGGACTACAACCTTGCCTCACACCATTTTTAACTTAAGCATTTCTCTCTTGGTTCTCTACTTTTCTTAAAGCCACTTGATTCTTATATAGCTTATAAAGTATTCTTCTATCTCGATATTATAGACCTGACGTCTTTAAAATTTTGAACATCTTGTTCCAATTAACATTATCAAAAGCTTTTTCAAAATCAACAAATGCCATTAAAGTATCTTTGTTTTTCTTGATCCACCCTTCAACTATTAATCTTAAAGACAGAATTGCTTCCCTGGTGCCGAGATTTTTTTTAAACCCAAACTGATGTTCATCTACTATCTCATCTACAACCCTTTCCATTCTTCTGTATATCATTCTGGTCAGTAATTTGGAAGCATGTGATGTTAGACTAATGGTGCGATAATTCTCACATTTGTCGGCTTGTGCTTTCTTTGGAAGTGTGAAGATGATTTTTTTATTAAAATCAGTTTGAATTTCTCAGGTTTCATAACTTTTTTATATCAGCTTGAATAATGTTTCGATTCCTTCTTCTCCTAGGTATTTAAGAAGTTCTGCAGGGATCTCATCGATTCCAACTGCCTTATGCGCTTTCAAGTCATTCAGAGTTCTATTAAAATCTGTGCTTAAAACAAGATCTCCTAAGTCGTTAATGTCGGCATCACCATTTTTTCCATTACACTATTGTTCAAGTAGCCCCCATTATACCTTTTCTCAATGTATTCCTTCCATCGGTTAAATCTCACGTCTGAGCTTAAAAGAAGTTTCCCATCGGCAGGTTTAATGTTTACACCACTATTCTTCATATCTCCAAATTTGCGTTTGATCTTCCTATGTGCAACATCTGCTTTACCTATGACCATTTCCTATTCTACGTCTTCATACTTTTCTTGTAGCCTTTTTTCTTTTGTATTTTTTCATTTCCTGTTTATTTTATTTCCAAATTGCCTGTATATTTCTCTCTTCCTGCTTCATCCTGAGCGTTTTTGTGCCTTCTCTTCTGATCCATCAGTTCCAAAATTTCTTCTGATTTTAATAAAAATTTCATCTTCACACTTCCAAAGAAAGCACAAGCCAACAAATGTGAGAATTATCGCACCATTAGTCTAACATCACATGCTTCCAAATTACTGGCCAGAATGATATACAGAAGAATGGAAAGGGTAGTAGAAGAAATAGTAGATGAACATCAGTTTGGGTTCAGAAAAAATCTGGGCTCGAGGGAAGCAATGCTGTCTTTAAGATTAATACTTGAAGGTTGGATCAAGAAAACAAAGATACTTTAATGGCATTTGTTGATTTAGAAAAAGCTTTTGATAATGTTAGTTGGAACAAGATGTTCAAAATTTTAAAGACGTCAGGTCTGAAATATCGAGATAGGAGAATACTTTATAAACTATATAAGAATCAAGTGGCTGTAATAAAAGTAGAGAATCACGAGAGACATGCATCAGTTAAAAGGGGTGTGAGACAAGGTTGTAGTCTATCCCCGTTAATATTCAACTTGTATGTAGAAGAAGCAATGAAGAAAGTCAAAGAAAAATTTTCATGTGGCATAAGTTTTCAGGGAGAAAAAAATCAGTATGCTACGATTTGCTGACGACATTGTCTTATTAGCAGAAAGGGCCGAGGATATTGAGAAGTTACGGAACGGCATGTTCAAAATACTGAAGGAAGATTTTGGACTTGATATAAATCGAAGTAAGAGAAAAGGGATGAAATGTAGCAGAAATGATACCAATCACAGTAGATTAAATATAAAATAGGATCGGATGGAATAGGAGAAATACTTGAATTCTGTTACTTGGGAAGCAAAAATACATGCGAAGGCCTAAGCAAGAAAGATGTTAAAAGTAGAATAGCACTAGCAAAAAGAGCATTCATGAAAAAGAGAAATCTTTTAGTTTCAAATATTGATCTAGGAATTAGAAAGAACATTTTAAAACTATGTTTTGAGCACAGTACTTGATGGTAGCGAAACATGGACTTTACGAATACCAGAAAGAAAGAA